>CM055122.1:1069985233-1070595236 GCA_029206835.1 Rana muscosa | reverse complement strand
AGCTCAATTGCATACTGTGCAAGCTCTGGCCAGTGATCCATCCTCAACACCCAGTAAGCCAGAGGATTTTCGGTGGGAAAGGTGTCCAAGTCTGACCTTGCCCCTAGGTATTCCTGCACCATGTATATCAGACGCTGGCACTGATCATACCTTGGGGCTGCGGACTAAAAAATTGTCTGAAAGCATCGGTCAGACGGCCACCTTCTCCACCGCTCCTTCTGCTACTGACCGAAGCCTCAGCAACTCGTTGTCCAGGACCAGGAGTTTGTAACCTCCCAGTCTCTGGGAACGTGTTGCACAGACCTTTCTGCAAGGCCTCCCGGAGATGTCTCATCCTCTGCTCTCTCTGCGATGGCAAGATATGGTCCGCAACCTTACCCTTGTACCATGGATCAAGGAGAGTGGCCAGCCAATAATGGTCCCTCTCCTTGATCCGAAGAATACGAGGATCCTTCCGCAGACTTTGCAGGATCAGGGAGGCCATGCAGCGTAGGTTAGCTGAGGCATTCGGTCCGGAGTCCGTAGTGTGTTACACAACAGGAAAACACAGCAATAAGGCCTAGCTTCAGGTGTATATTTTGCAGGAGGCACACTACGCCTGCTGTAAGTGCTGCAGATGCCTGTTAGTGTAACACAAAAGAAAAAAAACTACGAGCAATAAGGGGTAGCTTCGGGTGTATAATGTGCAGGAGCCACACTACGCCCGCTGTAAGTGCTGCAGATGCCTGCCTGTGTTACACAACAGGAAAACACAGCAATAAGGGCTAGCTTCAGGTGTATATTTTGCAGGAAGCACACTACGCCTGCTATAACTGCTGCAGATGCCTGACTGTGTTACACAACAGGAAAACACAGCAATAAGGGCTAGCTTCAGGTGTATACTGTGCAGGAGGCTTAGCAAAAATATCACTGACACTGTCCCCTGCCTATCCTTCTCTCTCCCTGCACACAAGGTTTAGCAGAATATCACTGACACTGTCCCTGCCTATCCTTCTCTCTCCCTGCACACAAGGTTTAGCAGAATATCACTGACACTGTCCCTGCCTATCTTTCTCTCTCCCTACACATAAGGTAAATGAACAAATATCACCAACACTGTCCCTGCCTATCCTTCTCTCTCCCTGAACCGGAACACACTACACAAGGCCGCCGTGCTGGCGGCCTTTTATAGTGTGGGGCGTGTACTAAACCCCCCTGAGCTATAATTGGCCACAGGCATCCTGCCTGTGGCCAATTATGGCTCTCCTCGCTGCCGGCGCTGTGATTGGCCAAGCATGCGGGGTCACAGTGCATGCTTGGCCAATCACAGCGCCGGGATTGCACTGCGATGGCACAGTGTATTGTGGGCCGTTCGCGTCACTCGAATTTGGCGCGAACGGCCCAAAACGTTCGATCTTCGTCGAACGATCGAACAGCCGATGTTCGAGTCGAACGTATGTTCGACTCGAACACCGAGCTCATCCCTAGTGTTGGTCTACTGTGCTTAATTAAGTCCAGGGTCAACGCAGCCGTCTACCGGGAGATTTTGGAGCACTTCATGCTTCCTTCCGCAGACAAGCTCTATGGGGATGCTGACTTCATTTTCCAGCAGGACTTGGCACCTGCCCACACTGCCAAAAGCACCAAAACCTGGTTCAATGACCGTGGGATTACTGTGCTTATTTGGCCAGCAAACTCGCCTGACCTGAACCCCATAGAGGATCTATGGGGCATTGCCAAGAGAAAGATAAGAGACATGAGACCAAACAATGCAGAAGAGCTGAAGGCCGCTATTGAAGCATCCTGGTCTTCCATAACACCTCAGCAGTGCCACAGGCTGATAGCTTCCATGCCACGCTGCATTGAGGCAGTAATTGCTGCAAAAGGGGCCCAAACCAAGTACTGAGTACATATTCATGCTTATACTTTTCAGAGGTCCGATATTGTTCTATGTACAATCCTTGTTTTATTGATTGCATGTAATATTCTAATTTTCTGAGATTGTGGATTTGGGGTTTTCTGAGCTATTAAAACTTCCCCAATGATAGCTTGTGAACACAAAATAGGGAAAGAATACCCTGCAGAACACTGGAGAAAAACCTTGAATATCATTTATGCCTCCACCAGGAGTGTTAATCTCTGGGAACTGCATCAAAACATATTACTGCAATGGTACTTAACACCGCACCGGCTATCTAAAATTGATCCTCATACCTCCTCAGAATGCTGGAGGCTCTGCGGTTCATCTGGCACCCCAATTCATATCCTGTGGTCCTGCCCAAGTCTACACCTATTATGGACCCAGATAGGGAAAATTAACCAAAATTACAGGTCTAAACCAGGACCTATCTCCAGAAATGGTGATTCTATCCTTAGAACTAAAGTTCTATTCCCTTATCCCATAGAACCATAATTTCAGATATATTATTAGCAACAAGCCTCACTATACTCGCGCTTCATTCTCTTATTCACTACTTGGAAAGTGGACTCTATTGGTGCTGTTCAAATTTCTCCAACTGTATGTGAGATAGCTTTTGTCACACATCTTACATTAGTTAATGAAAGCACTGAAGAGATTAGATCTGAGCCGTGCCTCATATTTATTAAAACACAACACAGGAAGAGAGAAAAAAAGGGGGGGGGGGAAGACCTGCCTTTTAACTATGAATGACTACTATGTGAGCTGCCTTTCCCATGAATAAATACTGATAAAACTGTCCTCTAGTGGATACATCTTTGATTTATACAGGAACTTAGCAAGAACCGCTCTTGCTGTTGGTTTTTGTCCTTTTTTTTCCCCTTCTTACATTGATCTGAATGAGCTTGTGGGGACTTTTCTCAACAAAACAAGGAAGATATTTCAGCAAGACCACTAGGACTTGTTCCTTTATTCTCCTTAGTTCATCATCTTTTTTAGTGAACCTTCTCTATCTGCATCTCCAAATATAGATGCCAGCATCCATTTCATAGCTAGGATTTCCTAAATTTACACCTGCTTTTTCCCACCTCCACCCCCGGGGGGGTCATATGTGTTTTTGATAAACCTATTTTATTTAGCTTGGTATTGTTTAAATGACATTTAGCGGGATTTCCCGCAGCATTATTCAAACACATATGACATAATTAGCGTCCGGACCATTTTGTTATTTGTTTATTGTTTGTTGTTGTCCCTGTATATATGTTGTCATTCCCAGTGTTTCCACCACATGTGTGGTGGATTACTACTTTTTTTATTGTATTGGACTGGTCTTCATTAGCTCCTGTTTTGGAGCAAGCAAGTTTCATTTTCTGTATGTGACTATGTTTATTTTTAAAACTGTGATACCTCAATAAAATTTATACTTATTTTTTTATCATTTTGGTTTATTATTGCCCAGGATCTGCCAATAGTAGCCGTCTTTCATTTTCTCTAGATGGAATCAATCTTCTTGATCCCAATAAATAAAATAACCCCTCTTTTTTATATGCTATTTTTGGCTACGGCAGACACCCATACTGGGGAGCGGCAGAGAACCATATGTCACTCACTATATATTTTTGACACACAGTATAAAATATGCGCTAGCTTTCTTTATGCAGTCACTATACTCAGGCATTGGAAAAAGGCAAAAGTCCCAGAGATTGCAGAAGTAATCCAAACAACCCACATTCACAAAACTTATGATATTACGTTCTCGTCAGTTGTGAGGAAATATGATGTGGTTTCGCAGTGTTGGGCACTTTGGCTTAAATGATACACGGAAGGCTCTATTCTCTGAATTCTTGTATATAAAGGCTTGCATAAATTTATAACAACTGTATCAGGGGTGGATCCGGGGGGGGGGGGGCAACGGGGCAATTGTCACCCCCTGAGAAATTCGTTTTAGTTGTGGAATTTGTGGGCAACACAGTCTGAGCGGGCGGTAGTTGCGGAACTTGCGGGCGTCTGAAAGTCTGAATGGACGGCTCCGCATGCGAGTGACAGAGCGGGTGGCTCCGCAGGCGGGTGACAGCGTGGGCTGCCTCAGTGTGTGGGCGGGCGGCTCAGCGGCGAGTGAGCGGGCGGTAGTTGCGGAACTTGCGGGCGTCTGAGAGTCTGAACGGACGGCTCCGCATGCGAGTGACAGAGCGAGTGGCTCCGCAGGCGGGTGACAGCGTGGGCTGCCTCAGTGTGTGGCCAGGCGGCTCAGCGGCGAGTGAGAGTCAGAGAGTGGGCGGTCAGCTGGTCGGCTCTGTGGGTGAGCGGGCAGCTGGCCAATCAACAAGCCGGCGGCCGGGGGAGCAGAGAGATGGCATCATCTCTCACCGCCCCACGCCCGCCTTGCATCCCTGCAGTAACTTCCGCCCTCACTGTGCAGGCAGCAGAGCGATTACATCATCTCTCTGCTGCCTGACTCTGACAAGCAAAACACCACCTTAGCAAGTGACAATCCGCAAGGTGTGGCAGGTGAGGTGGCAAGTGACAATCTGCATCTGGTGGCAGGCAAGTGACATTCCGCAACTTGTGACAAGTGACAATCTGCAACATGTGGCAGGTGATGTGGCAAGTGACAATCTGCAACGTGTGGCAGGCGACGTGGCAAGTGACAATCCGCAACATGTGGCAGGTGACGTGGCAAGTGACAATCTGCATCTGGTGGCAAGCAAGTGACATTCCGCAACATGTGGCAGGTGATGTGGCAAGTGATAATCCGCAACGTGTGGCAAGTGACAATCCGCAATGTGTGGCAGGCGACGTGGCAAGTGACAAGCTGCATCTGGTGGCAGGTGACGTGGCAAGTGACAAGCTGCATCTGGTGGCAGGTGACGTGGCAAGTGACACACTCGGGGCACCCACTGATTCTGCATTATGGTAAGTTGAACCATTTCATTTTATATTACAATGTAATAACATAAATAATGCGCTTCAATCATCCTGACACCATAACAACCATGGTGCCGTGATCATTGAAGCGCCAACACCAGTCATTTCCCTGATAAACTGCCCCCCAAAAAATAAAAAATAAATTCTGGTAGTACCCCTCCCGAGCCTAGACTCTGGATCCGCCCCTGAACTGTATGTTGCTCCTCTTTCCAGGACTTGAAAGGTCCTTCAATGTTTGTGGTGTAACCATTATCACTCTGACTGGTATGTTATGTGATGTTCCTGTTTCGTTTAATCTCTCTTTATTGGTAGTACATCCCTTCCATATGTTATATGAGTTGATGGAACATTACTGTCAGGGAAAGATATATATATAACTTGGAGGCCACTCTGACCACTAAAGAGAGATTATGAGTAGGCTTAACAATTAACCTCTCCAACACCAGAAGCAGTTATTTTCCTTGTAGCATAGTTTATTCAGAAACATGGTATACGTTTTACGGCCTCATGTGGACTGAATGTGACTACAATGTTAAGCTATGTCTTATCACATTTTGTTTGTTTTTCTTTTGCAAATTGTAAAACTCAATAAAATCTATTGAAATTAAAATACTTTCAGTAAATACCACACAGGATCCAATCCACTTTGTGTGCACCAAAAGCCTTTACAAACCCAAATATTAGTAGGAGGAATGGGAGGGACTTATCAGGCCCACCCAATACAGGCTGTCTGTACAAACTACAGGAGGAGGCGGATACAAGACCATTCAGCCTGCTAAAGGAGAGATGGCAGCACTGACCGGTCTTTATTACAGGAAGCTCCTGCACAGAGGCAAAGTTTCATGCTCACCAAGATTCAAGTAAGAATATGCATGCCTGACCAAGCTGACCCTACACTAATGGAAGTTTGGCCAGTGCAGCAGGGAATGGCCAAATTTCCATAAGCTTGTAACTGTCTCCACTTTTGTCTCGATCAGCAGCTGCTTATTATGTCTGCATTTCAAATACAGAGTATCAGTACACTTGTGTAGCTCCACCTCGGTTCTCCCCCCCCCCGGTATGCCACACACCCACAGACCCCAATTTGTTAATGGAATCTACTGGTTTTGTTACTTTGGGTCTGCAGCAAAATACCTCCTACGAGTGGATCCTTTAGCTCCATTGTCTAGGCACACCGACGACTCCTTGGAATAAGGCCAATGTCCAGACTTGAGTAAAACCTAATCAGCAAGGCTTTATTCTTTTTCTGCACTTTGAGTTAAACTTGAAGAAGCAAGAGTAGAAGAGTTGAAAGATGTGGGGAAAGGTTCAGGCACGCAACACTTAAGTCCAATATCTACACTCGTCGCCACTCAAGCCTGAGTGGGTATTGCTTACCCGGATAGTCCCTATAAGAGCAGTCCTAGCAGCCGGGATGGAGCACGGACCTCAGAGATGATGGATTCCCCTTAAGGTAGGCCTCAAGACCTCTCCCAGAGACAGCAGTACCGTCGCTATCTCCGCCGGGACTGTTCTTCCCCTGGAACTCCTTTCCAAAAGACGGGCAGCCTGGGATCCTTCTCTGAAGCGTAGGCCCTACTCAGTGGAGCTGGGCCTACAATGCAGCAACAGGGCCTCGGGCTGAAGGTGCCCAAGGCCTAAGCACTCCAGCGCACCTCAAGCCATGCGGGCAACGAGGCATACTCACTGGACCAGAGGTCCCCCCTGTAAGCCCTGGGGTCCCCCTGGAATCGCCTCACGCCAAAAAGGCGTCTGCCCCTTTTGTACCCTCTCCCAGCATGCACAGTGGGTAGACCACGCCCACTGCACGGCTGCCGAGAGAGGACACCCAAGGTGCTTTGATACCCCCGTAATCCAGCCAGTGCCGGCGGTGACAGCGCCACCTGCAGGCAAAGGAGAATAACACTGCCGGGCAGTATCACACCCCGAGCAGAACAACAACTTGAACACAATTGGTCTGAGCCCAATTACTGGCTCAGACTGCCCCTAAATTTCACATAGCGCCCCCAAACATTGGGGGGGGGCGCTACACTTGCATCCAGGAAGTGATTCTTGTCATCTGTTCTTATCCGGTATCTAGGTGTGCTACACAACTTCTGCTCGACATTCCCTTTTCATACTATGGACAGTATAAGCCATGCCCTTATTTTAGTGCAGTGCAATTAGCGCTCCTCTTACCACTCTAAAACATGTTCACTTAGTTTATTGCCACTGGAGACCACTGATGGGCTATGGCCTCCAGCCGGCTGCAGATCCCCTAACCTCATACAATGCCTCCTAGTTCTCAAAGTGGCAGCCAACCCCCCACAGTTGCTCACAGTGCCCCCCAGGCCTTCTGAGAGACCTCAGCCCCCAAAGTGCCCTCCAACTTCTTACCATTACACTCAGCCCGCTGCAATGCCTCCAAGCTTTGTTTAGAGCCTCCACCCTTCCATAGTGTGCCAAACCGCCAACACTGTCCCATAGTGCCCCCCAGTTCCTACCAGCCTCCCACAGTGCCCCTGCAAAGCCCCCAGACTCAAAGAGAGACCCAGCTCCCTCAGTTGCCCCCCGCTTCTTCCAGAAACCTCATCCCTTACAGGGCCACCAAGCCTGCAGGAGAGTCCCTCAACCCCCTCCAGAAATCTCAACCGCTACAGGGACATCAAGTTTGCTGCACAGTCCCCTAACCCCCTATAGAAATCTCACCCTCTACAGGGATGCCAAATTTGCTGCAAAGTCCCCTAACCCCCTCCAGAACGCTCAGCTCCGTGCAGTGACACTCCATCCAGGGGCTTTTTTAAACACATATTTTTAAGCCCATACTTTTACTGTGTGAATATAAACTTTATTGTTGGGGCATGGAAGGTTTTGGAAGAATTGACCAAGCCCTGGTCTCAATGTTGGGAACCACGGGTTTAAAGACCTTTCTAGATCCTTTGCAAAGTTTCTTTTGTAGCACTGCTAATTATCAGTCATGCTTGAATACATCAATATATTCCTTTACAATGTATTCCTTTACACATCTCCCAAAATGGCTGTCTTATTTAAGCTTATTCAAAGGGTACAGTAACAGATCATTTCCATTACCAGTGGAAGTACAGTACATTACCAATTCTAAGTACAGCATTGGATTACACGTTACTAATAGTAATTGAATTGCTAAGTGTATGTATACTGCAGATGGTACTGGCAGAACCTTCTTGTAACTGTCAGATGATTGACACACAAACCTCATTTTACAAGCAGGACTGGTCAGGCAGAAAAATGCATATTTGCAATATTGTGTCTCTGTAATCACCCTGATCCGATATTGCACATAGAGCATGATAGTGCAGTTTCTGGCCTTAGGATAACAGACACAGAGATGTCAAATGATTTGTGATTAGCCAGGCAAGACTAATGGTTGCTTCAGAAAAGAAAAGCACAGTCCATTGTTTCCTACCTGGTAGGCGGATGATGGAAATGAGATGCTCGCAGTTGCTTGTGAGTCAGTACGGCCATACATCCCTTGCTGCCTGATGTCTTTCTCTCAATGCCTGTCTCTTGTTCACAGATGAGCTGGAGGTGAGAGGAGTGGTGGAGCTGCTGATGCTGCAGGGGGTGGGAGGTGGGGCTGGGACACAGAAGGCCCTGTGGATAAGATCAATGCATCCCTATGTGTACAGATGATGGCAGATAAGGAGGAGGCTCTCACTGATTTTAATGTGCATGACCAAATGTGCTGCATGCTTTACAACAGGCCTTACATTACATATTAATGACAATGACAAGCAATTTTACTCATATGATATGTGGCCGATGACAAATCCAATTTGAAGGAGTCCTTTATCCCCAAACAAGCAAGTGCCGTTGCATGCTGCTCTATGTGAACATCCCCAAACATCATTCATTTCATTTGTACATTTAAGCCCACGTTCACACTGGGGCTGCGGGAGTGAAGCCTGCGAGTTCCGCTGAACTCGCACGATTTCACTCCCGCTGGCAGTCCCGATTTCAGCCGCGATTTCAAAAAGACATCTGAAACAGATGTCAATGTAAATCGCGGCTGAAATTGCAAAAAGTAGTACAGAAACTACTTTTTGAAATCGGTGCAGCGCCGCAGATGCGGCGTCGCACCGATTAGGACGGTGCCATTGCCCTGCAATTTGCGGCAAATTTCGCCGATTTGACATGTCAAATCGCATGTCAAATCGCACCAGTGTGAACCAGGGCTTAAGGATTTTTTTAAAATACATTTCCGCAACCCCATTTCCTGTCTTTCAACAGGCACTGACAGTATCTACCGCTTTAAAGTGGTTGTAAACCCTTACAGACCACTTTTACCTACAGATAAGCCTAGATTAAGGCATACCTATAGGTGCTAGAAATATCAACTAAACATACACGTATTTTTTTTTCCCAAAAAGTGGGTTTACAACCACTTTAAGAAATGTGATAATATACTGCATAGCTTTTTTTCCCCCAAAAATTTGCCATTAGCCTCGCACACACGATCGGATGATCTGACGGGAATTGTGTGATGGCAGGCTGTTGTCGGAAAATCTGACCGTTTGTATGCTCCATCGGACAATTGTTGTCGGATTTTCCGCCAACAAATGTGGGATAGAAAAAATTGGGTACCTCGCGCCAAATGCAATAAATAAAATTTGAGAAAAATAATTAGTTAAGCTGCACCCCTATAACTATGTGGATGGACCAATAGTGTAATGTGAAAAAAGGGGAAGAGAGGGGGGCGCTGGCGACTAAATAATATACTATAAATTAAATTAAATAGAGCTATTCAGCCACACCATGATAAATAACATATTGAATAAGCATTAAATAAACAATACTAAATAACAATGTGAAAAACAATAGTGGTGGTTGCTATGGGCAACACAATACTTGCGGTGTAAGATAGTAGCAATAATAAACCAAATATCTAGTGCCAAATAGTGAAATTAGCAACAATAGTCCAATGTTATTGAATGAACAAGCAATTGGCGATTCCTTAGTGACTCAGTGATCAGTCCATAAAGAAAAAAGTATATGCCACCGAAATGGTGATCCAAATTGATCTTGAAGTATCACCTTCACCACCTAGATATAACACCCGAAGTGCCCAATGAATAGATGGCCGTTTACCACAAGATGTTGACCCCCTTAGCTAAAAAGAGGTCAAATGCGCTTAGCGCAAGATGGCACTTGCTAAGAAGATGTAGTCTCGGATCAGTCAGACTCCCCATGCATGGCTCAGATAGGAATATGTGAACAAAACGAATAGGACCAAGAATAGTGTAATCCCGTTTTAATAAAAGTTAAAAGCAATATAAAAGAAGGGCCTGCTTACATTTGGCTGTGCCTTAGCCCGGAAATGTGGGATAGCATGCTTTAAAATTGTCCGCCAACAATTGTGTGTTGGATTATCCCCAAAGGGTGCTGCTAAAGAGCTGAAAAAACACATAGTTTAGTGTTTGTTGGCCGACAATTCTTTGCCGTTTGTATGCAATACAAGTTCCTGGCCAACGCCCTTCGGACAAAAGACCTATGCTTTGTCCGATGAAAATCCGATCGTGTGTATGAGGCTATTCGCTAAAAAAAAAAAAAATGCTTGTAATACTGCATGTGGTATTTTTCCGAATGATTCAGTATTTCTCTCATGAAACCATGGGATGGATACAGTAGAGAAGAATTAGAAGCCCTGTCAGTTTTTATTGCTAATAAATGTTTTAAACTGACTCACTAATGGCTCTTACACACGGTCAGAAAACTGTATGAAAAATACTGCAATAGTACGATATCTGATCGTTATCACAAAGCTTTCGAGAGCCAATCACTACAGTTCATCCGATATTATCCGATGGGACAATTCTGATACCATACCAGATCGTACATTTTTTTTATTTAATCAGTAAAGTTGTCGTTCAAAAATACAATACAAATACACTACAACACATTACATCACTTCTGAATTTTTTTTGTCGTATGAGGATTTTCGTATCTTTAGTTAACTGTTTATTTTCAATATGAGACTAGCATGCAAAGGCAAAAAAAAAAAAAAACGGATGATTATTCGTCTGATAATCTCATCGTGTGTACCAGGCATTAGTCAGTGCGGTCCATGCAGCATATGTATTAATACAAAAGAAAAAAATGTGACAAGAATACCAGTCAAAGGAAAACTGCTTTCACAGGACACACTTGGTACTGTATATCAAAAACAACCAAGTTCAAAAAAGTAAATAGAAAATATCTTTATGAATGTCAAATATTGAATGAAAATTGTATATTAAAAAAAAAAAAAAACACACACACACACACACATACAACGGAAAATTTATATAAAATACTTACCGTAATTTTCCTTTCCTGATGGACTCCATGGCAGCCTACGTGTGGGTTAATCCCGCCCCTCATACCTCATAGGACCCTTCTCCCATAAATCTTTGCTCTGGGCCAGAGGCCGTGTTCCATAATTTAGCCTACTCCAGCCACTGGGAGGGAACTCCTGCTGCCATGGAGTCCATCAGGAAAGGAAAATTACGGTAAGTATTTGATATAAATTTTCCGTTTTCCTGACAGACTCCATGGCAGCCTACGTGTGGGAAATAACTAGCCATACACACCCGGGTGGGCAGAGTGCTGGACAAAAGAAAAAAGGTTTAATTGGCACCATCAATAGACAAGATACGTAAACCAAATTAAACAGAAGATAATGAGGCTGGCTCTACGCAGTAGTGTGCCATGAACGTGTTAATTGAAGACCACAAGGCCACCTTGCAAATAACTTCTGGAGGCACTTGACGTGATGCCGCCCATGATGGAGACACTTCTAGTTGAGTGAGCAGTCACCGCTTCTGGAGGCGCCAAGCCCCTGGCTTTATAGGCCCACTGAATGGCCTGAACAATCCCTGCTCCGATAGATCTGGAAGAGGCACGCATTCCCTTATACTTCCTGTGAAAAGAACGAGCAGGTGGTCGGTCTGACGGAAAGAAGCTGTAGCTTCAAGATACTGACTCAGAGCTTTTCCAACATCTAAGGGATAAACACTGGAATCCTTGGTAGATCTGAACGTTGGAAGAGCAATCTCCTGATTGTCATGAAACACAGATGCCACTTTGGGGTTTGAAACCAACATAGGAATTAAAAAGTTTAGAAATGGCTCCTTGCATCCCAGAGAGCTGATTTCAAAGACCCTCTTGGCCGATGTTATAGCCACCAAGAAGACAACTATTAGAGAGTGTCATTTGACAGAAGATTGATCTTCATGTTCCAACTCTCTACCTAAGAAAAAATCCAGGACAAGGGGAAGATCCCAATTAGAAAAACTTGGCTCTGAGGTCTGAGCCTTATTGCTCCTCTGAAAAACTACTGAGTAGGAGGGTGTCTAGCCCAGGAAACACCCGTAAAGGCAGAGATTACAGCGATTTGGACTCGCAGCGAGCTGACTGACAATGAGAGATCCAATCCTGATTGTAAGAAGCCCAGGATATCATGTATCTTTGGGTTATTGCAAGAACCTGCAGTGGAAGAGGTGTAGTCTGAAAACTTTTTCCAAATCCTCTGGTAGACCCTGTTGGTGCCTGTTCTTCTGGCATTTAATATTGTGGAGATGGCCCTACTTGGACAGCCTAGGGCCTCCAACCTTCCCCTCTCAAGAACCAGATCATCAGATGTAGATGGGCCTGGCATGGATGTAGAAATGCCCCTTGTGATAGGAGATCTGGTCTGGAGGGTAGAGGAACTGGGTCCCGGAAGCTGAGTTGCATCAGCAGTGGAAACCATGGCTTGTTTGGCCAGTACGGGACTATTGCCACTATCTCTGCTTCTTCCATCCTGAGCCTCGACAAAAAACGGAGAATGACAGGAACCGGGGGAAAGGCATAGGCCCTGTGGAACAGCCAACGGTCTGTCAGAGCATCTACCCAAAAGCCTGGGAATACCAAGACCTCGTGTAGTATCTCTCTAGTCTGAAGTTACATGGGGAGGCGAACAAGTCTACTTCCGGAATGACTCCCAGGTACAGGACCCACCTGAAGACTTCGGGGGGGGGGAAGTCCACTCGTTGTCCAGAGAAACTCTCAACAGAAAATCTGCCTGAACGTTCGGGACTCCAGGGAGATAGACAGCTGTCAGGTTGGCCAGGTTTTTCTGGGCCCAGATCATGATAGGCTCTATTTCCTTTGACAAGGAGAGACTGTGAGTACCCCCCTGTCTCTTGATGTATGCGACTGCCGTTGTGTTGTCCAGTCTTAGGAGGACTGAGTCTCCTGCTGTTAAGTGGTGAAAGGCCTGCAGAGCGCAGAACGCTGCCCGGAGTTCCAGAACATTGGAGACTATCCTGTGAGAGGGAAAATTCCATATGCCTTGGGCTACTTCTGTCAGCCCCTGTTGCTGGCAACTGTAGTGATGGTGACCCAAGACACAGGTGCGATGGAGTGACAATTGAGGAGGTTCCTCTGTTGTAGCCACCAAGGAAAGCTCTCCCGCATGGATGAGGTTATTTGGATAAAGTGATCCCGAAGCCCTGGATTATACTGCTGGAGGAAACCCTTCTGGAAGGGCCGCATTTTCCACTGAGCCCACTTTACCATGGGTGTTGTTGCCACCATGGTGCCAATGATCTTTAGGCATTGAGAGGCTTGGAGATGAGGACGACATTGCAAGCCAAACTCCCGGATCACTGGGATTTTTCCAGGGGTAACAAGATGGTGCTCTTGATAGCGTTGAAGTGTGCCCTGAGGAATACCAGGGACTGCGTAGGATCCAGATGGCTCTTTTCCAGATTCAGAAGCCAACCAAACTCGAGTAGAGTGGAGATGACCTGGGATCTGTGGATTAGCAACTGCTCCTTGTCCCGAGACAACAGCAGGTCGTCTAGATAGTGATACAGACGGATACCTCTGGTCCTGATCAGAGCCACGACAGCCAACAAGTTTTGAAAACACACGAGTCGATGTTGTAAGCCCGAAGGGGAGACAGGTGAACTGCAGACGGATTTGATCGACAGCAAAGCGAAGGTATTTGTGGATTTCTGACGCGATCGGAACATGGAAGTAGGCGTCCTTCCGGTCTATAGAGACAAGCCAATCGCCTGGTTGGATTGCTTGACTGATCATGAGTAGTGTCTCCATCTTGAACTTCTCCTTCTAGATAAAAGAATTCAAGTGGGTTAGGTCTATAACTGGCCTCCAGGAGACGTTTTTCTTCAACACCATGAAGAGGGGCGAGTAGACCCCTTAAAGCCTTTTGTCGTCTGGAACTGGAATTGCAGCGCCCTGAGCCACAAGAGAGACAGGAGAATTCGCTTTTTCTCTTCTGAGAGAGGCAAGGATGCCGACTCGCTCTGTTTTAGGCAGGTGCAATATCATAAAGACTTAGGGGATTCTTGTCCACCGGAAGATGCCCCTTTTGAAAACTTCTGGCCTGAAGGCTGTTTTTTTTTTTTTTTTTTTTCTTCCAGGTCTTCTTGAACTCACGGCCAGGCCTATAGTAGCGAGCATTCCTTGCTCGATCTGAACTTTGCCTGGGCTGTGTTCTCTTCTGGTTTAGCAGACGGCGATCCTGGGGAAGGAACCCCGACTTGCCCCCTGTGGCACGGGTGATGGCACTGTCCGATATGTTCCCAAAGAGGGACGAACCCCCAAATGGAATCCTGCACCATGCCTGCTTGGAGGCAGGGTCAGCTACCCATGGGCGCAGCCACAAGGCACGCTTAGCAGTGACAGATGTCAGCATGATCCGAGCCACCAGGCGAATTATGTCTAGGGAAACCCCACGAGAAAAGCCAACGTCAACCTTAGCCCATGAATAGGTGAGCTCCTGGCCAGTTCTTCCGAGATGCTCCTCAGAGAAGCATCTACGTCGTCTGCTCAGACTTCCATCGCTTTAGAAAGGGCTGCGAGAGCTAGAGCTGGTTTGCAGGTCATACCCGCTGTAATGTAGATCCGCTTGAGGTCGGTATAAATTTTCCACTCCAGGCAATCCCTAAAAGGAAACAGTATCCTACAATGGGAGTGTGACGTGCCTCACCATCCTCATTAGGGCTGAGTCAATGAGAGGAGCCGACTCCAGGTGTTTTACATCCTTGCTTTTAAATGGGTACATTTTTGATACCTTCATTAACAGGCAATTCTTCCTTTCAACACCACCCCATTCGTCGGTAATTATTGCGCTGAGTTCACCCAAAAAGGAGAAATTAGGGCGTTCTTTTTTGAGGTGTTTAAAATATTTCCTCTGTTTGGAAGGTGCCTCCACTGGCTCTTCCATCTCAAAGCTTCTTTGACAGCTTTTGACCAGCTGTGGTACTAGGGCAAATTCAAAACCTGCACCAGGGTCATCTACCTCCACCTCACTGTCTGAGGCTTCAATTGAGGAATGGCTCGGCTGTGAAGGGCCTGGAGCCTTGAGATCATCCCTAATAGGGACTGACATAGTGTCGCCAGCAGGGTTGTGGGTATGACCAGAATCCCCTTTACTCAGGGAATCATGGACCACCTTTCTGACCAGTGCTTCCACTTGTTGGTCTCCACCCTCTCTTTCTTATGCGACTTTAGAAAAGCATCGCTTGCAGAGCGATTTGCCTTCAGGAACCTAGGCCCCGCATAACCAGCAGGCTTTCCTCACAGAGCGGCTGGAGTGGCGGTGAGAGTGACGCCCAGAGGTGGTTTTAGACTCCTATCTGTGGTACCTAGATCTAAAGGAAGATCTGACGCCTGGACCTTGAAGAGGAGTGACAACGTTGAGACCTAGGACGGTCTTTGCCGTGCTTTGGTGTTCAGACCTAGAAGAGCTGAGTGAAAAAGAAAGGGTTAAGAGCTCCTGAATGAGTGAACCCAAGCATCACAGGTAGAAAATAAATAAATCCTACCTGCAGCGCAAGGGTTGGCCACAAGAGGGCGGTGACAGATCCATGGCAAGGCAGTTTGAAAGTGAAATGAATCATTAAAGCGTTATGAGAAACAGGCATGAGAGAGCACATAACAAAACATAGCCAGCACCCAGGGAGCCTGCAGCAAACAATTTACCTTGTAAACCAGAGCCCAGTGCCTGGATAAACACTGCATAAGCCTGCAAGTCATCCCAAGTAATAGCTGCTTTGACAGCTATTTAAATCTGCCACCGTTAACGATGTCACCGCCCCATAGCGGTTGCCATCCGGTGGCGGCCAATCGCATGCGCGACCGCCGCCGCCATTTTGGCGAAACTGCGCCTGCACGAACCAAGCACGGAATCTTCGTTCGCAACTTGCGGATGCGCAGCGACTTCCTGAAACGGCGAGCTGGAACGCAGCTGCGCTCCAGCCGCCGTGGCCACTCACTGGAGCTTGATAGAAAATAAGGAGACACACAAAACACAGAGATACGGCTGCCATATAAAAGGAATATCTTTGTACATTACCACCACCACGGCACGATCCGGACCAGAACCTGGGACTGGGGAGCTGTTCACTCGACCCACCGCACGATCGGGCGTTTACAAAGCCTCCCGCTAATAGCTGGGACGTTTGGCCATATTGCCGCTTGCCTGCCAATGGCCAGGTTAGTAAGCTCTTCATGGTATCACATCATATCGCCCATGTCCACCTGCTAATAGCTAGGATTGCTGGACTGCAGAGAGGATCACCGCTAACCACCAACGTATCGCCGTGCACACCGCCAGGCCTGGATTACAGGAAAACTTCATGAAAAGGTAAGACTATATCTTGGTCCTAGGAGGAGGACAAAAAAAGGAACACGGCCTCTGGCCCAGAGCAAAGATTTATGGGAGAAGGGTCCTATGAGGTATGAGGGGCGGGATTAACCCACACGTAGGCTGCCATGGAGTCTGTCAGGAAAGTATAAATACCCTTCTTCTAGAAAAAATAAATAAATACGTTACCATTTTTATTGGTGGAATAAGGGTATTTATATATTTGTTTGATTTTTGATACTATTTTTCTTTCAAACATTTGAAATTTCTAAAGATATTATGTATTTACTTAACCAATTCAGCTCCAGAAGTTTTACCCCCTTCCTGACCAGGCCATTTTTTGCAATACGGCACTGCGTTGCTTTAACTGACAATTGCGCAGTCGTGCGACACTGTACCCTAATAAATTTGATGTCTTTTTCCCACAAATAGAGCTTCTTTTGGTGGTATTTGATTACCTCTGCTGCTTTTATTTTTTGCGCTATAAACAAAAGAAAAACAATAAAAAAAAAAAAATATATATATATATATATATATATATATTCTTTTTTACTTTATGCTATAAAACATATCCAATAAACAAAAAAAAAAAATATATAATTTCTTTATCAATTAAGGCCAATATGTATTCTGCTACATGTTTTTGGTTAAAAAAAAATCCCAATAAGCGTATATTGATTGATTTGCGCAAAAGTTATAGCATCTACAACCTATGGGATAGATTTATTGACTTTTTTTGTTTTTACTAGTAAAAGGCAGTGATCAGCAATTTTTAGCGGGACTGTGTCATTGCGGTGGACAAATCTGACACCGACACTTTTTGGGGACCAGTGACACCAATACAGTGATCAATGCTAAAAAAAAATAATACACTGTCACTGTATAAATGACACTGACAGAGAAGGGGTTAACACCAGGGGTTATCAAAGCGTTAAGTGTGCTCCTAGGGAATGCCGACACTGGAGGAAAACAGAGATCCGTGTTTCTGCTCATCAGAAATGCAAGATTTCAATATTTCTCTCTGGCAGAACATTCTGCCTCTCCTCGAAATGATCGGCGGGTCCCGGCGACCATCCTGGCTGCCATACCAGCCGATTGGCTCCCCCTGTGTCCAATCACAGTGGGAGCGGGGCTCTGGCAGCGCGCACGCCCAAGAGCAGGAAGGAACACATGTACGTGGGGCGATCCTTAAGCGCTTAAAGTATAACTAAAAGGAAAAACTATTTAGATTTGAAGAGGGTAGAGTTATTAGAACAGCGTTTCTCAACCTTTATTCAGCTGAGGCACCCTTTAAAATTATGGCAAAAAAAAAAAAAAAGTAAAATAAAAATAAAAACCTTCACAAGGGCTCTAGCCCTCCATCACTCTATCCAAAATGAAAAATAAAATGTTGCCTTTAGGTACACTTTCAAGCAGCCTTTTTCAACCTTTTCAACACAGAGAAACCCTGGAAATATTTTTCCAGTCTCCCAAAACCCCTGCTAAAAAGGACTATGGGGGTTATTTACGAAAGGCAAATCCACTGTGCACTGCAAGTGTAGTCGCTGTAGATCTTAAGGGAAGATCTGAAATGAGGGGAAGCTCTGCTGATTTATATCATCCAATTATGTGCAAGCAAAAATGCTGTCTTTTATTTTCCTTGCATGTCCCCCTCAGATCTACAGTGACTGCACTTCCAAGTGCACATGAAGTGCACAGTGGATTTGCCTTTAGTAAATAAACCCCTATGTCTATAACTCATGCTACATTAGTGTGATGAATGCTCCATACATTTTTGGAATTACCCACTAATAGATAGCTAAAAAATGGTGTCAGTGGTAAGATATCTCTAAAAATAATTGTGAAAAAGTTAAATATTCCCACTACATATGTTCTAACAAGGGATTAGACCATTATGATATGCATGTACATTGTATGATGTTTGGAGTGATTGGGAGTTTTTATTTATTTTTTCTCTCAGCAAATCATGTAAATGCTTGTATATTCACAAACAAAAAAGTCTCAACAAAATCTGGTGAAATTACATGTTTTACTAAATGTAATGGAGTGGATTTAATAAGGGCAAAGACTGAGCACTTTGCAAGTGCAGTTGCTCCAGAGCTTAGTAAATGAAATTAGCAGAAGGGGCCCAAAGCGTGGCGCTCAAGAGCTGAAATTCCTCGTAGTACATCACTACGTTTGTGTTTGTGGCACGAAAATTGTGTACCGTTAGTATGAAAGACAAGATCCTGGCACAACCCCTTTTGACAAAAATCAGATGCTCGGTTGGCCAACAATTGTACCGTTTGTACGAGGCTTTAGAAACGTCCTACCTCTGTGCTTGCCAACAAGGGTTTCTCCACCAAGAACTAAGTCATGTTTTGCTTGGGGATCAAATACCTCAATTTGTATCATGTGTTTTTTTCTGGATTTTTGGTTAATATTCTGTCTCTATCATTTAAAATACAAACTAACAATCTGCAGGGGATCAAATAATTATTTTCTACACTGTATGGAACATACTGTGTAAATGGATGGCACCATATAATTACCTGTAATAAAAAATAATAATAGACTTAGTAGAGTAAAGTCCTAATCTGCATGCATGCCATCAGCAACTCAGGAATTACTACAGCCATTATATTAAAATGATAGCCAGATAACAAGCATTTTTAACCACTTCCTTACTGGGCACTTAAACCCCCCTCCTGCCAAGACCAATTTTCAGCGCTGATGCACTTTGAATGACAATTGTGCGGTCAGACAACACTGTACGCAAATGAAATTTTTATAATTTTTTTTCCCACAAAAATAGAGCTTTCTTTTGGTGGTATTTAATCACCGCTTTGGTTTTTATTTTTTGCTAAACAAACAAAAAACCATGGAAATTTAAAAAAAATTAAAATCATGTTTCATAGTTTGTTATAAAATTTTGCAAACAGGTAATTTTTCTCCTTCATTGATATGCGCTGATGAGGCGGCACTGGTGGGCACTGATAGGCACAGATAAGGCAACACTGATGGGTGGCACTGTATTGCACTGGCAGGAGGCACAGATGAGCATCTGTCCCGATCTCCTTCATCGGGACCAATGTCCCGATGACAGCTGCCGGTGATCGCCTCTGTTTACATCACATGATCAGCTGTCATTGGCTGACAGCCATGGGCATCCGCTGAACTTTTTTCAGGGGGGGGGGGCATCATTCTTGAGGATATATCCGCTTCACTCCATGTCCATATAAATATAGCCTAGAGAATGTACATCTTTCTATATTGCAATACATCTGTTGTGGCCATATTTTGATCTTGATGAAAACAGCCTATACTGTATACTGTAGCCACAACACAGGAAGAGGCAGGCTGAGGCAGCAGCCAATCACAGAACAGCCAGGTCAGGGTCACGGAGAGCCAATCCGATGCTTGGGCCAGGGGTGAGGAGGGAGGGACAGATAGATAGTCGGAAAAGACTGAGAGCAGCCCCAGCCCCCAGGCCAGCAGCAGTCTGCAGACTTAGAAAAAAAAGTCCACAGCTGCCGCGGAGGTGGCCGCGGCGGCCATTGCAACACAGGGGGCAAGTGTGTCTTTCTTCACTCTGACTTCCAGGGGGGGGCAATTGATCCCCCTTGCCCTATGGAACGGACACCCATGCTGACAGCCGATTACGTGGTGAGGGGGTCAGGATCGACCCCTTACTCCGATGTGTGATCAGCCGAGTCTCATTGACTCGCTGATCACAAAGCGGGCCGCGCATGCCGCTCGAGCACGAGAGGACGTCCAGGAACGGCCTTCCGGCAATTCAGGTCCGTGCTGCGGCCGTCTTTCGGCTATAGCGCGGATCTGAAGTGGTTAAAAGATATTAGCAATAGAAACTACCATATTGCTCTCAGCCCAGGTTTACCTTTAGTGATCTTGATGGATGATAAAATAAATAGTCTCAAAATTAGGTTAATATTTAGCTATAACTAATCCTGCTCAAATATTATGAGCATTTGGTGCTGACCCAACAAATAAAACATTTTAGAAGCAAAGGGTCTGAGCCTAGATACAGTTTTTTTTTGTCAGTTCTGAGTAGACGGAGCTTTTTTTTTCCTTCTTTAATTTGTTTTCTCCAAATACAGCATTCAGGAAGGCACAGAAACGGTAACAACACCGCTTATACAGTACAGCAGATTTAGAAACATACATCATTGTTATACAGAAATCTGAGAACCATATTTTCCCTTGATCCTCAACGGAGGAACCTTGTAACAAACAGTGTGGCAGGGTAATCCAAGTGCATCACCGATGGCACATCCAATCGTGCCCGTTTGTAGTAAACAGCATGAGTTGCCATCAGTTGCCCTAACATTCACACACACACACACACACACACACACATGCTCGCTTGCAATCTCACCACCAGTCTCACCCCACTACCCCTACCTCCTCCCCCCCCCCCCAGATTCAAGACACATCCCTACCAACCACTCAACATCCCACAGATAGATCCTGGTGTCCTATTCCCACACTCCCCTATGGCTGGGACAGTAGGGTGTCATTCCAGAAGGAATCCTCAATATCAAGCCAGGGTTGCCAGATTTTGGTAAATTTTTTGTAACAGGCCCTACCCTTATAAATGCATTTAAAAATGGGTACAACCTTATTTATAATCCGGTACAACATTTGGACCCCTGGAGCGGAGGCACTTTTCCACTGCAACAGCACCAGTTTCCTGGCATAAAACAATATTATGCGTATTAGAGTACGAGCATGGACTGTAGGTATAAAATCATTGAGCACTCCCAACAACCCGACCTCCGCTGTGAGAGGAATGGGTAAGTTCAAGGTGTCCTAAAGAAAGCAAACAAGTCCTTCCAAAACGATGATAATGTTGGGCAAGACCAAAACATATGTATATACCCCTAGATACAGTTTAGGAGAGGCTCAACACCCTATGATGCCAGGACAGCAGCACTATAACAAAACCCCACTGGTGTTACACTGAAAGTCTCGTTCTGAACAGTGCCATTAGAAGCAAACAAGCTGAGGCAAAAGTTGTAAGCTAGTCACACTTTAAATGCATTGTAAACATTGCTACCTGCTCCTTGTGTTTTTCACCTGCAGATGTGCATTGATCATGTACTGCCGTGGCCAAACTTTGAGAATGTGAGAAAAATTGACTAAAACTACAGCTAGGGTTGGGACTTTAAATGAGGCAATATCTAATATATACCTCCATCCCTGAGTATGTTGAAATAGGAAACTACATTTTGGGACTTTTAGTTGAAACACACTGCTAACTTATGAACCAACTATAGTAAATATTGTTTATTAATAGCAAATAAGGCATGACATACACATAATAAACAAGGATAAAACATGGTATTAATAGATCACATAAAATAAAGTCTAGACAATGCAAGATGGTACCTAATTGTCTCAGCATAACATACATAGTAATGTATGATAATCATAGGTCTCGCTAAATAAAATCTAGACCAGGGCTCGACAAACCCCGGGCGCCAGGTCGCCATTGCGACTAGAATTAGCGACCTGGCGCCTGGGGCAGCACAGCTGGGGTATCCTGTGTTTCCGTGCCCCACCTCCGCGCCGCGGGATCGCGTCGGGCCGCGCCGGCCAGTTATTGAGGCCGCGGCTTTGCGGCCTTCTGCAGGCCTATGCTTCCTTCTGTGGTCTAGCGCCATCTTGTGGTGGCCGTTGGTATTGCAACCAGCAATGCTAATGGAGTTTCCCTGTCTGTTTTTCCTGCCATCTCCTTCCCTCTAATTAGAACCCCCAAACATTATATATATTTTTTATTCTAACACCCTAGAGAATAAAATGGGGGTCGTTGCAATACTTTCTGTCACACCGTATTTGTGCAGCGGTCTTACAAGCGCCCTTTTTTGGGAAAAAAATACACTTTTTTTTATAAAAAAATAAGACAACAGTAAAGTTAGCCCAGTTTTTTTTTATACTGTGAAAGATAATGTTACGCCGAGTAAATTGATACCCAACATGTCACGCTTAAAAATTGCGTCCGCTCGTGGAATGGCGACTAACTTTTACCCTTTAAAATCTACATAGGCGACGTTTAAAAAATTCTACAGGTTGCATGTTTTGAGTTACAGAGGAGGTCTAGGGCTAGAATTATTGCTCTCGCTCTACCGATCGCGGCGATACCTCACGTGTGGTTTGAACACCGCTTTCATATGCGGGCACTTTTTTAGCTGGCTCCTAGATTCCAAGCAAATTTGTCAAGCCCTGATGATCTAGACAATACATGGTTGTAACATGTTGGCTCTAAAATAACATACATGATATTGGGCCTTGGGCATGGAAGCCAAATTTGCAACGGTAACATATAAAAAGGTAACAATGGTAGTTGGTCCATAAAAAATGTTATATATCAGATAGCAAGACATGTACTGTGCCATATCATCATAAAGAGAGCTCTAACGTTTACTATAGTTGGTTCATAAGTTAGCAGTGTGTTTCAACTAAAAGTCCCAAAATGTAGTTTCCTATTTCAACATACTCAGGGATGGAGGTATATATTAGATCTTGCCTCATTTAAAGTCCCAACCCTAGCTGTAGTTTTAGTCAATTTTTCTCACAATATCGGGGATGGAAACACACTAGCCTAATTACTACTTGTACCATTTATACCACTGTGACCTATCTATTGCCAATGTGTTCTTTCCCAATAGCCATGGGGACCAGCTCTGCTGGCTGAAGTCAGGTTTGGTGTCATCTTCCCCGGGAGCTACAACTCGCACCGTGGCCTCCCCCTCCCCTCCCACTGTAAGGGGTGGGGCGGGTGTTCGCTGCGGGTCGACGCCACGCTTCCACGTTCAGCGGGTGACGTCATTAGTGACGCCATGCCGCCGACGTGGCTATCCATCTACGTTCACCACGAGGGAGGTTTTGGCGCCAACGCCGAGCGTGCGATGCGGCTCGGGCGGTGGCCCCGCCCCCCCTTTGTGACGCTGCGTGGCGTTAACGGTTGCCATTGGTCCACGGCCACTACATATACACCCTCTTTCCACTGCATTTTTCACTTTTTGTTCCACTTCCTTGATATAAGTGCACTTGGACAATCCCCCCCATACCACTTGACAGGTATCTAGAATTCAACTGTATTTTCACTTTTCTTACACTCTTTAATGATATTTATTTTTATACCCTGGCTTATATTCAGGCCTCCTTTGTTATGGCACTTACCCTTGCATCTATAACTAACCTATTTTTCACCCATAACACTCGGGTTTTGTTCCCCAATCTATCAGTTGTTAATTGACTGTCAACCCATTAATTTGCACAGATATCTCTGGGACTCGAACTATACAATGAAATCGATCTACAATCCAACTATACATATCTCAGCTGATGATCG
Organism: Rana muscosa; assembly: GCA_029206835.1. Taxonomy (NCBI): domain Eukaryota; kingdom Metazoa; phylum Chordata; class Amphibia; order Anura; family Ranidae; genus Rana; species Rana muscosa. The sequence goes on along the minus strand of CM055122.1, from coordinate 1,070,571,407 downwards.
CTCACTCCACCTTGCACCCTTACCATTTCCATTGCCGTGCCTCTGGTTATACCGTTTCAGCTCCCGGGGGAGATGTTTCAGATAGCCCATGTCCTACCATTGCTACCATCTTATAGCTTCACCAATATGCTACCAATAGGTGAGAGTGTTTGGGACCTTTTTGCTCCCCCTCTTTCTTCTATGCATTATGTTTCTACTATTATTATCTTACCTTGGCATTTTTTCATTCTATTATAGATACCCCTGCACTGTGTATCTGCTCCTGACGAGTGGTTATGTATACCACGAAACGCGTAGAGCTCTCTTTATGATGATATGGCACAGTACATGTCTTACTATCTGATATATAAAAAAATTTATGGACCAACTACCATTGTTACCTTTTTTATATGTTACCGTTGCAAATTTGGCTTCCATGCCCAAGGCCCAATATCATGTATGTTATTTTAGAGCCAACATGTTACAACCATGTATTGTCTAGATTTTATTTAGCGAGACCTGTGATTATCATACATTACCATGTATGTTATGCTGAGACAATTAGGTACCATCTTGCATTGTCTAGACTTTATTTTATGTGATCTATTAATACCATGTTTTATCCTTGTTTATTATGTGTATGTCATGCCTTATTTGCTATTAATAAACAATATTTACTATAGTTGGTTCATAAGTTAGCAGTGTGTTTCAACTAAAAGTCCCAAAATGTAGTTTCCTATTTCAAACTTTGAAAATAACACAAATATAAATTTTCACAAAGTCTGCTGCTTCAGTGTTTTCAGATCTTTTTGTGGGCTGTTACTGTGGTAGACTTAAGTATAATTACATGCATTTCATAAGTGACAAAGGCTTTTATTGACAATTACATTAAGTTTACGCAAGGAGCCAATATTTGCAGTGTTGATCATTATTTTTTAAGACCTCTGCAATTTGCCCTGGCATGCTGTCAGTCATCCTGACTGATGGCAGCCCATTCTTGCATAATCAATGCTTGGCGTTTGTCATAATTAGTGTTTTTTTTTTCCACCTGCCTTGAGGTTCACCTGTGTATTGTAAGTATTGTTAGTACCTGAGTATTGTGTGTACCTGTGTATTGTGAGTGCACGTGGGCAGTGAGTACACAAGTGCTGCAAATGCACGTGGACTGAGTGCACGTGGGCTGCGAGTATTGTTGAGTATTAGTGTCAGGAAGCTAGTTGTTGGTTAATTTGGACAGGGTATAATCCCCAATCCTCATTAAATTAGTAGATGCGATGCCCGGTAGGTGTGGAGATGCGAATCTGTGTACATCTTGCGGCATGTATGCGTTCATTGATCATCTGATCGAGAGCGAATACTGCTGTGCAAAATGTTAGCACATTGTTTCCCTGGAAGCCCAGGTTCTGAATCTAGGGAATCAACTGTCAGCACTGAGAAGACCCTCCAAACTAAAGGAGACCTGGGAATGTACCTGGCAGGGGCCAGCACAGAGGGGGGCGGAGACAAAGAGTTGCAGGCACTAGAAAAGAGTAGATGGGTGACAGTGAGGAAGGGTAAAGGGGAAAGTGCACGTACTTATTGGGAACATTCCAATAAGTCCGCCCGTTGAGTGACATTGGTGAAACCAGTCAGGGACCAGCACTGCTGGAGCTGAGGGACTCCCCTAGCTGCCAGGGGAAGAACTCCTCCAGTGAGAGTGGGGGGGGGGAAGCGAAAGGAAAGAGATTCTGGTGGTAGGAGACTCAATTCTTAGGACAGAGAGGGAAATCTGTGACAAAGACCTGAAGCGCCAAACTGTACGCCGGGCCCTTGGGTTCAGCACATCAAGAATCTGGTGGACAGATTACTGGGGGGGCTGGGGAAGACCCGGCTGTCATGGTGCACGTTGGTACCAATGACAAAGTTAGAGGAAGATGGAGTGTCCTAAAGAATGAACAATTTTAGGGAAATAGGAGCTAAATTAAAGGACCTTCAAAGTAGTATTCTCAGAAATTCTATCGGTACCTCGAGTCACACCAGAAAGGCAGAGGGAGATTAGGAAAGTAAACAAGTGGCTGAGAAGCTGGTGTAGTAAGGAGGGGTTTGGGTTCCTGGAGAACTGGGCCTAACAAATCCCATTTGCAACCACGGAACACCCAATAAGAAGACAGTATGCGACCGGTCTAAACAACGTAGCATGTTCACCGATGCCAGGAGCCTGGTGGACAAGATGGGAGAACTAGGAGATACTGTTTCAAAGAGGATTTAGATTTTGTGGGAATTTCAGAGACTTGATTCAACAGCTCCCATGATTGGCTGGCAACAGGACTGGACTGGGACCAAAATTTGGCCCTGGACTTCATCCAGACTGGCCCACTTTAATTCAATAAAATGCTGCCCCCCACCCCCCAAAAAATCACGCCCACTAAAAGGCCCCTACATCCATTATTGTATATCATGAGAGGGTGAGCGAGAGGGGAATATGAGAGAGAGAGAGGGAAGGTTGAGGGAAAGGGGATGAGAGGGGGCGGGTGAGAGAGGGAGTGAGTGTAAAAGTGAGGGGGTGAGTGAGGACCCCTTTCACACTGAGGCATTTTTCAGGCGCTTTTGGGCTAAAAATAGCGCCTTTAAAGCCCCTGAAAAACGCCTCCGCTGCAGTCCCAGTGTGAAAGTCCTCCAAGCAGCATCTTTGGGGTGGTGGAGTGGTGTACACACCGCTCCTGCCCATTGAAATGAATGGCCGAGAGACAGAGGAGGGGAGCCGAGAGACAGAGGAGGAGAGCCGAGAGACAGAGGAGGAGAGCCGAGAGACAGAGGAGAGGAGGGGCTAAAAGAGGGGGCTAAGAGACAGAGGGGGGGTCCGAGAGACAGAGGAGGGGAGAGCTGAGAGACAGAGAAGGGGAGAGCTGAGAGACAGAGGAGGAGAGCTGAGAGACAGAGGGGGGTCTGAGAGACAGATGAGGGGCTAAAAAAAGGGGGGTCTAAGAGACAGGAGGGTCTGAGAGACAGAGGGGGGAGAGCTGAGAGACAGATGAGGGGCTAAAAGAGGGGGGTCTAAGAGACAGGAGGGTCTGAGAGACAGAGGGCGGAGAGCTGAGAGACAGAGGGCGGAGAGCTGAGAGACAGATGAGGGGTCTGAGAGACAGAGGGAGGAGGAGAGCTGAGAGACAGAGGGAGGAGGAGAGCTGAGAGACAGAGGGAGGAGGAGAGCTGAGAGACAGAGGGAGGAGGAGAGCTAAGAGACAGAGGGGGGGTCTGAGAGACAGAGGAGGGGTCTGAAAGACAGAGGAGGGGTCTGAAAGACAGAGGAGGGGTCTGAAGGACAGAGGAGGGGTCTGAGAGGCAGAGGAGGGGACTGGGAGACAGAGGAGGGGACTGGGAGACAGAGGAGGGGACTGGGAGACAGAGGGGGGACTGGGAGACAGAGGGGGGGACTGAGAGACAGAGGGGGGGACTGAGAGACAGAGGGGGGGCAGAGAGACAGAGGGGAGGGCTGAGACAGACCACATAGCACTGTCCCTTTCTGCAGTCCCTCCTCTGCTCACCTCCCCGCTGTCTCAGTGTTCTGGCATGTTTGTGTAGGATGCCAGGTACCTGATGGCCATCAGCGGCAGCGCCGCGTCTCCCTCTTGTTCCGGGGGGTGCTCACGCTGCTCTGCTCCTTACAGCGGCGCATGTTCTCTTCCTCCGGGCTCCCAGTCAGCCTGCCCTCCGGCCCAGGCCGCATGGTTCCTGGAGCAGAGAGAAGGTGGAGGAATCGAGGTTCTGGGAGCGCCGGGGTGGCCGCGCTCACTACTGTCCGCCTCTTCGGTGGTCAGGGAGGGGGTGGAGCTCTTCTCCCTCGGAATTTTACATCCAACTGCCCTCCTCGATGGCCACCTTCCCCGAATCCCCGCCGCTGTTTGCTGCCACGCTCCCGCTGCCGCCGAACTGCATAAAAAACCGGGCCACAAAAAAAATATATATATTTTTTTTTTAAACGGCCCACTGAGCCATCAGCCCACCGGGAAACTCCCGGTAGTCCCTATGGCCAGTCCATCCCTGGCTGGCAACCATTCAAGGGTATTCAATTTATTGCAGGGGTAGAGAGGGTAAAAAAGGGGGAGATGACATCACTAAGGGAGCTAGGGAGGAGTTGCAATCCTTTTGGGTAGAGCTCCAAAGGGGATGAAACTAAGGAGAAAGCAATACTGGGAATATGCTACAGGCCCCCTAACCTGAGGGAGAAAGACGGACCTCCTTTCACAATATGTATTAGCGGCAAGGATGGGAAGTGTCATCGTAATGGGGAATTTTTATTATCCAGACATAAACTGGGCAGAAGGAACCGTGCATTCGTCTCAGGCTGGCCAGTTCCTAAATGTCTTGCAGGACAATTTCATAGGTCAGATGGTAGATGCAACAACTAGAAACAAAGTGTTACTAGACCTACTGATTACCAACAATACAGACCTGATCATGGATGTGGAAATAAGGGGCAATTTAGGAAACCGCGATCACAGGTCAATTAGCTTCAGTATAAATCACACTTATAGGAAACATAAGGGGAATACAAATACACTGAATTTCAGAAGAGCCAACTTCCCTAAACTACGAACCTTACTAGAAAAAAAATTCTTGGGATAAAATCTTAGAAACAAAGAACACGGAGGAGAGATGGGATTGCTTTAAGAGCATATTAAAATAAGGGCATTAGCCAGTGCATCCCATTGGGAAATAAATTAAAAAAAGCAAATAAAAGTCCTGGGTGGTTTAACTCCAATGTAAAAATGCATATAAAAGCAAAGGAGAAGGCCTTCAAAAAATACAAGGCTGAGGGATCATCAGCATTCAACCCTTACAAAGAATGCAACAAAAAATGTAAGGGTGCAATTAGGGCGGCTAAGATAGAACACAAAAGACACAGAGGAGAGCAAAAAAAATCCCAAGAAATTCTTTAAGTGTATAAACAGTAAACAAGAGGGAGGACAGACCATATTGGCCCCATAAAGAATGAGGAAAGGAATCTGGTTACAAAGAATGGTGAGATGGCGAAGGTATTGAATTTATTATTCTCCTCAGGCTTCACGAGGGAATCGGGGGCTTCAGTAATCAAAACTGCAATGTTTATTCTCATGACATGTCACAGAAATCACCCTCATGGCTAAGAGAGGACATAATTAGACTTGAAAAACATATTAAGTCACCGGAACCAGATGGCTTGCACCCAAGGGTCCTTGGGGAACTCAGTCAAGTAATTTCCAGACCACTGTTCCTAATTTATACTGACAGTCTACTGACTGGAATGGTACCAGCTGATTAAAGAAAAGCCAATGTAGCACCAATATTTTTTTTTAAAAAAAGAGCCAAAATACATCCCTGGGAATTACAGAACAGTTAGCCTAACATCAATAGAATGCAAGCTTTTGGAGGGGATGATAGGGGACTATATACAAGATTTTAGTAATGAAAACGGTAATCAGTAATTAGCAGTAATCAGCATGGATTCATGAAGAATCGTTCTTGCCAAACCAATCTATTTACCTTCTATGAGGAGGTGAGCTTCCATCTAGATAAAGGAAGGCCCGTAGACATGGTGTATCTGGATTTTGCAAAAGCATTTTATACAGTTCCCCATAAACGTTTACTGTACAAAGTAAGATCTGTTGAAATGGAACAAGGGGTGAGTACATGGATTGAAAAAGGGCGAGTTCAGAGGTTAGTGATGAATTGGGAGTACTCAGGATTGGTCAGGTGTGGAAAGTCTGGTCCCCCAGGGTTCTGTCCTGGGACCCATCCCATTTAATTTGTTCATAAACGACCTGGACGATGGGGTAAACCGTCCAATCTCTGTATTTGTGGACGATACTAAGCTAAGCAAGGCAACTTCTCCACAGGATGTGGAAACCTTGCAAGTAGATCTGAACAAATTAATGGGGTGGGCAGCTACATGGCAAATGAGGTTTAATGTGGAAAAATGTAAAATAATGCATTTGGGTGGCAAAAATATGAATGCAATCTACTCACTGGGGGGAGAACCTCTCAGGGAATCAAGGATGGAAAAAGACCGGGGGGGGGGGGGGTGGTCCTATTAGATGATAGGCTCAGCAATGTCCTCAGGAAGGATTTTCTGGAAATGGAGCGAATACAGAGGGCAACAAAAATAAAGGGACTAGTTATGAAGAAAGGTTACTAGTACTGAACTTATTCTCTCTGGAGAAGAGGCACTTGGGAATTTCCATTTACAAATACCATACTGGTGACCCCACATTAGGGATAAAACTTTCCCAGAAAGTGAGTTTAACAAGACACATGGTCACTCAATAAATTTAGAAGAAAAGGGGTTTAACCTTAAACTGTGTAGAGGGTTCTTTACTGTAGGAGTGGCAAGGATGTGGAATTCCCTTCCACAGGCAGGGGTTTCAGCGGGGAGCATCGATAGTTTCAAAAAAAACTATTAGATAAGCACCTGAACGACCACAACATATAAGAATATACAATGTAATACTGACATCTAAATCACACACATAGGTTGGACTTGTGTCTTTTTTCAACCTCACCTACTATGTAAATATCTAACTTCAAGAATTGACTACAAGTTCTCAATGGGATTAAGGTCTGGGGAGTTTCCTGGCATTGTAACCCAAAATGTCAAGGTTTTGTTCCCCAAGTCGCTTAGTTATCACCTTTGCTTTATGGCAAGGTGCTCCATCATGCTGGAAAAGGCATTGTTCGTCATCAGACTGTTTTTTGGATGGTTGGGAAAAGTTGCCCTCTTTCAGGGCTGAAATGCAGTGGAATTTTTTTTGGGGGATTAATTTCAGATTAATTGCAACGTCCCTCTTTTCTGTGAAAATGATCACTCTTCATAATACATTCTGGAGCATATGCAAATTGCCATAATAAAAACTAATAAAAAGGTTTTGCAAATATTTGTGTCATTTGCAAAACCTTTGGCCATAGCTGTAGCTTCGCATATTGTATAACCATTGTGGCCAGTTTATGAAAAGGGAAGGATCTGACCCTTGGTAGATTAAAAACTAAGCATTCCCAACGTGAGCACCAAGCAGTGCTGGGGTTGATTTTTTTGTTTGGGGGGTGGGACGACACACATAGCTTCCCATTCAAATAGCAGTGATTTGCTGTGAAATGTGGATACCATGAAAAAAATAAATAATTTTTTTTAACCATGTCAAACTTTTTATAGTCCCACCCAACACCAAGCACCACATGGTACCTATAGTTAGCACAAGAGGTTAGAAAAGCCAAATCTGTGCACCCTCTGATCTTGGGTTCACCTTTTTACTAGGGTCTAGACTTCTAAACTAAGGACCGCCATCCCTCTGTGGGCCTAACACTGGGCAGTATGTGGGAGTGGCGGCATCAAGGGGCTAACAAAGCAGCATCAGATCTGAGGGGTGCAAACAGGCTGTTCTAAGCAATAAGGGCCAGAGCAGTCACTAAGCGTATGCCTTTTATGAAGCATTAAGAAATTAAAAATGGCTCAAAGACTCACTTTAAAGTGTTACTAAACACACACACACACACACCATTAATTTACATTGTCCCTTCTATTTCTGTACATGGATGACGACACCCAATTTAACCACTTCCATATCGGGCCATTGTCAAATGACGCCTGCAAAAACACCTTGCCATCTCGGGTGGAAGTCATATGATGGCATCAGCTTCTCGCCGCCACTGTGGGAACCCGGGGGCCAGGCGTGTCCCTCGGGACACAGCCCCTCCCTGATCAGGATAAATTCACAATTCTCACATGTGGTATCCTCATACTCTTTACCATGTGACCAGCTATGTGTACAATCACATGACCGGCTATGTGTACAATCACAGCCGGTCACATGTATTCTGCTCGTGATTGCCTCTTGTGCAGTGCAGTGATCGGGCATGAGGCGTGTACACAGCCCAGCCCCGATCAGGGCAAAGAGCCAATAAAATTGCCTCTTTACTACGCGACCGGTTGTGTCCAATCAAAGCCAAGTAATAAATGTCAACAAAAACGGCTGTAGCACCATTTCCGGGTTCTCCTCCTTAGTGTGCGATGAGGAGACCTGGCTGAAAAAGTGCAGGAATGTGCCCAATTGCACCCCCCCAAAATAAAGAGGACCTGTCACAGCCCGTCAGGAGTACCCGTCACCAGCCCATCCGAGTACTCGTCACCAGTTGGGGTGTTTTCTTTTCAAAATGGGGTCATTTTGTGGGTAATTCCATTGACCTGCTGCTCCAGGGCCTTCAAAAGTGTGATCGGTAGTTCGGAAACTGTGTAATTTATGCTCCTAGAAAGCCTGATGGTGCTCCCTGCATGTTTGACCTCTCTGTGGCCAGGCTGTGTAAAAGTCTCACATGTGGTATTGCCATACTCCGGAGGAGTAGCAGAATGTGTTTTGGGGTGTCATTTTTGCTATGTACATGCTATAGGTTCGAAAAAAAATCAAATAAATTGACAACTTAGTAAAAAGGTTTCCATTTTCTTCCCACATTTTCCCAAAAACTTTTGGAAAAAAATTAACCGGTCAAAAGAGACTCATTATGCCTCAGATTATACGTTGGGGTGTTCGCTTTCCAAAATTGTGGTCCATTTTGTGGTCAATTCCACTTTCCTGGTGCTCCAGGGCCTTTAAAAATGTAATAGGTCGTTAGGAAATTTTAATTTATGCCCCTAGAACGCCTGATGGTGCTCCCTGCATGCTGTGCCACTCTACGTGACCAGACTGAAAAATTCTCACATGTGGTATCCTCATACTCGGGACGAGTAGCAGAATGTATTTTGGGGTGTAATTGGAAGTATGCAAAGTGTGTGAGAAATAACTTGTAGTTTTTTTCCCCACAATTATTGGGAAAATAACAACTTAAAAAAACTCACCATGCCTCTTACTAAATGCCTTGGACTGTCTACTTTTCAAAAAAGGGTAATTTGTACTTTCCTGACATTTCAGGGCCTCAATAAATGAGATAGGTACATCAGGTTTGATCAATTTTCAATGATTTGCACCATCGCTTGCAGACCAACTTTCACACAGACCAAATATACACTTATTTGGGGTATTTTGACCAAAGAAATCAGTGTAAATTTTGGCCCAAATTTATGAACAAAAAATTACTCATTTGCAAAAAAAAAATAAAAAAATCATAGAAATTAAAAAAACGTTTTTCAAAATTTTCAAAGCTCTGTGTGCAAAAAAAAAACAAACTATTTTGTTTGGGTAGTGTTGCATGACTTGGTAATTGGCATTCAAAATGCGAGAGCAACGAAAGCTGCAAATTGGTCTGAGCAGGAAGGGTGTATAAGTGCCCTATATTGAAGTGGTTAAATAATTAAAAAAAACATACAAGTACCCTTTTCCTATGTGATACACAATACAGCGGTCACATGACCCAGCTCTTTCCTAGCCTGTCTGGAGGGAAAATAAGCAGGCCGACCTTCTAGTCCTCTACTGCTGGTCAAAAAAATTTAAAAAAACACACACACACAGCGCCCGAGTTTAAAATTAATATCAATAAAATTGGCATACAAATCAAATCTGTTTTTTTGTGGAAATGTGATTGTGTGGGAGGATTTCGGCCAGTCACAGGCTGTCTTAGAATAAGGAGGGAGGTAAAGCCACCATTAACCACTTGCAGACCGCACTATAGTTGAATGACGGCTACAGTGCGGACGGCCAGTTCTGTGAGGGCGTCATAGGACGGCCTCCTGTGATCACGGTCAGAGTGTCCTCAGGACACTGCTGATCAGACTGAGGTAAAGAGACAATTACCGGCTCCTCACCATGTGATCAGCTATGTCTAATCACAGCTGATCATGATGTAAACAGAAGCCAATTATCGGTTTTCCTCTCAGTGTGAGGAAAGAAGAAACCCGATAACAGGTTTCTGTAGGAGAAACATGTACACTGATAATCAATTAGTGTCCCGATTATCAGTGCAGTTCCGACAGTGCCCACCAGTGTCCACTATGAGTGGCCATCAGTACCACCTTTTAGATCCGCCTATTAGTGCAGCCTCATTAGTGGCACCCCATCAGTGGAGAAAAAATTACCTGTTTGCAAAATTTTATAAGCAGCTATGAAAGTTTTTCTCCAAGTTTTCATTAATAAAAAAATAAAAAAAGCCACTGATTAAATAGCACCAAAAAAATAAAAATAAAAGTTGTTTGGGTACAGCGTTGCATGACATGAATTTTAATAGAAAAACCCCCTACTTGCTTGAAGGTTAGTAAGTAAACCATTTCTAAATAATTCCTCCTGTAGGCTACCATCCTGTAGAAACACTGAATGGGCTTAGAGTATAACTTGGGAACACAAAGTCTGCCTACTACATACAATCCCTGCTATATGAAGCTCTGTTTTTGTATTCTTCATGATGCATCTGATGCCTTTCATCACCTATAGGTGATACAACCTTCTAAATAGTGTTGGTAGCTTATATTCATGTACAGTTGAACATCGGATTACGAGCATAATCTGTTCCAGGAGTATGCTCGTAATCCAAAGTACTTGCATATCTAAGCGAGTTTTCCCATTGAAGTCAATGCAAACGAAAATAATTTGTTCCGCATTGACTTCAATGGGATGCAATACCGCATGCGGCCAGAGGTGGGGGGTGCCAGAGAGCCTCGGAAACGGGCGGAAAGGCCCGAGGATACGTCGGCTGACCTTGGCAAACATCGGAAACTGAGCATTTGAGCATTGCTGAACGGCGGCGATCGTTGCTGTTCGGCTCTGGCGCCCCTGCACATCAGGCCACATGCGAGTACTGCAGGCCTTATTAGGGTGAATTCTGCTCGTCTTGTGAGACAACACTCGCAAACCGAGTCAGATTTTTTTTTTTAAAACAGTTGCTCGCAAATCAAAACGCTCTCAAACCAAGTTACTCTTAAGCCACTGTACCTGCTTTTTAAGCGGTTACTTGAAAATTCAATAAAAAAAAAAAAAAATCGAAATACTTTCATGTTGTAAAAATTTTTTTAATTTGCAAATTATAAAAGATTTCAACTCATAAAATCACATCAAAATCACACAATAATCCCCAGTGGTCACTAGGAAATCTACCACAATCCAGTTTTTCAGTGCCAATCAATTCCAAAGAGTGAGGAATTACTTGGATGCCATCTACAGCAGAGCGGTACAGTATTCGGTCAAAGCGCATCCTGCAGGTGTATTTAGCCTTTAAGTTGTTGTTCATTTTTGTGTCCCACGTATAACGGCAATTTTCAGGTTTCCCCAGAAATTCCCAGATGTCCAAGATGGGACTGGGCAAGCCACCTATTTTTTCAACCTGTCAATGGAACAATCAAAAATACAAAATGGTGATAGAATATGATCAGTCTGTCAGTGTAAAGTGTCTTAATGAGAGACACCAACCATTTTTCTTTTAGGCCCGTTCACACCTATGCGAATTGGTTGCAGCTTACACCGCATCCAATTTGCATAACATTATAAAATACATTGATTTTAATGAGGCTGGTTCACATGTGCGATGCATTCGCACTGCGCATTGCCCAAAAACGTGTGCGTTTTCTAGGCATTGCGGTGCGGCTCAGGTGCGAATTCAGGCCCATTATCTTCTATGGGCACGCATCTGATTCGCAGATGTGTTTAGATCTCATCAGGATTTCTCTCCCAGCTCACTACACTCCTCCCTCCCTCCCTCCCTCCCTCTCTCTCTCTCCCTCTCTCTCTCTCAAATTTGCAGCTAAAAACGCAGAAGATCCGCTGAACAGCTCTCTTATCAGAGATAACAGAGCTGGAATTCGCACAAGTATGAACCCAGCCTTACACTTTAGAGTGCAACAGGGTTAGAACCAGTGTCATGTTTTGATTGCTGTATCCCCATTGAGATTTCTTCTCCCTTCCTGTCCCAGTTCAGGATTGAGGAAGTAAAAAGGAAAACTTCTATCCAGCATCTTGTCTGGGGTTCTTATTTGATACACAATATTGTCCAAAGTATTAGGACGCCTGCCTTTACACGCACATGAACTTTAATGGCATCCCAGTCTTAGTCGATAGGGTTCAATATTGAGTTGGCCCACACTTTGGAGCTATAACAACTTCAACAAAGCTGTCCACAAGGAGTGTCTATGGGAATGTTTGACCATTCTTCAAGAAACGCATGTGAGGTCATGCACCGATGTGGACGAGAAGGCCTGGCTCGCTGTCTCTGCTCCAATTCATCCCAAAGGTGTTCTAATCGAGTTGAGGTCAGGAATCTGTGCAGGCCAGTCAAGTTCCTCCACCCCAAACTCAATCTTCTATGTCTATGGACCCAGTTTATGTACTGGTGCGCAGTCATGTTGGAACAGGAAGGGGCCATTCCCAAACTGTTCCTACAAAGTTGGGAGCATGAAATTGTCCAAAATCTCTTGGTAGGCTGATGCCTTAAGAGTTCCCTTCACTGGATCCAAGGGGCCAAGCCCAGCACCTGAAAAACAACCCCACACCATAATTCCCCCTTCACAAAATGATTTGGACCAGAGCACAAAGCAAGGTCTATAGGAGGCATGGATGAGCGCGTTTCAGGTGGAGAAACTTGACTGGCCTGCACAGAGTCCTGACCTCAACCCAAAAGCACACCTTTGGGATGAATTAGCGCAGAGACTTAGCCAGGTCTTCTTGTCCACATCAGTGCCTGACCTCACAAATGCGCTTCTTGAAGAGTGGTCAAACATTCCCATAGACACACTCCTAAATCTTGTGTACAGCCTTCCCTGAAGAGTTGAAGCTGTTATAGCTGCAAATGGTGGGCCAACTCAATATTGTAGTAATTAAATATGTCCGTGCTCAGGACATAAATCAGCTGCTGCCTCCCCTCAAAGTCCCTGAGACCAGGGTCAAAGCGTTTGAGTGATTTGAAGGAAAAAAGGGGATGAGTGGCGCTGCCGCCCACTGGGATAGTGGTGTGGTACTCAAAGTGTTCGGTGCTTTTAAGCAATAGGATTCAGAAATACTAATTGCACTAATAAATCCTCCATGCAAGTCAGGTGGTGCTCAAATAAAATAAATGCTTTATAATGTAAGTGAATATAAACAGCAAATAAGCACACCAAAGCTAAATAAACCAAAACTGGATAAAGAAAAAGAAAGGAAACCGCCCCTGAAGTGAGAACCATCCTGTGAATCGTTCTTCCCAGGTATGTATTGCTCTGATGTATTCAGTAAGTATGGGTGATCTCGGGGAAACCTCCTGTTGGAGAGTTTAGGTGCCTGTTTTAATAAGTAGGGGTGAGTTCCTTGAGGTTATATTAACCTGTGAATGTGCGTGCTATACTTAGTGGATAACTTCTAACAAGTGGTTAATGTGAATTGTAAACCTCTTGTGTGCTTACAAATATGGTATCAAAACACAAAAATGCAGGATGAGACATATACACATCACAATCCCTCAAATAATAATATAAAAAACAATGCAATAAAGAATATACAATATAAAAATATATAAAGAATCTGTCCTTCAGTTCAATTCAGGGGAAGTTTTTTTCCTGTATAGAGACCGTTTAAAATGGAAGTAAACCCTCTGACAAGTTTTACCTACAGGTAAGCCTAGATTAAGGCTTACCTGTAGGTGTTTGCAATATCTCCTAAACCTGCACGGTTTAGGAGATATTTGCCAAAAAGAATGCACCATTGTCTACAGCGTAGGCACACCGTAGACAACGGCGCAGACGCACTGAGCATGCCGGTTTTGTGAATTGGTAATTCCGGCTTTTGCCGCTCCGGCCAATCACAGCGCCGGAGCAGCAATACCTGGAAGTAACCTCCAGGAGAGAGGTCTGCGGCTGGAGGGGAAGACGAGGACGGCTTCGATCTAAGGTAAGTAATTCATAATGAGCTAGTATGCTAGTCATACTAGCTCATTATGCCTTTGTCTTGCAGGCTTTTATTTTTACATTTTTTGGGTTTACAACCACTTTAAAAATGCCGTGTGATGAGATCTCCTAATGTCCTATAGTAAGATCTCCAATTAGGGGCTGTAACCCGTCCAGTGCATACAAGAAAGAAAAACAGAGATTATATATATATGAGATGCACAGAGTCTTTGCTTGATTGCATCATATATTGGAGTTGTCATTTTATCTGACAACAGTTAAATTAATCCATTTCTATTTCCATTAATGTGACTTTTGTGAGTGTCCTGGAAACCTGGTAGTACTTCAGCAAATCAGGGTGAATTTTGGTGCTCCCCCTTCAGTTCCCCACTCACCACATCCAGGTACCCCTGCAGGGGTGTCAGGCAGAAAGTGAGTGGATTCTCTCCTCTCACGCGGCTTCTCTCGCTCCGCTCAGGGTCCAGGGATCCCAGTCCACCACTGTAGGCCCGCAGGTTATGCCTCCCAGGCTCTGTGTCCCAGTTCCAGGTATCCTCACAAAAATGGAAAGCGTACTTCCATAGTGTACTTCCGATGCATGCAAAGTAGGTACTTAAAGTGGAGTTCCACCCTGAAAAGTTTTTTTTTTAAACCACTTAAGCCCCGGACCATTTGGTAGCTAAAGGACCAGAGGTGAATTCAGAATTTTGCACTGCGCTGCTTTAACTGTAAATTGTGCGGACATGCAATGTTGTACCCAAACGAAATTTACGTCCTTTTCTTCCCACAAATAGAGCTTTCTTTTAATGGTATTTGATTGCCTCTGCGATTTTAATTTTTTGCGATATAAAACGGAAAAAGACCGAAAATTTTGAAAAAAAAAATGATATTTTCTACTTTTTGTTATAAGAAAAATCGAATAAACTCAATTTTAGTCATACATTTAGGCCAAAATGTATTCAGCCACATGTCTTTAGTAAAAAAAATGTCAATAAGCGTATATTTATTGGTTTGCGCAAAAGTTATAGCGTTTACAAACTAGGGTACATTTTCTGGAATTTACACAGCTTTAAATTTATGACTGCCTATCTCATTTCTTGAGGTGCTAAAATGGCAGGGCAGTACAAAAACCCCCCCCCGAAATGACCCCATTTTAGAAAGTAGACACCCCAAGGAAATTGTTGAGAGGCATGTTGAGCCCATTGAATTTTTTTTTTTTGTCCCAAGTGATTGAATAATGACAAAAAAAAAAAAAAAAAAAAATTACAAAAAAGTTGTCACTAAATGATATATTGCTCACACATGCCATGGTTATATGTGGAATTGCACCCCAAAATACATTCTGCTGCTTCTCCTGAGTACGGGGATACCACATGTGTGGGACTTTTTAGGAGCCTAGCCACGTACGGGACCCCGGAAACCAAGCACCGCCTTCAGGATTTCTAAGGGCGCAAATTTTTGATTTCACTCCTCACTACCCATCACAGTTTTGAAGGCCATAAAATGCCAAAATAGCACAAAACCCCCCCAAATGACCCCATTTTAGAAAGTAGACACTCCAAGGAAATTGCTGAGAGGCAGGGTGAGTATTTTACAGCTCTCATTTGTTTTTGAAAATGAAGAAAGAACATTTTTTTTTTCTAATTTTCAAAACTTTGTGACAAAAAGCGAGATCTGCAAAATACTCACAATACCTCTCAGCAAATAGCTTGGGGTGTCTACTTTCCAAAATGGGGTCATTTGGAGGGGTTTTGTGCCATCTGGGCATTCCATGGCCTCCGAAACTGTGATAGGCAGTGAGAAGTGAAATCAAAAATTTACACCCTTAGAAAGCCTGAAGGCGGTGATTGGTTTTTGGGGTCCCGTACGCGGCTAGGCTCCCAAAAAGTCTCACACATGTGGTATCCCCGTACTCAGGAGAAGCAACAGAATGTATTTTGGGGTGTAATTCCACATATGCCCATGGCATGTTTGAGCAATATATCATTTAGTGACAACTTTGTGCAAAAATAAATAAAATAAAAAAATTGTCTTTTTTCCGCAACTTGTGTCAACATATAAAATATTCCATGGACTCGACATGCCTCTCAGTATATAGCTTGGGGTGTCTACTTTCCAAAATGGGGTCATTTGGGGGGTTTTGAACTGTTCTGGCATTTTATACACAACATTAGGAAGCTTACATCCACTCTTCTAACCACTTGAAGACAAAGCCCTTTTTGACACTTTTTGTTTACATGAAAACATTTTTTTTTTGCAGTAAAATTATGTTGAACCCCCAAACATTATATATATTTTTAAAGCAAAGGCCCTACAGAATAAAATGGTGGGTGTTGCATTTTTTTTTTCTACACAGTATTTGCGCAGCGATTTTTCAAACGCATTTTTGGGGGAAAAAATACACTTTTTTTAATTTTAACGCACTAAAACACACTATATTGCCCAAATGTTTGATGAAATAAAAAAGATGATCTTAGGCCGAGTACATAGATACCAAACACGACATGCTTTAAAATTTCGCACAAACGCGCATTGGCGACAAACTACATACATTTTTAAAAGCCTTTAAAAGCCTTTACAGGTTACCCCGTTAGATTTACAGAGGAGGTCTACTGCTAAAATTACTGCCCTCGATCTGACCTTCGCGGTGATACCTCACATGCATGGTGCAATTGCTGTTTACATATGACGCCAGACCGACGCTTGCGTTCGCCATTGGGCAAGAGCAGGGCAGGACAGGGGTGCTTTTTTTTTTTTTTTTTTTTTATTATTAATTTTGCTTTTTTATTTTATTTTTAAACTGTTGCTTCCATATTTATTTTTTTTATCATTTTTATTGTTATCTCAGGGAATGTAAATATCCCCTATGATAGCAATAGGTAGTGACAGGTACTCTTTTTTGAAAAAACTGGGGTCTATTGGACCCTAGATCTTTCCTCTGCCCTCAAAGCATCTGACCACACCAAGATCGGTGTGATAAAATGCTTTCCCAATGGCGCTTTTTATATCCGGGGGGGGGGGCATTCCCTCCCACTGCTTGTAAAAGCAGTCCAGAGGCTAATTAGCCACTAGGATTGCTTTTCCATGAAAGCCGGCCGCTGGCTGAAAAGAATGATACCAAGATGATACCTAAACCCGCAGGCATCATTCTGGTATAAACATTCAAAGTCCAGCAACATACCAGTACGTTGCTGGTCCTTGTTGGACATGTATTGTAATCTTTTTTTTCATGCAGCCTGTTGGCTGAACGAAAAAAAAAGATTGATCGGTGGGTATGCCCACCATTAGAATACCGCCCTTCATCCACCCACTTCTAATGCAGAAAACAGGAAAAAATGCTTGGACAGCCGCACTCCAAAAATGGTTGTTTATTAAAACAAAAATGTGAAAAACATATCACAGCATGGAAAGCAGCAAACAGGAGCTGACGCGTTTCGCACTGTGACTCAGTGCTTAATCATAGCTATTGAACAATTTAAAATGCACCTCTAATATATGTTCCCAAATGGTATTGAAACAAAAGCAAAACAATTGAAAAAGTGATTAGGTAATTAAACCTCAATTAATTAATTAGTGGACTGACAGGTGTATGCTATCAGTGCCGTTTGGGGAACATCATGTGAACAAGAATATACAAATGTCACACATACACAAATTCATTGAAAACCATAATTAAATGTGACTCTTGGTGTACTTATATCTATATGACTTATAGAATACATGTGTATATATCACACAAATATGCACATATGAATAAATCACCTAATTATATAACAATTGAAAATGAAAAATAAAAAACTTTTCTTCCTCTTCTCAAATTCTTTTTGTGTCATAAAACAAAATACATTAAATTATAAAGTGAAGAAAAGAGTAAGAAAATTTTTTAAAAGTGAAAAGATGTCTTGCTTGGGTGTTGAATGATATAAAAAAATAATAAATTATTATAAGACAGAGTGAAGTGTTTTTCGTGTATATAATATGGAAAAGTAAAAATATAAATTATATGGATGACACAATTAGGACACAAACGGGCAATTAGTGAAAAGATTGTAAGCAAATGCAGTGGTGCATAAGTAAATGAATGGCATACACCCAATTAGCAAAGGCTGGCTTCCAATCCCAAAGTAATTTCCAACTATGTATTAAAGATAATAATGCGGACATTATTATTATTAAGCTTAGTAAACTGCATCCAATGCCGAAAAAGCAGAGGAGTATTGTAAACGTATACAAATGTACACAAAAATTAAAAAAATTGAAAAATTTCATCTGGTCGGTTCTATGACCTTATCGGGCATGATTGTGGCCATGTATGTGCATTCAATAAAGATCTTATGGCCGTTTAGGTCGTAGCATCTTTATGCAAACGAATGTGTGACAATGTGCAATATGTGTATCTCTTCATAATATAGTAGTATGTCCAAATACATAGGTGAAAATGAGAATTCTCGGACTGAACCTATGTGCAATCCGTTAATACTGGTAAAATGTTGTATGTATGGACAAAACGGAAAGAGAAGAGATGCTATAAAATTTAAGCAGAACTTTTAAATTGATGCCATATGAGGCGGATAAACTGCGATAATGATACAATTAGTAAAATATAAGATATAAAAAATCAAAAATATAATGGACCTTAAAAGCAATAATCGGCTTTAATGGGACACAATTTCTGGCAAGGACATATAAATATGTATGGAACTAAATGAAAGCAAAATGGAAAATAGAAGAAAATGATAAAGATGGTAAAAATGGTAAATAGAAAATATTTTGCTTTCATTTAGTTCCATACATATTTATATGTCCTTGCCAGAAATTGTGTCCCATTAAAGCCGATTATTGCTTTTAAGGTCCATTATATTTTTGATTTTTTATATCTTATATTTTACTAATTGTATCATTATCGCAGTTTATCCGCCTCATATGGCATCAATTTAAAAGTTCTGCTTAAATTTTATAGCATCTCTTCTCTTTCCGTTTTGTCCATACATACAACATTTTACCAGTATTAACGGATTGCACATAGGTTCAGTCCGAGAATGCTCATTTTCACCTATGTATTTGGACATACTACTATATTATGAAGAGATACACATATTGCACATTGTCACACATTCGTTTGCATAAAGATGCTACGACCTAAACGGCCATAAGATCTTTATTGAATGCACATACATGGCCACAATCATGCCCGATAAGGTCATAGAACCGACCAGATGAAATTTTTCAATTTTTTTAATTTTTGTGTACATTTGTATACGTTTACAATACTCCTCTGCTTTTTCGGCATTGGATGCAGTTTACTAAGCTTAATAATAATAATGTCCGCATTATTATCTTTAATACATAGTTGGAAATTACTTTGGGATTGGAAGCCAGCCTTTGCTAATTGGGTGTATGCCATTCATTTACTTATGCACCACTGCATTTGCTTACGATCTTTTCACTAATTGCCCGTTTGTGTCCTAATTGTGTCATCCATATAATTTATATTTTTACTTTTCCATATTATATACACGAAAAACACTTCACTCTGTCTTATAATAATTTATTATTTTTTTATATCATTCAACACCCAAGCAAGACATCTTTTCACTTTTAAAAAATTTTCTTACTCTTTTCTTCACTTTATAATTTAATGTATTTTGTTTTATGACACAAAAAGAATTTGAGAAGAGGAAGAAAAGTTTTTTATTTTTCATTTTCAATTGTTATATAATTAGGTGATTTATTCATATGTGCATATTTGTGTGATATATACACATGTATTCTATAAGTCATATAGATATAAGTACACCAAGAGTCACATTTAATTATGGTTTTCAATGAATTTGTGTATGTGTGATATTTGTATATTCTTGTTCACATGATGTTCCCCAAACGGCACTGATAGCATACACCTGTCAGTCCACTAATTAATTAATTGAGGTTTAATTACCTAATCACTTTTTCAATTGTTTTGCTTTTGTTTCAATACCATTTGGGAACATATATTAGAGGTGCATTTTAAATTGTTCAATAGCTATGATTAAGCACTGAGTCACAGTGCGAAACGCGTCAGCTCCTGTTTGCTGCTTTCCATGCTGTGATATGTTTTTCACATTTTTGTTTTAATAAACAACCATTTTTGGAGTGCGGCTGTCCAAGCATTTTTTCCTGTTTTCTGCATTGTGATATGCACTGCCTGCACCCACGGCTCTAGGACCCTGTGAAGCATTTATCAGCTACACCTGAGCGGTTGCTCCCTTTCCTGTTTGTCTTGGACCCCCCACTTCTAATGATGGGCATACATGCACCATTTATATATGCCGAAGCATGGGGGCATCTTCCCGCAAAAGTTATGCCGCGTACACATGGTCAGACTTTTCCACGGGCAAGCCTCCGTCGGAATTTCGACCGTATGTACGCGGCATTAGGAGCAAAATCGCTCCTCCGCCCCTGCTGCCCCAATGCTTCGGCATATATGCTTTTTTTTTTTTTTTTTAACTGTGGTGGTGAAATCACCTCCTACAGCACTGGAGTCGCAGGGATCAGGCCTGTCTCTGCGAACGCTGCAGTTATGTGTGTTGTGTTTTGCAAGTGACAGTGATCGATCGATACTGCACTTGGGTGGCCTGGGCTGGACGGAGGGGCAAAACGCAGGTGCTAACAGGTATCTGGGCTGATCCCGCTAACACTGCATTTTTGGGAACCCTAAACTGCTGGGGACGCTAGTATACATCTGATCAGATCAGATATTGATCTGTTCAGATACTATACCACTAAGGGGGGTGTATGCTTAACGCGTGGGTGTTAGCGCTACTGGCACTAACCTGACGCTGCCTGGGGTGTGACGCAGACCCTCTCTGACGCTAAAACCTAATTGATATCACCCGACGGGCGATCAGGGGGTTAAACCTTTATTGGGTTATATACGGCGGGTGCCCTGACACTATAAAAAGCAAACTAACTAACCAGCGTCACCCGTAACACTTATATGATGATCACTGGTGAAAGGGTTAACTAGGGGCAATTAGGGGGGTTAAAACCTTTATTAGGTAATATATGGGGGTACCTCACGCTATATAAAAACCTGACGGCGAACCTAAAAAAAAAAATTACTGGCTACCTATCGGCATCACCAACACTAAGACAACGATCATAAAAACGATCGCTTAGCGACAGTGGTGATAGGGGGTGAAAGGGTTACCTGGGGGGCGATCAGGGGGTTAAACCTTTATTAGATAATATATGGGGGTACCTGACGCTATAAAAACCTGCGGCGAACCTAAAAAAAATTACTGGCTACCGATCTGCATCACCGACGCTAAGACAGCGATCAGAAAAATTATCGCTTAGTGACAGTGGTGATAGGGGGTGAAAGGCTTACCTGGGGGGCGATCAAGGGGGTTAAACCTTTATTAGGTAATATATGGGGGTACCCGACGCTATAAAAACCTGCGGCGAACCTAAAAAAATTTACTGGCTACGATCAGCATCGCCGACGCTAAGACATCGATCAGAAAAATTATCGCTTAGTGACAGTGGTGATAGGGGGTGAAAGGGTTACCTGGGGGGCGATCAAGGGGGTTAAACCTTTATTAGGTAATATATGGGGGTACCCGACGCTATAAAAACCTGCGGCGAACCTAAAAAAAATTACTGGCTACCGATCAGCATCACCGACGCTAAGACATCGATCAGAAAAATGATCGCATAGCGACGGCGGTGCTAGGGGGTGAAAGGGTTACCTGGGGGGTGATCAAGGGGGTTAAACCTTTATTAGGTAATATATGGGGGTACCCGACGCTATAAAAACCTGCGGCGAACCTAAAAAAAAATACTGGCTACCGATCAGCATCGCCGACGCCAAGACATCGATCAGAAAAATGATCGCTTAGTGACAGTGGTGATAGGGGGTGAAAGGGTTACCTGGGGGGCGATCAAGGGGGTTAAACCTTTATTAGGTAATATATGGGGGTACCCGACGCTATAAAAACCTGCGGCGAACCTAAAAAAAATTACTGGCTACCGATCAGCATCACCGACGCTAAGACATCGATCAGAAAAATGATCGCATAGCGACGGCGGTGCTAGGGGGTGAAAGGGTTACCTGGGGGGTGATCAAGGGGGTTAAACCTTTATTAGGTAATATATGGGGGTACCCGACGCTATAAAAACCTGCGGCGAACCTAAAAAAAATTACTGGCTACCGATCAGCATCGCCGACGCTAAGACATCGATCAGAAAAATGATCGCATAGCGACGGCGGTGCTAGGGGGTGAAAGGGTCATCTGGGGGGTGATCAGGGGGTTAAACCTTTATTGGGGGGGGGGGTTAGGGGGCTACACTGGACCTAAAACTAAATGTAGTGACACTTTTACAGTCACAAATGTCACTGATTGCAGTGATCACTAAATAAATGGTCACTGCAATCAGTGACACTGTGACTGGGGGCTGGGGGGTGATCTGGGGGTGTCTGGGGGGGGCGATTCATGTGCCTATGTGTCCTGGTGTCAGTGTAGTGTTGTGTGCACTAACCTGCATCTTCTCCTGTACGGCGCTCGGTATATGTGAGCGCCGCAGGAGAGATGACATCACTTCCTCCTGCCTGGCAGGCAGGGGAAGCTCTCTCATTCGCCGGGAGCGATCGAGAGGGGGGGGCCGGAATCAAACAGCCGTCCCCTCATGCCGGATCGCTCCCGAAGGTAAAACGACCACCTACTGTAAAGAAGGGGGGTCCGATCGGACCCCCCAACTATACAAAGGCAATCACGTATATGTACGTGATTCTGCCTGTCGGTGCCATTCTGCCGACGTATATTTACAGTGGGCGGTCGTTAAGTGGTTAACTTGCCAGAAATAGCGGTTGCTATGCGGAAGTTCCTAAACTGCCTCTTCATCCTCCGCGGCTGGTCTTCTTCCTCCTCCTACTCGCAGTGTCTTCTGGTGAATGAGGCGCGCTGCCTTCTGGGAACTGTGTGTATCCCAGAGAGCAGCCGGCCCATTCACAAAGCGCCGCGCAACTCGCGCATGTGCAGTAGGAAACGGGCAGTGAAGCCGCAAGGCTTCATTGCCTGTTTCCCTTAGTGAGGATGGTGGCGCGGGGACCTGCCGTGATCATGGGGGGGGGGGGGGGGCGACTTCGTGGGTGCCTAGAACAGTAAGTGTCCTTATTAAAAGTCAGCAGCTACACAGTGTTCGTAGCTGTTGACTTTAAAAAAAAAACAAAAAAAAAAAAACAAAAAAAAACTCCTTTGAAAAAAAAAAAGTCACATGACGAAACGGCGTCAGGTGTATTCATCCCACGCGTCAATCGTCACTACCGGTTGTCTGGAGGAGAGCGGTGAAGTGCACGCCGTCTCCAGCATACCGAGGCCAGCGAGTGGGATAACTTGTTGTTTTTTTCGTTTTTAAAGTACCTACTTTGCATGCATTTGAGGCGTCTGTACCGCGCTTTTCAAGGATAAAAAAACGTTTTAAATAAAATAAATCGGAAGTACACTATGGAAGTACGCTTTCCATTTTTGTGAGGATACCTGGAACTGGGACACAGAGCCTGGGAGGCATAACCTGCGAGCCTACAGTGGTGGATTGGGATCCCTGGACCCTGAGCGGAGCGAGAGGAGAGAAAGAATCCACTCACTTTCTGCCTGACACCCCTGCAGGGGTACCTGGATGTGGTGAGTGGGGAACTAAAGGGGAGCACCAAAAGTCACCCTGATTTGCTGAAGTACCACCAGGTTTCCAGGACACTCACAAAAGTCACATTAATGGAGATAGAAATGGATTAATTTAACTGTTGTCTGCTGATTACATCATATATTGGAGTTGCCATTTCAGCTTTCAAGCAAAGACACTGCATCCCTCTCTCCCTCCCTCCCTCCCCCTCCCTCCCTCCCTCCCTCCCCCTCCCTCCCTCCCTCTCCCCCCCCCCTCCCTCTCCCTCCCCCCCCCCCCTCTCCCTCCCCCTCTATTTAGCTTTGGTGTGCTTATTTGCTGTTTATATTCACTTACATTGTAAGAGCCCATTCACTGTGCTGGGCGATCTCAAGACGACTTCAAAGCAGACTTCCAAAATGACTTCTGTATAGAAGTCAATGGAAGTCGTCTTTGAGTCGTCATGAAGAATTACAGGAACCTTTTTCTAAGTCGGAGCGACTTCAGTCGCTCCGTTTAGAACGGTTCCATTGTACAGAATGGGACGCGACTCTTCAGGCGGCTGAGACGCCTGACGAGTCGCCCCTGTGTGAATGGGGACTAAAGCATTTATTTGATTTGAGCACCACTTGACTTGCAAGGAGGATTTATTAGTGCAATTAGTATTCCTGAATCCTATTGCTTAAAAGCACCGAGCACTTTGAGTACCACACCACTATTCCAGTGGGCGGCAGCGCCACTCATACCCTTTTTTCCTTCATATCACCCAACTCAATATTGAACCCTTTGAACTAAGACTGGGATGCCACTAAAGTTCATGTGCGTGTAAAGGCAGGCTCCCCAATACTTTTGGCAATATAGTGGAGTTCAAGCGATACCTTTAGCCCTGGTTCACACTGGTGCGATTTCAGGTGCGACATGCGATTTCAAAATCGTACCTGAAGTCGCACCCCATGGTTTTCAATGGAAATGTGCTAATTGGTGCGACACAAGACACTAGCGATTTCCAAAAGGTTTTTGTATTACTTTTTTTCAATTTCAGGTCGATTTAACATGCATAGAGTGCTATGTAAATCGACCTGTAACCGCAGTACTGTTTATATCAGTGCGATTTGGAGCAGTTTTTTTTTTGGTGATGTCATTGCAGCTTCAGCTGATCTGTCCCCTCTCCTAGCAGGTGTTTTCATGAGGAGTTTGGAGCAGGACTTTTTTTTTTTTTTTAACCCTGCCAGCGCTGCTATGTGTATGAAAACAGCTAACCTGTCCCCTCCCCTAGAAGGTGTTACAGTGAGGAGTTTAGAGCAAGACGTTTTTTATTTTTCACAGCCAGCGCTGCTATCTTTATTAAGTCACAAATCAGCTTGCTTTTCATTGGAATAAGTACAAATCATACTATCTGCAAATCGCAAGTAGGCTCCAGAAATGGCAAACAAATACAAAAGAAATAGGAACAAAATCAGAAGTGACTGGGAAAGAAATCGGAGTGCCAAATCGCACTCAAAACATGAGATTTGTAAATCGCACCAGTGTGAACCAGGACTTAGGAATTTATTACAATTGATGGCTAACAAGGTACAAGACTCCTACTGCTATGATATTATGCATAAGCTAAAAATGCAACTGTCTAAATATCTGTACATGAATATGCATTTAAAAGTGGTTTTCGCTTTATGACAAAACAGATACCGACACAGAATATTTCCTTCCCATATGTAAGCAATAATAGGATTTTTTGTACTCACCGTAAAATCCTTTTCTCTGACATCCATGGACTGACACGGCGTCTCTTTACACTTTACACGTGGGTTATGTCCCTGCTTGCAGGAGAAGACCTAGGCAGAATGTGAGATGTTATACATACATTCTAAAAGCCAGAGCTGAACAGCCCCACCCAGGGGGCGGTCCCTCCGGACAGAACCCTCCCACTGCAGTCAGCAGACCTCAGTTCGTAACAAAGCAGTACAAACCTAAAAAGGAAGGGTGGGTGCCGTGTCAGTCCATGGGATGTCAGAGAAAAGGATTTTACGGTGAGTACAAAAAATCCTATTTTCTCTCATCATCCATGGACTGACACGGCGTCTCTTTACACTTTACACGTGGGATGTCCCAAAGCAGTGTCAAGAGGGATGGGAGCAGTATAAATGGAAAAACCAAAAAAACTTCACTCCAAAGAAGGCAGAGCTCCTCAACGGAGGAGTTGCAACTTTAAACAGCGGCCTGCAGCACCCTGCGGCCGAAGGAAGCATCCGAAGATGCAGCCACATCAACCTTATAAAAAGGTATGAACGGACGACCAGGTCGCCACCTTGCACACTTGTGCAACCGACACTTGATGTCGGAAAACCCAGGAAGGACCAATTGTCTTGGTGGAAGGCGCCATAACCGGAAAGGGAGGCGCCCGCCCCTTGAGAGCATAGGCTTGAATGACGGTTTGTCTGATCCACCTAGAAATGGTGGCAGACGAAGCCGCTTGGCCCTGTTTTGGACCAGAGACAGCCACAAACAGTGAGTCAGACTTCTGAATAGAAACAGTAGCAGACAGGTACACCCGCAAGGCTCGTACCACATCCAATGCGTGAAGCGCAAACTCTCTGGGATGCGATGGGTGAGGACACAAGGACGGGAGGACAATGTCCTCATTTAGGTGAAAAGCCGAGACCACCCTTGGTAAAAAAGAAGGACGCGGACGCAACACCGCCTTATCCTTAAGGATGACTAAATATGGAGACTTGCAGGACAAGGCTGCCAACTCAGACATTCGTCTAACAGAAGTGATCGCCACTAAAAAGGCCACCTATTAAGACAAAGTCAAGAGGGGAATATCCCTGATATTCCCAAAAAGGAGGTTCCTGGAGGACCGAGAGCACCAAATTCAGATCCCACGGTGGGAGAGGAGGCTTGACAGGAGGGAGCACATGGCGAACCCCCAACACAAGGTGCTAACCAAGAAATGACCCGCTAGAGGTCGCTGAAAGAAGACGGCCAAGGCCGTAATCTGATCCTTAATGGTACTCAAAGCAAGCTTTTGGGTCACTCCACGCTGCGGAAGACGCAGGATTCTGGGGACGGAATACGTCCGAGGACGCCAGTCCAGCTCTTCGCACAT
Source organism: Rana muscosa (assembly GCA_029206835.1). Taxonomy (NCBI): domain Eukaryota; kingdom Metazoa; phylum Chordata; class Amphibia; order Anura; family Ranidae; genus Rana; species Rana muscosa. Next base: position 1,070,544,903 of record CM055122.1, on the reverse strand, counting down.
GGCGATGTAAGCTTTCCAGGTACGGTGATAGATCTTTCTGGAGGAAGACTTTCGTGCCCTAAACATGGTCAAAGTGACCGAGTCCGAGAGACCTCGGTCCCTCAACCCCTGGCTTTAAACAGCCATGCCATTAAGGCCAGACTGTAAAGCCGGATGAAATATAGGACCTTGAGACAGAAGGTCCTCCCTCATTGGCAACCGCCAGGGAACATCCGCGACGAGACGTACCAGTGACGCCGAGGCCAATCCGGAGCAATTAGGATTACCGGAGTTCCCTCGGTCGCCACCCCCGCGCGGCAGACGAGGTAGAGGCTGCAGCGGAGGATAAACGTATCTCAGTTGTAAGGACCCCATGGGGCCGCCAACGTATCCGAGGCATCCGCCAAAGGATCCCTAGATCTGGTCACAAACCTCGACACCTTGTGATTGAGTCGAGAGGCCATCAGTCCACATCCGGCGTGCCCCACCGTCGGCAAAGGAGCTGAAATATACAAGGACCACTCTCCGTGGTCCAGCGTCTGGCGACTCAGATAGTCCGCCCGCCCATTGTCTATGCCCGGAATGTAAACGGCCTACAGAGCCGGCACGTTTCGTGGTTTACATACGCCACCGCCGTGGCGGTGCCTGACTGGATCCTGATGGAGCGACCCTGTAATCTCTCCGACCCGAGGAGAGGCACAGTCTGATTGCCCGTAATTTCCAGAACAGTGATTGGTAAACGGGCTTCGTCCGGAGTCCAAAGCCCTTGGGCCGACAGGACTCCCCAGACTCCACCCCAGTCTGCCAGGCTGGCATCCGTCGTGAGTACCGTCCATTGGACGGGGAGGAACGACTTTCCGGACCGAAGAGCCGAGGATCTCAACCACCATGTCAGGGACGCCCTGACCAGGTGACTCACCTGGATCCGAAGATCCAAGGACAACGGGGATTTGTCCCAGGTGGACAAGACCTCCTTCTGAAATGCCCTGGTGTGTGATTGGGCATACGGAACGGCCGCGAAGGAGGCCCCCACAAGTCCCGGGACTCTCATGCAAAAACGGATTGACAACCATTTTCGGGACGTCAGCACCCGCACTGCAGACTGAAGTGTCAGCAACTTTTCCGGAGGTAGGATACCTTTTCCTCCAAGGAGTCCAGAATCAGACCTAGATACTCCAGACACCGGGTCGGGACCAGGACTGACTCCTGAATGTTCAGGAACCACCCGAAGTCCCTGAGGGTCTGATTGACGATAGTCACGCTTTCTTCTAAGTCTGAGACACTTACTGCTCTTAGCAGAAGATCGTCCAGATAGCCCACGACAGCAATGCCTCACTGTATCAGAAAGGCTAGAACCGGAGCAAGCGCCTTGGTGAACACCCCTGGTGCCGAGGCTAGGCCGAAAGGAAGAGCCACAAATCGATAGTGGACTTCGCTGATCGCAAAGCGCAGAAACTTCTGGTGACTTGCGCAGATCGGAACATGCAAGAAGGCGTCCTTGAGTCCAAGGACGCCAGAAAAAAATCCCCTTGACGGAGTGTATTGATCACCTGCGAATGGATTCCATGCGGAACTTTTGCACCTTCACCAAGGCATTCAGGGCCTTGAGGTCCAAGATAGGCCGAACCCCGTCCCTTTTTTGGGACGACAAACAGATTCGAGTAGAATCCTTGAAAACTCTCCTGTGACGGAACCGGCACAATCACTCTGGACCTGATCAAATCCTGTACAGCCCCCAAGAGGGGTGCCCGATGGGTAGGAAGGTTCGAGGGAAAGAATCTGTCTGGGGGCCAGGATGGGAATACTATCCTGTATCCTGAGGTGACCACCTCGCACACCCATCGGTCGGAGATTCGGGAAGTCCACCGATCCGTGAACCTGCTAAGTCGTCCCCCCACCCCAGAGTCGGGCGGAGGCAAGACTTCACGCGGAGGCGGGCTCGGGAGCCGCTTGTTTGGCTTACGCACCCAGGGACACTTGTGCCCACCAACCGCACTGCCGTCAGTCTGAGAGGGCCTACCCGTGGACTCCGACTGACGAAAAACCCCTCTTTTTTGCTGGAAAGGAAGGACCCTGTTTGCGGCGGGCCTCCTTACCCTTGCTAGTCTAAGGAAGAAGAGTGCTTTTACCTCCCGTGACATCCCTGACGATGTCATCCTGAGCAGCACTGAAAGGTCTACCACCTTTAAATGGTAGATCCGTCAGGAGCTTCTTAAAGGCTAGGTCAGCAGACCAGCATTTCAACCAGATAAGACGACGCAATACCACCGCCGAGACAGAGGCCCTGTATATTAAAGGGGCCGCGTCCAACGTGGCGTCGCACACATAAACCAGGCCCTGCACCAGTTGGTGGGCCAGAGCAACCGTGTCTGGAGAAAGATTACGCTCCTGTACAGCTAGGTGCAACATTTTGCCCAACCTGTAAGTGTCAGACACAAGGGTCGCTGCTACCACAGGCCGTAGGGCAGATCCCAACAAGGCAAACATGGCTCTGCTCACCACTTCTGACCTCCTGTCAGTGGGGTCCTCAAACGTAGGAGTCCCCTCCATCGGGAGAGTGATGGCCTTGTTAAACCGGGCGACTGGAGGGTCGACCACTGGGGGAGAAGCCCACTTTTTAAGTAGGGCATCTTCAAAGGGGCATCTGATAGACAAAAGCCGCGGGACCATAAAAATCTTCTGCGGCTTTTCCCAGACCTTATCAATGAGCTGGTCAAAGAAAGTTACATATGGAAAAACCTCTTTAGAAGGCCTGGCCTTAAAAGAACCAAAGGAGACTGTATCCGCCTGAGGTTCTGCATCCGCAGCATTTAGCTTGAGAGTGTCCCTCACCGCAGTCAAGTACACTAACAAGCGCCCTGTTATTTACTGACTCAGAACTGGAGTCTTCCTCACAAGGAATGTCCTGTTCAACACCATCAAAATATTTAGAGCTAGGGTCCTGAGCGGTAGTGGCTAGGCCCATATCTGAATCAGCGCACACCCCTTGCGTAGATAAAATGGGGAGAGGGCACTTTTTTGCTCCCTTGCGCTCGCACACCGCTCCCATCCTGGTCAGAAATGATTCCAGGACTGCCCACAACTGGTCCATAGGGACCGCAGGTGCTGAAGCACTGCCTGTTGCCACTGACATGTTAGGGGAAGCTGGTGACACAGACTCCATATTGTCCCCCTCTGAGACTCCTCAGATAAAAAGTCCACCCACAGGCTGTGCTGACTGAGGGGGCGCCCAGGGGACTCACCAAACCGGACCAGGGACCGCTCGGTTCCGCCGTCTGTACCGCGCTGTGTCAGCACTGGTGAGCTGTGAGGGGAATGTGAGGAGATTTGCGCTGTTACAGCAGCGCTAGAGGCCAAAACTAGTGCTGAAATGCGCACGGGCTACAAAAAAAAACGGCCGTCGCACTTCACTGAGGCGATCCGCGGCAAGATGGCTGCCATGACGCAGTTAATGTGAAAAGAGCACACACACAGCGCCACTCGGCGCTCAGGCCCCAAAACACACAAAAGGCCCCAAGCATATATGCAGACCAGCATGAGCCCCCCCCCCTTCCAAGAACAGCGTGACCCCCAGGCACCCCACACAGTACAGCGCCAGCAATGGTGACAGAAAGTGACAATAAAATACAGGGGGAGACAGGGAAAATCCCCCACAGAGAAACACACAGCCATTTGTACTCACCTGCAGGCAGGAGAGACTACTTACCCATCCCCTGAGGGACCCACTGGTGTGTTTCTGACAGGACTATCACAGTGCAGTACTGAGTAGCTGTAGGCCCGGTCCACCGCAAAAGATACAGTCATTTAGGAACTGTTCAGTCTTGAGAGGACCGTGGGAGCATGAAGCAAACCCGGCCACCCCTGGAGTCATGGGGTATGTCGTGAACGGAGTCTCACGCCACAAGGCGAGGATCAGCATGCGCGATGGTCGGACAGGGAAGACTACGAGGATATCTTGTACCCAACCTGTTGCCCAGCCGACAGTTGATAGAAGATTCTCAAAAATAAAATAAAAAAGAATTTCCAAAAAGGAATAAAAATAGGTCAGGAGACAGGCTCCTGAGAGAGCCATGTCTTCTCCTTCTGCTAGGCAGAAAAAAACTGAAGTCTGCTGACTGTAGTGGGAGGGTTATGTCCGGAGGGACCGCCCCCTGGGTGGGGCTGTTCAGCTCTGGCTTTTAGAATGTATGTATAACATCTCACATTCTGCCTAGGTCTTCTCCTGCAAGCAGGGACATAACCCACGTGTTAAGTTTAAAGAGACGCCGTGTCAGTCCATGGATGATAAGAGAAAGTGGTTTTAAAAACCTACTCTTATGCAGATTTGGTGGTCCAAGACCATAAACTGAAATAAGGGAAATGGCAAAGCGCATAAGTGAACAGGTTATGAGCATTACCAAATGTTGCCACTGAAGGATGGTTCCCTTTAACCGCTTGCGTACCAGCCCCCACAGTTATACTGCGGCATGTTGGCTCCGCTGGGCGAACTGTCGTAGCTGTACGTCGGTCGCTTTAAGCGGACTAGCAGGCGCGTGCGCGCCGCCGCATCGCAGGAGTGCCGATGCTCGTGACCAGCAGTCGCGATGACCGCCGGCTGCGAGCGGGCACGAGAGGCAGAACAGGTGTGTGTGTGTGCGTGTGTATATATATATATATAAAAATAAACACACAGACATCCCTGTTCTGTGAGCTGAGAAAATGCAGATCGTGAGTTCCTAATAGCTAGGAACCATGATCTGTAATATCCTCTAGTCAGTCCCATCCTCCCTTCAGTTAGAACACACATTAGGGAACACAGTTAACCCCTTGATCGTCCTAGTGTTAACCCCTTCCCTGCCAGTGACATTTTTACAGTACTCAGTGCATTTTTATAGCACTGATCGCTGTATAAATGCTAATCGTCCCAAAAATGTGTCAAAAGTGTCCGATGTGTCCGCCTTAAAGGGGTTGTAAAGGTTTGTTTTTTATTTTCTAAAAAGGTTCCTTTAAGCTAGTGCATTGTTGGTTCACTTACCTTTTCCTTTGATTTACCTTCTAAATGTTTTTTTTCTTTGTCTGAATTTCTCACTTCCTGTTTCTCCTCACTAAACTTCACACCATCATCCAGCTGTGTTTAGTCACCCAGAACAGCTTACTGAACAGCTTACTGAGGAGGAACAGGAAGTGAGAAATTCAGACAAAGAAAACAATAATTTAGAAGGGAAATCTAAGGAAAAGGTAAGTGAACCAACAATGCACTAGCTTAAAGGAACCTATTTAGAAAATAAAAAACTAACCTTTACAACCCCTTTAATGTCGCAGTCCCGATAAAAAAAAAAACAAACAAAAAAAAACAAAAAAAAAAAAAACGCAGAGATGATCAAATGCCACCAAAAGAAAGCTCTATTTGTGGGGAGAAAAAAAAAGGACGTCAATTTTGTTTGAGTACAGCGTTGCACGACCGCGCAATTGTCAGTTAAAGCGACGCAGTGCCGAATCACAAAAAATAGGCCGGTCATTGGGTAGCCAAATCTTCCGGGGCTGAAGTGGTTAACTACAGAGTAGGAAGCCATTTAAAGAGATCCTCTCAAGCCAAATATAGGAGCCACCATGGCTTTTCTTTGATGGTACAAGTTGCATGACAAACATCCACATGCTTTTACTACCTTTTGAGTATCTGCCCTAGAACCAGCATGTGTGTGTCTCAACAGTCAGAATGCCTGACTCACACATGCTTGTTGCAGGTCACCAATTCACCAAGCATTAAAGATGAATAGAACAGCCCAAAGTTTGCACCTTTAAAACAGCAACTTGGCAATGACACCTTCCATACTTTTATCCCGACAGATTCCTTTAAGTTATTAAGCCACAATGCTTGTAAGCTTTTTCAGGCAACACCTTGAAGAGAGAGAGAGAGAGAGAGTGTGTGTGTGTGTGTGTGTGTGTGTGTGTGTGTGTGTGTGTGTGTGTGTGTGTGTGTGTGTGTGTGTGTGTGTGTCAGGGTTTTCATGCATATTTATGCTACAGAATGAACTAAACTTGACTTTATACTGGCAGACTTCATAAATCCTAGGAGTGAATTTCACAGCACTGAATGGCTGAACAGTGGTTCTAGGATTACAGATATTCAGTTTCAAGGCCAATTTAAAAGAAAATACAGAACACCTGATATGAAAAAAATGTCTTTTAAGTGCAACTAGTGTAAACACCTGAACTTGAATGGATTTTAGCCTCTTGTAATCCTTGGTACAGCAGCACTCAAGAGTGGGAAAGGGAGGCCCAATACCCAAGTCATATCATTCATCCTGTATTCTTATAGGCAGATAAACATGCCAAAATGCATTCCTGCACAAGCAATGCGACTGACGTCACACTGGAGAGCAGGGTCTTGTCGGACAGAGCTTGGCGACGGACTCGTCGCTTTCCTCTTCTTCATACACTGGAGCAGTACCGCATCCCCCACCATCAGCCCTAGCCAGGGCTTGGAGACTGCTAGAGAACACCCGCTGCTCTGTACACAGCTTGTACGTCCCATATGTTGTTTTATAGCAATACTTACTACACTATTGGCCCTCTTGTGCCGTTTTTCCTGCTTTTGACTTTGCAATGTACCTGGAGCCCTTTTTTGGGCATCAGGTTACTTTAAAGGGGTTGAAAAACCTTCAGTTTTTTTCACCTTAATGCATCCTATGCATTAAAGGTGAAAAAACACCTTGCACTGTCCAGCCCCCCAGCCCTCCCGTTTTACTTACCTGAGCCCCGAATTTCAGAGGGCACAATCCCGCGTCACTCTCTCCACTGCTTCTCGGCTCTTCATTGGATAGATTGATAGCAGCACAGCCATTGGCTCCCGCTGCTGTCAATCAAATCCAATGACGCTGGGGCCGAGTCATACACTCGTCGGCTATGTACACCGATTGTATGACATGGGAGTGTGCTCGCAAGGTAACCCCCTCGGGAGAGAGTTTCCCAGAGGGGGTTATCTATTGCGGGGAGGAGCCGAGAGAGCCGCCGTGGGACCCCAGAACAGAAGGATCAGGGCCACTCTGTGCAAAACGAACTGCACAGTGGAGGTAAGTATGACTTTTTTTTTTTTTTTTTTAAATAACAAAAAGTGAACCTTTAGTGTCACTTTAACCAACAGCACCTGCAGTTCAAGGGCAGTAGACTGGACATACCTCCCACGCTCTGTGCACTTGACTTTTTTGGACATTGGTAGCACATCCAGTGTGCTCAACTAGTTAAGCCAGCACGGTTTAAAAAATAAAGGGCTTGTTAGTTATTTTATTTATGGATTGCATAATCAATAAACCCATTTTGCAAGACAAATATCACTAAAAGAAATTGTCTAAAAAAAAAAAAAAAAAAAAAAAAAAGTTTGTTATGCCAAGTAATGACAAAGCTATAAACTAATCAATTGGTCCATAGTAAAATGGGAGAATTTCTGTTCCATAGCCAGTGTACAGGCATGAGAGCTTAAGTGTTAAAACAGTACATGACATCTTGTATTGTAGAAGGTCAATCAATAAGTCAGAGCGATAAATAGGCAACAGAACTGTGCATTATACAGACCTCTGTGTCTCTTAAGTTGGTATCGCCACCAAATATCACAGTGGTTGATGGAGGAACCTTCAACATCTTCTGAAGTACAATGCCCAGCTGCTTCATGCGCTCATTTGCATGATCTTTGGTGCTCTCCAAGTGGGAAGTCATGAGGCAGATGTCACTGCCACAGAGTTTCACCTAGAAAGGGACAGTGAGCATCTTCAGTGTACATACAAGAGGAGTAGTGGGAACAAGTTTGAACAAAGACATAACAGTATACAGTGCATCCAGAAAGTATTCACAGCGCTTCACTTTTTCCACATTTTGTTACAGCCTTTTTCCAAAATGGATTAAATTAATTTTCCTCAAAATTCTACAAACAATACCCCATAATGATAATGTGAAATAAGTCTTTGCATATTTATATAAAAAAAAAAATGTACATAAATATTTACAGCCTTTGCTCAATACTTTGTTAAAGCACCCTTGGCACCAATTACAGCCTCAAGTCTTTTTGGAGTAGGATGCTACAAGCTTGGCATACCTATTTTTTGGGCAGTTTCTTCCATTCTTCTTTGCAGGACCTCTCAAGCTCAATCACAGTGGATGGGGAGAGTCAGTGCACAGCCATTTTCAGATCTCTCCAGAGATGTTCATACGGGTATTAGTCTGTTGTCCTGTAGCCACTCATTTGTTATCTTGGCTGTGGGCTGATTGGTGGAGTGCTGCAGAGATGGTTGTTCTTCTGGAAGGTTCTCCTCTCTCCACGGAGAAATGCTGGAGCTCTGTCAGAGTGACCATTGGGTTTTTGGTCACCTCCCCAACTAAGGCCCTTCTCCCCTAATCACTGTTTGGCCAGGCGGACCGCTCTAGGAAGAGTCCCGATGGTTCCAAACTTCCTCCATTCATGGATGATGGAGGCCACTGTGCTCATTAGGCCCTTCAAATGCTGCAGAAATTTTTCTGTACCCTTCCCCAGATCTGTGCCTTGATACAATCCTGTCTTGGGGATCTACAGACAATTCCTTTGCTTGGTTTGCTTACCTCAAGCAAAAACATTTGAGACTATATTACATGATCTTACTTTTGCAGTGCAGTCACTCTTTAATGGTAAAAGCATTCGACTAAACTTCCGTCCAGGATTAGGGGAGAGGGGACGGCTACAAATGGGGAGCATTCACCACAGTTATCACATGACCCCACATGTCATTGTACTTGGCCCCCTTAGTCCATGAACAGGGATGAGCTCCGGCGTGTTCGCACACTCCATGTGCAGAGCCCGCCAGGAAGTCGGCACGGCGCTGCGCTAATCACAGGCAGGGAGACATGTACCGATCTCTGCAGCCGCGCATCGGGACATGTCTCCCTGCCTGTGATTAGTGCAGCGCCGTGCCGACTTCCTAGTGGGCTCTGCACATGGAGTGTGTGAACATGCCGGAGCTCATCCCTATCCATGAAGCACAGCACATGTGCCCTCCATCCCAAGCTTATCACATCTAGTTAGTCCCTTCACCTTTGATTAAATGCACATGTGCACCCTGGCTAGGACTGAAGCATGTGCATCCAGACACATCACACAATAGTCACATGACTGCCCCCTGGTCTGCATAAGCAGAATAAACAATGTGCAAGTACACCCTTTACAGGCTGGAGTGTGCATGCAAGGGTGGCTTCATGAGACCCTGCAATGCTGTGGAGACAACCACCAGAAGGAACAGCAGAAGAGGGAAGCCCCTATCACAGAATACAATCAGGTAGTAGCCTGCAGAGAGAAACCAGATAGCAACTGTGGCAAGTCCTGCAGTAATAGATCAGATTTCATACAGAGAGTTTACTGCCACTTTAAAGCGCAATTTAGTTGAGTTATGCTAGATCTAAGTAAACACACATTTAAAATGGCATTTAAAGTCAAAACTTGTGTTAGTTTTGGACACAGTGGTGATGGATTTGCTCCCGACTGGAGAGATTCAACCTCTTGATTTGTCCCAGTAACCACTGTTACCAGGACTTAAGAATTTGGATTTCCTATCGCTTTAAGTTGTTGCCAGAACAGGACTAGTGGGGAAATCTGATAGGGATGCTAGTTTGAAACAACTGTAAGGAGGGGTTTCCCTCAACTTTGGAGATATCTCCCCTCACTTCTGGCTTAGTCTACATGACTGAAAGTAACATGACAGTAAACCCATCAATGGGAGACAGCTGGCAAAAAAGCTGTCTAAATTGCCCCTAAATTCCCCTTAGGAACCCAGTCACAAGAGAATGTTAATATTCCCTTTGCACACGTTTCTGGATCAGGCTCAAAAGTAGCGGGTGCTGCAGCATCATCCAGCTGGCAACTGGAACAAATACTGATTAACGTTCATATTTGCCAGCACACAGATCGCCAATGTTGTCCGAAAAGCGTATTGCAGAATAATCGCATAAAAAAGAAAAAGTGCAACGTTTAAGAGCCACGCAGGACTAGACAAGATAGATACATAAAGGCTATCTACCAATCAAAACACAACAGAAAGGGTGCCCCCCCCCCCCCCCAACCATCTGATGTCGTAGAACATGACAATCCCGACAGCACAGTAGAAACCACATAGTCCGTAAACACTGCCAAATTACACAGTAAGAAAAGTCCCGTCCAGGATCTACATTATTCATCCTTGTCACCTGTAAAAGCGAGGCTGATCCCCTTGTGAAAAACACCCAGTACAGGGAATATCATCAAAAATAGAATGAATCGGGCATTCTTACTAAATGTGCCTGATCTCAGTCTATCATATGACCTCAGAGGGCAGGTGTCACCCTGTCGAGAGGATAGAGATATCTTTGTGTCACTATATGCACACATCACATGCCTGATGAGGAGGGTCCTGCACAGCTCCGAACATTGTACCTTTTGTTGTGATGTGATCATTCTTCAATAAAAAAATAATAATTGGTTGATCCGTGGTGTGCTGGCAAATATGAACGTTAATCTTAAAGTGGTTATAAAGCTTACATTTTTAAAATGTATTTTTAATAAAAATAAACATTCCTATATACTTTCCTGCTCTGTGCAATGGTTTTACACTGAGCCGACCTAATACTCTTGTTCTGGGGTCCCCCTCCGGCGCTGTGGGCCCCACCTCTTCATCGGGTGCCCCCAGGGAAAGCCCCTTTCCCTGGGGGCACCCATGCGTGCTCTCTTCCAAGTCCCACTGTTGCGTTCATTGACACAGTGGAACTCTGTCCCACCCTGGGAGTGGGGGGGGGGGGGGGGGTCACAGATGCAGCACAGGTTATTCACCCTAAGGCATAGAATACATTGAGATGAAAAACCATAAGGCTTTAGAATCATAAAAAATAAATAAAAAAAAAAAAAAGGTAGTAAGCTGCATTAAAAATAAAAAATAAATTGTCCCTGGCCAGTTTAAGTCCTAATTTGCTAGTATGCATCACGCAATGGCGCTCTGTCACCGTTGAAGGTGCTTCCATCCTCACCCGGTCTTTTCTGGGTTAGCGGGCTTTAGCAACATGAATGGCCCAGCCAGCGATGACGTCACTCATGCGCGCGAGAGTCGCTGTCTACGTCACGGCTGTGAACGAACGCCACAGGTTTGCTGTTTCTTCTTAGCGCATACTCCGGTGACTTCACCGGCTGCATCTAAATAAATATCTTCTAAACAGTATACATTAAGGAGATATTTACTGTACCTATAGGTAAGCCTTATTATAGACTTACCTATAGGTAAACATAACAGGAATTTACTCCCACTTTAAAAATAACCCATCACATGCGCTATGGTATTATACAGGGGCCTTTAATCCTTTTTTGCTAGTAGAAAAAAAAAACACCCTACAAATTTTTATTAAAAGCTCTGTGTAAAACACATTTTAAGGATGCAAAAACCTGCACCGTGTACAAAAAAAATAAAAAAATGCACAACACATATTGGGTATTGCTGTGCATGCCAAAGTAACAGCATTAATTCTAGGGCTATTATTCACACTTAATGGATGACCTGTAAAGGCGTTTCCTATAGACAAGCTGGCCACAACATAGTGTAGACCAAGGCACAAGTCACTAATGGGGAAAGAACAGCTGCAGGGAGTCTATAGACCAATACCAGCAATAATTTTTTTTGTCCTCTGCTTTTTTGCTGGCTGTCGGCTCCACCCTAGGCTGAAGGACAATTTTTAAGCGTTCCTTTGGAGAAGCTACAGGATAATGTGTTATTTTAATTGGACTTAAAATTAAGATTTCATTATTTATTTATTTTTACACGTAACAGCACAAGGTTTGCCTCTACACAGGGCTCTGTGTAGGATGGGAGTGGGTCAGGGTTAGACACTACCTGGACACCAAGCATGTATAGGGAGCTCTCAGTGCAGACAGTGGCGGCATCTATGGATAGGCTTTCCACACCAGGCTTGCCAGGGCAAAGCTGGATCTCTTCAAGGCAGAGTAGAGCTGTTGACTTGTGTTGTGAATGACTGCTCCATTTACAGCACACCCATGTTGGCAGAGAAGCACTTTCATTTATAGAACAAGTCACCATATAGGACTCTAGTCTTTCTTCTGACAACAGCGAGTGGGTGGGTTTGGGCTCAGTTGCCGGTCTTTTGGTGTACAAGAAAGATGTCCAGGGCTGGAAGATGGTAAAGCTGCAGATGTTAGCCCTCTCCCCTGTGTGCCGCCTGCTTCAAATCCCTCTCCTCTGTGTTGTCACTTAGACCTCATTAAAATTTGTCTCCATGGATTGAAAAGCACTGAGGGGCGCGGTCGACCTGGCTAGCTCAGCAACCATAGCATGATCAGAATGGGAGCACATGCTCCATGTTCTTGGTCCCCTGGGGTATTCCACTTCGTAAAAAAAAAAAAAAAAAAATGTAATTTCACTGAAGGGTACCAAAAAGGATGGAATATGAAAGAAACCATAAAATTATTAATTAAATAGGAACATTCACCGCTTTATAAGCTTGCCAAATACAAACTTACATCTACCCCCCCCCCCTCCCAAATACACACAGATTCCTCCTGTATTGAATTGACTGTACTGTCTGCATTCATGTTGTAAAGCGCTGTGCAAACCGTTGGCGGCTATACAAATCCTGTTTAATGTTAATAAATACACATAAACACATACTGTATATATGGACAAAGACACTTGCTCAGGTAAACCAATGCATGTACACATACATATACAGATGGAGATCAGTGAAATGTTGCACTAGATTGTGACAGGTTCAGTAAAAAGTTACAGTTACAATTAATATATTGTCACATGCTGTTCCGATTATTCAAACCTAGTAAACCTTCAGGCTTAGGAAAAGGAGTAAGTGTATAGCCACTCAGTATACAAGCTGCATATATGAAATGTGTAATATACTGTTTATGCTCCGATTATATCTTATTGGGTCATTGCCATTCATCCAACTTACATTCGCCACCAGTAAATTCCTCATCATGGAAGTTGTTGGGAAAGGAATTGTTTCTTGGTTTACTAGTGTCGCTCTGGATTTTTTCAGCATAATGGCAGTGAAGTATTCATCGTCATTTCCTAAAAATACATAATTTCAAATAAACCAAAATCACAATAAAAAACCCTCATTGTGGAATTCACATCAGAGCCCTATGAGATAGAGGGAGAGAAATTTTTTTTTTTTTTTTTTTTCCGTCAAAATGTCTAAAACACCCAGCTATTCATTGGAATTTTACACATTTCAGAATTCTAATATTTTATCTCAAAGTCTGACATGGTGGTTTTGATTCAGTAAAGGAGTAGAGCATGTTTACTTTGCAAAGTAGATTTTCACTGTGTGAATGAGGTGAAGCAGTTCCAACTTCAATCATCCAATCTTGTACAGCAATTATCCAGTAATCTCTTAGACAGGATTAGGTTTTTCTTTTCTTAAAAAGGTATTGACAAAGTGAATTTTCACTTTGTTTTTACCTCACTTGCCAAGCCAAGTAAAAATTTACTTTGCAGAGTAAACATGATCCACTCAGATAATGAAAGCGTTGATTCTGAGGTCGATTTATTAACAATGAATTGTAAGGTAATATGCCTCCTTTGTGTAGACATCTAAAAGACTTAGGACTGCTGCTGGGCTCCATCATCTTGCAGCCCCAGCAGAGTCAACTGTCACGACAGTAATCCCTGTTACTCCAGTAGCAGCAACATAAAAAAGGTTATTAGTAGCGAGGTGGAGGAGCTGGGCCAGCACAGAGAACAGGGCGCCAAGGCCTACAGGATTCACTGTTTTATTCAACCAGTGGGCTGAACGAGGAAAAAAAATAAAATAAAATAAATCTATCAATTCCCCGATCCACACACGGTAGATAGGGGAAGCCTTCCTGCTGATGTATTTTGACAGCTGGGAAACCTCCATGTTATCAGAATACAATCTCATCAGTACAGGCGGCTATAACTGGAGGCACTGATTGAACAAAAATTTTCCAACAGGCTGGTTGTACACAAGTCGATCGAGAGACAGACGAACCGTGTGTTTCTAGCCAGATCACCAGGTAAAAAAACCTTAAAGTGGCTGTATACCAATTCGGAGTAGTTTTCTGTACATGGACAATTGCAGGTTATAATCTTGTTTGCGCTAAATGAATATCGATTTACCTGCTTGTTTTGCTCGTAATCTGTAAATTCTTTCTAATGACGTCAACCGCGCATGCACCATTTGTCACAGTTTTCCGGCAAGCTTATGCTGCCAGAAAAATGCAATTGTTATGCTGGGGCTGCATCATTTCCTAGTGTCAGCGTCAGCCCCAACATCCTGCGATACTCCTTTCTACACCTTACTTTGATTCTGGAGTAAGGCAGCAACAGGATCGGCTCCGATTCGCTGCACTTCATTTCCGTAGTAACCGGAAACGAAGAAGAGGCTTGGATACGGCCATTAATGTGCATGCGTGAGATTTTGGACAGGGAAAGCTCCTGGAATATAAAAACAAACACAGACGCGGAAGACGCAGAAAAAAAAATAAAAAAAAATAAAGAAGGATTTATGACAGCAAGAAAGATTTTTGAGCATACTCTCATTGCCATGTTCATTGTAAATAACTAGTTAGTTAGATTTCAATATGGTTTAAATTATGTATTATTAGGGGTTTACCGCAAAAAAAACCCAAACAACTAATGCACCCACCATATCCGATTGGTAAGCTGCATAATATTACATTTTTGTTTTTGGATTTATTACCACTTTAAGGATGCAGAACATGTCAGAACAAAAACAACTGCAAGACAAAGCCATAATGAGCTAGTATGACTAGCATACTAGCTCATTATGCATTACTTACCTTAGATCGAAGCCCCCGAAGCCGTCCTCGTCTCCCCCTCCGGCCGCAGACATCTCTCCGCAGATACCCGGAAGGTTACTTCCGGGTATCGCCGCTCCAGTGCTGTGATTGGCCAGAGCGGCAAAGACGTCACTCCGCACATGCGCGCAGGAGCCGTCAAATCCGGCAATGCTGGATTTGTGAATGGGATTTACAGTGCGCCTGTGCTGTTGTCTGCGGCGCGCATGCGCCGTAGACAATGTGTGATCCCATTCACAAATCTCCTAAACCGTGCAGGATATTGAAAACACCTACATGTAAGCCTTAATATAGGCTTACCTGTAGATGAAACTTGCAAAGGAGGGTTTACAACCACTTAATTTTCTCCTAGCAGAATGCCCCAAAAAAAAAAAAAAAAAAAAAAAAAAAAAATTATTAGAGGTTTATTCAGGCGTTTTGCACAAGACTGAAATTCCACAGATTCCAAATGGAAACCCTAGAATGGTGAAAACACATACCTGTAATGATTGTGTAGCTAACCGCTCTCTTCTTTAGATAGTTATACAATTGAGGTATAACCTCTTGTAAAAACACAACATCTGGACTGTACCTGTTAGAAGGATATAAGAAATATGAAGTATGGGTTAATTCTCCTTACACAAAAATCACTCTTAAAAAGCTGCATCACTATAGGTTCCAAAAATGTACAACTTTTCCATTAAACCCACATGTCGGGAATATAATGTCCAACTTCCTGCTGGCCACTTGCACTATTTGCAGCTATACTGACAAGTTCCATGATAGCCTGGGCTTCCTGTGAGTCATCAAGCTGAACATACCAGTTGGCTAGGTGATGGCTTGCCAGCTTGTAGTCCACAATGGACTGCATGGAGAGTACTTCCAAGAGTGAAATCTGCTCCAGTTTAGGTAGAAGAGCTTGGCGGATTTATCAATCTCAGTCTGAAAACACAAGTATAGGTATTCTGACTGCAACTGTTGTAGTAGTGACTCAAAGTGGTTGTAAACACACACACACACACACACACACACACACGTAGTATGCATTACATACAATCAAGTGAAACCCACCCATCTGGGTGGAGGGAAAGTGCTGCTAGCCCAAAATATAATTAGAAAAATTGCTCCCAAGGGCCTATAGGCAGCTAGAAAAAATAAAATAAAAATTGGACTGAATAGAATATATCAAAAAAAGTTCTTTATTACGTACACAAATTTGAAAAAAAAACAAAAAAAAAAAAAACACATGAATTAAAAACTGCATGAGCTCTGGTATGCATGGTATCCAAAACATGAGATGTCAATATTGCAAATAGCAAAAAAAGAGTGCAACACTAAATGCTATGGCTCACAGAAGAACTCCAACGCGTTTCGATCGCCTATTGTTCCGATCTTCCTCAGGGGGATGAAGACATCCAAGATCACAAAAACATATCAAGGTTATGGCATTCTAAATGAAGAAGTGTACATATATGGACACATCGTCCAATTGATTTAGTCATGGTTTGATCAAAAAGTTTTCATACCTTCAAAATTGAAATATCTCGCATGACCAGTCGAAAAAAAACATATAGGCGGGGTAGTTGTGAAATACTTACCTTAGATCAAAGCTGCTGCAGTGGCCCCGCACATCGCTGTGACCGGCGACATGTCTGAGTTATTTCCAGGCTCTGGCGCTGCGATTGGCCGGAGCCACAATGACGTCACACCCGCGCATGCACGGGAGGCTCCAGTCATAGCATGCTGCTGAAGAAACGGCACAAGCAAACCGTTTCTTCAGTGCGCATGTGCCGATGACATCGGAGCAAACGTATATATATCTCCTAAACCGCTCAGGTTTAGGAGATATTTACAGTACCTACAGGTAAGTCTCATTATAGGCTTACCTGTAGGTACAAATGGTGCAACAGGGTTTACAACCACTTTAACCCTCGCTAAGACCTCTATGCCTGGCCTGTATAAGCAGATACAATCACCGCGGACAGTCTTTATTTAGATAGCTGAACTCAAACACCATTTCCTCAGCAGCATGTGTCTTTATTGAAGCAGCAGGCAACGCAGACAAGATGTGGCATATGAATGAAAAATATGATATTTGCAGGTCAAAACATGGTAATGTCCCAGGTGCAAGCAGATTGCAAAAGGCCTAGACATAACTGGCCATATTTATCCCCACAATCACAATGTGAAGGAACAGGAGTATGGGAGGGACAAGGAGGGAACACAGAACGGGCAGGTGCAACAACCGAAATAACCACAAGATGGCAGTATATCAATCAACTATACAGAAGCCAAACAATGGCTTAGGACAGTGATGGCGAACCTCGGCACCCCAGATGTTTTGGAACTACATTTCCCATGATGCTCACCTACACTGCAGAGTGCATGAGCATCATGGGAAATGTAGTTCCAAAACATCTGGGGTGCCAAGGTTTGCCATCACTGGCTTAGGAAAGAACTATACAGTAAAACTTTTGGATTGCGAGCATAATTCGTTCCGAAAGTATGCTTGTAATCCAAAGCACTTGTATATCAAAGCAAAATTTCCCATAAGAAATAATGGAAACTCAACTGATTCATTCCTCAAACATTTATTCATAAGTTCTTAAGTCTGCAGTCCATATAAAAAGGATTATAGCAATGTGATAAATTGTGTAACCATAAAATTTCAATCCACAAATGGCAGCCTCCCCAAAGGGGATTAGAAGCAAAATTCAGCAGGAGCTACACAGTATAAAAGAGAATAGAGGCATCCAAGTGTAGCAATTTGGTTACATTTAATGAAGGTACAACATTTAGCAACTCATACGGTTGACGATTAAAAGAGGCACATCTAAGTATACAGGGATCCAGGGTAAAGAGAGCCACATAGATCGTCCTCCTCACCACCGGCTCTCACCGCTGTCAATCTACAATCGTGACCGGGAAGACCACCCTGCAGTAAAGCGATCTGAATGCGAGGCTTGAACCACTCGTGGAAGGGACAACATCAATGGCGGTGCGGAGGACGGACGGTCTATGTGGACAGCTTTACCTCAGATGCCTGCATACTTAGATGTGCCTGTTTTAATTAGGGATGCACCGAAATTTCGGCCACCGAAACATATCGGCCGAAAATGGCTCTTTCGGCAAAAAACCGAATGAGAAATTAGGCCGAAACTGGAGCCAAAAATGGGGCGGGGCTCCGCCCCCCGCCCCTGGTGCCGCCCATTACGGGGGTGTCATTGTGAAAGAGGAGAGCCGCTGCCGCCTGGTGATTAGAGCGCCGGGAACACAACAGCTTTCATTTCAATAGCTGTGTGTTCCCCACTGCGCGCCATCACATACAGCCCCTCCTCTTTGTCCGGGCACTTTGATAGACAGATCACCCGTCCAATCCTGGGACCAAACCCCATTGACAACGTCCATCGTGACGAAACGCGTATGGGAGCGAAGTGCTGACGTCACCACGCTGATCTAAGGGAAGGGTGTTCGTTTGTTTGCCGGCCGGCTTACTTCAAACGTTTTATATCTACTACATTGATGTAAGTTTAACTTTTTAAGCAATAAATGGACTGTACGTTATCACCCTATGGTCTATGTCCTTTCCTTTCCACTGGTCCTGCTTATTGAATGCCCGTGATCGGGAGGATCGGGGGAAGAGGTGTTGCGGTGCTGTATGCTATCCTGCTGATATTTCAACCCAAGGCCGCGGCTGGGTCACAGCCGACTGTTATCCGTGGGCTTACCTTTGGTAAGCTGCCAATCTATGTGGTGGAGGGCACTGTCTGTCGTTGTGATCACCGGGTGCCGTTTGTCACCATTCATCAGTGAAAACCATCTCATTGGATGTTCTATAGCTGCATACAGGACTGAATTGATTGGATTAGTTCTTGGGTTTCCACATTAGCCAACCTTTGGACTTTTCTACTGTTCTTTGCTGAATATCTGTTTTGCGCAGTGCTTTACACAGATCAGCCCCTGGTTGTTATTTTTGGCACAATTTTTTGTTTTATATTGAAATGAAAGCTGTTATGTTCCCGACGCTCTAATCACCAGGCGGCAGCGGCTCTCCTCTCTTTTCCCCTGCACAGGCTGCCTGAACTGGGGACACAGGCTGGCTGCATTGATCTCCTGTACCACGTCTGCAGTCTCTGACCATCTCCTGTACACCGTCTGCAGTCTCTGCCCAGCTCCTGTACCATGTCCCCAGTCTCGGACCATCTCTATGTATAAATTTTTTTTTTTTTTTAAAACAGTCACTTTCGGTATCGGTGCTGTTTCGGTTTTCGGGATCAAGATTTGTTTTCGGTACCGGTTTCGGCACCAAAAAACCCATTCGGTGCATCCCTAGTTTTAATCAACCATGTGAGTTTCAAAATGTTGTACCTTCATTAAATGTAACCATATTGCTACACTTAGAGGCGCCTCTCTATTTTATACTCAGTTGTGACATGACGCTACTCTTATATCAAGACATCACTTGTATATCAAGTCAAAATGTATTAAAAAAAATTGCTTGTCTTGCAAAACACTCTCAAACCCAGTTACTCTCAAACCAAGGTTTTACTGTATAAGATTTTCACTATCGTGTGTAACAGCACAATAGGCCATGACTGGCAGAATCACTGGGTTAAAAGACTGGAAGGAAAGAACACAGTCTAATGAATTAGAGGTTAAGCAATGATTAAGGCCTTTTAATTTTTAGGTCTGGATACATTTTAAAGAGCAAGTTGAGCCAAAAATGATTTAGTTTTGGAGTTAGAGCCCATGTTACATTTTTACGGCCATTTGGAGCATGTAAAGACATTTTCCCTCCTCCCTTTCTGTCCTACTGACAATGAATTCACCAGACGGCATGAGGAAAAATAAAAAAAAACTGCAACAGGGGCATAGACTGCAAAAACCTGACAGAGCTTGCTCACCAAAAAAAAATGCATTTTGTTCTCTCACCCTATTTGGTAAACTGTTCTCACATGACACAAGGGTACATTTAATAAAATTCATCAAAATCTTAATGTAAAAAAGGTGCCAAACTTTTGTAACTCCATGCATATATAAGACAGCTGCCCCTTTAAGTTTGAGTCACACTAAATTAATCAACAAAAATGGTAAAGTCAGGCGCTATTCTCATGTGCAATGTGTAAACTATACCATGTGCTTAATAGTTAACCCCTCATCCAAGCCACTCAAAAACTCAGTATTGGCAACATGTAACCATTAGAATCACAAAGTAAATAATTGAATTCCTATACAGGTCCTATAATGCAATAAAGAAAAATTTTATTTTAGTCTATCCCAAAAGTATTTGTGATGGGAGTCACTTAGGGCAGGGGGCTGGTGGAACCCAGATTCCCTTGGAGGTTGGGAAACCCTTGCAGACATGCCTCTAAACTATTTTCATTTAACATTCCAACCTTCTGGGTTTAACAAAAAAAAAAAGGGGGAGGAAGAAAAACTAGTCAGTCAATTGCATCAGTTTTTGCAGATCAAGCAGAAGAGAAAAAAAAAAAAAAAAAAAAAAAAAAAAATGGAATCCCTCAATTCTGAGGAAATTATGAAAAAAAAAAAAAATTATGAAAAAATCCTATGGTACACCACTAGTACTTTGTTGCACCACCTCTGGCTTTTATAACAGCTTGAATTTTCTGAGGCATGGATTTAACTATTGGCAAACAGTAGAAAAGGAGAGCTGTGGGACTTTGAGTGAAGCAACCGCCATGTCAGATATAAACAGAAACATAAAATTTATAGTACATGATTTATTGTTACATTGTAGAAAAATATATCAAATAAATAGGTAGTCACATGACTTACACTAAATATGCTGCTACATAGCATGCAATACAAATGGGAATTCAACATAACTGTACATAAGATGACTGGGTTAAAAAACAATGTAGGCACAGGTAACTTAGGGCATCTAGTGGCACTCAACGTGTTTCCTGGCATTACAGCCATTCATCAGGAGTGTTGTAACGTACAACACTCCTGATAAATGGCTGTAATGCCAGGAAACGCGTTGAGTGCCACTAGATGCCCTAAGTTACCTGTGCCTACATTGTTTTTTAACCCAGTCATCTTATGTACAGTTATGTTGAATTCCCATTTGCATTGCATGCTATGTAGCAGCATATTTAGTGCAAGTCATGTGACTACCTATTTATTTGATACAATATTTTTCTACAATGTAACAATACATCATGTACTGTAAATTTTATGTTTCTGTTTATATCTGACATGGCGGTTGCCTCACTCAAAGTCTCACAGCTCTCAGTTTCTACAAATTAATTTAGGGATGGAGGTCGCCATGTGTGCTATAGTGTGTGTGCCAGGTCACATCCAATTCACTGTATTGGCAAACAGTATTCTTCGTCAATCCAGCTCCAGCTTTCTCTCTTATTGCAGTGGCCAGATCAACTTTGCAGGTTGGAGCCTTGTCATGTTATCTTTAATCTCCACCATAGATCATCAATTGGATTGAGGTCCGGACTATTTGCAGGCTATGCCATTGACATATGTCTTTCGTGAAGGAAAGTTTTCATGGCTTTGGCCCTATGGCAAAATGCATGAACATCCTGAAAAATTAGGTCAAACATCCTTTCAAATGATAAAATTACAATATTAACTTGTGCATTTATTGAAGATTTAAGGACGGTCATCTTCCCCGTACCTTTAACTGACATGCAACCCCATATCAATGATTGTGGAAATGTACATGTTTTCTGCAGGCAGATGTCATACATTTCATTGGAACAGCACCAAACAAAAGTTTCAGCATCACCCTGCCCAATGCAGATTCGCAATTCATCACTGAATATCACTTTCATCCAGCCACAGTGCATGGTTGCTTTTCTTTAGCCCACTGTAACCTTGTTTTTTCTGTTTAGGTGTTAAAAAAAAGTAGTCTTTAACTGTACCCACAAGTAAGCCTATATTAAGGCTTACTGGTAGATACTTTAAAATATCTCCTAAACTTGCACTGGTTTAGGAGATATTAACTATATACGCCGCCAATTAAGTCATCGGCACATGCGCTCTGAAGGAATGACCATATATGTGTCATTTCTTCAGAGCCCTGTGCCGTGACCGGCGGCTCCCACGCGCGAGTGACATTGCAGCGTCCGCCACTCACAGTGTGGGAGCCCGTAAACCCGGAACAAACACCGGGGAAGATGTCAGCCGTCTCAGCGGTGTGCGGGCGCCACTGCAGGGCTTTGTTCTAAGGCAAGTAGAATCCCATGATTAAGTCTTTACGATGAAACATGTCGGGGCGTGGCTGTGCGGCAACCGTCTGAAGGAACGTGTCACGTCACGAGATCGAACTAAGCAGTGGAGATCCAGTGAGAAGCGGCAAGGAGGTGGTGAGAGATCATTGATTTACTGTGGGTCCGCCGCGACCAATACACTTGTTTTTGGTGCAGTTTATGAGTTTGCTGTGGTACAATGCTCAAAGCTTTTGAGGTTCATGTGAGTGCAATAGTTGAAGTGTTTACAAGTGTGTGTTTTACGTTACTACACTATTGGAGCTTTTTTTACATATTTGCATGTGGAGCAATCCTAGACTCATTTGGTTGGAATTTGGAAGATTGACTACACCGATTTGTGAGATTTTGTTTACGTTTACACGCCAAACACGAGAGTGCAAGAGCCCATTCACACAGGGGCGTCTTTGGATCCGACTCGAAATTGCCCCAGGTCGCCCCTAGTCACGCTGGCTGAAGAAATCAATGTAAGTTAATGGAGCCGTCCTTATGCACACTACTGCAGTCGCTCAGACCTCGAAAAAGGTCCCTGTACTACTTCAATCCGACTCCTAGGCGACCTGTAACCATTCATTTCAATGGGAGTCGCCTCTCACTGTCTTAATAGGAGCAACTCTCCAGGAAGAAAACATACATTTCTCAGGCAAACCTCTCCCTCCCCCAGAGCTGATTCTTGTTTGATTGGCCACTGGAATGTCTCCTGTCCTGCAGGCAACTTGGAGTTGCCTTGTAAATAGCTCCAGGTCGCGCTGTGATTCATTCTCAAGTCGTGTCTGAGTTACCTCATAAAATCGCGCTGAGGCAACTTGCTGTGGTGAGTGTACATCTGACGGGAGAGGGATCACTGAACACTGGGTGTGGTGGAAGATTGGAAGAGTTCATATGCACTGGATTTAATCATACATTGTGTGGACTTGATTTTTCATTTATTTAGCTTATGTCACAGGGTGTAACTTTTGAAGGACATTATTACCTATAGTCTGCTAGATACAGACACTGTGTAATATTGTGCTTTAGCGCTGCCGTTTATTTCTTTTTTAGATTCAACACTATTTCACATATTCACGTTACTTATAGTGGCTGCTTTTTTTAGGTTTAGTATTTATTTCACAAGCGCAGTGGTGGGAACATAGGAAAGGCGTATTCATTGGTTACCATTTATCTTAAGTATTATACTAGCTCAATATGCCTTTGTCTTACGGGGGGTTTTTTTTTCCAGGTTTACAACCTCTTTAATGATCGTTTTCGTTTGGCTTTTCTTTATGTAAATGCCATTTTCTTTAGGTGATGTCTAACAGTTTGGTCACAGACATTGACTCCATTTTCTGACCATTTGTTCCTCCTTTGTTTTGTTGTGCATTTTCTGTTTTTAAGGCATATTGCTTTACGCGTTATATATCTTGATGCTTTGATGTCTTCCTTGGTCTATCGGTAAGCTTCCCTTTAACAACCTTCCCCTTTGATTTGCACTTGGTCCAGATTTTAGACAGTTGACTGGAAACAGCCAACATCTTTTGCAACATTCCGTGGCGATTTACCATCTTGAAGAAGTTTCATAATCCTCTCCTTTGTTTAAACTGACATCTCTCGTGTTGGAGTCACGATTCATGTCAATAAGGTTGGTGCTACAGCTCGAAAGTGTGCAAGCACTATTTAACTGCAGACTAATTAGCATATGTAATCTGATGCAGATGTTTTTTTAGAACTGCAAAGTACATGGTGATTTTATAATAATTTCCTCAGAATTGAGCAATTCCATATTTTTTCCTCTGCTTGAGCTGCAAAAACAATTGCAATTGACTACAGTTTTTCTTTAAGCGTTTCTTAAAGCCAGAAGGTTAGAATGGTAATGAAAATAGTTTTGAGGCATGTCTATGATTAGTTTTTTTTTCTACATAAAAACAATTAAAAGAACATTTTCCAAGAGTGGCGATTCCATACTTTTTGCCAGGGGGTGTGAAAGCATGTAGGAATATTTCTGTGACTGTAGCTACAGAATTCTGGTGCCCTTCTACGCATTTGTCATCTATTAATAATCACTCAAACTAGACAAATAGCATTTGATTTATGAAAACTGCACAAAGAAAATAATCTCAAAAAACAATACTTAAATCATACTGTCCCCTGCAATTTTAGAGAAAAATAATAATATGTGCAAATACACTTATTTGGCGATCCACATGGCTCTGAAAAACACACTACATAGTCACTGCAGGACTGGTGTTCATCCACTTCATCTATGGCATGTCATCGTAGCACTTTTTTGGATCAGATAATGTTTAATCAAGGAAAAATTTTTACAGTACAAGAAAATTACAAAGAAAGATAAGCGAGGTACAGACTTAAATGGTTTTGCAAATCAAATACAGGTTTCAAATAACATCCAATAGTTCAGCACTCATGTGATAGCACTAATTGGCTCATTACACTGTACCTCAAAAAGATGAGAAAAGAAAGGAAGAAAATGTTAAAGATTATCTCCACTGACAAACGAATAAACAGGACCACTAAAGTACTTCGTAGGATGTACTGTGCAGAGTCAATCCAAAAGGTATAAGTATAAAAAGGCAGATGCAAAACTATTACAAACATGATAAAAAAAAAGACCAATAAAATATAGTGTCATAGTTACAGAAGATTGAGACATAAATGTACAGCATAATACCAAGCGGTAATACATATACCCTAGTAGTCCGAGATACAGAGAACTGCCAGTATCACATCACTTTGGCCATTTGGCATCCCCATCCAGGTTTATGTTTGGCTGGGGGGTGGTGTCCTAGGGCGGGGGTAATAATTAATATGCAGAAATTCTGCTGCAGCTCTCTTTGTGGATGAACACCTTATGACATTTCGCCCCAGACTTCTCATCGCCGGTAAGTGTTGGCATTTGTCCTGATGCCCCTGTACACAAGAGCATTCCTCATCTACTCGCACTTTTCCTACCCGCCATGCCTGTTGACGCACCATCCACTATACTTTTTTTTACCCATTTTTTGTTACACTTTAGACATGACTTCCTTGTGTGGGGCGTTTTTATAGTAAATCCCCCCACTTTATATTTAGAAATGCCATTTGACTTTTATTGGATACTCTACCGTGGGAATACCTTTTTTCTCTCAGATGGCCCTTGTGGATGCGCGATGGACTGCAAAGTGCCCCCCCTTCCTGCGCTTTCCTCCTGGGAGAATGGTAGACTTCAGTCCACGTGACCTTGCAATTTTGCACGTTTATTGATATTCATCTGCACAACGTGAGGGTTTCTGCATATGAGCCTGTTTTATCACTGTAAACGTTATGCAATTGATGTTGGTTTATTACTTATTAAATTGCATTAGAGATTTGATATACACCACCTCTCCCCTGAAGGAAACCTTTTCTAAAAGATGTTGGGATTTGCCTGAGGACTATACCCAGACTGACCAAGTGATGTTATACTGGCAGTCTTCTTGGTGTATCTCAGACTACTAGGGTATATGTATTACTGCTTGGCATTATGCTGTACATTTATGTCACCATCTTCTGTAACTATGACACTATTTTATTGACCTAGTCGCCTTTATCATGAGGTTTGTAAAAGTTTGGCATCTGCCTTTTATACTTCTACCTTTTTGATTGACCCTACCTACACTGCCACGATAGGAGTTCCCAATTAACCCCTTCATGCCCAAGCCTTTTTTCTGGCACTTGTTGCTTACAAGTTAAAATCAGTATTTGCTAGAAAATTACTTGGAACCCCCGAACATTATTTATATATATATATATATATATATATATATATATATATATATATATATATATATATATATATTTTTTTTTACCAGAGACCCTAGAGCATCGATATGCAATTAACAGACCTCCAGCTGTTCCAGAACTACAAGTCGCATGAGGCATAGCAAGACCCCGACAGCCACAAACATGACACCCAGAGGCAGAGGCATGATGGGACTTGTAGTTTTGCAACAGCTGGAGGTCCGCTAATTGCATATCCCTGCCCTAGAGAATAAAATGGCGATCGTTACAATATTTTATGTCACATTGTATTTGCACAGCGGTCTTTCAAATTATTATTTTTTTTGGAAGAAATACACTTTCATGAATTGAATTAAAAAAATTGCGCACACTCATGGATTGGCGACAAACTATGGTACCTAAATATCTCCATAGGGGACGCTTTAAAAATTTCTACAGGTTACCCGTTTAGAGAGGAGGTCTTGCTCTCCCTCCAATGATCGCGGCGATACCCAACATGTGTGGTTTGAAAACTGTACATTTGTGGGCGCGCCTTATGTATGCGGTCGTTTCTGCGCGCAAGCACGGAGGGATGAGGTGCTTTTAAAAATAAAAATTCTCAATTTTTTTGATCACTTTTGCCGTCACAAGGAATGTAAAACATCCCTTGTGACAGTAGTAGGCAGTGACAGGTACTCTTTATGGAGGGATCCGGGGTCTATAAGACCTCAAATCCGTCCTTTGCTCTTAAAAGCATTCAAAACACTGAATTTGGCGGTTTTGAATACGGTCATGTTTTAAATCTGGCGCCTTGAAGTCTTTAGTAAACCGGAAGTGATGTCATGACATTACTTCTGGGTTACTAGATCCGAGACCCGATCAAAGTCTATTCCTGCTTTGGGCCTTCAGGTGGGACATCCCCTCCCGCTGCTCGTAATAACACCTGAGCGGCTGATTAGCCACATCGGTTTTAATTACAAGAAAGCCGATCGTCCGCTCTAAAAAATGGTAGCTGTAGGCATCACCCCCTTGAAGCCGAAGGCCCCATTTTTGCATTACATCGGCATCAAGGGGTTAAGCTCCCCAAATTTCACATTTGTTCGGGCATCCCTGTTTTTGCTAGGTTAATTTTTTTAGCTGGAGTCAGGCTGGGTTCACACTTTTCCGACAAACGCTCCGACATTGGGAGCTCATGTCGCATGACATGTAAAAATCAATGTTTCCCTATGGGAGCCGTCTTAACTGGTCCGACACAAGTCGGTCCGACTTTGAAAATGCTCCCTGTACTACTTTGGTCCGACTTTGATCCTACTTAAGCCCATTGAATATCATTGAAGTCGGATCAAAGTAGGATCCTTGTCCTTACCATCTGACTTTTGGACATCAGACATGGTGATTACAGCAATAGTAAAAGGAATTTATCTCACACTGGGTTTGTTTTGATTGGTCAAGTGACAAGTCAGACTAGCACAAAGTCGGATCAAAGTAGTATCCTGTTCATTCAAGTCGGATGGATGTAGGACCAATGTAGAACTGATGTCGCAGAGCAAAGTAGGATGAAAGTCGTATGACTGTAGTATCAGTGTGAACCCAGCCTAAAGCATTTACCTCTCTAATCTGTTAGCCATCAGCCTCCTCACTAAAAATTATAAGCAACTAATGGCTATGGTCAGCGATTCTCTTCTGGGGCCAGCCAGCCCAAAATGCATGTAATGTGATTTAAAAGAGATGCGGGCATGAAACACCAGATTATTTAAATCCACAATACCATGCCAGAATCTGAACAGTTTGGAGGCAGCTCCATAACATATGCATCAATTCCCCAGTATCTCAAACAGTGTAGCACTATTTAACTCCTCCTTTGCATGTTACTGCATGACTTGTGTGGCTTTCCCTCCTCCTCATGTCACTGCAGGATCTGTATGGCTTTTCCTCCACGTTACTGGAGGACGTGCGACTCCCACAGCCTCTTTATATCACTGCAGAAATTTTGTAGCTTCCCCGCCTATGTCACAGCAAAACTTGTGTGGCTTCCCAGTCTCCTTGGTTTTAAAAAGGGTAAAACAGAGGTCTGTTTAGACGCGTGATATTGCACCAAAGTCCCAAGGGGCACCCATAAACAAAAAAAGAAACTAAAAATTGTTAAAAAAAAAAAAAAACCAAACCGACACCAGTGGCAGAACTACCAGGGTCGAACTTGTAACCAGGCCCGGGTATTCTGTCACTGGGCTCAAAGGGAAGGGCCCCGGCCAGGGGTCAGAGGAGCCTCTTTAGTTTCTTGCACCGGGGCCCTGAAGGTTCTAGTTATGCCTCTATAGCAGTCACACACAGTGTACGGTGTAGATTACTGTACCCGTAGAACAAGGCATCAAAACGGGAATGTTTATCTACAGATTGCAAATGGTAAAGTTAAACGCACTAAATATATATTAACAAAAGTACTTACAAAGCTAAATATGAACAAACAGCCCGAGCTCTTTCTGGAAGATTGGATAAGTCGAGCCCATCAATATTCCATGTGACAAAGATAAAATGGCTTTCATCTTTCTGGCTCACTGCTGTGTTCTTTGCTGTATGAACGATAACTGGCTCATCGCTGGTCAGATCTATGCTGGAAAAGGAAAAACTGTTGTTTTTTTTTTATCACACCAATACAGGCCATCTCAATGGAAAATTTAGCGAAGAGAATGTTCAGGCTACCACTGCCAACTTACCATTCCTAAAAGGCTAGTTGCCGACTACCATGCTAACCAATGCCATAAATACTTTAAAAAGTGTATGCCACCAACATTTCTGATGTGTGTCTAGGTTACTACTTGTATTAAAAAAAAGATCCTGCTCTTTGCATTGAATCCTTTGTGTGAAATATCTGGTGAGCCCCCTAGTCCCCAGACTTTTAGGTTTCAAACGGACCTTGCCAGGGCAATGTGGTCCCAGTGTGGTCAGTTTGCTTTGTTCATTCCATTTGGGAGCACAGACTACCTGTCTGTCAGTGGCAAGACTCATGCTGACACTCCCCCCCCCCCCTGCAGTCTCAACCCCCAACCCTATGCAGCTGAGAAGATATACATCAAGATAGGGAAAAAATAAATCTATTCTAACACACATTTTGCATTTCTATTTTAAATAGATCAGTCATTTAGACACCGATTTACTTGCTGCATGCTTGTTCTGGTCAGGAATTGAAAGCATTGTACTCCGTGATACAGGCAATGTGATACAGACTCCAGGGGGCCTTGGCGTGGCTCTGTGGCTCACGCATGCGTTTGCAAATGCGTGCGGACAAACCCCTGTTTTTAACGCATACTGTTAGACAGGTTAATTGGTTGTCAGCGAGCTGGTCGGTAAGTAGGCTTGGTTTTTCCCTGGGCATTCCCCAGGCCATGTTGTTATCTGCTTTAGCCTTCCAATGCTACTTACCGTGATAGCCAGCTATAGATGCGGGCGGTGGACATGTTTTTGTTTTCACCTATGGTGCTTGTATTGGTCCAGCAGTGCACCAACACCTTTGCTGCCATTGTGCTACGCTGGGTGTTTGGTGTGCTCCTGTACCTTTAAGGAGGGGTGGCTCCCCTTCAGTCCACCTGCCCTCATCTAACCATCAGAATGCATGTGCCTCCATTGTGGGGACACTCAATGTTAGTGTAGGACCACAGACTCCAGGGGGCCTTGGCGTGGCTCTGTGGCTCACGCATGCGTTTGCAAATGCGTGCGGACAAACCCCTGTTTTTAACGCATACTGTTAGACAGGTTAATTGGTTGTCAGCGAGCTGGTCGGTAAGTAGGCTTGGTTTTTCCCTGGGCATTCCCCAGGCCATGTTGTTAAATGCTGTATCCTGGCCTAGGCCAACAAGGCCCAGGGCAGCACTTTGCAGGGGGGCAGCACGGAAAGAGTCCCCGCCGGCTTGCGCTACACTGTTAGAGTAATGCAAGCTGCTCCTAATTTTGACTGTCCTATCATCCTTGAGCACAATTTTGGATAGAGTAAAGGGAGGGTTATAGCCCCTGTCAGTTTATTTTTTACCATCCCCGTCCCATTGCAGAGTTTTCCCTTCACTTCCTGCCCCATAGCCAAACAGGAAGTGAGGAAATTTATGAAAATTAAGGGAATCCATTGCCCCTCAAACCCAGGCCCTAAGAACTAGTGTCCCCACTGGAAAATTTCAGGGCGGGTTTTAAACATAAATGGGTGTGGCCTTGACAGGAAGGGGTGGGTCATATTTAAATTAGGGAGTGCACGAGTTTAGTCAGGCCTAGGGCAGCACAAAACCCAAATACACTACTGGATACAGGCAATGATGAACTACACAGGCATCTGACACACCTGGCCTGGAAGCATAGGATGCTAAAGGTTCTGCCAGAGGCCATAGCGCTGTAAGAGCAAAGTCAGGGCACGCTGCTCATCAGTGGTGTATTAAAAAAGTCTTCTTTTGCAGGGATCAGTTTTCAGAAAAAACACAGCATTTTAAAAAGGTGACAAAATCTAAAGTCTAATTTGAGCAAAGTCTCCCCCCCCCCTCCTTTATTGCCACCCCCTAACCCAGTGGTTCTCAACCTTCTAGTGCCGTGACCCCTTGATAAAATTTGCCAAGTTGTGGGGACCCCCAACAGTAAACTTATTTTCGTAGTCAGCACCCAAAGCAAGACAAGTAATTTACGCCCCTAACCCACAGACATTTAGCGCTCCCGAGTCCCTTCCACTCGTATAGTTTTAAAACCCCTTACAGTACATTTTGGGATATACCTCTCTTCGTTCTCCTTTCTTTCCTTTTATCTCTCTCTATTCCAATTTCTTTTTTTCCGCATCCCTCTCGCTAGCCGCCTTTCTTGTTCTCTTATTCTTTCTCTCCCCTTTTCTTTGTTCCTCCCCCTCTTTTCTATTCCTTCTCTTACTCCTTGGTGGGGGGGAATGGGATGAGTGGCAGTGTCGGGGGGGGGGGTGGACTTCTGATCAGCCAACTTAGGTGCTCTTGATCAAGGTCATCTGCTGATCTGAGAACTGTAGTGGGGACTTTTAATGGCAACTCTAATCGCAGGTAGTGTTACTCACAGTGTCTCCAGCTTTGTGGTGTCTCGCAGCAGTGACAACTATGCCAAAATCGGGAGGTGGGGTCTCCTCCAGCCCCTCCCGCTTCCCATTTATCACCAGTCAGCTAACCTCTAGCCTCTGCCCCCCACCCATGCCGTGAACTGAATGAGCGGCTGTGAGGAGGCTGAGTGGGTGGCTGTGGACTCCAGGAACAGCCGCAAAAAGGGCTGGAAGAGCAATGTGGGCTTTTAGGAAAATCCCAGGATTCGGTGACCCCTGGCACATCGTCATTTTACTCCCAAGGGGGTCCCGACCCCAGGTTGAGAACCACTGATCTAACCCATCCTGCCAAGTGTCCCCTGCCTGGTGAAGCCAGTTATACTCTAGCACACTCACCCATATTTCTCAGTGATGTGGTTTCTGCCTATAGGGTCCACTAGTGCAGCGCCACACACTGACCATCGCCTGAATATGATGTTAGTATCCTCTGGATTCTGGGCCAGCCAATGGGACTTGTCCACAACCTGCAGGCATACATGTGGAAGGAGGACTCATCCAGGAAGTAAACCGAGAAGGACCTGGCCGTGTTGCGTTTGATATAACTATAGGCCTGTTTTATGATTTTTTTTCCTCAGACTTGCATAAGGAAAAGGAGCACAATTTCCAGCTCCGGGCCTACACTTCAGGCTGAAGTTGAATCCGGCTAGGGCTGCCAACCAACGGTGACCAGTGGCATCCAGCTTGGCCGTGGTGAAGAGATAGGCGAGTGGATTATGGTCAGTCTTTACTGTGAAGTCAGCTCCATACAGGTAATCTCCGAGTTTATCCACGACTGCCCACTTTAGGGCCAGGAACTCCAACTTGTGAGTGGGGTAGTTCTTCTCTGCAGGTGCCAAACTTTTACCAACGTAGGCGACTGGGCGCAACTGCCCTTCATATTCTTGGTATAGCACCCCTTCTAGACCATCATGGCTGGCATCTACATGCAGTTCATATGGCTTTTTGGGATCAGCATAGGCCAGGACTGGTGCAGTGGTAAGACTCTTCTTTAACATCTGGAAGGCTTCTTCACACTCTCCTGTCCACTGGTCTTCCACGGACTCCCCAGACTTCCTGGGGCCAGTATCATCCTCCTCTCCTTCCGTCTTCAGTAGCTCATTTAGGGGTTTGGCAATTTTTGCAAATCCTTCCACAAATCTACGGTAGTAGGAACAGAAGCCTTGGAAGGATCTGAGCTCAGTCACTGTAGTTGGTCTGGGCCAGGAGGTGACTGCCTCCAGTTTATCAGGGTCTGTAGACACTCCTTCTGCGGATACTATGTGCCCTAGATAGTGGACCGAGGACTGGTAGAACTGGCATTTTTCTCTGGAGAGTTTTAATCCTTCCTCACTAAGTCTCTTCAGGACCTTCTCCAATCTCTCTTCATGCTCCTCCAGAGTCTTCCCAAAGACAATGATGTTGTCTAGGTACACCAGGACTTCGATCAGATTCATGTCCCCAACGGTTTTCTCCATCAACCTCTGAAAGCTAGCAGGGGCTCCTGACAGGCCTTGGGGCATCCCATTAAATTCATAGAATCCCACTAGGGTGATGAAGGCCGTCTTCTCCTTATCTTCAGGGTGCATTGGGATCTGATAATACCCACTCTTCAGGTCCATGACACTGAACCACTTGGCCCCAGACAGACTCTGCAAAGCATCTTCTATCCTGGGGGTAGTGTACTGGTCTGGTATGGTCCTCCTGTTGAGAGTCCTGTAGTCTATGCAGAGTCTCAGCGACCCGTTCTTCCTTACCACCACGATGGGGGAAGCATATGGACTTCTGGACTCTCGGATGACCCCTGTTCTCTTGAGCTCTGCCAACTGCTCACGCAAATCTTCCAGGTCAGCCAGTGGAACTCTTCGGAACCTCTCCCAAAAGGGTTTGTCTTTTATGGGTGGCACTTCTCGCACACCCCACATCAAACTCATCTTCTGAGAATATTCTTCTCCACAGAGTCAGCTGAGCCTTGGCTCTCTCCTTCCATTTCAGAGGCAAGGTGGTATCTTCAAGGCAGAGCTCCTCCAGGATGGCTTCTCCTCCCTTGGACCCCAATTCAGACAAGGCCACTGGGGTAGCAGGATTCACCTTGCCCAGTAGCACCCGGGCTGGGATCTTCACAGGAGAATTTGTAACATTTGTGACACTCACTGGAATCTGTCCCTTGGCTTTCTTCAGTGCCCTCAATGGGACTACTTCAGGGAGTACTTCCAATCCTTGGTGAGTATTGAAGGGGTCTGGTTCCACCACTACAAAGGGACCCGGCTGCTCCCAGGAGAGTTTTATTGTAGCCTGGAGACAAGTCACCTCACCAGGCTGTAGTATCTCCTCTCTTCTAGACAGTCTCCAGACTCTTCCCACCCCCTCTTCCAGGGCCTTTTGCTCCAGGATCATCTTTTGGTAGACCTGTTGCAGCATGGGGGGAATCTTCTGTCTGGGAGAACTCCGTTCTTGCACTAACGGAGTCAACAGTCTCCGGACCAAGTCAGTGTTGGTTCCTATCAACATGGACATCGTGTTGGCTCCTCGTGGATGAGGGCAAACCACCGCCAGGGTGTCAAATACTTCAGCCTTTCCGATCACAGAGGGGTCAAAGGCCAGCCTGATTGAAACATAACCGTTGTAGGGGAAACTGCGAGTGCCAATTCCCCCAATCTTCAGGTCCTCCAGCTTCTGCAAAGGCACATGACTCAAATGCTTCTGATAAAAGTCTCTGTATAATAGAGTCACTTGGGCTCCTGTGTCTTAAGAGTGCCTTTGTGTAGACTCCCTCCACTTGAATGGAGACTAGAGGGGAGGGTCCAACTAATTTATCTGGGAACTTCTTAAGAGGTATTTTCTCCTTTGGACTTTGTGATTTTTCCAGTGTTTTTTTTTTCTTTTTCCCCATTTCTCTCTGGACCTCAACCCTTTTTGAACCTGGTATGCATTGATCCTTCTCTGGTTGTCAAATTGCAACTCCCGACAGACAGTATGGGAGTTTTTAGGAGGGGCATTGTTGCCCTTCTCTTTTTGCTCTGATTGTCTTTGGATCTTCTTGGAGCTTTCTGTAAGTAGCGGGCGCCCGGCTGACTCCTTCACCGGGGCCCTCTGAAGTTTTCCGCCAGCTGGTATTGAGTGCCTCTGTTCTTTCTTGGACTGGGGCACCTTCTATCAGGGTGGCCAACTCCTCCACAATTTAAGCAGACAGACAATCTCCTTGCTTGTTTTTGGGGATGCTGGAATAGGGACATTCCGGTCCGGTTCCTTCCGGATCTCTTCCTTTTCCTTGTTTCCCGAGTTTTTGGCCAATAAAGAGGTCAATAAGTCCAGTACTTGGGCCATTTGAGACTTCAAGGTTTCTACTTCTGGGTCACGTTCTGTAACTACTGTCGTTCTGACTCCTACCAAAACAGGTGGGGTGATTTTCTCAACCCCCTCTTGATCCTTCATCAAGGCCTCTTCGTCCCTTATGATCCGCACAAGGTCTGTGTAATTCAGAGCCATGACTCCATCAGCGGTCTTCAGGTGAAGCCAAACTGGACGTGACCGCAAGACTCCCCTTAAGATCTGCTTCATCCTGGTAGCATCTATAACCTGTGGCTGCATTCCTTTTCTCAGTACAATCTGGCACAGCATTCTATTCAGTCTTTGGACATACTCGGACAAATTCTCCCTCGGCTGTTGGAAAGTATGTTCAAACTGATACACCAGCTCCGACACCTTCTCCAGCTGGCCAAATTCCTCCTGCAACATAGACAAATAATCCATTGCCGTACACACGGTATTGCTGCACCTAAGATTTTTCACAGCCTCAGCAGCAGGACCCTTCAAGCTCTCACTGCTTCTTCTGCGCTTCTGGGACTTCCCAACCTTCTACTGCCTGCATTGCCTGCTCAATCCAAGTATCGAAATCTTCCTCCCCGGGTGACTTCCCCTCACTTTGTTCGTCTTGGAGACCGACATCAAGTTTCTTGAATTGTTTTGAGTGGATACTTAAACCAATGCCCTGGATACAATGGTAACCGATACCATTGTTGCATTTCAGTTGACAGCTGGTTCAGTCTGACACAAATCATTTATTGAGACTTTGTCAGGATTGCGTGTGGATGGAGGGTGACATATGGATCACATGTGATGTGTCCAGTCTATATTCTAGCATCCCGCATGCTCTGGGCATTAAAGCAGTATCTTTTTTTCCCCCCTAGACCAATGCAGTCTGTACTCATGTACAGAAAGAGTTTAATCTTGGAATGTCTAGATTATCTTCTAACTCATAATTATTTGTTATTTGATGGGAATTTTTTTTCTCCAAAAAGGTGCGGAGTGGCAGTGGGAGACAGTTTTCGCCTTCTCTTGTCAATCTTTACATGGGTTGGTGGGAGAGGGTGTGGATTTTTGGGTCGGACAATCCATTTACACATCAAAATTTTCAGGCGTTATACAGATGATCCGATACTCATTTGTTCCAGTGAGCTGGGTACATTGGATAATTTTTTTGTCATATTTGAATGATGACTCTTTAAATCTCAGTTTCACTAGACAAATTGATAGATGTTATATAGATTTTATAGATGTAACCTTGGAGGGCTGTGAGGGTCGTGTTGTCACTATTCCTGTAGGCCAATTTCTACGTTTACGAAGGATATGTAGCAGGGATGCTGATTTTGATATGAGGAATAATTTTTTGCAGCGGGGTTACTCTGAACATACAGTCAAAAGGGTCATTATTATAGCTAGAAAGACCGACGTCATTAGGCAGTAAAACACGTGATGTTAAAAAGCAAGAGAGCACAGGTAGTCCCCACTCCATTTAGTATGGAGTTCAGAATATATTGTTGAACGCCATTTACCAATTTTATATAATGACCGTGTACGCCCAAATCCTCTCTGGTGGGGCTAGAATAGTCTCGACGTGTGCCCTCTCTAGGCAACTTCTTATCCCCTAGCTATTTTACCTCTAGTAATAAGTGGGAGACCACTTGGCTTGATTTTAAGGGGAACCACAAGTGTGGCACAAAAGATTGCCCTTGTTGTCCACATTTGATTACGGGAGAGTGATTTAAGTCTACGGTTAGTGGTAGAAATTACAGTGTCAAGGATTTTATTATCCAACACCAGATATTTAATATACTTGTAATGGAAGAAGAGGTTAAGGTGGACTTTGATGGCACCGTATGTGGAACTGATAATCAGTCAAGGGTATAGTATAATTTATAAGTATTAAGTATATTAAATATATAGTATATTTAATATACTTGATTAAATGTAAAATCTGCCACATACAATATGTGGGCAGAACAACAAGGAGATTGTGGGATCGCCTTCATGATCATGTGAATGATAAACAGAAGAACCACTCTACAAATGTTGCAAATCATTTTAATAGATCACATGGTGGTGATCTCGCAGCTCTACAAATAGAGGGCATTGAAAAAAGTCAAAAGACCACCTAGGGAAGGGATGTCTTCAGGTTGCTGTGCAAGCGGGAGGTCTTTTGGATTTCCTGCAGTCTATTAGCACCTATTGCCCCCCTTACGTGATTTTTATTTTTTTGCAGCCTCTATAGTGCATGTTATTTTTCCTGTGTCTTAATGGATCTCCTGCAGCTTTTTATATAGCCAGTGACAGTCACCCGAGGCGCCAAACACACACACACACACACACACACACTAACCCCTTCCCGACCAGCCGCCGCAGTTGTACTGCGGCAGGTTGACTCCCCTGGGCAAACCGACGTAACTGTACGTCGGTTCGCCTTCTGACCACTAGGGGGCGCGTGCACGCCGCTGGAGCCAATGCGCATGCCCGGCGGCCGCTCCACACAGACAGAACGGAGATCTGTCAATGTAAACAGACAGATCTCCATGCCGTCAGGGGTGAGGAGAGCGATCTGTTGTTCATACCAAGTATGAACAACGATCGCTCTCCTATCTCAGTCAGTCCCCTTCCCCCCCCAGTTAGAATCACTCCCTAGGGAACACAGTTAACCCCTTGATCGCCCCCCTAGTGTTAACCCCTTCCCTGTCAGTGACATTAACACAGTAATCAGTGCATTTTTATAGCACTGATCGCTGTATAAATGCCAATAATCCCAAAAATGTGTCAAAAAAAACTGATCACCGCTATTACTAGTAAAAAAAAAAAAAAAACCACACAAATCTTTCCCATATCTTGTAGATGCTATAACTTTTGCACATACCAATCAATATACGCTTATTACGATTTTTATTAACAAAAATATGTAAAATACATATCGGCCTAAACTGCGGAAAAAAAAAATATTTTTTTTTTTAAAAAGCAAAAAGGGATATTATAGCAAAAAGTACAAAATAGTGTTTTTTTCCAAAATTGTTTGTTTGTTTGTTTATAGCGCAAAAAATAAAAACCACAGAGATACATCACCAAAAAATAAATAAAAAATGATGTCAATTTTGTTTGGGTACAACGTCGCACGACCGCACAATTGTTAGTTAAAGCGACGCAGTGCCGTATCGCAAAAAAATCGCCTGGTCATTGAGCAGCCAAATCTTCTGTGGCTGAAGTGGTTAAAAATGTGTCAGTATTGGCCCTCATGATGTTCGAACACTTTGATTAAAATCATTTGTTCTTAACAACTTGATTGTGTATATGTATACATGTTCAATTTTTTTTTTTCTATTACCGTATATACTCAAGTATAAGCAGAGTTTTTCAGCACATTTTTTGTGCTGAAAATGCCCCCCCGGCTTATACTCCAGTCACCTTTTTGCGCCTGATCTCCTGGAATTTGCGGACCCGGTTCCGGCCCGCCGTAGGTTCCCTGGACCCCAAACTTGTAGCCCCACTCTTCCTTACAAGTGGACTTTGATTTGACTGATCCAGCAGTGTATCATTGATTAACTTTCAGCTTTTATTTCATTTATATATTTTTTAAAGTGCTACACCTCTATTTTCTAGGGGATGGGCTAATAGTTGTGCCATCGATTTTGACAGAGAGGTCAGGGGAAGGGGCACGTGGTGGAGGAAAAATTATAAGTTCGGTTTTGGATAGATTGAGTTTGAAGAAGTGGTGTAACATCCAGACTGATATACTGTATATACGTGAGTATAAGCCAAGTTTTTCAGCACATTTTTTTTTTGTGCTGAAAATGCCCCCCTCGGCTTATACTCGAGTCACCTTTTTGCGCCTGATCTCCCGGAATTTGGGGACCCGGTACCGGCCGGCCGTAGGTCCCCTGGACCCCAAACTTGGCACACATATAGCCCCACATTTCCTCTACAAGTGTGCAAAGTTTGTTGTCCGGGGGACACCGATTTTTCAAAGCCCGGCACCCCTTCTATAGACTCCCATGTTAAATGGTCATTTCTCCAGTGACTTTGGGGGCCCGGTACTGGCCGGTCGTAGATCCCCTGGACCCGAAACCTGGCACACATGTAGCCCCCCGTCTCCTCTACAAGTGTGCAAAGTTTTTTGTCTGGGAGACCTACGGCCGGGGAGCACAGATTTTTCAAAGCCGGGCACCCCTTCCATAGACTCCCATGTTAAACGTCAGTCTAGTCATGGACACAGTGAGGCAAAGTGAGGCATGCAGATGGACACCCTAGGCTTATACTCGAGTAAATACGTTTTCCCATTTTTTGGTGGTAAAATTAGGTGCCTCGGCTTATATTCGGGTCGGCTTATACTTGAGTATATACTGTATTTTGTGTATGTTGTTGTTACTATATAATGATTTTTAACAACGTGTCGAGTTTGCTTCGAGTTCAATTGATGTATCAGATTTCTTCTGCCAGTGGACCGAACTCTTCACATTAGATTTGAGTGTATGTACCGTGTACTCCAGCCGGGTTTTCTTTGTGATACCAGCGGAGTACAGTTTTCAATTTGTTAGTTGACACATTAGAGCAGTATATATTACACATATACACACACACATATTATCTCACAAAAGTGAGTACACCCCTCACATTTTTGTATAATTTTTTTTATATCTTTTCATGTGACAACACTGAAGAAATTACACTTTGCTACAATGTAAAGTAGTGAGTGTGCAGCTTGTATAACAGTGTAAATTGGCTATCCCCTTAAAATAACTCACAGCCATTAATGTCTAAACCGCTGGCAACAAAAGTGAATACACCCCTAAGTAAAAATGTCCAAATTGGTGCCCAAAGTGTCAATATTTTGTGTTGCCACCATTATTTTCTAGCATTCCCTTAACCTTCTTGGGCATGAAGTTCACCAGAGCTTCACAGGTTTCCACTCCTCCATGACAACATCTCGGAGCTGGTAGATATATTAGAGACCTTGCGCTCCTCCACCTTCCGTTTGAGGATGCCCCACAGATGCTCAATAGGGTTTAGGTCTGGAGACATGCTTGGCCAGTCCATCACCTTTACCCTCAGCTTCTTTAGCATGGCAGGTCGTTATGTTGGAATACTGCCCTGTGGCCCAGTCTCCGAAGGGAGGGGATCATGTGCTACTTCAGTATGTCACAGTACATGTTGGCATTCATGGTTCCCTCAATGAACTGTATCTCCAGGACAGGCCCAAAGAGCTGGAAACCCTCAAAAGTTAACCTGCAGGGCTGTGACCTGGACGTATGATCCCCTTCCCACGACTTTACCCAGCCGGCCCTCCTTGCAGAGTTGAGAAGGGCCGCTGACTTAAGCCCCGTACACACGGTCAGACTTTTGCCCAACAAACTTCGTTTTGAGCAAGTTGGACCAACAATCCGACCGTGTGTACGCTCCATCGGACAAACTTTTTTCGTTTGGTTTTGGATTTCATCGGACAAAAGTTGGGTCTGCAAACGGACAAACTTTTGCCCAACAAAAGTCCGATACAGCAAAGTCCGACCGTGTGTACAGAAAACCATCGGACTTTAGTCCGATGGACAAAACAACTAATGTTAAAATCAACCAACAATAGCAGAAGTTGACCAAAGGGTGGCAGTAAAGATCAGAAAAAACACGTGATGTAAGAAATTTTTAAGAGAGTTTGCAGAAAAGTCCGAGCGTGTGTATGCTATGGGTGTTCCCAACCAACTCCGTTCGGACAAAAAAAAACACGGAAAAGTCCGATGGAAGTCCGACCGTGTGTACGGGGCTTTAGACGTGGTCCTGACAGTTTCTACTGCTGCATCTGCCAAGTATGCCACCGCTTTACTCACCATCTCTAGAGAGTCTGCGACTTCTTTCAAATTATTTCCCCTTGTGACATGGCTGGAGAGTCTGTGCAGCCAGGCATCTACGTT
This sequence comes from Rana muscosa, assembly GCA_029206835.1. Taxonomy (NCBI): domain Eukaryota; kingdom Metazoa; phylum Chordata; class Amphibia; order Anura; family Ranidae; genus Rana; species Rana muscosa. Next base: position 1,070,504,856 of record CM055122.1, on the reverse strand, counting down.
CCTTGCTACACAGGCTGACGCCAAGGCAGGAGCCATAGCTGCCGCATTGGCATCCTACGCTCTTCGCAGTAGCGCTTTGGCCCTTCTGTCCATTTAGTCCTTTATGTTACCCGAGTCCTCAAAGGACAAATCAGATTTCTTCGAGACCTGTGAAAGGGCTGCATCCAATGTGGGGGTCTTGAAGAATTTCTCCTCCTCTTCCCCAAATGAAAACCTCCTTTTCCATGTTTTGAGTTAAAGGAATTTTCTCTCTGGGTACTTCCACTTTTTCAAAATGACCTGGTGGACTGGGAAGACGTTTGGCTGAGGTTTTTCCTGGGCTGACGTCTCAATTTGGAGGCTCCGGGATTTCCTCAGAGGCGTAAATTGCCATGAGTAGCTCCTCCATGTCTTCCATGGGAAAGAGGCGTCTACTGTGCCTGAAACCCTCACTGTCCTGGCATTCTGACTCTGAATTTTCTCCCTCTAAAGGAGCTTCAGTCTGACTCCCCTGGGTCCTCAAACTCCTCTACCCCAGACATGAGAGAGGTCTCTTCGGGGTTCTCTGGCTTCTGTCAGATGTCCCCCCTTGAGAGACAGTTTCTCTGCCACTAGTGCTAGGCCCTTCCTTTGATGCCATCACCGTTTTCAGAGATTGGAGCATAGCAAGCATTTCTGAACCATCCGCTACCAACTTCAGGACCAACAAAAAATAAACGTTTCGCTGCCGAGAAACAATCAAGAACTGAGGTGCAGAGGGGCCTTTTAACCTCATGTGTTGATTATTTTTCCTGTCAGGTGGACCAGTCATCTCTCAGGTGTGCTGTCCTGGAAGATGACTAGAGAAAATTGTAATAGGTATTGTATGTACAATATTTTTCATTTAGTAAAAGCACAGAAATACACTGTATAGGTCTAAGCTTCCCTGCTTTAGAATGCAAAGTAACCCTAATAGATAAAAGCAAAACACTAGAGCCGATTAAGTCCCCGTTCACACAGGGCAATTAGCTGTGTGCCCCATGTCTTACTGGCACGGGGATGCACAGGTTTGTGTCCCCATGCTGGCAGTCCCATAGAGGTCTATTGTGAGACACAGCTGCACGAACACAGCTGCTGTGTGCCAATGTGACATCCATGCGAGTACGTGTTCCCAAATTGACCCTGGGTGCATTCAGAGTCATACACCTGCACCAACGTCACACTGGGACACTGGCTGTGTAGCTGGCACAGGGATGCATGCAACACCTGTACATCCTTGTACCAGTAACCTATGGCCCTGCACAGCGCATGCAGCTATGTGCCCTACGCGCATAGGGCCTTAGGTGACCTTAGCTTAGTCCTAGCATTATGAAAGCTGTTTTTTTTGTTTACATTTTTAATATAATAAAAGGGCAACATCACATACAAACACCCAGATGTACAAATTCTAAGCAGCAGAGAGAGCATGTCACAAGTCTCATAGGTAGAACATGTTAAAAAATCAAGTGGTAAAAACCTACTATAGGTGGTCTTCGGAAAGTTTCTTCAATGCAGTGTTTGGGGGGAGTAATTTTATCTTGCAGTTGAGCTTTAATCTTACCAGCAATCTGGGGCGGTTACAGGCATTGGTTGTCCTTCAGAGGTAGTTTGTTCACTTTGATTTCCCTCCTGTGTCTCTTGATTTGTATTCCCCTCCTGTAAGATGCTCTCCACTCCAGGTTCAAAGAATGAGTTAATAGCTCTCTACAATGAAAAGAAACACGTTTAAACTTTTTCTGATTCTAAATTTCTAAGCCTATTTTCAAGCAGTGGTGAGTACACCCCTGGCACCAATTTTGAATTCCCTCCATTTTTCATGAACTGAAGCACAACTCGAGAAATTTAAATTGTTCCCTTACACTGCAAGAGTTAAAGTGGAGCTCCACCCTAAAGTGGAACTTCCGCTCATCAGAACCCTACCCCCCTCCGGTGTAACATTTGGCACCTTTCAGGGGGAGAGGGGGGTGCAGGTACCTGTCTAAGACAGGTATTTGCACCCACTTCCGGGAGTCCTCTCTGCAGGAAATCTGCGGGTAGTACGTCACTTCCCGCAGAATACCCGTTGTGTTCTGGGAAACACTCGGCTCCCAGAACACAACGGGGACCAATGAGAACGGCGCAGCGCCACTCGCGCATGCGCCATAAGGGAACCGGGCAGTGAAGCCGCAAGGCTTCACTGCCTGGTTCCCTCACCGAGGATGGCGGTAGGGGCAGCAGAGTGACGAGCGATTGCTCGTCTTCTGCTGCCGATGTCGCTGGACTCCAGGACAGGTAAGCGTCCTAATATTAAAAGTCAGCAGTTGCAGTATTTGTAGCTGCTGGCTTTTAATATATTTTTTCGGCGGAGCTTTGCTTTAAGGCCCATACACACGATCCGACTTTGACAACAAATGTCCGATGGACCTGTTTTAGCGGACAATTCGACTGTGTGTACGCTCCATCGGACAAACTTTTTCAACAGGCAAAATGTTTGCTGTGCAAACAGACAAACTTTCCGGCAACAAAATGTCCGATGGAGCAAAATACGATTGTGTGTACACAAGTCCATCGGACTTAAGTCCAAAGTACAAACACGCATGCTCAGAACCAATTCTAAAGATCAGACAACAATAGCAAAAGTTGCCCAAAGGGTGGCGGTAAAGAGCAGAAAAACCATGTGATTTGGTGAAAGTTGGCTGAAAAAGTCCTGCCGTGTGTATGCATACCAAGTTCACGGCCTACGCCCTTCGGACAAAAATCCACGGAAAAGTCAGATGGAAGTCCGATATGGTGTATAAGGCTCAAGACCAAGACCCCTTTCACACTGGAGGCGTTTTTCAGACACTAAAAATAGCCTGATCTGCAATCCCCAGTATGAAAGCCTGAGTGATTTCACACTGGGACGCTGCGCTGGCAGGACATCTAAAAAAGGCCTGCAAGCAGCTTCTTTGAGGCGCGGTGTATACATTTGCTCCTAAAGCGCCCCTGCCCATTGAAATCAATGGGCAGTGCAGCCTCAGCACCTGCAAAGCGCCTCTGCGCTTTTAACCCTTTATTCGGCCGCTAGTAGGGGTAGAAAGCACCCTGCTAGTGGGCGAAAATCACCTCTAAAACGTCGGTAAAACACCTCTTAAACTAGCGTCGCTTTACCGCCGACGCAAGGGCTCTTAGATACTCATTTACATCTGACTGGGAAAAGTCGTTTTAGCCCCCCCCCCCGTTCACATTGGAGCGATTTGCCAGGTCAAAAATCGCATGACAAGTTGCATCCTATTACTGGCAACGGCAGTGTTCAAATTAACGCAACGCCAACTTTGCGGTGTCGCATCGACCTGCAAAAAGTAGTACATGCACTGCTTTCGGGTGCGACATCGACATTTCAAAGCCTGACTCAATGTGAATGGGCTCATGTACACAGTCTAGGTTGACCGCGGGAAAACACGGCAAAGGCACTCTGCGCTTTTACCGCCTGTCAAAACGTTCCTATCCTGAGCATGATTCTTCCGCGTTCAGAAGAGGGAGCCTGAACCTCTCCTAACCGCAGCAGCTTCTAAACTCTTGTGCAAAGCTATGTGTAAATGGACACATAAGCTTTTATGGAGTTGAGTTTAGAAGCTTTGGCAAAAAAAATAAAAAAAAATTTTAGAAGCTGTGGTATACCTGAGCCCTTACTTGCTTCATCCACGGCTTCCCTGGCAGCTCACGTGATCTTGTGCCAGAATCCAGAATTGTTTCCAGAATCATGCCATGTACACACAATCGGAATTTCCGACAACGAATGTTCAATGTGAGCTTTTGGTCAGAAATTCCGACCGTGTGTAGGCTCCATTGAACATTTGCTGTCGGAATTTCCAACAACAAATGTTGGAAAGCTGGTTCTCAATTTTTCCAACGGCAAAATTTCTTGTCGGAAATTCCAATTGTGTGTATCCAATGCTGACGCACAAAATGCCACGCATGCTCGGAATCAATTTGACGCATGCTCGGAATCATTGAACTTCATTTTTCTCGGCTCGTCGTAGTGTTGTACATCACTGCGTTCTTGACGTTCGGAATTTCAGACATTTGTGTGACCGTATGCATGCAAGACCAGTTTGAGCCAAAATCCGTCGGGAAAAAACCCCCCACGGTTTTGTGTTCGGAATGTCCGATCGTGTGTACGCGGCATTAGACTCCCCCTCTGCGTCCTCATGTTCAAAGCAAGAACATGAGCTCTACATCAGTCTTGCCGACGAGGACGACGCTCGGATCTCAGGGGAAAAGAGACCGGAGGGATCAATCTAGCGTAACAGAGGGAGCCTGCCGGAGCAGAGGATCCGGTAAGTAAAATACTTCCCCCGGGTTCCCTTAGACCAGTGGATGGTGAACCTTGGCACCCCAGATGTTTTGGAACTACATTACCCATGATGCTCAACTACACTGCAGAGTGCATGAACATCGTGGGAAATGTAGTTTCAAAACATCTGGGGTAGGGATGAGCTCCGGCGTGTTCGCGTTGAACACGTGCAGAGCCCGCCAGGAAGTCAGCACCGCGCTGCGCTAATGACAGGCAGGGAGACATTTCCCGATGCTCGGCTGCAGAGATCGGGAAATGTCTCCCTGGCTGTGATTAGCGCAGCGCGGTGCCGACTTCCTGGCGGGCTCTGCACGTGTTCAATGCAAACACGCCGGAGCTCATCCATAATCTGGGGTGCCAAGGTTCGCCATCACTGTCAGGGACCAAACCAGCATTTAACCCTTGCAATACTGGGGCCACGCAACTACAAGGGAGCAGTTTTCATTTCCCAACCCCCCCCCCCCCCCCTGTATAGAATATAAACACAGGCATACTTGCAGCTCCCAGTCATTCTCTGCCAGAAAGCACTGAGCCACCCCCTGGTCGCAGCCTGCAATGCTGGCAAACGCTGTACACTTCTGTTCCCGGTCACTGATCACATCTCCACCTTCTTCTTGTAAAGACTCTACATTCTGCTCCTCTTCCATACTGCAACTGAGTGACAGGCTCGGAGCACGCCCTCCCCGGGCGACAAAGCCACGCCTACTCCTCAAGTCTCGCTTTACCCGCGAATACCATTCTGTCCAATCACAGGTCCCCCTCCACGGAGCAGTCTGCTCATTAGCGGGAGCGCAAGAGGACGTCACGTCCCCTCGGCCAACAGCAGCTCAGCTGGTGTTCTGTCACAAGTTCCAACTTATCAGAATCTCCAACCGAGTGTACTGAGATTCTGATAAGTTGGAACTTTTGACAGAACACCGGCAAGTCCCGAGCTGAAGCACGTGATTGAAGTAATCCGGAAGTGTAAAGAGTTGTAAGCAAGCAAAGTTGCTCACTGAGCGCTCACCCTCTGCCGCCTGCTAGACTGTTCTGCTCTTCTTTATTGCTACAGCGAGGGACGGCCACACATATGTCTAACTATTTCCGTTTGGAGGCGGGGCTAGGGAGGAGTCATTCCTTCACTTTGCAGAGGTGACCTGTAGTCACAGTGTAGATCTGCCGCTGTACAGAACACCTGTCATGGGCTCTGTGGGTGTGAACGTATTGAGGACGATGATGAGAGGATTAAGTGAAGGGCCCGGATTTGACCGAGTACTGAATAAGGTATGATAATCGGAGGTTGTCATATACACTGCGATCTGCTTACCTCCACTTGCAGGATAGGACACACCATGCCACATGCCCAGTATCCTCCATTGTGTGTAGAGGGTGAGCGGTGTTAATAGTTTTGGGTCCTGCAGCGAGTTACCTCGTTCCGTTGGTTCTTGTCTCTAGAGTGTAGGGAAAAGTCTATTTTCTCTCTTAAAGTAAGGTGACCAGATTTTTAAAATGAAATCCGGGGACCTATTTTTTTTTACTAGTAATGGCGGCAATCAACGACTCTCTGCCCATCGCCGCCGTCGCCCGCCTCACAGCCTGTCAAGTCTTACTCTCTGGGCCCCGGCTACTACTGGGTGGGGAGTGGAGGAAGATCACTCCAACAGGGAAGGCAAAGAGATAAACAGGCAGGTGGCTGGCTGGGACTTGAGCCAAGGCAGAAGAACATGCGAGTGGAGCTGAATGGGCACCCGAAACTGAAGAAATATTACCTTCGCTCCGACCAGCACATGATCATCAGAAAGGGGCACAGAAAATGGAAAAAAATACACCCCCCTGCACTGACTGTCTGTGAAATGGCCCCTGTTCAAATCCAATCCAGGGACAAAACTGGGGACAGACTTGGTCCGGGGACAGTGTCCTCAATCCGGGGACTGTCCCCTGAAACCGGGGATGTCTGGTCACCATATCTTAAAGCGGAGGTCCACCCTAAAAAAAAATTTACATTAAAAATCAGAAAAAAAATAAATATATATACTCACCCTAAATGCCTGTTGCTATGCAGAAGTCCCCTAATCTGCCTCTAATGTTCCTCTTCTCGTCCGCGGTGGGTCTCCTTCCATTTCCTCTTCTTGTGAATGGACCGCGCTGCCTTCTGGGAACTGTGTGTATCCCAGGAGGCAAGCCGCCCATTCACAAAGCGCCGTGCGAGTGGCGCATGCGCAGTAGGAAACGGGCAGTAAAGCCGTAAGGCTTCACTGCCTGTTTCCCTTACTCAGGATGGAGGAGCCGGGACCTGACAGCAGCGATCGATCGCCGTGGCGGGACCGACATCGCGGGCGAGTACGAAAGGTAAGTGTCCTTATTAAAAGTCAGCAGCTACACTGTTAGTAGCTGCTGACTTTTTTTTGGGCTGCACCTCTGCTTTAAGAAGGTCAATGTCCACACAGTGTTAAACTCCAACAGACGAGTTTATTTTCTCTTTGCTAGTAACTTAGTAAAAAAAGTTGAAGATAGAGATAGAGTTGGATAGGGAGGCAGGTTCAGGCACGCGGGTACTTAATTACCCTCGTCGCCACTCAAGCCTGAGTGCGTTTTGCTCACCAGGATAGTTCCCTCTCACGGTCCTAGCAGCCGGAGTGGAGCACGAACAATTACTTTAGCTTTGTTTCTCCTAGGGACGTGTTAGGAAGATCCTCTGCCACAGAACCTTTTAGCTCCTTAGTCCTGAACTTTTCAGCACTTGTAACTAGAGACCATAGGTGCCAATGGGGCACGTTACAAGGGCTTACGGTGTATCACAGAATCCTTCCCTCTGACAGTTAACCAGGCCTCTCGCGAGACGGCGACATCCTTCACCGATCCCCTTAGAAAGGTCCTCCCCTGGTTGCCTCTCCTTCAGAGCAGGTCACCCTCCCACGGGCACCCTGGGATTCCGCTGCTTGGTTGTAGGGCTCAGTTAAAAGGTACTGGGCCTACCTGGAACGATGGGGCCTCAGGCTAAAGGTGCCTGGGACCCAACACATTCACACGCACCCCTGGGCATGAGGACCACCGAAGGTGGGGTATGTGCCGAGGACGAAGAAGAAGACCCATCCTGTTATGGAGATCTTTCTAACCTCGCTTAAATGCTTAAAATAAGGGATTAAAAACCTTTTGTCTATATAAAATGAAATCAAACGATAGCGTCGGGAAAAGAGAAAACAATGACATTTATTTATACAGAACTGGTACCACCTAATAGCAAGGTGATACCAATGTTACACGATACATAATAGGAATATTGCTATGACAAACATGATACCAATGTTACATGATAATAGGAACAAGAGAGCAAACGCAAAGTAATATTAATCTTAAACATGGGGGAGAGAGGGAGAGAGAGAGGGAGAGGCAGAGAGGCCGAGCGAGAGGCAGAGAGGGAGAGAGGGGGAGGGAGAGAGAGAGGGAGAGAGACAGAGAGCTTATTACGTCACCATGTCGTCTGCGTCAGATCTTCATTCGCAAGGGGCAGAGAGAAAGAGAGGGAGAGAGAGAGAGAGAAAAAGAGAGCGAGAGAAAAGCAAGAGAGAGAAAGAAAGCTTACTACATCACCATGTCGTCTCAGATCACCGGCAAAAAGGGCTGAGCTTTTGGGTCTGCATTCAGATAAATACACTCTGGTAAAACCCCTCCCCTCCTCACCCCCCCTTTCCATATGCTAAGACCTTGCATTCCTTTAAGGGGTGGGTGGTTTGTTAGCTTGGGTGCAAGACTCAGTCACAACTCACGTTCTTCCTGTTCCATTGTCACCTCCCACCTCCTTTTGAAGTAACATCAGTCTACCAACAAATGGTCAGATAATAGGCTTTTGTCAGATGAATTTCCCCAGCTGTGTATGCTGTTGATTCTAAACATGTTCTAACACTATAGAGTCATTGAAAGATACATTTAAGTCACCTTAATAATAAAGTATTTTAAAATCATATACAACCATATATACACGTAGAGCCCTTTTAATTAGAGAGTTCTCTTGAAGCTTCTTGTTATAAACATGGATTTGAAAAATCTCCACCACAGTCCCCCCTGAAGTTCATTCTTGAACTTATGTCCTCCCTCAATGATTTTGTACCCACCCACAACGGCCCAGAAGCCCTGACCCTTCCCCCACCACCACTGCGGCCTCTTCCTTTCTTGAACCCGCCGTAACCCATCAAGGTAGACTTGAGACAGTTCTGGTGCCTTTGAGACTTCACATCCGACCCATGAGAGTCTGTACTGCAATGCTTCATCGCCCCACTGCATTGGAGGAGCGGAATTCAAGCATTACTGGCGGGATCCTTGCATATTTAGTCCTGTAGCTTGGAAATATGGTGTTATGATTGTCACGATTGGATCGGACCGCGAGACAGCACTTTTCAGCATGGTGAAGGAAAGTTTCAGAAGAGTCTTATTCGTGGCACGTTTTTCTTAAGAGATGCGTTGCTTCTTCAGGTGGTGGTTGGGCGGGCCTCCGGACAGTCGTGCATGAATACAAAAAAACAAGAACAAAAAGGAGAATGTCAGACAGGAGTTATTGGCGGAATGTCAGACAAGAGTAGTGGCGTGGCCACTAAGACTGAATATCTTATGAGGGGTGCAATGTGGACGAGTAAGGTGGGATCCCCACAGGGTACCGAGACCGAGCCACGGCCAGTATCATCCATTGCCCTTGATGGTAGGGATAGTCAACACTGCCTGCTATTGTTAGGTCCCTGGGTTCACCACACCTGCTCACGGGGCTCAGGTTAAAGCAGTGGGCAGATTAGGGGAGGTAAAATTACATTAAGACATGGGACCTGGATGTCCAGGGATACTTTGTGAAATATGGTATTTGTATGTTTCAGGAACCCATTCTATGGAACCCACTGGACTCTTAAAAATGGAGTCAGGCAGAGCCGGTAAACCCTTACAATTCACAACTCATCTCTGATATTCAAACAAAAGTTCTAGAAGATGAATACATTTATTTTCCAAGATAAAGCAGAATATGAACCAAAGAAAGTAGGAAAGAGAAAAGAAAGAGAAAAAAATAAATACAATAAGCAACAAAACATACAGGTTCAATGCTGCTTCGACCCAGACCGTTTGTCACCCATTTCCCTTTATGTCAAAGAGCACTGACTCTGCATTCATAAAAACAAACAAACAATATATAACTGTCCTGAAACAGTGCCTCGAAAAATAATATATTGTGGCTGTTGCAGCAGCAGCTTGGCAGAAAAAAATAAAAATAAAAAATAAAAATAAAATAAAGGAGGAAAAAAATAAAAATAGATAACTCTTCTATCCTATTAGTGATCAACAGGTGAACAGGATCACTGTCACTAACAATTTACAAGTCGGGTAGAAAAACAAAAAAATAAAAATATTTTAAAAAGGAGAGGCTAAACCAATGGTTGCCAAAAAAACTTTTTTAGAATTTAGTCACCCCGACTGTCCTTTTAATATTACAGATTGAACAGGCTTATCCCTAGAACAAAAACAAGAAAAATATAGTTCTAGGGTCCTCTCTTAAATGCGCAAGCTACTCTAAATCGGTCTCTTAATAGTGACCCGCATTGGGACCGCAACAGGGTGGAGTTTACTAAAGTTTTTTGGCCCCAGAACATCCTGATTTCCATCTCCCTTGTTATCTCCTCCCATGCTCCACCTCAGGACTGCTCCAGAACCTCTGGACCTCCCCACCTTTAAAACCATACGCCCAGCCAGGCGCTCCCCTTTCCACACCTAAATACTCTTTTATTCCAGGAAGCCTACGCCGCCTCCACCTAAAATGTTACCCCAGCCCGCTCCATATCAGATAATTCCCAGCGGCTATTATTTTTGTTCCACCCCCTCCTCTTAGATTATCAACCCCTAGAGAAGGGCCTTTTTATTCACGCCTTGCCCTAACTGTTGGCACCAATTAAATCCTGTTGCTCAAAGTTTAACTACCCATCTTTTAACTCCTCCCCGAATCCCAACGGAAGTTTCACTAAGTGTAAGGGGATGTCAGGTTTTATAAAAAAAAGTTCTTTCGGGGCTATAGGGGTGAAACCCGGGGTTCCTTCTATATCCCTCCCAAGGACAAGAGTGTAGGTACAATAGACTCCCCGAGGTAGTGTACCCTGCTGAGTACAATTCAACCTGATGCTGAAAACAGTGTATCATTAGCCATGTGATGTCAGCATCAGTACCCCAGCATCCGGTATTGAGTCTAACACCTACACCATCGAAGCAATGACAAAAACCCACAAAATTCTATCCCAGTGACCATGCCCAGGGTATATCATGCACCCCTACCTACTGTTAGGTTCAAGAAACACCCTTGTTCCATGACTAACGCCACATCAGTATCCTCTAGGTCAAATAACCAAACTCGCCTATATCCCAAATAATACCCAGGTGCTTCCTTCCCAGCAATGATCTCCCCATCCAGAACACAGAGTGAAATACATTCACCACTGTGTATTGGCCGTGCAAGGGACATTGTGTTCACACCTCTGACAGAGGGAAATATCAACCTGCCCCCAGCTTCCGTACCCTCTGATCACAGGTGGGTTCCTTAGCCACAAATGCGACAAGATAGAATCCCCAGTCAGTAAGCCACTGGTGCCCTCAACTCTACAGACCGAGTCTGCATTTCTGTAACACCTTTCACAATCCAAACCAGTACAGCCCATCCAGGCATTCGACTACCACTTTGGATTAGTGTAGGCGACGTGTTTTGGCACAGTCTCACTGAGTGGTGATGCTAACTCATCAGGCCACTGCCCCTCATAGAGAGATTTGTACAATCAGCTTGATGCTGGTTGACAACTCCACCTGCCCATGTGTGCACACCAGAGCCAATGACATATATCTGCCCTGTACCATCTCACACTCTCTACCAACCTCTCACCATGGTTGATGAAATCTTGAGCCACTTTACACTGTGGTTCTCTTTCCCCCCCATATAGTGCTGAACACATCCCTCTTCTCCTGGTTATTCCTCCGAGATAAGCGTCCTGTACTCTGTGTCCGCACATCTCTGGGAGCAAGCCACTGGTACCATGACCGCGCTTGATTCAGTGTGTATTCAGTACATATAGGATAATAGGTTTTCATCAACCATTATAAGATGCTGGAGCGCCATGTGGTGATGGAATACTGTAGATACCTGCACCATATTCAGTGTCCCACCTGTCCCCCAAAAACAAAAAAAAACATTTCCTCCTTTCCATCCCTGTCCAGACTCAAACCCCTCAGAACCAGATGGACTCCCGTGTGTAACCCAGTAAAGTGATAGGATAGTACCCAAATTGACCGTAATATAGGCACAATGTTCCGTCCCTGCCATTAGGGATGAGACTAGTACTAGTTACATTTTGACAACCCTGAACTGAGTCATCCACCACTCCATAGGACTCATAGTCAATTCAGATACTACCCCACCTGCCTGTCTTTATAAGGTGGAACTTGTCACACTGAGTAAGAGTCAGTCAACTCTCCGAGGTTTTTAATTCTGGCCAGTGCAAGTTGAATGTCCTACTCTTTCCCTGATATGTAGCCCAGGACCTCCCAATGTGTTCCTGATTATCTCCAACTCCATAATGTTTATGGTACCCAGTGACCCGCCTCCCGTTCCGAAGACAGTCGCCATCAAGCCTCTTTTTTTTTTCTTTTTCTAAGCTATGGGATATGGTCTGGATACCCGGATTGAAAACCACCTGCCACCAGGTACACCCAATCCCCCATATAGACTGCACACCTTCTCCCTCCTCTTTCAATTCGGTATTCAGACAATGTTATACTTCACCCCTACAACACAAGCTGCCTACACTTTTCAGACAGGACTCACATGAATGACAGGAGCCTAGCGCCACACTGGGGCACTGGTCTTCTTGGCCTGCAAGACACAGACAACTAGTTAAGGTACACAAGGACTCTAGGACAGGAAGGACACCTATGGGTGTAAACTGAGGAGAATACGGCATGCCCACACCTCTATCTGATAATACCTCGGACGTGAGGGCTCTTGGAACAGCCAATCGCTGGTAACACCCCATACAACCTTCCTGCACAATTTTTGTTTTCCCAGACTCAACCAAAACTATACAATATGAGGCCAGACCTATACCCTCTCAACTTGTATGCAAGCAGGCAGGCCCTCATACCACACATCTGCAGGTAAATCTAAAATAAATGGAAAAACAAAATTGCATAAGGTGTATCCAGCTTGAGAAACTGCTGCTACCAGACACACCTGACCAGCAGACTAAGACAAATCCCTTGCAGCACTGAGACCACTGAACAGTAGGAGGTACCCGAGCCGACCGGTGTGCCTTGAAACACACAGATATTTATTAGGCAATTGGTAACAAATAGCCACATAAACAGTCCCAGCAGGAAACTATGAGAAGTGTTGGTTTCCCCTATTTCAGAGAGATGGGATTGCTTGGTGACACGGTAGGAAAACAGGTTTGAACTACATTTGGGGACACACAGATAGCTAGGGACATTAGCATACCTTAGCTTCAGGCAATGAGCCAAACTCGTACAGCCAGGTATGGTTGGGCGTGTACCTAATTACAATGACAGCGAGGGGGGGGGGGGGGTGTAAGCAGTCCTACTCCTGAACACAAGTTCGCCCAAAGTAACATCAGACCATTCCCCTTTTACCACGAAGTGCAGTACCCCTGGCAGAGATTTATAATGCTCCTTAGCCTCACATATGAGTAAGACTGCCAATACTTTTACTTTATAACAACTAATATGCAGACTTCAGTTAATTGGTTCTGCTACTCAGTAGATCAGAACATACAACACACACTGGGTGGTCCAAAACACACCCGAATGGTCTGACAGCTAGACATTCCAACTAGATAATGGTGGCGACAACCTAAAACATTTACACGTGAACCCCGACCAACCAGGAAAAAAACACCTTTTTTATCACGTTGTTCTCTGGAGGCTACGATTTCCTCTTGTTCTGAAAGCCAGAAAACCCAATTATCGACTCTGAGGGATAAAATTCCAATAACAGTTAGTGATAAACATTCCATTTTTCGCAATTTACAAAAAACAATTCCAGTAACAAGACATTAGCATATGAAACACAAATATACATTACATTCCTTTACATTACATAACCCGTGCACTTTTTTTTTAAATACCAAAAATTGTTGAGCTCAACTTTTAATTAATATGTATTACATAATACACATTAATACCACGTGGTTTTGGTTTCCCCCCAAAAAAATTATTCACCATGGTGAGAAAAAATTAGCAACTTGTACTGTGCTGGAAAAAAACTGTCACTCTTACATTTATCATTCTCCTCCCATTTTCTTCCTCATTACAGACTGACGGAAGAAATGCGTGGTGCAGGAAAAAAGAAACAATGAAATAGCCTATGATACTTTTACCTCCCTCAGACTCGTATTTATCCATATGTACAGCTGTCTACATACACCTGTTCTCTGAGTACAAAACTCCTTGGACCTGAAAAATACTTATAAGCAAAATCATTACTCTATCCTTCATATTTAACCTGCAAAGAATGGTAAAACAATAATGACATTCCTGTACATTGGTAAATTGTCAATGACATTCTTTCAAAACCGATTCAAACAAAACCCTCTGTAACCATTACTTTTCCCGTTCCTACAAACATACAACAGCCGCGACGCATCGGAGGATCGCCGCGGTAAGTTCGAACATATTCACGTTACTACATACAAACATTCCGATACAAACGTGGGGGAGATACTTCATAGTTTCCAAAACCACAAATGAAAAAAACAAAAACAGCCAGCATTCTACCTTCACTCTTTCAGCAACAGGAGAAAAAAAAAAAATACAATAGGAAAAACATGAGAGCAGCTCGAGAACCTGGCCTGGACCAGCCATACAAAGTTCAAACAAATGGGCATGAGAATCTAACCACCGCTCCGCCTCTGAGAATCACGAAAGCGTGTACTACACCTCCATCAACACTCATCATTACAGATTTCTGAAGCCACAGCTCAACTACATCCAAGGTACCTTTTATTCTGAGGTCTCGTCCTCCAGACATCAAAAGTACCTTCCAGAGGAGTACACCTTACTGTACCCTCTGACCAGATATGTCATCCTTTAAGGGGTCTCATGTCCGGAGCCCCAAACCCAGATCTCATGTGCGGTGCAGCTGTCTGACTGGTGGGGAGCCTAATTTTTTCCTCCCAAGCATGGACGGCACATTACCCATGACGATTCGAATCGCTTATGAAGTGTCCCGCGTCCAGGACACCCTTGCGCTTTATTTTCGGAGCGATTATGGTTTACGACTTTATTACCATAATCGACCCCCGGAATCCCGGTTATTTTACACGGCCTGACCGGGGCTGTTAGCGTACTACTCCTCACGTTTATGTTAATCACAGGAATTCCGATTATTTTACACGGCCTGACCTGTCTCGCGATAAACGTGTTTGTCAGACGAGCTGCAAAGCACCATGAAATCCTCCACTATTCAAAACAATATTATGGCTTCTTTCTACCTGCATCTAGATGTTACAATAATGGTGATGCCCCCTGTTTGCTCTCCACCCAAAACTGTATTACAGTACAAAACTTCACAAAACTGGAACGAAATGTCCTAAACTTTTTTAACGGTACCATTTATCAACCAATCATAATACTTCACCACAAAATCCCTTGCTGAATCGTCTTCTGTAACACAAACACATTTTAGTAAAAGCACTTTCACAAAAAACTATTACAGCCTGGCTCAGGTCATTGCTCCATAACAATCCCAATGGCATCTGCCCCTTAAGTACCCTCTCCTGGCATGCACAGCAGGTAGACTACGCCCACTGTACAGCCGCCGAGAGAGGACACCCAATCTCGCCACAATGCCACCTGTGTTTCGACCTGAGACCTGGGCAACAATGTCACCTACAGGTCAAAGGGTAACTATACACCCAGGCAACACCACAGCAGAGCAGAGTCCAATTTAAGGAAATTCAGCAGCCTGAGCCAAACTATTGCTTAGGCGACCCTCTAAATTTCAGGCATAGCTACCCCAAATTTGGGGGTCCGCTACATACGATTTACCAAACTCTGTCATATGAGACAAACCTGAGCCATCCACTCATATTGGATCCATTTACAGAGGACTTTGTGCTGCTCTGTTTGTGGTCTAAAGGGAATTGTACAATCAGATTGTTTGGTCAGCTTTGGACACACGTAGGACTAATGTCAATAGGAACCCATCAACTTTCTCTGTGTACAATGCATGCAGTTGCAGTGTGGGATTCAAGGGGTAAAGTAGGCAGTAAGGAGGTGACAAATGCTCTCTAAAGAGTGACCTGAAGGCAGATCGCACTTCAGAGATCATAGCACATGTGAACAAGCCCTTAGGCTTTATTCTATAAACAGTGCAAATGGTAACCGAGGTGTGTAGTGGGCAGTAACCCATAGCAACCAGATTGTCAGGTAAAGCATGGTCTCATTGCTATGAGTCTCTGCATCATTGTGGCTCTGTGCAGTTCTTATCGCTGATCTCTTTATTTTTTTTATTTTTTTTTAACCATTTCACACCTGGCCTATAGCAAAATGATAGCTGGGCGGTGGTTTTCCCATCCTGAGTGGACGTCATATGACATCCTGTCAGCATGTGCCAATCACGGGGCTGTGCGATCTGTCACCGGTCGTGTCCATGGGACACAGCTGATGACTAATGTCAAAAGTGGATTTGCCTTTCGTAAATAACCCCCATAATGTGTAAAAAATAAAAATAATAATTCTGATCACTTCCCCAGCGCAGTAACATGTTACTATGGTAACATTATATTTCTCTAACACAATGTGTTTAAAAAAAAAGAAGAAAAAAAAATCGTAAAAAAAAAAAAATATAACTTTTTTTTTTTTCTTTGTACTGTCCCCAGTCAGTATCCCTGATCACGCCACACCAGTTATATGATGACGCTGTACTGCACTGGTGACATTATGTGAAAAAAAAATGTCTTTTTTTTTTTTTATGTTCTTAATTTTTCAAAGAATTATGACAAAAATCTACAACTTCAAAAAACCTGCCATGCCTCTTACTAAATACAGTGGACTGTCTACTTTACAAAAAGGGGTAATTTGGGGGATTTTTGTACTTCCCTGGCATTTTAAGGGTCTCAAGAAATGAGATGTCAGTACATCAGGATTGATCAATTTTCATATGTATGTGTGTGTATTAGGGGTGCACCGAATGGGAATTTTGGTGCCGAAACCGACACCAAAAATTAAAAATACACTAGGCCGGAAACCGATACCTAAAATATATATTTTTTTTTTTATATAATTGTATTATAATATACAGCTTTTTTTTTAAAATCGGAAAAAAGTTTATTGAAAAACAGAGCAAATATACATTCAGTCACATGTCCTGTGCAGCAAAAAGTGAAAGTACAGAGTATGCATTAATTTTCTATGACAAACTGACAATTGTAGGATAATATCCGCCAATATACAACATTTTAATTAATATCACCAATTTAAATTAATATAAATTTATTGTTGGCCATTATTGGCACCTTTTAAGAAAGGTCAAAAAAAATGCAGTCTGTAGTCTCTGACCATCTCTTGAATCATGTCTGCAATCTCTTACTAAAACACACTGCTAATAGTATTAGCAAAATTTTCATTCGGTGCACCTCTAGCAGACATGATACAGGAGATGGTCAGAGACTGCAGACATATTACAAAAGATCGATGCAGCCTCACCAGTGCCTGTGGATGCAGCCTCTCACTAGTGCCAGTGTATGCAGCTTTCCTGTGCCAGTCATGCAGCCTCTCGCCAGTGCCCGTTGCACAGCCTTGTGCCAGTGCCCAGCATGCAGCCTCTCTCCAGTGGCAGTCATGCATCCTTGTGCCAGTGCCCATCATGCAGCCTCTCACCAGTGCCCATCATGCAGCCTCTCACCAGTGCCAGTCATGCAGCCTCTCACCAGTGCCAGTCATGTAGCCTTGTGCCAGTGCCCGTAATGCAGCCTCTCACCAGTGCCAGTGGATGCAGCTTGCCTGTGCCCAGATCAGAGCGGCGATCTCTGTGTGTCATTTGAATTGCCCGGGCCGCAGTAACAATGTCCCGCCTCCTGTTAACACGTCACACTGATTCAATGTCCCGGCATTGGATCAGTGTGCCGTCAATCACAGGAGGTGGTACATTGTTATTACAGCCGGACAATTCGGCTCCCTGACCCAGGGAGATTGCTGCTCTGCAAGGAGAGGAGGAGGGAGGGGAGGACAGGACCTTGAGCCAGGATGACACCCACAAAAGGCGGCATCCGGCGCCTGATATGTTTCGACGGCTGAAATTTCGGTGCATCCCTAGTGTGTGTGCGTGTGTGCGTGTGTGTGTGTGTGTGTGTGTAATACTGCTCAGTACATGGTGCTTTGAGGGGTCACAGACCCTCAAAGCATCCTCCCCATGTTGAGGGCATGTGGCCTAGTACGGTTCAGGAGGGGGGGCGCTCTCTCGTCGCCCCCCCCCCCCCCCACACTTTTCCTGTGGCCTGCCAGGTTACGTGCTCGGATAAAGGGTCTGGTATGGATTTTTGGGGGGAACTCACTTTTTTTTTTTTGCCGCAGAGTTCCCCCTAAAATCCGTACCAGACCTGAAGGGCCTGGTAATTGAATTTGGGGGGACCCCCCACGCATTTTTTTTTTTTATTTTTTTATTCTCAATGACTTTCAGACTTTCAATGACTTTTCTCTGTATTTCCGGGAGTCGGCAATTCATTAATAGCCGCGAGTACTTTTAAATGGCTTTTTTTCCTTCAGAAATGACACTTTGTGCAGGGACAGTTCTAAGCACGGGAAACAAGTGCTTCTTTACATGCATATCATACACACCCCCCAGGTACGAAATTTAAAGGAATATTTCACTTTTATTGTTTCACTTTAAGCATTATTAAAATCACTGCTCCCGAAAAAACATCAGTTTTTAAAACTTTTTTCTGCATTGATACATGTCCCCTGGGGCAGGACCCGGGTCCCCAAACACTTTATATGACAATAACTTGCATATAAGCCTTTAAAATTAGCACATAAGATTTTTCATGTTCGAGTCCCATAGACTTTAACAGTGTTCGAACGAATTTATTGCCTGTTCGCATGTTCTGATGCGAACCGAACTGGGGGGGGTGTTCGGCTCATCCCTAATTAATAAATAAATAAATAAATATATATAATTTTTTTTACTAGTAATGGCGGCGATCAGTGATTTTTAGCTGGACTGCGACATTGCGGCAGACAGATCGGACACCTAACTGACATTTTTGACACTTTTTGGGAACCAGTGACATTACAGTAATCGGTGCTAAAAATATGCACTGTTATTGTACTAAAGGCACTGGCAGGGAAGGGGTTAACGGTGGCGATCAAGGTGTTAAGTAGAGGTCGACCGATATGGGTTTTTCTCTGGCCGATGCCGATATTTAGAAATTGGGGCGGCCGATGGCCGATTTTTGTGGCCGATATTTTAGGCCGATTTAAAAAAAAAAAACTCACCCACTCCACTCCTTGCTTACTCCTGTCACTCTAGAGCTGCACGATTCTGGGAAAAATGAGAATCGCGATTCTTTTGCTTAGAACACAGATCACGATTCTCTCACGATTCTTTAAAATGGTAAATTTAAAAAAAAAATAATAATTTGCTTGTCGTTTTTTACTTTTTTTTTTATTTTTGCATAATTTTCTTATTTTTAATATTTTTCTTATTCTTTACTTTTTAATTACTTTATTTTATTAAATTAATTATTTATTTATTTATTTTTAAATCTTTTTTTTTCATTTAACTTTATTGCTATCACACAGGAGAAAACAATTCCCTGTGTGATAGCAATTGGAGGAGACAGGTTCTCTTTATTGACCCTCTCACTTCCAAAAACAGTAGTCCTGTCCTGTAGCCCTGTCACAGCTGAGAATGGAAGAGAGGAGACAGACTCAGCGGCGGGGGGAGGACGACGACCGGACGACGACAACGGAGTCCCAAGTCCCAAAGACAGAGCCAGCAAAGTGTGGTAGGGGGGAGAGGGGAGGACGGAAGGCAGCACACATTTTCTCCTAGAAAGCAACTCACCGCCTGTATGTTGAAACGGTCTCCGCTCTGCTCGCACACAGCCCCGCCTCCTCCTAACCTCGCGCTGTGATAGACAGAACACATTCCAGCATTGGACCCGCATTCAGTCTATCACAGTGCAGGGTTAGGAGGAGGCGGGGCTGTGTGCGAGCAGAGCGGAAACAGTTTCAATGCATCACGCTCTATGATCCATTTGCGTTCCACGCTGGTTACGTGGAACCGGCGGGGATTTAAGAAAATCGCGGTAATCCAAGATCGAGATCGTGCGGGGGGGTGAATCGAAATCGCGATTCTCATACGATTAATCGTGCAGCTCTATGTCACTCTAGCACATACTTGATGTCCTCAGTACAGATGGTTGGACCTGCCAGATGGCACTGGTTGGCATTGGCAGGTGGCACTGGTTTGGAACTGACAGATGGCACTATTGGCACTGGCAGGTGGCACTGGTTTGGAACTGTCAGGTGGCACTGGTTTGGAACTGACAGATGGCATTGGCACTGGCAGGTGGCACTGGTTTGGAACTGACAGATGGCACTGGTTGGCATTGGCAGGTGGAACTGGTTTGGAACTGACAGATGGCACTATTGGCACTGGCAGGTGGCACTGGTTTGGAACTGTCAGATGGCACTGGTTTGGAACTGACAGATGGCATTGGCACTAGCAGGTGGCACTGGTTTGGAACTGACAGATGGCACTATTGGCACTGGCAGGTGGCACTGGTTTGGAACTGTCAGATGGCACTGGTTTGGAACTGACAGATGGCACTAGTTTGGGACAGATGGCACTGATTGGCAGTGGCACTGGCAATTGGAACTGGTTGGCAGGGGCGGGTGGCACTGGCTGGCAGGGGTGGGTGGCACTGGCTGGCAGGGGCGGGTGGCAGGGGCGGGTGGCACTGATTTGCGGTGGCACTGACAGAAGGCACTGAGAGATGGCACTGATTGGCGGTGACACTGGCAGGTTTCACACTAAGCCGAGTGTAACTGTAACCAGTGCTGGGACAAGGTCATCCAGCGCCCAGGGCAAAGTGCGCCCCCTCGGGT
Organism: Rana muscosa; assembly: GCA_029206835.1. Lineage (NCBI taxonomy): Eukaryota > Metazoa > Chordata > Amphibia > Anura > Ranidae > Rana > Rana muscosa. The sequence goes on along the minus strand of CM055122.1, from coordinate 1,070,484,428 downwards.
TCGGACTTGGGCCCCTTTCACACAGGCTTTCCGATCAGGTCTGTCTGTCAGTTTTTCAGGCGGACCTGATCGGAACCTCCATTCACTCCTATGGAGCGGCGGATGTCAGCTGTAACATGTCCGCTGACACCCGATCCTGTCAGTGAAATCCAGACAGATGGAAAGCCTATCGATCCGTTTTCATCCGATCTCCCCATAGAGGAGAGCGGGTCTCCGACAGGTCCATCTCAGCACAGTGAGCGGAGACGGACTTGTCATTCGCCTGCTCAGCGGGGATCAGAGGAACGATCCCCCACTGAGTAATGTTTGTGACATGCACTATAATAGTACTTAAAGTGTTGCACTGCAGCAACCTGAGAGTAATGGGTGCACACACATGGGGTAGTGGTCAGTGGTGCCAATTTGGAAATGTGGAAAGGAAGTCCAAGACCCTTTTCTAAAAATGTCCTGTACCAAACCACATGTGTGATGAGTGGGGGTGCCTTTAACAATCAATGGCACTGCTGTGTATCTACTAAAGGACAGTGCGCTTCTGTGTTTGTCAAGAAAACCACAATTTTGTGCGTGATCCTGACTGCGCGTGAACCTAGCTGTATAGCGGTTTCACACTGGTGCGCTTTGGTTTGACCACAGTGCGATTGTATGTGTGATTTACTTGCAGTTTTAGGTGTGCTCCTGATGAATTCTAGTGTACTGTGTTTTCTGATTGCGCATCAAAGATGCAGCACGCAAGACTGTAATTTGCTTTCGTGAAAACAGACAGTCTAATAGAATTGAATGGGAGCGCACCTAAAACTCTGGGTAAACTGAATATACAAATCGCACTGTGGCCAGACCACAGCACGCCAGTGTGAACCTACTATTAGCCCCCGTTCACATTGACTGTGGCTTTGAAATTGTGCGACTTAACCTGAAATCGCACAATTTCAGAGCTGCATCTCAGTGCGACTTTGGGTTGTGACTTTGAAGACCTCTGTGTGGCTATTGAAGTCACACCCTAAATCGCAAAAGTAGTGCATGTACTACTTTTTCAAATTTATGCGGCAACTCAAAGTCAGTGTCGCATTGATTTGAACAGTGCCTTGCCGGCAATAGGATGTGACTTGTCAAATTGCTACAATGTGAAGGGGGGGGGGGGGGTTAAGATATTATAAAAGAGAGAATGGTGAGGAGGTTGGGGTGGTAAATGTAAGTGCTAATGTCTTTATTAGTGACAGAATGCAGGTAATGTGCTAGGCTGCATGGTGGGGACAGGACAACTATGAGAGCTAAAAGCAAACTGGGATGGAAAGGGTGTAAGATCTGTGTGTGTGGAATGCAAAGCTGAGACTGGACAGGAGGCAGCATGATACCTGCAGTGAAGATTTATGGAGAGGACAGCAGATAAGATACTGGAAAAATGAACTAGGCAGGGGAGCGAGGATGATCGGTGCTGACTTACTGTGTGATCATGCAGCAAGGCAGAGAGATGAGTGCAGAAGGGAGGAGCTGCCTGGACTGACCATAAAGTAACAAGGAAGTGAAGTGATCTGCTACACGCCCCGCCCCCTCCCCCCTACTCCCGACATCAAGCTGACAGCTTCTCTCTCCCTCTCTCTCCCTCCTCTCTGTTCACACACTCAGTGTGCACTTGATGCTGCCAGAGCTGCTGAGTGTGGAGAAGGAAGGACAGGAGGGACGGCCAGTGTAAAATATCGGCCTAATTTTGATAATAATCGGCCCGATGCCGATTTATCAAAAATGGCCAAATATAGGCCGATATATCGGCCAGCCAATATATCGGTCGACCTCTAGTGTTAAGTGTGTTTTCTAACTGTATATGGGACTGTGACTGGGGAAACACACAGATCCATCTTCCTAGCATAGCAGAAAGGCAGGATCTGTGTGATCTCCCCTGTCAGAACGGAGATCTGCCTTGTTTACACAGGCAGATCCCCCGCTCTGTCACTGCGGGGAACGATGGCAGACATCGAGTCCGCTGGACCCCATGATTTGGCTCCCCTGCTAGCCAATGGGAGCGCACCCACAAAAGCGTGTTCCCGCGCCGATGTACAGCTACAGCGATTTGCGGGAACAAGCCACCTTGCCGCAGTATAATGATGACGGCTGGTCGGGAAGCGGTTAAGGGGGAAGCAAAAGTGTTGGAAGATTACATCACAGCATTTTACGGAATGACCTGTATACACAAAGGACAGGCATTTGCTAATATATTCTAGTATTTGGAGGGAAAAAGGTGATGTAGTTGCTTAGATTTAAAAGCACACATCCATGAAAATAGGTTTGTTAACTAAAAAGTAGATCTCTTTATACAGTATATACTTCCATAAGTGGTGACTAAAGCTGCCTCTGGATGCAGTAACACTCTGTGCTATTGTTGCATACAAACTGGCTGATTATCGGCAGCTCAAACTCAGCAGGAAGACCAAGAATTGGAGGCTTTGTTTGCATGGAATGGTTTTAGATGAGTGGTTATATACCAGAAGCAGCCTGCCATACAGAGTACGAATCTGTCTGCTGTTGCTGCTTTGTGGACAGTGTGCGCAAGCAGCGTTTATAACTGCCAACAAGAATCTACTGATTCTTACCGGTATCCACCCATGGCTGCAGATATTTAGCCGTCTGAATTTAAAGTGGTTGTAAACCTCAGACATGAAATCTGAACAAAGCATAACCCTCTATAGCAATGGTCTCCAAACTGCAGCCCTGGGGCCGGATGCGGCCCTTTGCTTGTCTTTATCTGGCCTTTTGAGGCATAATTACTTCCAGTGACACCAACAATGGGGCACTATTCCTTCCACTAACACCAATGAAGAAAAGGGAAAGGTCTGGTGTCCCCAGTAACACACTTCCACCCCTGTAACATATAATAAAACGAAGGATTCGCCCTGGGACTTTAAATGAAGTGGGTAACGTTTCCGCCAGTAAACATAAAAGTAGTAAATACAGTATATGGTTAATTCAAGTAAAATTGTTTACATGCATAGATAACACCAACAGTTGCCAATTAAAAAAGATACATAAACGAGGAATATTGGTACATAAATGTAGTAACAGTCAGAGTACACAGGCATCATACTACCCGACTAGTTTCCCGAGATCCAGCTCGCTCTTCAGGGGTGGATGTGTGTAACAATGTACCTAGGATGAAAAAATATATATGTTTGGCAATATGGCACAGTATTGGTTATAAAGGCACAGGGTGGGAGGGGGGTGTGTGGGTCCCCATACTCACCACTGAGCTTGACCATGGCTACAGATGTGCGGCCCCAAGACGGCGGCAGCAGGTGCCTCACCAGGGAGCTGAGGGGGCGGAGTCAGAAGGGACCCCACCGGGGGCCAGACGGAGAGCAGGCATGGCATAGGTGTAGTGATGTATCCATAGAGACCTCGTTAGTCCATAAAAAGTATAGGCTGTGAACATAAGTATGTTTGTCAGGCATCTAAAGTAGTCAAGTAGAGTCAATAAGTATTGGCATAAGAATATGTATGCATGAATGAAAGGCCTGGGCCAAAGATGGTAGGGACATGGAGATAATTAGAAACATAGGATGGCAGAGGGATACTAACAAATGACAAGATAGGAAAGAGAGGAAAGAGGGGAAAGAGGGGTGAACTGCAATTCTGTGAATGTGTGTGTAGTGATGTATCCCTAAAAACCTCGTTAGTCCATAAAGACTCCTTGTGTAATTCCTTGGTTGGCGCTAGCGTCTCTGTCTCGCATTGGGAGCTGCGATGTGTACAAAGGGAGGCTTTTCTGTGTCTCCTGCTGTCCCCATCTGCTTTTAGGCGGATGGGGACACCTACACATCGGCGTCATGTTTAGGCGCCAGAGGCCGTGGCGTCTGCGTTCCCGCAGATGTTGGCGCAGATAGATGCACTATACCATCTGATGGCATGGGGGTGCGTCCGCATTTGCGTGCCTCCCTATGACAATGGGCGCCTCCTGCGCTCACATGTCAGCCATCCACACATGGTGTTGGGGCGGAGCCTCCTGGGCTCTTCCGTGGTTAAATTGGAGGTCAGGCATGGCTTGGATTTCATTTCACTCTTCACTGAGGACACACACAGCTGTGGAGATTGACTGCTGTGTCTTTATACTTGGATATACCTTTATACTTGGGATATTCACCGTACTCAGGTACTTACTATATCCACCTTTGATACTTACTATATTTAGGCACACTTGCATTTCTTACACACAGTTTATTTCTTGAGAACTCATATTTTTATTTTTGTGTCTGTTTTTTTTGCTATCACAGGTTCCTCCACACAACCAAAGTTCACCTCGTTCTCCTCTATCTCTCTTTCTCAACTTGTCCCTTGCTATTATCCCTTTGCTATCCTATGTTTTCCAGCATCTTCAGGTCTCTACCATCCTTGACCCAGGCCTTTTATTGAGATATACACATCTTTATGCCATTACTCGTTGATTTTACTTTACTACTTCAGATGCCTGATAAACATATTCATGTTTATAGTTTATACTCTTTATGGACTAACGAGGTTTCTAGGGATACATCACTACACACATTCACAGAATTGCAGTTCACCCCTCTTTCCTCTCTTTCCTATCTTGTCATTTGTTAGTATCCCTCTGCCATCCTATGTTTCTAATTATCTCCATGTCCCTACCATCTTTGGCCCAGGCCTTTCATTCATGCATACATATTCTTATGCCATTACTTATTGACTCTACTTGACTACTTTAGATGCCTGACAAACATACTTATGTTCACAGCCTATACTTTTTATGGACTAACGAGGTCTCTATGGATACATCACTACACCTATGCCATGCCTGCTCTCCGTTTGGCCCCCGGTGGGGTCCCTTCTGACTCCGCCCCCTCAGCTCCCTGGTGAGGCACCTGCTGCCGCCGTCTTGGGGCCGCACATCTGTAGCCATGGTCAAGCTCAGTGGTGAGTATGGGGACCCACACACCCCCCTCCCACCCTGTGCCTTTATAACCAATACTGTGCCATATTGCCAAACATATATATTTTTTCATCCTAGGTACATTGTTACACACATCCACCCCTGAAGAGCGAGCTGGATCTCGCGAAACTAGTCGGGTAGTATGATGCCTGTGTACTCTGACTGTTACTACATTTATGTACCAATATTCCTTGTTTGTGTATATTTTTTAATTGGCAACTGTTGGTGTTATCTATGCATGTAAACAATTTTACTTGAATTAACCATATACTGTATTTACTACTTTTATGTTTACTGGCGGAAACGTTACCCACTTAATTTGAAGTCCCAGGGCGAATCCTTTGTTTTATTATAACACCAATGAAGGGGCATAATTATTTCCACTGACGGCAAAAATGGGACATAATTCCTCCCAACGACACTAACTCTCCCCCTAATACCAAAGATTGGGCATTGTTCACCCCGACTGGGCACAGTCAGGCCTCCCTAAAGTCTGAAGGACAGTAAATTTATAAATTTGGAGATCCCTGCACTATAGTGTGTACTTGTCTCAATCCAGAGCATTTAGTGTAATTTCTGTCTGCTGCTTCCCTTCTCTGCTATCAGCATGAATTACTTCTCACAAGTTTTACTGACACCAAGAGAAGAAAGCTGACAGGGGAGGGACCTTCAGTTGATTGACAGCCTCAGCTCTGTTCCTGTGTGAAGGCGGGGTGGGTCTCTTTCCTCTAATCAGCTCTCAGAACTCTCCTCACTGAGCTCTGCAGAGTGTAACTTCAGCTCTCCGCCCCCTTTTTTCCTGACAGCTCAGACAAGCTTATAAATTCTGCAATTAGAACAGATGAAGAGAAGACTACAGATAAACAGGTACAACTTATGTATAAGGATTTGTTTTATCTCTGTATCACCCGAGGCCAGTCACTTCACTGGGTATATGGAAGGGTTTACAACCACTTTAATTCAATGCCTCGTACACGCGATCGCGATTTCTGAAGAGAAAAGTGCGATGTGAGCTTTTTGACGCAAATTCTGACCGTGTGCATGCTCCATCGCACTTTTTTCGTGAGAATTTCCGCCAAGAAAAGGTTCTCTATTTTCGTGACGGGAAAAATTCATATCGGGAATCGCGATCGTCTGTATGCAATTACAACGTGCAAAAAAACATGCATGCTCAGAATCAAGCAGAAGAGCCGAACTGCATATTTGAACTTCATTGATCTCGGCTCGTCTTGCATGTCACCGCGTTCTTGACGGTTGGAATTTCAGCCAAGATTTGTGTGACCGTGTGTATGCAAGACAAGTTTTTTGATCCGTTTTCCAGCTGAAAGAAAAAACTTGTTTTTCTTGTCGGAAATCACGATCGTGTGTACGAGGCATTCGTTTCTTCACTAAAGGATGATTTCTCAACTTCAGTCACTATTTACTGCTTGTAATTACATGGCACTGCTCCCTCAGAGCTCTTCCTCCCAATAGCTCATCTCCAGGGCAGTTTAATACCAACAGGCTACAATGAACTTTTTTCACCAATCGAATCAGTATATCAAAGAGGGTATATAGAATTATTCTTTGCCCGTCCATGGTTTCAGCTCACACCACTATATTCGGCTCTGAAAAAAGACTTGAAAGCCAAACGATGGACAAGGAAAGAATGTATTCTGGTAAAGAATATGCCTAGAGGGAGAGCTTGCTGTTTCCTAGAAGCAGTAGAGTGATTTTTCTTTATATTTCAAATGTATGCTTGTCAACCTTTGTCCGATCAGAAGTCAGAGGATTAGTACCTTCACATGTATGGTAACTGCAGCTGAGAAAAATGCCCTTAGCACTAAAATGTGAGTTTATGCACCACATGGATGTAATTAAGCCCTGGGGGTGCATCCACGTTTGTTTTGTTTTTGTGCATTTCTAAGCCTATTAAAATTAATGGGCTACCTTTAAAGAATAAGTTCACCTTTGTGAACATGTTACATCCATATTTAGGGTGTAACATGTACCAAGGTCAGCATCTGCATCCTCTCCCCTGAGCCTCCCCCTCCCTTTTGACAGCGGGCCAAGGATCTTCTCCCTGCATCTGCTGTCACTATTCAAAAAGAGCGTGGCCATGTGAGGTTCCACCCACACAGCCACGTCTTTTATTTGCAGAGTTCTGTAAATAAACTACAGGTACCGTCATCCATTGCGGCTGACGGCTTGTAGTTCTCAAAACTAACAGGGTGCTGATGAGTGCTTTGGTAGTTCATTAATCTTCACACTCCGCAACAGTGAGACAGAATATGACAATTTCATTATCCCTCGGCGCTTAGCAGATTGTCAGATACTGCCTCTGGCGATCTGCGCATGCGCCGTGTTGACGCCACGCCAGCTGATCAACATATCAGCTGGAATGAAGTTGCGTACTGCGCAAGCGCAGACCCATCGGCGGAATTTTTTGACGGAGGGAATTTCTCGATAGAATGCCCCCTCAATAGCAGGCTCCCGCCACAAGGAACTGACCTGTATTGTAGTCCAGTTCATGGTGCGGGGTCCTACAATATTCTGTACACATGTAAACGTTTGAGCCACCGCTGCTCAGGGCCAACTTGTAAATATCAACAAAGTGTAGCCAGCTGTGGTGCTGCCGCTGATTAAACACTACAGTATTGGTGTTTACAAGTTAGCCCTGAATGAGTCATGTATGCAAGAGAAGCGCATGCTCAGAATGACCTTTGGTCATTAAGAATTGGCAGGGGTTATTCTGCGCATGCTTCTCAGCCACATAAATTACTCATTTAGGATTATTATGTGACTTCTGAAGGCAATTGGTTGCACCAGAGTTTTTTATGGGCTTCATAACAAATGCATACGCGCATGCCAATTATAAATTTTTATATTTCTGAAAAATGGTTCTATGTATATATTTTTTTAATTTTACTTCACCAACTTAGACTATTGTGTTCTGATCCATCACATATAATTCAGATTAAAAAAACATGGAACTAAAGGCTGTAATGTAACAAAATAGCTAAAAAGCCAGGGGGGTGAAGACTTTTGCAAGGCACTGTAGGTCCCTGCCCTTCACATCATATATCAAAAATATCTTGGATGCTGTCATACAGCGATCTCATTGCAGTGGCTCACCCAGTGCTGGAAAGTACTTGTTTTACAAAATTCACTGCTACGGCTCCTTTGTAAAGAATGATGTATGCACAACTGATCACCATAGAGAATATTGTCTTTCTTCTCTCTGCCAGCGGCAGCCAGTCATCTGCTTGCAATGCACACACATACTAACCTATGTCAAAGTGTGCTTCACACTCTGCCAGGGCTGTTCTAGGATCAGTAGCTGCAGAACCCGGAGCTGCTAATAGGTGGCATGGGGGTATAACTGTTTAAAGTTAGGCGGATGTTTAGTTCCACTTAATATAGCTAGCCTTATGCCGCCTACACACAATCGGACATTCCGACAACAAAACCGTGGATTTGTTTCTGACGGATGTTTGCTTAAACTTGTCTTGCATACACACGGTCACACAAATGTTGTCGAAAATTAGGAACGCGGTGACGTACAACACGTTCGAGTCGAGAAAAAAGATTTTTGATAGCCAGTGCGGCTCTTCTGCTTGATTCCAAGCATGCGTGGACTTTTGTGCGTCAATTGTGTACACACGGTCGGAATTTCCGATAACAAGCTTTGTTGTCGGAAAATTTGAGAACCAGCTCTCAAATTTTTGTTGTCGGAGATTCCGACAGCAAATGTTCGATGGAGCCTACACACGGTCGGAAAAAGATTAATGCCGTGTACACACGGTCGGAATTTTCGACAACAAATGTTCGATGGGAGCTTGTTGTCGGAAATTCCGACCGTGTGTAGGCGGCATTAATCTTTTTCAATAAAAACCAAATTCCAGGTATGGCTGGATTAGTTTGGACCAAAGTAACTATTGTAAAGTTTGGGGGTTATAAAGCTCAAGTGTAGCGCCCACTAGAAAGTACAGTCCACACCAGAAATTATCATTTTTTAGGGCTTGTTGGTCCACTTTTATTTAAGAAAGTTAAAACAATATTTCAGAAAACAAAATCAAATGGTTTTCCTTGCAGGGGGTTTTCACCATCAACACAAAGTATCTGTAAATTCATGCTCCTGGCTTACACATGCAACAAAATATTTATTCAGCCTTGGCTTACACATACAGCAGTGCTGCTCAGGCCCTCCACTTCAGGCCCTCGTCTGTCTCCCACTGACCATTTCCTTGCCAACACTATCCACGTAGATGGCAGCCCCTTGCTACTTCAACCCTCAGGCTTGGGTCTCTGGCTTCCCCAATGCAATACATGCACTCTCTGGCTTCTCCCTTGCACACCTGGACTTCTCAGGAGGGTGGAGCCCAGAACAATCGCCATGTCACTATTAATAGCCCAGCACACACCTGACTAGTCAATATGCTGGTGGTTCCAAAAACCTGGACCCAGGATGGGGATTTCCTCCTACCCGTTTCTCTAAAAAAAACTCAGTGGATTTTTCTGAACAATGAGGAAACTGAAAAGCCAGTTTCCTCGCAATTTAAGTAAACCCCCTAGAGCCCCTCGGCCTGCCTGGTTCAGAATTCTGGGTTAACATCACCCTGGTGGGGCATTGCTCTGCCACACTATGCATGAGTCATACCTGGAAGAACCACATGGAAGCTGGAAATCAATGTAGTAGGCATAGCTACTACAGTGATTTCCTCTGGCTTACAGGTCCCAAGCCAAGCGGCTGCCCTGCTGTTTAGGGAACTCAGGAGGTCACATGCTTGGGCGCCATTCAGAGAACACTTTTAATTTATTCAGTGACAGAAAAGCATTCTCTGATTGGACGAAATGGAGAAGCAATGCGGTGACCTTACAATCTCCACTTTGTTCAATCAGAAAATGCTTTTCATTCATTGAGAAAATGCAAGGTGTTCCGTGTGAGCAACCTTCTGCAGGGCAGTTGCTCAGCATGGGACCCAGAAGCTAGGGGCAGTTACTGTAGAAGCAGTGTTTACTACAGTGATATCCAGCTTCCACTGGGATTGGCACATGCATAGTTACATCAGTCCAAGTTGGACCAATGTAAATAAACACAAATAGCCATAACTGGAAATCAGCTGTAAGCTAATATTTTGAAGAGCTTTATCTTTTAGCAACTAATTTACATTGCTTTTAATAAGCTGTGCTAATCTGTGACAATGTTTTCTATGGTGCTTTGGTCATACTCCTATTTTTCTATACTTTTTTTGTGAGTGACGGTCTTGGCTACCTGTTAGCTGAAACAGCAATGACAAAATAGAAAAGTTAAGAGGATGTTGGGGAGTAGGGGCGGCCCGTCCATTAGGGGCACACTGACCCATCCATTAGGGGCACGCTGGCCCCCTGATCTACATGCAGGGCGCCGGCCCATGGATTCCAATGGGGAGGGGTTTCTTTTGAAGCACATGATTAGAGCGAGAGGCTCTAAAAGGCTTAAAAAAAGGATGGGCTCGGGGGGGCAGAGCACTGCGCTCCGAGTATACCCAGTTGTGTGACAATAGCAAATGAATATTCACTATCGCCACACTGATCGTCCTTGAGACCCGTCAACCGATTGGCTGAAAGGATAGGCATTCCTATTGGACGTCTAGGAGGCGGAGGAGGGAGAAGACGCGCGGCGGAAGCTGCCGTGATGCAGAAGAGGAGTAGTGGACACAGGAGGCGCTGCCCGCAGGAGCTCGCAACCTGCCCGTCCGCAACCTAGATAGGGTAAGTGCCCAGCTTGATGACCGACCGGGGGGGGGGCGTAGTGGGGTTGGGGGTGACCCGACTAGCCGCCACTGTTGGCGAGAAAGAAAATCACCTTCAAGGATCCAAGTCCCAAGGTCTTACTTAGAAATGTAAGTCTGTCACTTGTTGGAGAATATGTCCAATAATTGTTCCAGATCTTTAACTCACGAAATAGCAGTTAGTGTCAGCATGGCATCCAAGCAATTTTGTATTTTCAGAAGGTGTTGGTAATAAAAAGTATAAAGTGTTTCTAATAAACTAGCAAAGGTACACATTTTTTTGCAATTGTTTTACATTTTCCAGCTACAACTTGTATCTGCAAGTCCTGGAAAGCTGGTCTGTGAAATGAAAGTTGATGAGGATCACACAAACCGTGGTGGTACATTACACGGAGGCCTAACTGCTACCTTGGTTGATATGGTTTCCACAGTTGCCCTGTTAAATACAGACCGAGGAGCTCCAGGTGTTAGTGTGGACATGAATATTACGTATGTATGCATTTTTTTATTTTTTAATACTTTTATGTTTTTATATTCTATATTTCTTAAATTTGCTAGTTTTGTTGGAGTATATTACAAGGAAGGATACTGCTCCTGCATAAAATGTATCTGTAATTTAGGTTTAGCCAGTAGTAAAGAGTTAATCATTGCAGTGGGGAATTATAACTTTTCCCCTGTGGATGTTATCACAGTGAGTCTAATACCTGCACAACAAGAGTTCAAGATTCTAACATCCCTTTTAAAGGAGCGCCAATCCTCCTCTTTGGCCCCCTGCCAGCGCTTCTGACTCCTCCCCCTTGCTGAGTGCCCCCATAGTGAGCCTTTTGCTATGGGGCAATTGTGGGGGCTCAATCATGAGCTGCAGTCTGTGTGACATTTAACACACACAGTGCTGCTCAGCCCCACCCCTGCTCCCTTCTCAGTGTCTGTGATTAGCCAATAACTCAAGCTGCTGCCTCTGAGCCAGTGAGGAAAGAGCAGAGATGTTGCTTTTGTGCACAGCGCTGAATATAAAAAATAAAATATGTGGTCTGATGCCCCCAGTGGTGCACATCCATGCCCTGGGACTTTATCAGAGGTGCAACACACACTAAATACATAGTATTCATGATTGACAATGTATTTGATAGATAAATACAATTCTCATTCCATTACATAGAACACAGATAAAATAATAGCAATCTGATTTTTAGTGGTTCCAGAACAATACATTTTATACGTGATTAAATATTCCATGTATCAATACATTATTCAATAAAAAAATGCATCCTAAAACTTGACGCGTTTCGTGAATCTCTGTTCACTTCCTCAGGAATAGATGCACATGTAAATATCTGTCAGATCGCTTTACAGATATTTATTTAGCAATAAAGATTGCTACATAAACACACATGGTTAACCTGGATAAGGGTGCATGGTATTCCTCAGACACCAATATTATTTCTGAGTGAGATTACTGATCAACGAGGAAACGCCACTCTTTGCTGCTTCCCTTTTTTCTTATGGTGCATCTAGACAAGTAAAAACACTCAGCAATGTGATGTTTCTTGATCAGACCATTATCTAGCAATGGTCACATTGAAAGGTACACTCACCAAATTTCAGCATAAACTGGTATTGGCATGTTAGTATAGGTACAAAGAACGTGATTTGCTCTAATATGCATTTAGTGACTTATTAGTTGAACTTGGACCTTAACCAACCTCCTGTGGTGGTTCTCTATTAGTCTGTGTTGAAGCCCATAACATTGATGTACCAGAATATACCTGTGGTTGAGGATGGGGCTAAGTGGCAACTATAAACTTGATATCTGCATGTCTCAGATCAAAGGATTTCAGGGGTGCTGTTGAAGATAACAGAAGATATATGCAGGCACCATTGGGTGCACATCACATACTAATGCCAGCTTACGTTCGATGTAGTGAGTACAGATTTACTTTAAAGGTAACTTTTGGGCTGCCCAAAAAGTAAAAAATGAAACTTAACTTCAAAGAACAGGTAGGCATCTCTGAGACCCGGGAAAATATGCCTTGCGTGTTCCCTACAGATGTAAAGACATAAATATTTTCTTCAGCCACAAAATGGTGCTCTACATATAGAAAGCATATGATCTTCAGAATCGCCAGAAAAATTATGTCATACTTGAGATGCTGGAATTCACATAATACAAATAATTAAATTGTGTGCTGCGCCTGTGCTTCACCACTATATAAATGTGAAAAAATGATAAATGTATAAATTTGTATCCTAAAAAAAATAGCAATATATAAATGAACAGCAATATCTAAATCAACATATCAATAAAAAAATCACTATATGCTCCAATTCATATAAGTCCTTTCGTACTCCACACATACCAATGTGTGAATGTGATCAAAAACTGTGGAAGCCGTCACTTAAAGAGATGGTCACCTTGATTATCATTTTAACTTTTTGGATAATTTTTGGGGATTTTGATTGCACTTTTCACATTGAGTATATATTTTGATCACATTCACGTCTCCCAGTATGTGTGGAGCATGGACAAGACTTACTTATTTGAATTGGAGCATACAGTGTTTTATTTTATTTTTATGAATGTTTGTTTATTTAAATATTGCTGTTTATATATATATATATATATATATATATATATATATATATATATATATATTTTAGGATACAATTTTATACATTTTATAATTTTCTCACATTTATTTAGTGATGAAGCGTGGCACACAATTAATTAATTGTATTCACCTTAACACATACTGGGGGTTATTTACGAATGATTGGATAATAAAATCAGCAGAGCTACCCCTCAGATTTACAGCGACTGCACTTCCAAGTGCACTTTGCACTCGTAGTGCAAAGTGGATTTGCCTTTTGTAAATAACCCCCATTGTGTATATAGTTCTGTTAATTTTTAGTTAATTTTGGGACACTTCTCATAGTTGCTCGCAAGATTTTCCTGTTTTTGTGCTGGAGTTCACATAACCTCTTCCGTCATCTCCCTATTAGGAAGCTTCAGTATTACTTTTGTTAAAAATACATATTCTTCTAGTTGTCCAGTTAAGAGGTAGGGGTCATTACAGAACATTTTAACCACAATCTATTTTTACATATTTCCAGCATGTTCGTGTAACTATATATTGTTTTTTGGCTGTGTCTAGAGTTGTTTTTAATAGATAAGCCTGGATGTCAAATGTCTGAATTATATAATGCTGTATTATTCATTACATCAATTCCATTCTTCTATAATCACTTCTAAGAGCCCATTCACACAGGGGCGACTCAGCCGCCTGACAAGTCACGTCCCGCTCTGTTCAATAGAACTGTTCTAATAGGAGCGACGCAAGTCGCTCCGACTTAAAAAAAGGTTCTTGTACTACTTTGGGGGCGACTTACATTGACTTCTATACAGAAGTCGTCTTCAGATCGCCTTGCCAAGTCGCCCCCAAAGTCGTGCCTCCCCTGTGTGAATGGGCATTAATGATCATGCTTACATTTAGGTAACGTGTTGATATACCTACAGCTAATAAGAATCTTTTATTTTTGTTTAAGGTATATGAATGCTGCTAAAATTGGGGAATCAATACTCATCACTGCACAGGTTTTGAAGCAAGGAAAAACCTTGGCCTTTGCAAGTGTGGATTTAGTAAATAAAGATACTGGGAAAATAATTGCACAAGGAAGACACACAAAGCATCTAGGGAATTAGAAGTTGAATATGTTTGTGTTTTAATATGCTTATGTTATGATGGAAGATTGTGTAACCTTTCTAAAGTTAAAGTGTATGTTAAACCACAACAGTGTTGCCCACCTACCAGATTGAAATTTATTGACATGACACCCAAAATTTACTGGCACAGCCAAGTTTTTACTGCATTTTCGGGAAGTTGCAAATTTCAGTATTTAGGCTACAAACAAGTACAATATGCAATTAACAATGTGATATAAGATAGATATTAATGCAAAAAACATATTTCTTCTTTTCTTTTCGATATAGTAAGTGCGTAGCTCAGAGGCAGGACTCTATGTACAGGCACACCCACATGAAATTGACTCTCACAGTGACACTGACAGCAGTGTGCAGCAGCACAGATGACACCTCACTAACATGTCCCCTCCTGAGTCACAGTGCCAATTTCTCTCCATGCCAGGTGGTTCCTTCAGTCCACTCCAGTCCAAACCACAGTGGCAGTCCCACTCCTGGCTTGCCTTGCTCCCATCCTGCAGATGGGGCTCTGGCTGCTCCGCTCGGCGTGCCTATATCTCCTGTGGTCAGTTGTGTGGCTTCTCCCCCCCTCCTCAGCTCTTCTTGGTGTAATATAGGCTTATGCACACGGTTTAAATGTTTTCTCATCTGTGGCCCACATCACACAGTGGGTGAACAGTGTGCAGGTGGGATTTTGTCCCAGCAGGCTGGTGGGTGACATTACATCACACATAGTGGGGCAGTAATTTCCCCATCTGTGTGCTGTGTTCCAGAACCAGCTTCAGCTTTGGCAGCGAGGCTCCCGCTGTGTGTGTGTGTGTGTGTGTGTGTGTGTGTGTGTGTGTGATATTAGGTCACCTGCCTGCTGTGTCTGTAATCCTGCCAGCCTTCTGTGACATAGTTCCACCCACCTGCTGGCTATGGTGTAAGCCACAGACGCGGAACTTCAGTCGGCCATAGATGGTTTCAAATCCCAGCTGAACCGACTGAGATTTGATCCATTTATGGGCAGGCTGATTGTACCCAAATTGATCCATCCAAGTCAACCACCATCTTGGATTTCTAACGTGCTATTATTGCCAGCGGCTATAGCTGCTGGCAATAATCAATGTGTTCTCCAGGCAGTGACAGCTCCTTATGTGGTGTCCCCCACCCCACCGACAGAACACAATCTCTACGGGAGGGACTCCCCCCCCCCCCCCCCCCATCAATAGGGGAATCAAGCTAAATTTGCATAATCTATGGCCTGCCTTCTCCACTGTGTGTGAGTAATTGGGTCCGCCCCCTGCTGTGTTTAAGAAGAACTTATAAAGCTGTGTGGTCAAGTGACCGCTAAATAAAAGATTTAAAAAAAGTTATAAAACATTATTCTTTAAGAAAATTTGTATTTTCAGCCATGTATTCCTGTTTGCTGAACTACGATTATTGCAGTGTGTTCACAAATACTGTAAAAGATTGGACTGTTAAATAAGAATATGTTTTTGTTGAGTCTGAATAAAGAGCCTTTTTTCAAAACATGGCTGCTTCAGTGCATTTATTGTTAGCTAATCTGCCATCATGAATTTTGCTGGATGTAATTTTATGTTTTTGCTTACTTATGCACATAAATTGTATACAGTGAATCCTCGGATTGCGAGTAACGCAGTTAACGAGGGTTTCGCAATACGAGCTTTTTTTTTTTTTTTTTTTTTTTTTTTAAATCCTGACTCGGTTTGCGAGTGTCTCGCAAACCGAGCAGGATTCAAGCCACAGCAGTGTGCAATACCGTATTTGGCCAGAGGTGCGGGGGCGCCGGAGCCGTTTGGAAATACTCGGAAACACTCCGTTTCCGAGGCTCTCCGGCGCCCCCCACCTCTGGCCACATGCGGTATTGCATGCCATAGAAGTCAATGCAGAATGAATTATTTTCGTTTCCATTGACTTCTATGGGGAAACTCGCTTTGATATGCGAGTGCTTTGGATTACGAGCATTCTCCTGGAACGGATTATGCTCGTAATCCAAGGTTCCACTGTAATTGCCAATTTATTAAAAACAAAAACAAAAAATAGTATTCCTCCTAAACAATAGCTAACAGCACACCGTTTGAACCAGCGTACGTAATGACGCCACAACCAAGCCCCGTCACAATGCATTTCATAATAAAGTTCATCTTCAGGGGAGTATGAACTGGCGGCTTTAATGGTATCGCACTTTCCAGTTTGTTTATTTCCTCCTATGTGCCTTGGATTGTCCATGTACAGTATTATTTGCGTTCAGGCTGGATCTCGTGAAGGTCTTTTCATTTTTGGGAGGCCATTTGAATCCGGTAAGGAGCTGGTGTGCAATCAGGTGGTGGAACACAAGTTGTGGCGTATTATCACAGCTTATTCACATGATCTGTTGACTTTTTTATTCCACTATTTACAATCACTGGCCACTTTATTAGGTACACCTTGCTAGTACCGGGTTGGACCCCCTTTTTGCCTTCAGAACTGCCTCAATTCTTTGTGACATAGTTTCAACAAGGTGTTGGAAACATTCCTCCAGAGATTTGGTCCATATTGACATGATGGCATCATGTAGTTGCTGCAGATTTGTCGACTGCCCTTCCATGATGCAAATCTCCCATTCCACCACATCCCAAAGGTATTCTATTGGATGATCTGGTGACTGTGGAGGACACTGGAGTACAGTGACCTCATTGTTGTGTTCAAGAAACCAGTGGTAAGATGAAATAAGCTTTGTGACATGGTGCATTATCCTGCTGGAAGTAGCCATCAGATCGGTACTCTGCAGTCATAAATAGATGTCGACCGATATATCGGCTGGCCGATATTTAGGCATTTTTTTGATAAATCGGCTTTGGCCGATTATTATCAAAACTGGGCCGATATATTTCATGGCTGCCCTTCCTCCTCCCCCCTCCTCCACACTCAGCAGCATCAAGCGCCGTGCTGTGTGTGTGTGAAACTGAAAGTAAGAGAGAGAGAGAGGAGCTGTCAGCTTGATGTCGGGGGTGGGCGGGACCCAGCAGATATATTACACCAGCCAATGGGATGGTATCTGGGCGGGCCACTATGTCTAAAGCAGCCCAATCATTGGCTGGTGTAATTTAGCTGCTGGGTCCTGCCCACCCCTGGCTGGTGTAATTTAGCTGCTGGGTCCCGCCCACCCCCACATCGAGCTCAATTCTAACAGCTCTCTCTCTCTCTCTCTCTCTCTCTCTCTCTCTCTCTCTCTCTCTCTCTCTCTCTGTTTCACACATTACACTCGGCTTAGTGTGAAACCTGCCAGTGCCACTGCAAGTCAGTGCCCCAGCCAGTGCCATCTGTCAGTGCCAGTGCCATCTGTCAGTGCCCCCAGCCAGTGCCAATCAGTGCCACCGCCAATCGATGCCATCTGTCAGTGCCACCAGCCAGTGCCAATCAGTGCCACCAGCCAGTATATGTGCCATCTGTCAGTGCCCCCAGCCAGTGCCATCTGCCAGTGCCACCAGCCAGTGTCAATCAGTGCCATCTGTCAGTGCCACCCAAATCAGTGCCCCCAGCCAGTACCAATCACTGCCACCAGCCAGTGCCACCGCCAATCAGTGCCATCTGTCAGTGCCACCAGCCAGTGTCAATCAGTGCCACCCACCAGTGCCAACCAGTGTCACCCGCCAGTGCCAACCAGTGCCATCTGTCCCAAACTAGTGCCATCTGTCAATTCCAAACCAGTACCACCTGCCAATGCCAGCCAGTGCCACCTGCCAGTGCCATCTGTCAGTTCCCAACCAGTGCCATCTGTCAGTTCCAAACCAGTGCCACCTGCCAGTGCCAATAGTGCCATCTGTCATTTCCAAACCAGTACCACCTGCCAATGCCAACCAGTGCCACCTGCCAGTGCCATCTGTCAGTTCCAAACCAGTGCCACCTGCCAGTTCCAAACCAGTGCCACAAACCAGTGCCATCTGTACTGAGGACATCAAGTGTGTGCTAGAGTGACAGGAGTAAGCAGGAAGGAATGGAGTGGGTGAGGTGGGTTTTTTTTTTTTTTTTTAATCGGCCACAAAAATCGGCATCATATATCGGCTGCCCCAATTTCTAAATATCGGCATCGGCCAGAGAAAAACCCATATCGGTCGACCTCTAGTCATATAAGGATTGGCCATGGTCGGCAACAATACTTGGGTAGGCCGTGGCATTTAAACGATGCTCAATTGGTACTAAGATGCCCAAAGTGTGCCAAGAAAATATCCCCCTCACCATTACACCACCAGCTGAAACCGTTGATACATGGCAGGATGGAGCTATGATTTCATGTTTTTTTTATGTGAAATTCTGACCCTACCATCTGAATGGCACAGCTAAAATCGAGACTCATCAGAACAGGCAACGTTTTTCCAATCTTCTATTATCCAATTTTGGTGAGCCTGTGCGAATTGTAGCCTCAGTTTCCTGTTCCTAGCTGACAGGAGTGGCACCCGGTGTGGCCTTCTGCTGTAGCCCATCTGCTTCAAGGTTCGATGTGTTATGCGTTCAGAGATGGTATTCTGCATACATTGGTTGATAGGAGTGGTTATTTGAGTTTCTGTTGCCTTTTTTCATCTCAAACCAGTCTGCCTATTCTCCTCTGACATCAAAAAGGCATTTTTGTCCACACAACCGCCGCTCACTGGATATTTTCTCCTTTTCTGACCATTCTCTGTAAACCCTAGAGATGGTTGTGCGTGAAAATCTCAGTAGATCAGCAGTTTTTGAAATGCTCAGACCAGCCCGTCTGGCACTAACAACCATGCCACGTTCAAAGTCACTTAAATCCCCTTTCTTCCCCATTCTGATGCTCGGCTTGAACTTCAGTACGTCGTCTTCACCTCGTCTAGATGCCTAAATGCATTGAGTTGCTGCCATGTGATTGGCTGATTAGCAATTTGTGTTACCAAGCAATTGAACAGGTTTACCTAATAATTTAAGTGTCCGGTGAGTGTATATTGATTGCACTTTATATAATTTGATGCATGGTTGTATTGTTCACTACAAAAGAATATGTGTATATAAATCCTGATTGGTTGCTTTTGGCTATGACTTCACTTTTGTTCTTAGTTTATTTTTTCTAGTTTTACTGAATCAGCTGCCATGTCTGAAAAAGTTGTAGAATAAAATGAATTTGGGAGTTCTAAATTATACTGTAAAATGTAGTGTAAAAAAAAAAAACAAGCAATACAATATATATATGAAAACAGAATTTAAACCTAAAGACACGTGAAAAATAGGAAAAAAATGTAGCGCTAATAAACGAAAATCACTAAACTAATATAATAGCATTCACTAGTGACACTGTGATAATCCAAATTGTACCCCACGTGACATGTGATAAAATTCAAAAACAATAGTCCATAAAGTGAAGTAATGTTCCAAAGAAAGAAATATTCCAAAAAGAGAGATGTAGTCTTCTTAATGGAGAATATCTTCCACCACACCGTGCACGTATCAGCTCCCCTTTGAAAATGCACTCAACAGCTGTATATGCCTCCCACTCTCGTGTTCGGCTCAAAGGCTTGCTAGTTAACCAATAACCACTAGAGGGTGAACGACCATCAATTGAAAGCTTGTGTGTCAACACAGGATATTCCATACATGTAAAAATGAAAAGGTGCTCCAATAGTGAAAATAGTAACGACCAAATTTATTAAAATACACAACCACACTTCAAATATTTCACTCACATGATATGAAAATAAAACCAGCCTTAAATCAATCACAACAAGCAGAAAAAAGTGTAAGATGGCACTGCAGTGATTTGCGGTCATGGCGGACCCAAGGTGTACGCTCGGTGTAGGTCTCGCACCCCCTCCTGAGCTCACAGCTGGTGAGTGCATTTTCAAAGGGGAGCTGATACGTGCACGGTGTGGTGGAAGATATTCTCTATTAAGAAGACTACATCTCTCTTTTTGGAATATTTCTTTCTTCTTTGGAACATCACTTCACTTTATGAACTATTGTTTTTGAATTTTATCACATGTCACGTGGGGTACAATTTGATTATCACAGTGTCACTAGTGAATGCTATTATATTAGTTTAGTGATTTTCTTTTATTAGCGCTACATTTTTAAACTATTTTTCACTTGTGTGTCTTTAGGTTTAAATTCTGTTTTCATATTTATCATTTTAAGTGGCAGCTTTTGTTTAATATTTTGTATTCACATTTTTTTTGCATTGGCGCAGTGGTGGTACAAGATATTAGGAGCGGTTATATTTTGATACCTATTTTTATTGTCAATACAATATATAGCAATTTTTAGTAGCATATTATTCAGATCTACAGACAACTTTGCATCTCACCAAGAGTTTGCTCTGTGGAGCACATCCTGATATTGATTATTGTTGGACTTGTCACAATTTGTTTTTGTTACTCTGAACATTCACCGATACAGCACGTGCACTTTACACATTGTTATATATGCCTATATTCAGTTTAGCTGGTTATCATGATGGCACTTGATCCATGTTATCTTTGATTCTGGCATCTGTATTATTTGGCTTGTAGACAATTTATTTGTCCTTACACATGTACTTCCACTCCTTGGTTCAAGTACCCTTGTGATTGTTGCACAATTTTAGGTGTGTATGTTCATTTTTCTCTAAGTTCGCATCTGGGGTTTATATGTCCAAATAGCGCTGCACATTTTTTCAGATGGGAAAAAAGAGAGCTGGTTCTCTTTTTGCCGGCGGGTTTGGCAGTTTTCCCATCGGAAAAACTGCGTGAGAGCATACACACGGCCGGAATTTCTTGGCAAAAAAAAGCTCTATTCGCAGTTTTCCTGTCGGAAAACCTGGACGTGTGTACGAGGCATTAGTGTGGTGCTAGCAACTTATTCTCAACACTGGTAGTGCAGTAATTATTGTCCACATAATATTAATAATATAGATTTGAATTAAAAAAACAACCTAGTAACTTACTATGACTTAAAGGAGTAGTAAAGGTACATGTTTTTTCACCTTAATGCATCCTATGCATTAAGGTGAAAAAACATCCGCCAATACCGCCCCCCCCCCCCCTCGAGCCCCCGTTTTACTTACCTGGCCCCTCGAAAGTCCCGCGCTCGTCCCCGTCATCCTCTTTGGTTCTCAGCCTGGCCGCCGATTGGCTACACTGGATGGATTGAAAGCAGCGCAGCCATTGGCTGGCGCTGCTGTCAATCACATCCAATGATGCGGCGCCGGGGGGCGGGGGCGAGTGATGCAGTCGGCGGCTATGGCCGCCGCTGTATCACGGGAGCGCGCCCGCAATAACTCCACACCATGCTCGCTCGCTCGCATTATGGTGTGGAGTCCTTGCGGGGAGGAGCCAAGACAGCCGCCGAGGGACCCCAGAAGACCAGGATCGGGGCCACTGTGTGCAAAACGAGCTGCACAGTGGAGGTAAATATAAACTGTTTGTTATTTTTTTGCAAAAAAAAAAGGGAAGCTTTAGTGTCCCTTTTAAATGACTGTTTTAGTTTCCAGCCTGGCTACACAAGTAGAAGCTTAATACTCACAAGTTTAACCCTTTTAATACAGGGCTTTTTATACCACTTCCATACCGGGCCTATTCTGGCACTTCTCTCCTACATGTACAAATCATCATTCTTTTGCTAGAAAATTACTCAGAACCCCCAAACATTATATATGTTTTTTTTAGCAGACTCCCTAGGGAATAAAATGTCGGTCGTTGCAACTTTTTATCTTGCACGGTATTTGGGCAATAATTTTTCGAACGCCTTTTTTTTTGGGGGGGGGGGGGAAATGGTTTCATGAATTAAAAAATAACAAAACAGTAAAGTTAGCCCAATTTTTTGTAAAATATGAAAGATTATGTTACGCCGAGTAAATAGATACCTAACATGTCACGCTTTAAAATTGCGCACATTCATGGAATGGTGCCAAACTTCGGCCCCCTAAAAATCTCCATTGGCGACGCTTTGAACATTTTTACAGGTTACCAGGTTAGCGTTGCAGAGGAGGTCTAGTGCTAAAATTGTTGCACGCGCTTTAACGCACGCGGCGATACCTCACATTTGTGGCTTGAACGGCGTTTACATATGTGGGCGGGACTTGCGTGTGCGTTCGCTTCTGAGCACGAGCTATTGGGGACAGGGGCGTTTTAAAAAAAAATGTAGTATTTATTTTTTATTTTACTTAATTTTTTTTATTTTTACAGTCATCTCTATGCTCGTCATGTGACCAACAACCAGCACCTTACGATTCTTTCTCCGGGCCCCCGATGGTAAGGGAGAGCTCGGAGAAGCACCGGATGGCAGCGGGAGGGGGGGGATGTCCCCTCTCTCCCCCTATAAGAACGATCAAGCGTCGGAACTGCCGCTATGATCATTCTTATGGTGTGCAGAATCGCCAGCAGAAGAGAAGGATATCTGAATGATGCCTCTAGCTGCAGGCATCATTTAGATATCCCCCCACAAAGAACAGGACGTCATATGACGTCCACCTGGAGGGAGAGAGGGTTCCTGCCGGCGTCATTTTACAATGGCCCGGTATGGAAGTGGTTACGCAATGGTCATAATGGGTAAGACAAATTGGCCAAAATCTAAAGAGAGCTTTAGGATTTGTGCATATAGGCTTCAGCTTGTATAAGAGCAGCATGGACACAGGGTCGTCAATAGGGGGGGGTGCAGCCATAACCATATGGGTCCCAGGCCCCACTGGATCAGTAGGGTGCTGGGCTCAAGAACTCCCCCCCGCAGCTGTCACAAGCCAATGCTGCACATCCGCCTTACTTGCTGGCTGTCACTGGAGCCTTGGGAATTGCCAGCAAATTAGATTTGCAACTCTCCAGTAACTGCCTACCTAGTTGGCTGCTTGAGCTTCTCTTTTTTTTGTTTACCATGCTGTGGGTGGAGGAAGGGGGGATTGATCATAGCAGGCGGGAGTATCATTAGTCAGATGGCACTGGCCCTGCCCCTGGCTCTCACTTGGCAGCTCATAATATTTCTATGGGAGGCTGGGACTAGGAGAGAAGAACTTCCCTGGCCAGAGGTGTGAGTGTTGCCAGCTGAATTATTGTTCGTTGATCTGACTGGCTCTCAGTCACATATAGCAATGGCCCTTTACAGGCAGGAGCTCGTAGCCCCTTGTGGTGTATCAAAAAATCCCAGTGAACAGTTTGCACTTTTCTTCTGTGGCTACTGATCCCAGCACTACCTCTTAAGATGCTGCCAACCCACCTGGCTGCAGCTGCCCCTTTCTCTAGCCCTCCAGGCTAACTTCTCACCAGCCCACCCGGCTGACTCTCAGGAAAGGATGAAGACTTAAGCACACTGCCGTCTTTAGGGAGACTGGCTACATGTGGCAGTCTTCCCCCTTGTTAGTCCCAACTCACTCAGATAAACTCACACTGTCCTCTCTTGCTTCTGTGCCTTCAGAAAGGGCTTCCTCCCATGTGTTATGCAGGATCCTTCCAGCACCCAAGCCCTGGCCCAAGGAAGGACACACCACCCCCTTTTTCCAGACTAGGGGGCATCCCTGAAGGGCCATGACAGCCTCCTCAGCACTGTATCTCCATCTTCCATACAACTCCCCTGCTGGCATGACCCATGTGTATTTATGGAGTGGTCTCAGCCCCCTTTCCAGCCAGCCTCTGGAGATTTGGCTTAGGCTCCATAAATATTCAAGTCAGATCCTCCTAACCTCCACCCACTAAGGTTCTCTAAACCAGAGGCGGGCACCAGAGAGCTGCCAGGATGAGTCACCCAGCCCTGCACTCTAGTTAACCCTGACCCAGATTCCATAGCTCAGGCTTAGCTCTGAGCTAAACTAAATTTACCTACTCTAACACTACTTCTAGCACACACTAGAGTGTGCTACAGGTGGAACATGTAACATGTTCCAGCATCTGCAGTCCCCCCCACTGTCCCCTCCTCACTGTAACAGCGGGCTGGGATCTTCTCCCCGTACCTGCTGTTACTATTTGAAAGCAGCACAGTTTTCCTGTGAATGAATGCCTACAAGTACCAACATCCATTGCGGCTGATGGCTTGTAGTTTTCAATGAGCTGTGAAGGCACTGGTGACTGCTCTTGCATAGCTCCCAACTGTCCCTAATTTTGAGGGACTGTCCCCGATATGGAGCAACGTCCCTCTTTCCTCTCCATTTGTCCCTCATTTTGGTCTGATCTATATAGCTGTATATAAAATGCACTTTTTGTCTTTCAAAAAGTGTTTCCCAGTGCTAAACCTTTCATCCAATTTCTAAATTGCTGCATTTGTAAATTTCAAAAGCCCAATATAAAGGAATAGTGGTAAAAAAAGGCCTTGTGGGTTTAACTGATCTTTTTTTAGGTTAATTCTCCTTTAAGGGGGCATGGCAGGGGGCATGTCCTATACCTACATGTTTTTCTAGTAGGTGTCCCTCATTCCCATCTCAAAAAGGTGGGAGGTATGCTCTAGTAGTTCATGGATTCTTCCTGCTCTCAGATAACTTGCTATACTATGTTGATAGTCTGCAGGAGGCGGACATTGCATCCGTAATCTGCTGTTTGAGGGCGGTAATGCTTTGCAGGCTCCTTTCAGAAAAAAAAATAATAAATGCACATTTTTTTTTACCTGCAAATAATTATACCTTTTATTATTTTTTTTCTCTTGAAATAGGTGAACCTATCCTTTAAATGTTTAGCACTTCTGCCTTTCATCACTAGGGTCCTTGGTTTAAATCCCAACCAGGATGCTAACTGCATGACATTTGCATGTTCTCTGCTTTCCTCCCACACTCCAAAGCCATGCTGCTAGGCAAATGGATCAGTCCAAATTATCTCTTGAATGTGTATGTACGAATATGAGATATGAACCTTAGATTATTAGCTCCAGTGCGCATGCGCGGCCGGACGGAGCAGATGACCATCTGACCTGCTCCGCTCACCCCCCGGCAACTTCGGCCTCAAACAGCGGTCCCACACCTCGCCCGCAGCCAGAAATAGCCTGACCCTCCTGCGGAAAGATCCGGGCACACGTCGGATGGTTAAAAAAACATGCTACAAGCCTAAAAACGGCTCCCGGAACTCGAGCCGCGCTACACAGCACGGATCCAAGATGGCGACCGGCTATCTCACACGAGGCACGCAGGCCGCAGGGAAGGGAAAACTACCACCTCCTAATCAGGCACAAGCCCCAAGGACCGAAGATGCTGATTACCCAGCACTATTCTCCGCAAGATCTACCCCAGATAAAGGTGAGCTGACAACCATAGACTGCCTGTCACCTAGCCCCCCTGCACTGTCTCCCTCTCAGACTGCAGCTAAATCACCCAGCATGGACTCACACACATCTTCCCTCCTGGACAGGGAGATAGCAGAAGCCATATACAGCCAGCCCAGCAGCCAAGAATCTGCATCAAACTGCAATGCTGGCTCTCCTGCTGTACCCCCTGCTCAGGGACAATACTCAGGAGACCCAATCCTAATAGCATGCTTTGCTGACCTGCTTCAAAGAGAGCTATCCAAGGCTAATGATAAACTAGCTTTGGACATAAAACACGATTTCCAGGAAATAGGATATAGATTGGACAGTATTGAATCCAAGATGGACGACACAGTCCACAGAGTTTCCCAAAATTCAAACATGATTACTGATTTACAAGATCGACTTGAGGACGCCTACTCAAAGATTGACGACCTTGAATATCGCGCTAGGCGCTATAACTTTCGCATCCGTGGTATACCGAAAAATATAAAAGATATTACCTCTATCACACAATCTCTGATGCAAGCTGCTGTACCCGACATTGATGAGATCCATATGGAGATTGATCGACTACACAGAGCTTTGACTGCCCCTAAACCTGATGGCCCCCCCAGAGATGTGATTGTGAAGCCACATTTCTTCAAGATTAAAGAAGCAGTGATGCGGTATGCCCGAGAAAACCCAGACCTGGAAATAGATGGCATCAAGATTCAAATATTTGCCGATATATCTCAGGCCACAATCCAAAAGAGACGATCGCTTAAACCTTTACTAGCACCACTGACCCAACGTAATATTCGATACAGATGGAACTACCCTTTTAGACTCCAATTTTCCTTCAACAGCAAATCCTACTCTTTCTCATCATTTACTGAAGGCGAATCGATCCTGCTGAAATTGGGATTTATATCCCACAACCCATCTTCACGGAATCAACCTGGATCCAGAGACTGCCCTCCTCCTCCACTCTCCCCCCTATGGTCATCAAAATCAACCAAGAAAACTACCCAGACATCCCGTGCTACCTGAAGAATGGGCTTTATGTTACTGAACTGGTCCAAGCCCGCAGTGGTGTCTTCACAGCGGTCTCCTAAAGGGACGTTAGACGCCACACAGGGCGGTTAAAATTCGTTGGAACAAGATGTTCTTGTTACTTTGCTTGAAACGTTCGAGCGGACCTCTAAGTTTTTACACTTTTTGAATTTCTGCATTTTTGGTACTGAACTGCTCCCCCTCCCCCCTCTTTTTTTTGTCCCCCTCCTCCCCCTTCTCCTTTCCCCACCCTGTTTCTCTCTTCCCTCTCATCTTTATATAATCCACAATGTACACTCAGTTATATAACCCTACCGATATTTTAGGTCGAAACACTGAGACCAAAGAAGTTTCTTACTATATATTGCTTGTTGCTGGGGGTGGTCATGCGCACTCCTTATTTGAGGGACTCTTCCCATAGCCTGTTTTTGGCGGAGACTCCTTCGTACCCGGGGCCTATCTCTGGGACACTTCAACTGTTTACTGTTTGTAATACTGTTTGGTTACATGCTTAAACTATGTCACTCGGTACCGGGAGTTCCCTGGTCCGACAGCTTGATTTTATTTTTCTCTACTATTGTTACTTTCTTTGCTATCTCTGACTCTGCTCTTCTCCTCTTTTTCTCTCCTTTTTTCTTAACCCCAATTTTAATTTTTTCCAAAACTGTTCTTTCCTGAGGGTCACCTGGAAAGTTCCTTGGTACTTCTGGCCTCTGGATCCTACGGATCGGTGGGTGAGTCTGCTTATCACTGTTCATAACTGTATCCCATGTCTTCCATAAAACCAACGCCACGAAATGTCCGCCTGCTCTCACATAATGTCTAGGGTTTTGGATCGCCTGCCAAGCGAATCATGGCCCTCACGCATTACAGATCGTTGGGGGCGGACATTGTGGCTCTCCAGGAAACACATTTTATTTCCTCATTTACCCCCCGCTATCTCCGTAGAGATTACCCTCTTTGTTTCTACGCGAACGCTTCAGAAAAGAAAAGGGGTGTAGCCCTTTGCTTTTCTAAACATATATCGTTCACAGAAACTAAAACCATTGAAGATAAAGAGGGCTGCTATCTTCTAGTAAAGGGCCACCTAGGTGAAACCTTAATCACCATACTTGTCTACTATGCCCCCAATACTAATCAAACCGCCTTTTTTCACGCCCTTCTAACACTCTTAGAATCCGAATTTGAGGGTGTTGTAATCTTGGCAGGTGATTCTAACCTAGCTCTAGATCTAGCTAAAGATAAATCACACACCTCAGGACTTCGATCTCCCACCAAACAAAGTCATAAATTCGCACAACTGCTATATAAATATGATTTGGTGGATGCTTGGCGAGAGGCCAATCCTACTGCTAGGGACTACTCCCACTATTCAAGGGCACATGGGCACTACTCCCGCATCGACCACGTGTTTCTCCCCTCGGGGGTGATACCGAAATTGAGATCTGCAAAAATTTTGTCAACACCTTGGTCAGACCACGATCCTGTTATGATTCAACTAACTGACCTCACTAACAAAACTATGGGATCCCACTGGCGATTAAATGAATCTCTCCTCAGTGACGAATCTCACTGCATAGAGATTTCCAGCCATATACAAGCCTACTTTGAAAATAATATACCAGGAGATACATCCCCTGCCATTAACTGGGCAGCGCACAAAGCCACTATTAGGGGCTCCTTTATTCAGCTAGCCTCCAGACTAAAAAAGGCTTGCGCCGAGATGATTTCTGCCAAAACCAAGGAGTTTGAGTCTCTAACCAAACAGCATAAACGCTCCCCTTCTCCCAACTTATTTAAGAAGCTGGAACACTCCCGACTAGAATTAAACATCTGCCTCACTACAAGGGCCAAAAAACAATTGAGGTGGACGAATCATAAATTCTTCACTTGGCAGGACCGCCCAGGATCCCTACTGGCGCACAGACTCACCCCTAGACATTCCCATCGTACACTCCCTAAAATAAAGCTATCCGGGGGCCACCTCTCACAGGACCCCCATAAAATCCTTGATGAATTCCATGATTTCTACGCAGACCTATACAAGAAACCCCAAGATGTAGCTCCCCCGTCCATCAGGGAATTTCTGGGGGCTCTCCCCCTCCGAATCATCACTGATGATCATAGAGAATTAGTGGACCAACCATTCACAAACAAATAGGTTACTGATGCTATCAAATCTCTCTCACTTCATAAATCTCCGGGCCCGGATGGGCTTCCTAAAATCTACTATAAAAAATTTGCTACGCACCTGGTCCCACACCTGGCTCTTTATTTTAATTCCCTGAGGGACGGAGGAGTGGTCCCACCTGACGACAATAAAGCTTACATCAGCCTTATCCCCAAACCCGGCAGAGATTCCACTGATGTACGCAACTATCGCCCAATCTCCTTAATTAATTGCGACCTAAAGATTCTAACTAAAGTTTTAGCCCTCCGACTCAATTCCTTTCTGGAACACTATATACACAAAGACCAATCGGGATTTATTGCAGGACGTCAGACCTTAGATCAAATTCACAGATCTATCGCTCTGATCTCAGCGGTACGCTCCAATTGGGATAACCTCCCAGCTCGGGAACTCTTGCTCTTATCATTAGACCTTAACAAAGCTTTTGATAGCCTGAACTGGGACTATCTTTTTATTACCCTTGAGACTATGGGATTCGGCTCTACGTTTCTCTCACTGATGAAAACACTTTATAGCTCAAATTTCTATCAGAGGACATAAATCATCTATGTTCCTGGTCCAGCGAGGTACTAGACAGGGATGCCCGCTCTCTCCCCTACTATTTGTTCTAGCAATAGAACCCCTTGCAATGGCTATCCGCTCCCATCCCAACATCCATGGTGTTTACTGTGGTCAACAAGAACACAAATGTGCACTATTTGCTGATGATGTCCTTATGTACATCACCAAACCCCAAACCTCACTCCCAGAACTCTTGTCCTTGCTAGATCGTTTCTCGCTAATTTCGGGTTTGACCCTAAACTCACAAAAAACCCTGGCACTTAATATCTCACTACCCCCCACGGAAGTACAGCTCCTCCAAAACACATACAGCTTCAAGTGGGCTTCCCACTCCCTCCCATACTTGGGAGTCCATCTGACCCCTTCGATAGGTACATTATATAAAGCAAATTATCCTCCTTTATTTAAAAAACTCAAAGAAGATCTTCGCTCCTGGGCGGAATACTCTCTCTCTTGGTTTGGCAGAATCAATTCGATAAAAATTACTTTTTTGCCCAGACTCCTACATTGTTTCCAGACACTACCGATAGCAATTCTGAGGGGAGACATGCAACATATACAAACTGAAGTTTTACGCTTCATATGGGGTAATAAGAAGTCACGGATACAAAAAAAAATACTTTACACACCTAAACCCATGGGAGGACTTTGGGTTTACATAGAAGCACTTGCGTGCCCCCCACTGGCAATAGGAGCCTTGATGTGGCTTCCTAATCGCAAACGCCCATCTATTCTATGTCCTACCTTATCACATTCTCTAGCGGTATAGGACAGAACAAGACACCGAACGTCCCTTATGTCACACCACACACCTCTAGCTCCCATCTTTTGCAATCCGGAGTTTCCTCCTGGCCTTGCTCCACAACAATTCCAATGGTGACTCAATAAAGGATTAATGTGAATTGGGGACTTCCTTAATGGAAACCAAGTGCATACGATAACATACTTCAAAGACAACTTCTCAATGCCTCCCATTGAGGTATTCCGATATAACCAAATTTCCTCATTCATTAATTCCAAAATGAAACAGGTGGGGGGCCCCATGACACTTACCGCATTTGAACTAACTTGCCAAAACAGAGGCACACAGAGGGGCCGGATCTCTACCATATACTCTTCTATAACTGAACCAGATACTAAACTCGCCTATATGACCCAATGGGAGAGGGACTTGAACCTCTCCCTTGAGCTGTCAGACTGGCAAGATATTGCCTACCAACTCTCAAAAATCTCTATTAACACTA
Organism: Rana muscosa; assembly: GCA_029206835.1. NCBI lineage: Eukaryota > Metazoa > Chordata > Amphibia > Anura > Ranidae > Rana > Rana muscosa. The sequence continues at coordinate 1,070,453,827 of CM055122.1, read as the reverse complement.
CCCTTATTGAAGCCAACTACAAAACGCTGCTACGCTGGTACTTAGTCCCCACGAGAATAGCTAAAATGCATCCTTCCTCCTCGCCTCATTGTTTCCGACAATGTGGACAGATGGCCACCATGCACCATATTTGGTGGCAATGTCCACTAGTAACCAGGTTTTGGATAAGGATCTTTAATCTGATCAATTCAGTAACATGTATCAACATCCGTCGGTCCCCAGAGAGCGCGCTTTTTCATAGACTACCCAACGGGATCCCCAAAAAATCAATACGCCTCATAACCTATATCTTGTTGGCAGCGAGAATAACAATTGCAAGGAACTGGAAACACTCAAGAATACCCCTAGAACAAGTTAAGGATAATCTCAACTGGATTATGATTAATGATAAGCTCACTTACACTCTTCACAATAAAGCAGAGATGTTCAACAAGATATGGGATCCATGGATCAAGTATATCTCCACTTAATGAGGAAATCCGGGTGACCCTCTCTCTCTCTCTCTCTCCTCTCTCTATCCCTTCCCTCCTTTCTCTTTCTCTTCTATGCTCCTTTCCTCTCTCCCTTGTTCTCTCTTTCTTTCTATTCTTGGTGGTATACCTTTTTGTATACCTTGGTTATCGATATACCGTGATAGAACGTTACTGATGAGGCAGTAAACCTTATCATAGTAGGGATTCACGGCTAACCCCAAATTTTTTAATCGGGGTCCACTGAAGCCCTGGACCCTCCCTATCCCTCCCCCTAGTACTGGTATATTCTAATGCTACTGGCACACATACTATGCCCTACCTGAGGGCTTGAATAGCTCTTATGATGATATTATGCATATGCCTCCTACCTCCTGACAGGTTCTAGGCGGGGAAAAATATATTGTCAAAACGTTTAAATGTTTGGCCGAATGTAACCTGGATATTTGTTCATTTTTTTTCCTTTTTTTTCTTTTTTTTTCTCCTCTCCTGTTTTGTATTTACCTCAATAAAAATATTGCAATATAGATTATTAGCTCCTTGAGGGCAGTGACTGATGTGAATGTACTATGTGTACTGCTTTGAATCCAGTGTTTCCCTGCTGTGCTTATCTGCTGCTACGTGCCTGGTCCTGCACTGCCATGTGCCTTTCTAATATCAGATGACGTGCCTCCTGGTCTGTCCTCTTCCAACTGCTTTGTTGAAGGTGATGCCTCCTGGGATATGTGTCAGATGCCTAATCCCAATCCGCATTCTGTGGTTTCAGCCAGCAGGACAGGGTAGGGACGTAGGGGCCAGAACCATAGCACACTGTGGGTCAGGCACCTTACCCTCATACTCATCTATGTGCTGAAGGCTTTGCAGCGCTTCAAGAGAGTGAAGATCAGCAGCATGACAGGTAAGTACTAAAGTATGTGGGGGGGGGGGTGCAGCAGCAGTAAACACTAAGAGACCAGATAGTCAACTGGGTCCTCCGTGCCCCCTTCGCCTGGGCCCAAGGCCCTCAGTCACATCTGGACGGTCTATGGAACTTGCAGGAGATGCTGGCTGTCTAGAGTCGCTGTTCTGGCCCTTCTTGCTTCCAAGTCTGTAGAGGCCAGAAGCTTGAGCACAAGAGGAGAGAGGTCCCATTCAGGAACCTCCTGCACTGGTAGGACATTCACAGGGTCGAGCACTTCTCTGCCTCTGGCTAGTTTGGTGGAGCAGTTGCTACTTGGCACACGGGGCCTCAGCAAGTTTCAGTGAAGGCATCTCCTAATGGGGTTGGGTCCCTCTGAGACTATGTTATATGCTGGAGGTGGAGGAAAGGGCTGTTGTTCAACCCAATATGGAGTACAGTCCCACTTAAGCCCCATACACACGGTCGGACTTCCATCTGACTTTTCCCTGGATTTTTGTCCGAACAGAGTTGGCCGGGCACACCCATAGCATACACACCACAGTACTTTTCTGCAAACTTTCCCAAAACTTTTTGCAACATCACGTGGTTTTTCTGCTCTTTACCGCCACCCTTTGGTCAACTTCTGCTATTGTTGGTTGATTTTAACATTAGTTGTTTTGTCCATCGGACAAAAGTCCTATGGTTTTCTGTACACACGGTTGGACTTTGCTCCATCTGACTTTTGTTGGCCAAAAGTTTGTCCGTTTGCAGACCCAACTTTTGTCCGATGAAAAAAAAAAAAAAAGTTTGTCTGATGGAGCTTACACACAGTCGGATTGTTGGTCCAACTTGCTCAAAATGAAGTTTGTTGGCCAAAAGTCCGACCGTGTGTATGGGGCTGTTGCAACCCCGGTTGCAACAGCAGTTTATCTAAGGCAGAGTTCTCAACCAAGTCCTTGTGTCTGTCCAACACCACTTGTGTCATGGATATGCATTAATGTCTGTCTGCCATCTTACCTTCCTCCTCATGTGTTCATCTAGAGACCAGACCTCCTTCACCTGGCTTCCTTTATAATCTCCTCCCAGCCTGACTCCACCCCAGGCCCTATCACTGAACACTATATTAACCTGTGCACTGCAAGCCTGCTTTGCTGATCAACGTGTTTGTTAGGCATTGTGTGTTTGGGTTCCTGCCTGCCGTGTGCTACGTCTGTCTCTCTGTTACGTTATTGGCTTGTCCCCGACCATCCCTGTCTGCTCGTGACCCTTGACCTTCGGCTCGTTCTTCGTTATCCTTGTCTGCTTGTGGCCCCTGACCTTCGGCTTGTTATTCGGTTCTCTCTATCGTGTGCTGCTGCTTCCCCTTATCCTACGGGGCGTGAGCTAGGAAACTCCAGGGGCCGCGACCTGGTCCCAGCCTGCAGCGTAACATCCTCACCACTAGAGGCCCTGGAGAAGACCAGCTGGGTCTTAGACTCCGCGCCCTGGGGAATCTTGGCTCTCGCTTCCGTTGGGATCCCGGTTGTGCTCCTCTGGTCCCGCTTTCCACAACCACCCAGTTTCCTATCCACAGAAGCCAGCCATAGGGTTCACTACCTCGCGGTGCACTCCTGTCCCCCTACGGTGTGCATCTGTCACCTGGCCACAGGTGACCCTGACAGTTTGATCAGCCATGAACCCGGCTGACATCCCGCTTCCCGCGGATGATCCATTGCAGGGCATAGTTCGCAGACTTGAGACCCAGGAATCAAATCAGACCCAGGTGATGCGATTCCTCCAGGATCTGGCTTCTCGATTCGAGCAGCTTCAGGTCTCCTTGGGAACCCCGAATCCGCAACCCCAAGTACAACCAGCGGCTGTACCTATCGCACCAGTCGCAGCCTCACACTCACTAAGATTGCCAGCTCCGTTCCGTTTCTCTGGGGACTCCAAGGCCTGCAGGGGGTTTCTCAGCCAATGCACTATTCATTTTGAGCTTCAGCCTCAAAGCTTCCTATCTGACCGGGCTAAGGTAGCCTATATCATTTCCCTCCTCTCCGGTGAAGCTTTGGCCTGGGCTGCCCCCCTGTGGGAGAGGAACGATCCGGTGGTTTCCAGTCTGTCCGAATTCTTGAAGTTCTTTCGTAATATCTTCGAAGAGCCGGCTCGGGCTTCTTCAGCGGCTAGTGCTGTCTTACGTCTTCGCCAAGAATCTAGTTCAGTGGGGCAATATGCTCTTCAGTTCCGTATCCACACAGCTGAATTGAGCTGGAATAATGAGGCCCTGGTCGCTACCTTTTTACATGGCCTCTCTGACCGAGTGAAAGACGAATTAGCGGGAAGAGCCATTCCCGTCGGTCTGGACGATGTAATTTCATTATGCAACCAGATCGACATTCGTTTTCAAGAGAGGTCCTTAGAAAAAAGACGCCAGCACTCTCTGGGTCCTAGCCAGTCTGAGCTCCCCTCCCTTCATTCCGTGGAGCATCCTCTTCCTGCTGAAGAACCTATGCAGCTGGGCCGGACCGGACTAACCCCCGAAGAACGTGCTAGGCGCAGAACTCTGGGCTTGTGCCTCTATTGTGGGGGCAAGGGTCATTTTCGTGACTCCTGCTCGCTTCGTCCGGGAAACGCTCGGGTCTAATACATTTGGAAGGTGGAGTATTGGACCCAGAAACATCACCTTCTCGCCTGCTCTTGCCGGTGTCCCTTCATGTAGGCACTTCTCCTCAGTCAACCCTTGCATACCTGGATTCCGGGGCTGCCGGCAATTTCATGGATTGGAGAACTGCTTCTTCTATGAAGCTTACCCTTTCACCTCTCACTACCCCATTGGTAGTCTCGGCAATTGATGGCACTGTTCTCCCAGGGGGCCCTATTCGCTTCCAGACGCTACCCATTAGGATGTCGGTAGGGATTCTCCACCAGGAGTGGATATCCTTTCTTATTCTACCCAAGGCCTCTACCCCAGTTGTATTGGGCCTCCCTTGGCTACAGCTCCACTCTCCACATGTGGACTGGGTCTCTGGGCAGATTCTGGCCTGGGGTTCCTCATGTTTCTCGTCGTGTCTTCTCAAGGTGACCCCCAAGGAGAGTCTTCCGGTTGCTGCCACTTCTGTTTCTTCTGATCTTCCCGCCGCATACAGCGATTACCGGGATGTGTTCTGTAAAAAATCAGCTGAGGTGCTTCCTCCCCACAGGTCTTTTGACTGTGCTATTGATCTTGTCCCCGGAGCAACTCTACCCAGGGGTCGTACCTACCCTCTGTCCATCCCAGAGACCCAGGCCATGTCGGAGTATGTAGCAGAGAATCTGGAGAGAGGGTTCATCCGGAAATCCTCATCGCCTGCAGGGGCAGGGTTCTTTTTTGTTGCCAAAAAGGATGGTACCTTAAGACCCTGCATCGATTATCGGGGTTTAAATGCGGTTACTATTAAAAATCGATACCCCTTACCCTTAATATCTGAGCTATTCGATAGGTTGAAGGGTGCCTCCATTTTCACCAAGTTGGATCTCAGAGGCGCGTACAATCTCATTCGAATACGGGAGGGTGACGAATGGAAGACTGCATTTAACACTAGAGACGGGCATTACGAATATCTGGTGATGCCTTTTGGTCTGTGTAATGCTCCAGCCGTGTTTCAAAACTTTGTCAATGAAATCTTCAGAGATCTGCTGTACCAGTTTGTTGTCATCTATCTGGATGACATTCTGATCTTTTCTGAAAATCTGCTCGTCCACAGAAACCATGTCCGCACTGTACTTCAACGTCTTAGAGAGAACAATCTCTATGCCAAGCTGGAGAAATGTTCCTTTGAATGTTCTGAGGTCCTGTTTTTGGGGTGCTTTGTCTCATGTTCGGGGCTTCGTATGGACCCTGGGAAGGTCTTGGCTATCACCAACTGGCCTCTTCCTGCTAGCCTCAAGGCCACACAGCGCTTTCTTGGCTTCACTAATTATTATAGGCAGTTCATAAGGAATTACTCTTCCATTGCCGCGCCTATTATCGCTTTGACCAAGAAGGGTGTGAATGCCAGAGACTGGCCTCCCGAAGCTGTCTCTGCATTTCACAACCTGAAACAGGCCTTTGTTTCTGGCCCCCTCTTGAGGAGACCAAATCCTGGGAATGCATTTTTTATTGAAGTGGACGCTTCCTCAATGGGGGTGGGAGCTGTGCTTCTTCAAATCTTTGAGAAGAGACGCCAACCATGTGCGTTCTTCTCCAAAAAATTTTCTCAGGCAGAGAGGAATTATGCCATCGGTGATCGGGAACTTCTCGCAATTAAATTGGCGTTAGAGGAGTGGCGTCATCTCTTGGAGGGTTCCCCTCACTCCATAACGATCTTTACCGATCACAAGAATTTACAGTATCTACAGAATGCTAAACGTCTGAATCCTAGACAGGCCAGGTGGAGTCTCTTCTTTGCCCGTTTTAATTTCACGATTACCTACAAACCTGGTTCCTGCAACGGTCGGGCTGATGCGCTCTCTAGGTCATTTGACACTTTGGACGAGGAGTCCGCCCCTGAACCTGAGCCGATCATTCCCACCTCATGCATTGTTGCCCACTCTACCACCCTGAAGTCTAAAATTCCGCCTGGTAAGACCTTTGTCCCCACTGGGCTAAGAGCTAAGATCCTTCGTTGGGGACATGATTCCAAGGTGGCAGGGCATTCTGGATTCCTCCGATCCTTCCTACTCATCAGTCGTCACTACTGGTGGCCTAATCTCCGCTCAGACGTCAAAGACTACGTTAAAGCTTGTCATGTCTGTGCTCAGTCCAAATCCTCCACACAAGCTCCTGCTGGTCTCCTCATGCCCTTGCCTATTCCTAAGGAACCCTGGGCCCATATTGCCATGGATTTTATCACCGATCTCCCACTGTCTGAGAATAATACAGTCATTTGGGTGGTAATCGATCGATTCTCCAAGATGGCTCATTTTGTTCCTCTTCCTGGTCTTCCTTCTGCCCCTGCCTTGGTTCCCATTTTCATTCGAGAAATTCTCCGCCTACATGGGGTCCCTTCTCATATTGTTTCCGACAGGGGAGTCCAATTCACGTCTCGTTTTTGGAGAGCCTTTTGCAAATCCCTCAATATTGTCTTGGATTTTTCTTCTTCTTACCATCCCCAATCCAATGGACAGACTGAGAGGGTTAATCAGGAGTTAGAGGTCTTTCTTCGCACCTTTGTGTCTTCTCACCATGACGATTGGTCCTCTCTACTCCCGTGGGCAGAATTCTCCCATAACAATCATGTGAATACCAGTTCGCAGAAGACACCCTTTTTCACAGTTTATGGAAAACACCCTCAACTTCCTCTTCCTATGATCTGTTCTCCAGACATTCCAGCTTTGGCTTCGGTTCAGGAGTCTCTCAATTCCGTTTGGGGTCACGTTCATGATTCCCTCCGGGCAGCTGCTGAAAAATTCAAAGGCTTTGCCGACCGCCGCAGGCGTAAACCGCCTTCTCTTCAGCCAGGGGACAAAGTCTGGCTCTCTACCAGGAACATCAAGCTCCGAGTTCCTTCTCTGAAGTTTGCTCCACGATTCATCGGTCCATACACGGTAACTGCTAAACTGAATCCGGTTTGTTTCAAACTCCAGATTCCTAAGAGCCTTAAAATCACTAACTCCTTTCATGTTGCTCTTCTAAAGCCTTTAGTCCTCAATAAATTCTCTCGTCCTCTTCCTACCGTGGCGCCTGTCTCTGAGGATAATCAGGAGTACGAGATCAGTCAAATTCTGGACTCCCGACTCTGTAAAGGCGTTCTTCAGTACCTCGTTCATTGGAAAGGGTTTGGTCCTGAGGAGAGGTCTTGGATCACTGCATCTGAGGTCTTTGCACCTCGTCTGTTAAAGGAGTTTCATCTGAAGTTTCCCTCTAAACCTGGGCCCAGGCGGGGAAGGGGGAGGCCTCGTAAGAGGGAGGGTACTGTCATGGATATGCATTAATGTCTGTCTGCCATCTTACCTTCCTCCTCATGTGTTCATCTAGAGACCAGACCTCCTTCACCTGGCTTCCTTTATAATCTCCTCCCAGCCTGACTCCACCCCAGGCCCTATCACTGAACACTATATTAACCTGTGCACTGCAAGCCTGCTTTGCTGATCAACGTGTTTGTTAGGCATTGTGTGTTTGGGTTCCTGCCTGCCGTGTGCTACGTCTGTCTCTCTGTTACGTTATTGGCTTGTCCCCGACCATCCCTGTCTGCTCGTGACCCTTGACCTTCGGCTCGTTCTTCGTTATCCTTGTCTGCTTGTGGCCCCTGACCTTCGGCTTGTTATTCGGTTCTCTCTATCGTGTGCTGCTGCTTCCCCTTATCCTACGGGGCGTGAGCTAGGAAACTCCAGGGGCCGCGACCTGGTCCCAGCCTGCAGCGTAACATCCTCACCACTAGAGGCCCTGGAGAAGACCAGCTGGGTCTTAGACTCCGCGCCCTGGGGAATCTTGGCTCTCGCTTCCGTTGGGATCCCGGTTGTGCTCCTCTGGTCCCGCTTTCCACAACCACCCAGTTTCCTATCCACAGAAGCCAGCCATAGGGTTCACTACCTCGCGGTGCACTCCTGTCCCCCTACGGTGTGCATCTGTCACCTGGCCACAGGTGACCCTGACAACTTGCTTGGCTATCTGTAACCGATCCCAATGTTCCTGCACCCAGGTGCTAGGCATACGGGGCATTGAGTTCTCTGGAGAGCCCAGTAGGAGATCCACCTGTAGTTGGCCATAGCACCCAAAAATTGGGAAGAAGGCATGTGGCCTGTAGCCTGATGAACTGTGTTATATGCCCAGATGTGATAGTGCCATCTATCTAGGTGCCCTATTCTGGAGTCCGTAGCATGCCCAGCAGGGTACAGTTGAACAGTTCTTAAGCTCCATTGCCCCGTGGGAGGTGGGGGGATGTGGTTTGTGGATACCACTGAGGCAACACAGCTTGGAAATAATAACTGACTCAAAGTTTGGGCTCTGGTCCAAAAGTATCTGTTTAGAACACCTGTAGGGTTGGACCACAGGCTCCCAAAACAACTTGGCCGTAGTAGGGGATGTATGGTCCTTAGTAGGGACAACCACTGTGTAGTTGGTCGACAAAAACTAGGGTATGGTAATACCTGGAGGGCAAGCTGAAGTTTGTGAGAAAGTCCATGGTGATCAGCTCAAAGGGCTACGAGGTGGTGATGGTAATGGGTGTAGTTTTTTTTTTAGGAGGGGCTTTATGCACAGTGCAAATTTCACAGTCCTGACAAGCCCTAATGAACCATTTTTGCCATCTGTGGGCAAAAGAAGTACTTCCTGACCAATGACTGAGTTCTGTCAGCTCCAAAGTGTCCACTATGTAGGACTTGACAGACCAGGAGGATATGCAAATGGAAGACCACAATCTGTAGTATGTCCTGCTGTTCAGTTGGGATGCACGCTTGGTGATAAAGCACATTGTCTTGTGTCTGGAGTTGATCCCACTGCCTCAGGATTGCTTGTGCTGTACAGGACAATCTCTGACACTCACAGGAGGACAGCTTGTGCCGGCAAGAGAGGAAGCACTGCACCTGCATGAGATCAGGATCCTCCTGTTGAATCAGTGCCCACTCCTCTTGGTTGTGGATTTTTTCCGTGCTCCACCTAGGAACCTGTGTCTTGCTTCTAGAAGGAAAAGAGGGCTGTCGTGGGCAAGACAGGGGCTTCAATGTCCTCCCATGTAGAGTCCACATCCTCCCCTAGGTTTTCTACAAGATATAGCCGGAGAGGGCGTCAGCATGCCCATTACTTTTTCCAGGCTTGTAGTGGATCTCCTAATTGAATAGTGCCAAGCGTGTGACCCACCTTTGTTCCAATTCCCCTAGTTTTGCTGTGTCCAGGTAAGCGAGGGGGTTGCTGTCTGTGCAGACCTCTATGTCTGCCCCTGTGAGGTACTCTGCAAACTTTTCAGTGATGGCCCACACTAAGGCCAGCAGCTCCAATTTGAAGGACCTGTAATTGTGGGTTTTTTTTTTCAGTAGGCCACAGGCTGCATCTTGCATTGGCAATCACCCACTCACAGCTGTCTTGCACCTGAGCCAGTACACCTCCCAGCCCTTGTAAGCTCTCTTCCATATACACACGGATGGGCTTTGATGAGTCTGCAAAGGCCAAAAAAGGTGCCAAAGTCAACCTTTGCTTGAGTGTTTCAAAGGCCTGTTTTTGGGATTGGTGCTACTAGGCTTGGTTGGAGGTTGAAGAACCGCCTTTCTTCTGGGTAGCGTGGTTGCTCAGCAGCTTGGTAAGCCGAGTGGCTATTTTGGCAGGCAAACTTAGGGATGCACCGTTTTGGAGAAAATAATGATATCGCCCAAGTAGACCAGCACAGTCTCAAGGTTTAAGCTTCCCAGACATCTCTTCATTAAGCGCTCAAATGTGCTGGAGCATTACTTAGCCCAAAGGGCATACGGTTAAACTGGAACAGTCCCAGGGGTGTGATAAACACAGTCATTTCACGATCTTGGTCTCTTACCAAATTAAGGGTGGAAAAGTACTTGGCTTGGCCCAGTGCCATAAGCAATTTCTCCACCTCAGGTAGCGGGTAGGCATCCCGGTTTATACAGGAATTTTGCTTGCGGTAGTCCACACAGAACCGCAGACTTCCAGTCTATTTTTTGCATCAGAACCACAGGAACAGCCCGCTCTGTAGCACATTGCGGAGCAAGTCCTTGACCTCCTGGCACAGAGCTGGGGTAATGTGACAGTACTGAATTGGTGGAGCATCTCCCATATGGATTGGGTGATCGATGGCCTCTGTGTAACAATAGTCTTCCGGGCTGGCGGAAAGGACCAGTAGATGATTTTCGAGCAGTTGGTGAAGCAGCCTTTGCTGCAGTAGAGTATAGTAACTGAAAAGGAATGCCCAGCTATTCCAGCAGTAGCTTATATTGTGACTCATTCAATGAGGCCGTGGCTGCTTGAAGCGGAGCACAAATAGCCTCTACCCTGGGTTGGGCCTCCAAGATGCAGTGATGGTGTACTATGTACAGTGCTGCTAAGGTAGCGGGGTTGGGGGGAGAAGTCAGGGTTGTCCCCAGGTTGATGAGCTGCACCAGGACCCTTTTTTTTGTGGACCTTGGATAAGGCGCGTGCAACTAGCCACTCCCCTGGTGCCACTGAGTTCTTGCGGGGTTTCACCGTTACTGTGACCCCTTGAAGCCTCTTGTGAGTCCTGATAGGAAGAGACCAGACAACCTCTTGGAGTGGTGCCAGGAGTAGTCTTTGTTTGTGAGGTGTGTAAACCACTATCACCTGTTCAGGCTGTTACCTCGCTGCTGGTGAGCTTTGTAGGCCTGTATTACGTTGGGCAACACAGCTCGCAGACCACAGCCATGCGCACACCAGCCAGAGTGCTAGAACTTGGCCAGTAAGCCGGGCAAGTCCAAGCCCTTGAGCGCATTCATGCCCAGAACAATGGGTACTGCTGAGTTTACTGGACCACTAGTCACTACCTGGTCGTTGATCTGGATCTTCACCCAGGTGACACTTTCTACCAGGATGGACAAAATTGTTGGCCGCCTTGAGGGATAGCCAGGAGGGGTCCAGCTGGCCGTAGAAGGCATACTCCAGGACAGTAACCTCAGAACCTGTGTCAATCTGGACTCGGTGCGATCATGGATGTGATCCACATGCCTGTTGGCCCAGCTGTGCTGTGATTCGTCACAGCACAAGCTGATCTGTGGGTCTCAGCTAATGATTGGCCGCCAGCACCCGCTGATCAGCTCAGTGATTCATGGAAGGAACTGACCTCCTGTGATTTTAAACAATACAGAGTTTTGTTCACTGACAGGGGACCTTGCTGTTTTTTTCCCTGCTAAGCAAGAAAAAAAGCCAACAAGATCCTTAGTAAAAGCAGCACATATCATACACATTACACATAGTTAGGCACACATTTAACCTTTGATCACACTAGATGTTAACCCCTTCCTACCCAGTGTCATTAGTACAGTGACAGTGCATACTATTAACACTGACTGGTGATGTCAGTGGCAGTTAGTCAGTTCCCCTAGTGTCAGTTAGTGTCAGATTGCCTGCTGCAGTCCCATTATAAGTCACTGATCATTAGTAGTATAAAATAAATAAATACAAATTCCAGTATATGTCCCATAGTTTGTGGACATTATAACTGTCAGAAAAACCAATCAATATACACTAGTTGGGTTTTTTTTTTTTATCAAAGACACGTAACAGAATACATTTGGCCAAAATGTATGAAGAAATTTGATTTATTTTTATTGGATATGTTTTATAGAAGTAAAAAAAAAAAATGTTTTCTTTTTATTTGTTGGTCTTTGTTTATATCGCAAAAAATAAAAAACCCAGTGGAGCTTAAATACAACCAAAAGTTTGCTCTATTTGTGTGAAAATAAATTATATAGATTTTGTTTGTGTACAGTGCTTCATGACCACGTAATTGTCAGTTTAAAATGAGCGCCAGACTCCTTCAGAAAAAAATAAAAGTAAGCGGCTACAAATACTGTACTTGCTGACTTTTAAAAGAGAAGCATGGGATTTTGCTTTTTTCAAGAATCATACTTACCTAGGTGGATACATCATCGTTCCCCCGACGTCTCTAAGACTGAGAACCAAGCAATCAAACATCGCCGATCGCTCGATTCTCAGGGCTCCGTAAGCGGAAAGCTGGTGCCTCTCTACTCTGCCCCCACCCCCGGCGAGCACTGGGCTGTGGAGGGGCGGGAATGGGCGGCTCAGGCTCTGAGGCTTGCTGAGAGGCTAAGCCAGGTGCCGGTCCAGGCATGTGGGCAGATCCTGACCATATGGTCGCAATCCTTCCTGAGCCTGGACCGGCTTTGTGACGTCAGCCGACAGCGGGTTTCAGCCTGCTGTCTGTTGAATATGGGTCACAGGAGTGCAGAACGAACTGCACTCCTGTGATCCACAGAAGTACAGCCAAACAAGCTTTGGCGGTACCTCTGCTTTAATATAAGGACACTTACCTGTCCAGGGATCCCGCGATGTCCTCGCCCGAGCCGATTCTTCAATCAGCTTTGTGTGCAAGCGCCGGCATCTGTAGTAAGGGATACAGGAAGTGATGGCTTGCGGCTTCACAGCCTATTTCCTACTATGCATGTGCGAGTCGTGCTGGGCCTTGTGAATGTTCCTGTAGTTTTCTGGGACCTGTCACGTGTCCCAGAAGACTGCGATAGAACTTCTTGCTCCGTTCACCGTAACAATCTGAACCGGAAGTAGGGTTGCCACTTTTGCCACTCCAAAGAGAATAGTAATGCATGCATAGTGCCCCTTCACCCTCCTGTCTGGCCCTGATCCAAGCCACATTCCAGTCTGAATAATGTTGGACAGTCCGGATTTTTTTATGTGTCTGGGTTTCAATGCAGCTGAAACCTGGACACATGATTCAAAACCCGGACTGTGCGGGTTAATCCCGAACAGGTGGCAATCCTAGCCAGAAGCAGGAGCGAGTACCTGTCAAAATAACCAGGTATCTGCCCACCCCCCCCCAAACAAAAATAGTGCCAAATGTGGTAGGGGAGAGGGTGCAAACAAGTGGAGCTTCCCATTTAACCACTTGGCGCCCGCCCACCATCAAATGATGGCGGGCAGCTTTCGTTCTGGGACGCCGTCATATGATGGCATCCCAGAACGTCTGCGGGGGCACCCAGTGCAGGAGACCATGGCCTCGCCGTGTTGCTAGGACACGGCACGACCCCGATCACTGTAAAGAGCTGCAGCGACAGCTCTTTGACCATGTGATTGGCTGTGTCCAATCACAGCCGGTCACATGTAAACACAGAGATGCCGGTAATCGGTGCTCCTTGCCTCACACTGACAGAGTGTGCGGCAAGGAGAGCCGATCAGCAGCATCTCCTCGCAGGGAACATCTAGATATGTAATCAGGGCACTAATCATCAGTGTCCTGATTACAATAAAGCCCCCACAGTGCCAGCAATGAGTGCCCACCAGTGCCACCAATCAGTGGCCATTAGTTATGCCAGATAGTGCTGGCTATCAGTGTCCATAAGTGCGGCATATTTGTGCTTCCTCATCAGTGCCCATAAGTGCTGCCTATCAGTGCCCATAAGTGCCACCTCATAAATTCAGCCTATCAGTGCCCATAAGTGGCACCTCATCAATGCAGCGCCCATCAGTGAAGGAGAAAAATTACTTATTTGCTAAATTTACTGACAGAAACTAAGAAAAATTTCCGGTCTTTTTTTAGGGGAAAAAAAAAACAAAAAAACTCAAGTGAATAAATACCACCAAAAGAAAGCTCTATTTGTGTGAAGACAAGTATAAAAATGTCACATGGCATGACTGTGCAATTGTCATCCAAAGTGCAACAGTGCTGGAAGCTGAAAAATGGCCCGTGCAGGAAGGGGGTGAATGTGCCCAATATTGGGGGGGTTAAAGTAGCGAAGTACCGAATAGCAAAAATTGGCCTGGTCATAAAGGGGGTAAAACCTTCCGGATGTCAAGTGGTTAGTTAACCTTTTCTGAGAGAAACACAGAGGCTGACATTGCTTATCCCCTTCTACATGTTAGCTGCTTTGCTCTTGCTATACATGTCATGACATAGTTGTTGGTACTTTCTGTTGTTTCAGGAAGTCAACCCATTATGAGAGTGTATGTCAAGCTGTTTGTCGCCCTAATAAAGTTCAGTGATAACAAAAAATAAAAAACCTGTGCTAGACATCATGTGAGAGAAGCGCCCGCCCCCCGCCTGTAGGTGAAGTCTTCCCTGTGGGCTCATCCATCTATACGGGGGTGCGCTGACTGAGGCAACTAGTGGGGGTTTCCCGAGAACCTTCTAAACGTGGTGTGGTATTACAGCTCTTGCGCTGTATCCGTGGCCATATTTGCGGATATAAAAAGTACGATGAATTGACCATGCGGGAAAAAAAGGAGTCGAATTTAGACTTTTTCTCCTCCCGGCGTTGAATGGTATATTCCGGAGGGGTCCCTGGCGGGAGTAGGCAGGAGGTGACGCAGCGGCGGCCATTTTCTCCTTCTGTGTTCGCTGGCTGTTTTTGTGCTGACAGACAGAGGCCGGTGTGGTGGTTAGTCTGGCTGGGTGCCTGGACTTCCTACCCCGCGAAGCGGCACGGAGACGGGTTAGGGGTCCCCTGTAGCTGAGCTCGGCGTTTCCTGAGAAGTGCGTAGTACCGAGGCCTTCGCCTGCTCCTCCTCCCTTCCTTCCTCCCTTCCTTCCTCCTCGCCGCCTCCTTCCCCTGTCACAGCACGACCCCCCGCTCCGGACTATGGGTGGGTCGGGGTGCAGTAGGGTGCTTAGCCCGATGAGCGGTGCAGCTCACGTCCAGAGGGGTCCGTTGGGGTCCCTGGTGTTTTCTTGACATGGATCTTCCCGGAGTTGTCACCCTTACCAGCCTCCCCCCGCATAAACAGCTGATCCGGCGCCCTGACATCTGCACTCAGCCTCCTGCGGACACCTTATTGTTGTTAGACATGACCGGCTAGGACACCCCTCCCTTCCCCCTACCCCCGATCACGATCTGTATCTCTCTCTGTGCGATGATCTCCTCCACCCCCTATCGCTGACCCTCTGATCGCACATTGTAGCAGAGTAGATAGGTCCCCCCCCCCCAATACAGAATTATTGTCCCAGCCCGAGTCATCATGGTGTCCCTCCTCAGGGGGTGTCAGCTGGTCGCACACATGGGCTCCCTCGGTGCCCTGATCATGATGATGCCCAGGATTGTGGGGCCTCTCGACCTGTGCTGTGAACACCCCACCCCCACTTGTTACAACGATATATAATCTATTTTTGCACTGTAGAGGTAATAGGAAGATAAAAGGGGGGGGGGTCGCTTGAACTATCATCAGCGTAGAGAATGCAGCCTTCCAGCTGGCCTATCTGTCCCTTACACCCCCTTCTCTGGTGAGCCAGGAGGAGGCTTCAATAACATGCCTAGGCAGGATGGCCTTTGATTTTATGGTACAGGCTGATAGCAGGAACATCTTCATTTCTTCACTGTCATCACACCCCTAGCATTTGTTTTGTTTTTTTGTTTTTATACCAGATGTGTTTTTGGTTCACGTTTTCTGTGTATATGATGCCTATTTTAGTTTCATCAGAAAACAGCACTTTGTGTCCTAGTTGTCCAGCCTTTGAGTTCCTCCACCCTGGTAGTAGGACAGGCCTGTCACACATTGCCTAACTAGAGATTTGGGTTGCACTGACCTGTTGGAAGTCATTGAAAGCAAAATAAGGGTAACATGGCTTGTTTCTGTTGAACTGGTGTCCGACCCACTCGCAATCGCTGAAAAGTGTCTTTAGGCGTTTAGCACCAGCTATAAAAAAAAATAAAAAATCAAATAGACCATGGGGGACCCCAACTCTCGTAAGAAGCAGGCTCTGAACAGGCTGCGCTCCCAGCTAAGGAAGAAGAAAGAGTCTCTGGCTGACCAGTTTGACTTCAAGATGTACGTCGCCTTTGTGTTCAAAGACAAGGTGAGGGATGGGAGCTGCAATTCTTATTTATGTTATAATATTATGTGAATCTGAAAAGGACAGTTTTGCATTTTCAGCTGCAGTGATTTGTGTCAATGTGCACTATTATGTGATTTACTGTTCATTTCGAATGGCATTTCATCAACGTCTTCAAGGGCCCCAACATAGCCGGCAGCAAATTAAAGTAGAACTATAGGCACAACTTTTTTTCATTTTGGATAGAGTAAGGGATTTTTTTGTTGCCACCTGTGTCTTATTGCAGAGATTTCACTTCCTGTTCTATAGCCAAACAGGAAGTGAGGGGAAATCTCTGCAATTAAGGGAAATCCCTTGGGGACCCCCAGGTCACCAGAACTAGTGTCCCCATTGGAAGTTTTTCCTGCTATTACTTTTCTGGGGGCAACCCAAAATTTGGGATTTTCTTTTACTTTCAATGATAATGGTAAACGGGACCAGTAGTCTCTGTTCCCCCATTAATCTCCTTAAAGCGGAGGTCCCACAAAAAATATATATTAAAAGCCAGCAGCTACAAATACAGAAGCTGCTGACTTTTAATAAATGGACACTTACCTGTCCTGGAGTCCAGCGATGTCGGCAGCCGAAGACGAGCAATCGCTCGTCTCTCGGCTCCCCCCGCCGCCATCCTCGGTGAGGGAATCAGGAAGTGAAGCGTTGCGGCTTCACTACCCGGTTCCCTACTGCGCGTGCGCGAGTAGTGACGCGTTCCCAGTGGTCCCCGCTGACAAGCATACTCCACTCTATCCAAAACGGAAAAAAAGTTTTGCCTTTAGTTATACTTTTAACACTAAGGCTGCATTCACACTTCAGCGTTTTGAATCGCGGGCAGATTTGGCACATTTGAAAGCGCTAATGTGTGAATGGCAAATCGTTTGAGATGCCATTCTTTTTCAATGACACCTCAAATCGCGGTAAGCACGTCGCTCAAAAGTAGCTCCTGAACTTTTTTGGGGAAACCTGAGTGTTGCCGCAATTTATCGCAGCAGATCCACCCCATGATTTGAGGTGTTATTCAAATGAATGGCATCTCAAATTCGAGTCCCGCCATTCACACAGATTTCAAATCGTGGGCAGATTCGCAGCAAATCTTCCCGTGATTCAAAATGCTGAAGTGTAAATGCAGCCTACGCACCACTGTATCCAGATTACTTTATTTTGGGGGCAGATCTGTATTTGACATTGACTCAATTAAAGTGGTTGTAAAGCTTCCTTATATTAAAAAAAAGTCATACTTGCCTCCACTGTGCAGTTTGTTTTGCAGTGTGGCCCCGATCCTCGTCTTCTGGGGTCCCTCGGCGGCTGTCTCGGCTCCACCCCCGCATCAGATAACCCCCGTTATGGGAAGAGCCCTCTCCCAAGGGGGTTAGCTTGCGGGCGCACTCCCGTGATAAAGTCAGCGGCTATAGCCGCCGACTGTATCACTCGGCCCTGGCGCGCCGTGTCATTGATCTGATTGACAGCAGCGGGAGCCAATGGCTGCGCTGCTATCAATCATCCAATGAATGAGCCGAAGAGCCCGGTCGGGAAGCCTGCGCGTTCACGACACGGGACTTTCGAGGGCTCAGGTAAGTAAACGGTGGGGGGGGGCTGGGGGGCCGGCAAACATCAGATGTTTTTTCACACCCGCAGCGATTGTACACTGGGCATTTCAGCAAATCCCATCCAATGATTCATGGCTGGGACCTCAGGTCCAATCACAGCCCAGAGCCCTGTGATGAAAATCGACACAGGACTCTGAACAGAGGGAAAGATTTCCGTTTCTTTAAGAAACAAAGATCTTTAGTAAAAAGCACACTTTACACAAATGAACATTTGTAGATACACGTTTAACCCATTGAGTATCCGAGATGTTAACCCCCTTCCCAGCCAGTGTCATTAGTACAGTGACTGTATATCATTAGCACTGATCACTGTATTCGTATCATGGTGATGTCAGTTCCAAAGTGTCAGTTTGCCCGCCGCACTCAGTTCCTCGCTTATCACCACCATTACTAGTATAAAGAATAAATAAAAAAGAACTCCAGTCTATACACCATAGTTTGTGGACGCTATAACTTTCACGCAAACCAATCAACATACACTTATTGGATTTTTTTTTTTTAGTAAACACATATAGCAGAATACATTTTGGAAAAAAGTTATAAAGAATTTTTTTTTTCTATTGGTTATATGTTATAGAAGAAATAAAAAAATAAAAAATAATTCCAGCCTTTTTCGTTTATGTAATTAGAAAAAAACAAACAAAAAAAAACAGTAGCGATCAAATGGCACCAAAGAAAGCTATATTTGTGTGAAAAAAATACAAATTTGGTTTGGGTACTGTGTTGCATGACCGTGCAATTATCAGTTAAAGTAGTGCAGCGCTAAATAGCAAAAAATGGCCTGGTCATGAAGAGTTTAAAACCTTCCGGCACTGAGGTGATTAATCTCCCCTATGTGTTGGCCTATATGTCCATGCTCACTATAGGAGTTTAACTGTTGGGGTACACTGTAAGGGCTTTTTTTTTTCTCAATTTTAGGTTCTGAGTTGGACTTTAGTGTTTAAAAGCGCTGCCTGAGAGCGGGCACCCCAAGAAGCCTGCTTTTATTAGAAAATATGCTTGCTCTTGGACTTGGTTCACACTAATGTTGAGGAAATTCTGCGATCTGTATGCATTTCCTGCACCACATTCAAATTGCACTGCCCTTGGAATTTGCAGTGGATGTCAGTGCAATCTTAAAGCGGAGCTCTGCCGTAATAAAATTAAAAGCCAGCAGCTACAAATACTGCAGCTGCTGACTTTTAATATTGGGACACTTGCCTGTCCTGGAGTCCAGCGACGTTGGCAGCAGAAGACGAACAATCGCTTGTCTCTCGGCTCCCCCCACCGCCATCATGGGTGAGGGAATCAGCAAGTGAAGCGTTGCGGCTTCACTTCCCAGTTCCCTGCTGCGCGAGCAGCGCTGCACGTCTTTCACTGGTCCCTGCTGTGTTCTGGGAGCCGTGTGTTTCCCAAAACACAACGGGGGGGGGGACCGGGAAGTGACGTACTACCCGCAGTCTGCCCGCAGTGTGGATTCCCGGATGTGGGTGCAAATACCTGTCTTAGACAGGTATCTGCACCCCCCTCCCCCATGAAAGGTGCCAATTGTGGCACCGGAGGGGGGGGAGGAGGAATCCGGACAGCGGAGGCTCCGCTTTAACACCCACAAATGCAGGTTGCAAACGCAGTGCGTACTATGCAATCTGGTTGCAGTGCGGTTCCAAAATTGCTGCATACATGACTTTGGTGTGATGTGGTGCAATTTGAGCCCCATTCAAAATGAAAGCTCAAATTGCACCACCCTGTATCGCATGTGAATTGTACTGGAGTGCAGTTCTTGTCTGATTCACATGTAGGTCATAGTGTGACCTGAGTGTCTCTTTAAATTTGACTTTTAAATGTTACATAAAGAGTACAGGACTTATGCTTGCAGGGCCTTTTCTGAGTTGAATTTTGCAATTTAACTTTTGTTTTTTATTTTTGTATGTAACTGGTTGCAGGTGTTCAGCAGAATCCTTTATTTCCAAAACGTCTTTCAGGACAGCACCCGAGACTTCATGGCTCCTCCTCCTACAGGAAACACCTCATCAATTAATTCTTTAATTGGAGGCCTCCACGTTGCTTCCCTCAGTATTTTGTGTTTCCTCCAGCTGGAGGAACACCTCTGGTGAGAGCCACGATCTCTCAGGGCTTTCCTGGGAGACAAGGTTCTCAAATCAGTTTTTTTTTTTTCTAGGAGAGTGATCCTCCCACTTACCTCCTAGCATGGACGGTCCCGTGGGCTCCCTCTCCCTCTTCCGTGCTCGGGGAGAGCCTGTACGGCCCGGGAGGGCTGCCTCCTTTTTCTTCAGAGCGGTGGTTGCTGTACTCTCACCGATCGCTGGCGAAAGCGGCGTGGAGCTCTGCGGCGGCCGCCATTGTTCTGGTGGCCGAGGAGAGCCTCGGCCACGTCCTGTATGGGAAGAGGCAGCACTTCCGGGTCGGCGCGCGCGTCATTTCCGGCCGCAGCGCAGAGGGAGAGGGCAGGGTCACCTGGTGCCTTAAAGTTCCGGTTCCAGGTCAGCGCGGCGGCGTTTTTGAATCTGGAGCCGGCGTTTTCTCTTCCACGCATCCGCAGACAGCTATGGATAGCGATGCAGCGGATAAGGGGGCAAGCCAAGGCACCAGCAAGGCTAAGGTAAGGGACTGTGTCCTATTTTACACTGGGCCGCTTTCTCCTGTAGAGGGGGGGGGTATTCACCCTTCTCCCCCCTCCATCTCCCCCACCCCCCATCTCCCTGGTGGTGCAGTGGCTGGTGATTTAGCATGTCTGCATAATATCTAGGGGTCTTTTTGTAAAAGTTGATGGTGGTGGTGCATGGCTTGCGGGGCACAAGGAAGTGAAAGTGTTTTTTCCTATGTGCACCTGGGTGTATTGATTTGTACTGTGTAACAGTTTTTTCTTAGCGTGGTCCCTGGTTTTTTTCTTTTCTGTTTGTGCAGGCCAAAAGTTCTGCTCAACCAGTGAAGAGAAGGTGCCCTGTTTGCAAGGAAAAGTTAAGCGAGGCTTGGACCAAGTCGCTTTGTGCAGATTGCACTGCAAATGTAGTCAGGGAAGAGTCTCCATCCTTTTGTGGCGATCTAGTATCTACAATTAAGGATGAACTCCGTGCCACCTTTCAAGCTTTTAGGTCAAACCTAAAAGAAGAACCAGGCCCTTCAAGGGAACCTAGGGCTCCGCAGCCTTCTTCAGAACCCCAAGACGGCTCTCAAATATTATTGGGAGGTCCGATAGACGCTTCCCAAGAATCTGCTTCCCTTGCTCCAGATGGAACAGACTCTGAGGAGGAAGAAAATGAAGCAGAGAGCGCTTCTAAGTACAAAATGTCGCTTGAAGAAGTCGCAGGACTTTTAAAAGTAATCCATGCGACTTTGGGGATTGAAGAGGAAAAGAAGGAGCTCTCCCTACATGACCGCATGTATGCAGGTTTGGGTGATCCAAAAAGCCGTGTTTTTCCAGTCCATTCAATAATCTCGGACATGATTAAAAAAGAGTGGTTGGAACCTGAGAAAAAGCCATTTTTTTCCCGGTCTCATAAGAGAAGATTTCCATTTGAGGACAACCCGGATTCCATCTGGAACAAGGTTCCAAAACTGGACTCTGCTTTTTCACAGGTCTCAAAATCAACTGACCTTGCCTTTGAGGACATGGGCATGTTAAAGGAGCCCATGGACAAAAGAATGGATTTGCTTCTTAAAAGGGCTTGGCAGTCTGTGATGAACAATCTAAAACCAGCAATGGCAACAACCTGTGTCGCTAGGAATTTAGAACACTGGATTAACCAGATGAAGGCCCATGTTACAGCGGATTCTCCAAAACAGGAGATTCTGGACTCATTTACAACGCTTTCTGCAGCAGTATCTTATATTGCGGATGCTTCAGCAGAATCCATTCGTATGTCAGCCAGATCAGCGGCTTTGACCAATTCTGCTAGGAGAGCATTGTGGCTTAAAACTTGGCCAGGAGATGCTGCATCTAAAAATAGACTGTGTAGCATTCCCTTTGCAGGGGATTTGCTATTTGGTTCGGAGCTGGAGTCCATTCTTGACCGTACGGCTGACAAAAAGAAGGCGTTTCCGGTCAAAAAACAACAGGTACAGACCTGTAAGCGTTTTTTTCGTCCCCAAAAAGGACAACAGGAAGGAAAAACGCAAACCAAAAGGAAGCAGTGGTCTTCCCAGAAACCAAAAGGTAGGAGTGGAGTGCTCTTCCATCCTCCTGCGACCCCCGGAAAGCCGCAGTGACAATCCACCCCAAGTAGGGGGAAGACTCCAGGAGTTCATTCCCCAGTGGAGAGACATCACTACAAATCAGTATATTGTAAACATGCTCTCCCAAGGATATGTGGTGGAATTCACGGAAGAACCCCCAAAGAGATTCCTAGTGACAAACGTCCCGAGGGATCCGGTCAAGGCACTCGCCATGAAGTCCCTAATTCAGGAACTGATATCCCAGAGAGTCATTGTTCCGGTTCCAACAAGGGAGTTCTTCCAGGGGTTCTATTCTCACGTTTTCCTTGTACAGAAACCTTCAGGAAAGTACCGCCTCATCCTAAATCTAAAAATGCTGAATTTGTCAGTAGAATACAAAAGATTTCGGATGGATTCCATTTTCTCAGTAAGAAGCCTCCTGAGTCAAGGATGCTTCATGGCGTCAATAGATTTGCAGGACGCATACCTCCACATTCCTATTGCTGCCAGATCTCAGAGATATCTGAGGTTAGCACTGAGAGAAGGGAAGAAGGTGGTACACCTGCAATTCAGA
Source organism: Rana muscosa (assembly GCA_029206835.1). Taxonomy (NCBI): domain Eukaryota; kingdom Metazoa; phylum Chordata; class Amphibia; order Anura; family Ranidae; genus Rana; species Rana muscosa. The sequence continues at coordinate 1,070,431,694 of CM055122.1, read as the reverse complement.
GCTCTTCCATTCGGCCTGTCATCTTCTCCAAGGGTGTTCACGAAGGTAATGGCCGAAGCTCTAGCACCCTTGCGTCTAGAGGGAATTTCAGTGATTCCTTATCTAGACGACCTGCTACTGTTTGCCCAAACAAGAGATGGACTTCAGAGAAACTTGGACAGAGCACGTGCTCACCTAGAATCCATCGGATGGATACTAAACCTCCAAAAGTCCAATCTGATTCCCTCTCAGGAGGTGTTATTCCTGGGTTTCCGTATCAACTCTGTGGAGCAAAAGATTTTTCTCCCAGAAGAAAAACGGGAAAAGCTGTTAAAGGTTGTGTCACTCTTACAAACCAGTCAGCTTCTGTCCATCAGGAGGGTCATGTCAGCATTAGGAACCCTGACCTCTTCCATACCGGCAGTACAATGGGCAAAGCTCCATTTCAGGCCACTGCAAAAGTTTCTGTTAAAAATCTGGGATCGCCAGCAGAATTCACTAGATTCACTGGTGAAGATCCCCACCAAAGTAAAGAGGAGTCTCTGGTGGTGGAAGAACCAGGCAAGACTCTCAGCAGGCCTGTTATGGTCCTTTCCAACCCAGGTAAGGCTAATAACCGATGCCAGCTCCTGGGGTTGGGGGGCTCACATGAGCGGTCGTTGGGCTCAGGGATCTTGGTCCACAAGGGAAGCAATGAGATCTTCAAACTGGAGGGAACTAAAGGCGATAGAAATGGCCTTATTGTTCTTTGCAGAAGAAGTCCAAGGGCGACATACACAAATTCTGTCGGACAACGCCACGGCGGTGGCTTACATAAACCGACAAGGGGGCACCAGAAGCAGAATACTTCAAGGCCTAGCAGAGAGCATTCTAAATTGGGCAGAGCTCCATACTCAATCCTTGTCCGCGGTCCATCTAAAAGGGACCCTAAACAGGATAGCGGATTTCCTCAGCAGGAACCAGGTGTACGAAGCGGAGTGGCAATTGAATCCAGATGTCTTCAATCTAATAGTGAAGAAATGGGGACAGCCAAGAGTGGATCTCTTTGCGACTCAGGAAAATACACAAATATCTCTCTTTTTTTCCCTGAACAGGAACGAGTCATCTCTGGGGGTAGATGCTCTGGCGCACAGTTGGAATTTTCACCTCAGCTACGCCTTCCCTCCTTTTCAGCTGATTCCGCAGGTCATAACAAAAATCCGGAAAGAGGATACGACAGTAATCCTCATCACTCCCTTCTGGCCCAAGAGGCCCTGGTTTTCGGCTCTTCTACAGATGCAGATCAAACCATACTGGCATCTTCCCGTGAGACAAGACCTTCTGTTACAAGGTCCGCTGTTTCACCAAGAAGTAGAAAAGCTAAAACTCACAGCCTGGCTTCTGAGGAGCAGCTCTTAAGGAGAAAAGGATTCTCGGATAGGTTGGTGGCTACCCTCCTATCTAGCAGAAAGAATGTTACCAGAGCAATATATCACAAAGTCTGGAAAGTCTTTAACTCTTGGTGCACTACATCCGGCAGACCATTAAAGCAGATTTCTTCTATCTTGGAATTTCTGCAAGAAGGAGCAGACAAGGGCCTAGCGATCAGTACCCTAAAAGTTCAGGTTGCCGCACTGGGGGTATATTTTGAGAAATCTATTTCATCAGAACCCCTAGTAAACAGATTCTTTAAAGCCCTCACTCGGGCTAGACCGATAGTGATCAAAAACTGTCCGTCATGGGACTTAGTCGTTCTACAGGCCCTGACCAGGGAACCTTTCGAACCTCTCAATTTAACCTCCCTAAAGCTAATTACTTTAAAAACAATTTTTCTAGTAGCTATTACAACAGCTCGAAGGATCAGTGAGCTGCAAGCTTTATCTATCAGGGAACCATTTTTTTTCTATTTTTTCAGACAGAATTGTGCTGAAGACGGATCCTAACTTTTTACCAAAGGTTGCCTCAGTTCAAAATAGAACCCAGGAGATAATACTTCCTACGTTTTGTTCTAATCCGTCGGGTAAGAAGGAAGAAGAATTCCATACCCTGGATGTTAAAAGAGCAGTCTTAAGTTACCTGGAAGCTACTAAAGACTTTAGGCGTTCAGATGCACTATTCATTTTATTTTCTGGAAATAAAAAAGGAAGACAAGCTTCTAGAGGAACCATTGCCAGATGGTTGAGAATGGCTATCTCAGACGCCTATTCCCTTACAGGCCAGGAGAGTCCAGTAAGTATCAGGGCTCATTCTACTAGAGCTTCGGCGGTGAGTTGGGCAGAAAAAGCTGGTGCCACCCCCGAACAAATCTGTAAGGCAGCTACATGGACAAGTCTGACGACCTTTGCCCGTCATTATAGATTAGATCTCATGACGGCTGGGGACCAGGCTTTCGGAAGGAAAGTCTTACAGGCTGTTGTCCCACCCTAAATGGGGTAAGTCTCGATTATCCTCTCGGGTGCTGTCCTGAAAGACGTTTTGGAAAAATGCAAGTTAGACTTACCGGTAACTTGTTTTCCAATAGGCTTTCAGGACAGCAGGATCCCGCCCTTTTTTTATGCTGTGGCTGTAATACTATGTAATAACTGTCGCTTATGTGTTGCAGCTGGGGCTGGAGGTTCTCTACAAACAACTGAGGGAAGCAACGTGGAGGCCTCCAATTAAAGAATTAATTGATGAGGTGTTTCCTGTAGGAGGAGGAGCCATGATCTCTCGGGTGCTGTCCTGAAAGCCTATTGGAAAACAAGTTACCGGTAAGTCTAACTTGCATTTTTCCATACACCATACTGCTAAACATACAGAATAATAGTTTTTTTTATAGAGCAAATTCATTTAAGGTTTACAATTCTACTATGTGGGTTTGATTTTGTGTTGAACGGTGCAGTTTTGGAAGCTATTGAGTCTGCTCAGTGGTGACTTATTACTTTGTTCCTCTTTCTATAGAAAAAGAAGTCTGCTCTGTTCGAAGTGGCTGATGTTATACCAGTTATGACTAACAATTATGAAGAAAATATACTGAAAGGTGTACGGGATTCCAGCTATTCCTTGGAAAGTTCCCTTGAGCTTCTGCAGAGGGATGTTGTACAGCTTCATGCACCTCGCTATCAGTCCATGCGGAGGGTAATAAAGGATTTTGTTTATTTTCATTGGAGGTGTGATTTGCACGATTTGCTTTGGACTTCCCATTTCACAGCAGTACAGCCAGTGTATTAAAATGTTGGGTTTTACAATATGAACTTTGACCGTATTTTGCCCTCCAATATTGTAGGATACTTTACACCTACTGGTCTATCTGCAGTCCTGCGCTACGATAGCGGAGTGTCTCTTCTTAATCCTCTCTATACATTTGCCAAGAATCCGAATCGGCAACACAAAACCCATCCCCACTACCGTGTTTCCCTAAAAATAAGCCCGGGTCTTATATTAATTTTGTAAACAAAAGACTCAGTAGGGCTTATTTTCGGGGTAGTTCTTAACATATTCTCTCTCCCCCTGCCTGTCAGTTTGAACAAACTTAAAATGCCCAAATCCTTTATTTTACAGTAGCACACAATACAGAATGTGTGCCCCTGCAATCCAACAGTGCCAAACACCTCAGCTCTCCTCCACCTCTCCCAGCCACCAACCAGGGACCCCGGCCCCTTTCCCTCTGCAATGCTCGGAGCAGGGAAGAGAGCACACCAGCATGTGAAGAAAAGTAATCTGTGAATACCTTGTGGAGACTGGAGTATCCATGCTGCATACCGAACTAGGGCTGGGGAAAAAATCGAGTTGAGAGAGCAAACTTTTTTTTTTTCCCCCCACCAGTACCGGCGCTGACACTGCGCAGGTCCTGAGGAGCTGCGGGCAGGAGTTTTTAGGTGAGGCCACGGCTTCGGCCTAGTCTGCGGCCTTGCCTAAAAACTCCTGCCCGCAGCTCCTCAGGCCCAGCGCGCGGTGTCCATAAAAAAAAAAAAAACCTTGATTCGAATCGTGAATCAATTTTTTATTTATTTTTTGGGGAGAAAATCGCCCAGCTCTATACCTAACACAGTATGACATGTTGATTGCAGAGGCTCTGCACCGTACCCTCCATGACCCGCTGAAGCTCTGCGGAGGGAGGGGGACCGAGATCCCCCACAGACAGGCAGGAGAAGGAGACCAGCGGGGGGATCAGCTGAGCGCCGCTCTGTATCAAAGGCACCTGACACCGCTAGACATACACGCACAGCACACTGCGGTAACAGGATCTGACACCGCTAGAGAGACAAACTGCACACCGCCCTAACAGGATTATACCGCATTTCCGCAAAGCACACAATCGCCTCGAACTAGGGCTTATTTTCGGGGTAGGGCTTATATTGCAGCCCTCCTGGAAAATAGCGCTAGGTCTTCTTTTCGGGGTAGGTCTTATTTTTGGGGAAACGCGGTACCTGCAAACTTACCTTTTTGTACCTTGGCATTTCAGCTACTGTGAATCACTGCATGACTGAACTTGTAAACAAGTAAGCATATAACCGATATTCCTGTCCCATCTTAGTACAGATTTCCCTCCAGAGAACCTGATTTATACGTTTCTTTATAAACTTATATTTCTCTTATCGGCCATGGACTGACACAGCTGGATACTGTAATCGTGTGGGTATATGTCCCTGCTTGCAGGAGAAGATCTAGGCAGAATGTTAGATGTTAGAAACATACATTGTAGAACAAGCCAGAGCTGAACAGCCCCACCAAGGGGGGCGGTCCCTCCGGACATTACCCTCCCACCTGCAAGCCAGAGCTGAAGGAGAAGACGTGGCTCTCTCAGGATCTAGTCTCCTGGAAGATTTTATTTTTTTTAATTTTATTCCTTTGGGAATTTTATTTTTGAGACCTTCACTCAACTGTCGGCTGGGCAACAGGTTGGGTACACTGGTATCCTCGTAGTCTTCCCTGTCCGACCATCGAGCGTGCTGATCGCCGCCTTATGTACGCGAGACTCAGTTTACGACATGCCCCATGAATCCAGGGGTGGCCGGGTTGCTTTTTATGCTCCAGCGGTCCTCTCAAAATTGAACAGTAGTACCTGACTGACTATCTTCCGCGGTGGACGGGGCCGAGAGCTACGCAGTACTGCTCTGTGATAGGTCTGTCTGAAACAAGCCGTGGTTCAATGGCGCAGTTATATCGGCGGCCATTTTCTTGTGGCCGCGCGCTTTTACTTTCGGTTTCGGCCTCTAGCGGCGGTGCGAATCTCCTCCCAGATTCTTCACTTTCCTCAGGCTTCACAGCGCGGTTTCTTCAGCAGAACTGAGCCGTTCTTAAGGGTTGGTGAGTCCTCCGGGTATCCCCTCCTCAGCCTCAGTGTAGCCAGTGGGTGGACTGTATATTCACTGTAGTAGTGTATAAGGTCTGAGGGTGGCTATATGGAGTCTGATACACCTGCTTCTCCACACTTGCCTGAGGCAACTGGCAGTGCTCCAGCACCTGCGGTTCCTATGGACCAGTTGTCGGCAGTCCTGGAATCATTCCTTGTCAGAATGGAAGCGGTGTGCGAGCGCAAGGGAGCTATAAAGCCCCCTCTCCCCACAAAACTCTTTAGTGGAGGAGTGCTCTGATTCAGATGTGGGCCTAGCTACTGCTGCTCAGGACCCTAGCTCTGAATATTTTAATGTTTTTGAACAGGACATTCCCTTGTGAGGAAGACTCCAGTTCTGTGTCAGTGAATGACAGGGCGCTTGTAATTGAACTCATTGATGATGTGAGGAACACTCTCAAGCTGGATGCTGTGGCTGTGTGGTACCTCAGGCGGACGCGGTTTCCCTTGGTTCCTTCAAGCACTTCTTTTACACAGCTTTCTCACTGTTTTCCTCACACGCTGCGTTGAGAGCAGCATGGATGATACAGTGGTATGTCTCTAGTCCCTGTGAGCCTTCTGTGTGATGTCCTGAGGCAACAGGGTCTCTGCACCTGTGGTTTCCCGCCTTTTCCTGGGGAACGCTCTGAGCTCTGACAGGCCCACGGTCTGAGGATCAGAGGTTACCTGTATGCTGCTTTGGCAGCACAGTTAAGCAGGTTGGAATGATAGAGAAGATTATGCGCCTCTGCGCCGTAATTAAAACATCTTATACCTCTACACTGGATACATTCACAGTGTATGTATGTGTTATTGGTCTCTGTGTCTGCGTGGGTGTCCCCCCACATTCCAATGCTGTGTTTCAGTGCCATACACTATCTCTGGGTCGGCGTGGGTTTCCTCCGGGGGCTCCAGTGTCCTCCCGTGCTCTCATGGTATGTGCGCTTCGGCTCTCTGCACAGTATAGACATGTTCAATATGTTTATTGCACATACTATACATTTTTACAGTATGGGTATATTGTCTGCGTGGGGTTCCTCCGGGTACTCTGGTTTCCTCCCACGCTTCAATGGAAATGCACAGCATAAACATGTGCAATATGTTTATTCACATGCTATCATTCCTACACGGTATCTGTGTGCTGTCTGCGTGGGTTTCTTCCGGGTGTTCCGGTTTCCTCCCACGCTCTGACGGTATGTGCGCCTTTTGGCCCTCTGCACAGTTAAACATGTTCATATGTTTATCACGCATGCTATAATACCTACACGGTATGTGTATGCAGTCTGTGTGGGTTTCCTCCGGGTACTCTGGTTCCCTCCCACACTCCAATGGTATGGGCGCTATGCACAGCCTAAATTTGTGCGATTTGATATCCACATACTAACATACCTACTCGGTATGTCTATGCAGTCTGCGTGGGTTTCCTCCGGGTTTCCGCCCACGCTACATGACATGCGTGCCTTTGGTGCAATACACGGTATAAAGATACACATTATGTTTATACACAACACTAAATACATTCACAGTAGTTGTATGTATTTTATTCTCCGGGTCTGCGTGGGGTCCTCCGGGTATTTCGGTTTCCTCCCACGCGCCAACGGTGTGCGCGCCTTCAGTGCTATGCACACATAGGCTTGTGCAAAATGTTTCACACATACTATAGTACCTACACGGTATGCGTATGCAGTCTGCGTGGGTTTCATCCGGGTGCTCCGGTTTCTCCCCCGCGCTCCAATGGTGTGCGCATTTTCAGCACTATGCACAGTATAAACAATTTGTTTATTCGCGGGCTAACATACCTACACGGTTGTGTACGCAGTCTGCGTGGCTGGTTTCAGTCCAAGCCCCGATGATGTGCGCGCTTTTGTCGCTGGCACAGTATAAACGTGTTTAATAGGTTTATCCACACATACTAAACTACGTATGCCGTATGTGGTTGTATTATGTTCTTTGTGGTTGGGTGGGTTTCCTCCCACACTCTATTTGCGCATTTTGACGCAATACTTTCCACCTGCAGTCAGTGGTGATAAGAAGCGCTGGCTTTGACTGTTCGCCAGGCTGAGGTTAGCGTTACGCCCGTTAGTGGCTGCGTCTCTGGCGTTTCTGAAGCTCAATGACTGGGCAAAAGCTTCTGCTTCATCTATCAGTCGACCAGCAGGTGCACTGCAACTGCTTTAGCCTTTAGGGTCTCTGTCCCCGGGGTGGGTTTGCGCCACCTGTGGAGGCTGAGTTACTGGTCCTCTGACCGAGTTTCTAGGGAAGCTCTGTCAAGTTGCCTTTCTTGGCCAACAGTTGAGGCACCCTGTAAGCTGGGGTCTCTTCTCTGATGCATTGCAGAGTCTCTTTGGGATTTTCATACATCTCGCTGCAGGACGGTCCTGTCGGCCGTATGCATTGCAGGGGAAGGGTCCTTATAGCCGGAGGTGTTTCCACCTCCTTTACTGAAGGTGGGGCACTGGATGTGGACCTCATGGCCTCTCGACTCACTCGCCAGGTGTCAAGATTTGTGGCCAGGTCCAGGGACCCCTGGGCAGACGCATCAGGCACGTTGGTGGCCCGTGGGGGCAGTATCGCCTGATATATGCTTACCCTCCGCTACTGTTGTTGCTTCGCAGAGTAGGGGCCGAGGCCATTCCGGTGATACTCATTGCTCCGGAACGGCGACATTGGTACGCCGATCTACTTCGGCTATGTGCAGACATTCCTTGGCGACTCCCTATTGGGGTGGACCTTCTGTCTCATCCCATACTTCATCCTGCTTTGCAGTCCTTGGCTTTAATGGCATGGCGGTTTAAAGCCAGGTGCTGAGGGACCGAGGTCTCTTGGATTCGGTCATCTCATCTATGTTGTTGGCACGGAAATCTTCTTCCAGAAAGATCTATCACCGTACCTGGAAAGCTTACATCGCTATGTGCGAGGAAATTGATTGGCGTCCTCGGACGTATTCCGTTTCCAGGATTTTGCTGTTCTTACAGCGTGGCGTGACCCAAAAGCTGGCCTTGCATACCATTTGAGGGTCGGATTTCGGCCCGGCTGTCTTTCAATGGTAGGATAATTTTCAACGACCGCTACGGGCCATTCCTTGATTAGCACCTTTTGTGCAGGGGATTCGCCATGTGATCCTCCCTGTCAAGCCTCCTCTCCCTACTTGGGATCTGAATTTGATGCATCTCGGTTCTCCAAGAACATCCCTTTGAGAATATCAGAGAGATTCCTCTCTTGACCTTGTCCCAGAAGGTGGCCTTCTTAGTGGCCATTGCTTCGGTTAGACGGGTGTCTGAGTTGGCGGCCTTGTCCTGCAAGTCGCCTTACTTGGTCCTCCAAAAGGATATGGCGGTGTTGCGCCCACGACCGTCCTTCTTTTCTAAGGATGGTCTCGGCCTTTTACCTTTAAGAAGGACATTGTTCTTCCGTCCTTGTGTCCTCACCCATCGCATCCCTGAGAGTTTGCAATTCACACATTAAGATGGGTACAAGCCTTACGGGTGTACCTGTCTGCTACTGTTTCCATTCGGAAGTCTGACTCACTGTTTGTGTCTGTCTCTGGTCCAAAACAGGGCCGAGCGGTGTCGTCTGCCACCGTCTTTAGGTGGATCAGGCAGACCGTCATACAGGCCGCTGCCCTTAAGGGACGGGCGCCTCCCTTTCCGGTTGCGGCACATTCCACCAAGGCAATTGGTGCTTCCTGGGCTTTCCGACGTCAAGCGTCGGTTGCACAAGTGTGCAAGGCAGCGACCTGGTCATCCGTTCATACCTTTTCAAAATTCTAGAAGGTTGATGTGGCTGCATCTTCGGATGCTCCCTTCGGCCGCAAAGTGCATCAGGCCGCTGTTTAATGTTGCAACTCCTCCGTTGAGGAGCTCTGCTTGTTTGGCGTGAAGTTTTGGTTGTTCCTTTACTACTGCTCCCACCCTTCTGATACTGCTTTGGGATGTCCCACACATTTACAGTATCCAGCTGTGTCAGTCCATGGACGATAAGAGAAAATAGCATTTTTGTACTCACCGTAAAATCCGTTTCTCTGACGTCCATGGACTGACACAGCACCCACCCTTCCTTTTAAGGTTTGTACTGCTTGTTACGAACTGAGGCTGCTAGCTACAGGTGGGAGGGTAATGTCTGGAGGGACCGCCCCCCTGGGCGGGGCTGTTCAGCTCTGGCTTGTTCTGGAATGTATGTTTTTAAAATTCTGCCTAGATCTTCTCCTGCAAGCAGGGACATATACCCACACGTTTACAGTATCCAGCTGTGTCAGTCCATGGACGTGAGAGAAACGGATTTTACGATGAGTACAAAAATCCTATTTTTTTATTGTGGCAAGTGTTGCAGGCGACATTATATAAAATTGTCCTGTTGGGACTCTTTTCCTCCGTTGCAGCTTGGAGCAATATAGTGCAAGCCAGACTCTTCGATTTTTAATACAGTTTTCACCAAATACAACTTCTTTGGGATGAATGGTAATGTTTTTAGAGAGGTCAAATCAAAGTGTTCAAGCATAATGTGAGATGCACAGTGAACAGACTGTAGGAGAACTTTTATACATGTTATCATTAATTTGCATAATCTCTATATTTATATTGTCTTATAGGATGTAATTGGGTGTACTCAAGAGATGGACTTTATTCTTTGGCCTCGGAATGATATAGAGAAGATTGTTTGTCTTCTTTTTTCAAGATGGAAGGGATCTGATGAGCCCTTTAGGCCTGTTTTGGTAGGTACAACTGTCTGATAAACAATATGCAAAGGATGTACCAAAATTTATAGAAATATATGTTGTAGTGTTCTGTGTAAATTTTAAAAAGCTAATGTCTGAAGGCATCAGAGGGGTGCAATTGACCTTTCATTACAATAAAGGCTTTTACTTTAGCAACTGCAACACAATTGGCTGCACTTTAAACTGGCTTCAGAAGGCCTCATTCAGTTATTTCCATTTAAGGGTCCATTTACATGGGCATATGCAAATACACATCTAAAGTACTTGCGTTTTTACTGTGTAGTGTTTAAATGTGTACAATTCTTTCAAATGAATGACTACACATTTAAATCCCATTCACAGTTGAGCGCTTTGTAGCTTAACAAGCAAAAACCAATTGTTTTCAATGGCCCTTGTTCACATCTGAACATCGTGTCACTTGTGGCAAAATTCCTTTAATGCAAAAAAAGTACACAAGCTACTTCTCAGGCAGGCAGAATTGAGCATTATAACCACCCCCCCATGTTTAGTTGCGCACAAATTTAGTTTTCTGCTCACATAAATGTTTAGCAGCCTGGGTTATGCAAATCAACATTTTCCAGGAAAGTCGAGGCATGGCTCTCTGCATCCTGAAATGACCTTGTGGCCCTTCATGTGAAGAGTGTTCAGTTATAGAGAATAGTCCAATCCTTGATTTAAAGGAAATCATCTTATCAATGCAATATGGGATCCACGCCTCCCAGACTGCTGAAGATGCTGTACAGATATGTACGCAGGGGATCTATTTATGGAACCAGTTTAGTAGCTTTTCAGATTGTGTATATTAAATCCAATTTTTGTTTTTGGAAATGTTGGTAGTTCCGTTTTCAGTGCACGTGACCCTATTTTTTATTTATTTTTTCTCTCCCCATACCTTTTTAAGGCCAAGTTTGAATTTCATCATGGTGATTATGAAAAACATCTTCTGCACGTACTGAGCCGGAAGGACAAGACTGGAATTGTTCTGAACAATCCTAGCCAGTCGGTGTTCCTCTTCATCGACAGACAGCACTTGCAGGTAATTGAAGCTCAAAGGAAACCTCATTCATGTTGGATCAGAATAGTAACTTCTATCTGAATAACAAACCAATCGGTTTTACACACACATGTAATCTATACACACATAGTGGGTAAAATAAGTATTGAACATGTCACCGTTTTTCTAGGTAAATATATTTCAAAAGTTGCTATTGACATGAAATTTTTACATCATGTTGGTAACAACCCATGCAAATCCATACATAGAAACAAAAACAAGTTCAGAAATTTTACGTTATGTGTAAACAAATGGAATGACACAGGAAAAGTATTGAACGCATGAAAAAGGACATTAAAACGTATAGCAATATATTCTGAAAATATATAAAATTTATTGTGCAAATAAAGCATCACAAAGCCAAACAAAAAATTGTAAACGTGGATGCACACAGTGGATAGTGACCAGTGTACTGATCAATGCTTATATATCAAGTGACCACAACTAGAAGTGCCAATATCATTCATGTATAGTAACGTGTAAATAAAACAAAGTATATACAGTTGTATGCAAAAGTTTAGGAACCCCTGACAATTTCCAAGATTGTCATTTATAAATATTTGGGTGTTTGAATCAGCAATTTCATTTTGATCTATCAAATAACAACTGAAGGACACAGTAATATTTCAGTAGTGAAATGAGGTTTATTGGATTAACAGAAAAATGTGCAATATGCATCAACACGAAATTAGACAGGTGCATAAATTTGGGCACCCTTGTCATTTTGTTTATTTGAATACCTGTAACTACTTAGCACTGATTAATTGGAATACACAATTGGTTTGGTGAGCTCATTAAGCCTTGAACTTCATAGACGGGTGCATCCAATCATGAGAAAAGGTATTTAAGGTGACCAGTTGCAAGTTGTTCTCTTTGACTCTCTTCTGAAGAGTGGCAACATGGGGGCCTCAAAACAACTCTCAAATGACCTGAAAACAAAGATTGTTCTACATTATGGTTTAGAGGAAGGCTACAAAAAGTTATTGCAGAGATATAAGCTGTCAGTGTCCACTGTGAGGAACATAGTAAGGAAATGCAAGACCACAGGCACAGTTCTTAAGGCCAGAAGTGGCAGGCCACATAAAATATTGGAGAGGCGAAGGATGGTGAGAACGGTAAAAAACAGCCCACGGACCACCTACAAACATCAATTTGCTGCAGATGGTGTCACTGTGCATCCTTCAACAATTCAGCACACTTTGCACAGGGAGAAGCTGTATGGGGGAGTGATGCAAAAGAAGCCTTTTCTGCACACACGCCACAAACTGAGTCGCATGAGGTATGCAAACGCAAATTTGGACAAGCCAGCTTCATTTTGGAATAAGGTGCTGTGGACTGATGAAACAAAGATTGAGTTATTTGGTCATAACAAGGGGCGTTATGCATGGCGGCAAAAGAACACAGCATTCCAAGAAAAACACTTGCTACCCACAATAAAATTTGGTGGAGGTTCCATCATGCTGTGGGGCTGTGTGGCCAGTGCCGGTACTGGGAATCTGGTTAAAGTTGAGGGTCGCATGGATTCCACTCAATATCAGCAGATTCTTGAGAATAATGTTGAGGAATCAGTCACAAAGTTGAAGTTACGCCGGGGCTGAATATTTCAACAAGACAACGACTCAAAACACTGCTCAAAACTACTCTGGTTTATGCAGAGGAACAAGTACAATGTTCTGGAATGGCCATCCCAGTCCCCAGACCTGAATATCATTGAACATCTGTGGGGTGATTTGCAGCGGTCTGTCCATGCTCGGCAACCATCAAACCTAACTGAACTGGAGATGTTTTGTAAGGAGGAATGGTCCAAAATGCATTCATCCAGAATCCAGACCCTCATTACAGGCTATAGGAAGTGTCTAGAGGCTGTTATTTCTGCTAAAGGAGGCTCTACTAAATTTTGATGTGAGTTTTCTGTTGGAGTGTTCAAATTTATGCACCTGTCTAATTTAGTTTTGATGCATATTGCACATTTTTCTGTTAATCCAATAAACCTCATTTCACTACTGAAATATTACTGTGTCCTTCAGTTATTTGATAGATCAAAATGAAATTGCTGATCCAAATATTTATAAATGACAATCCATGGAAATTGTCAGGGGTTCCTAAACTTTTGCATACAACTGTAAGTCCATATGTAGACAATATAATGTGACGTGTTTAACTGGGTGATCTATCCCTTCCCCGTTTGTAACTGTAAATTAGGTCACTGTCTTTTTCTTTTTTTTCATTTGCTGTGACACCTCAGTACTCCCAAGCCTCTCACCTTACTGCTGTATTGAGTAGATGGCTTTCTCTGGGGGTCAGTTTGTTTCCACCTGCCTCTAAGGGCCCTCCTATGGTTAGCTGTTACGGCTTGTGGAACTCTATGGTAGGTAGTGTCACCTCTATGGTGGTCCTGCCCGATAGTCTCCGTAGTGTGTAAGGAAGAAATCCCCAGTAGTGTGATATCGATTTTCCAAGTTTTATTGTTAAAAACTGCAAATTTTACTCACTTTTTACAATATTAATGCAAGCATATACTTACGAGCGGCGAGCTCGTCCTCCCGCGTCTCTTCCGGTATGCCTATCGCTCAATCCTGTCACGTAGCGGCACGCCCACGTGACTTCATCAGGGGGTCAAGTATTGGAAGTGACGCAATGCATGTGTGTTTTTAAAGTGTTACTGGTTGGCATGCACTTGTCAGACATGGAAAAGTGACTCTCGGCTCCTTTTTTCTTTCGTTTTCTATTCATTTCAATGGGGAGCTGTGTGTGTTGGGGTGTTTTTTTGTTTTTTTTTACGCGCACCAAAGATTTAGCCTGAATGGCTTTTCAAAATGCACTGAAAGTCAGTGGTGGGAAGAGAATTTGAAAAAAAAAAAAATATGTTTTAGCTAGGTAAATATGTATCTGTGGGAACCCCCCCCCCCCCATACTACATCTTAATTTAGTATTGCAGCATTCTATGTCCTGTGTATTTCTGCACTGTATGATGATGATTCATAAGAGGGCCAATAAGAGCTGGAGGTGTGCATCTATGTAAATCCAGTAAGTAAACAGGCTTCAGCTGCCCACAGTTAAAATGGATGCAACCAGACTCGGTGGAGGGAGATTTCTGCAGCATATTTGGCAAGTACAGAATCGCAGTGTGTATATATATATATATAAAATATTATGCAAAGTGGTTGGGGGAAAGCTTCAGAATTGCAAAGATGTTTTTATTACAAATTATGTGAACAGACTTCAGTTCCTCTTTAGGATTTGACTAATATGTTGATCTAGCCCTTTTGTATAGATTCTGTGACTCAAATTCTTTTTAAGCCTCATAAATCTTAACGTTTTTTTTTCTCTGTGTTACAGACTCCTAAAAGCAAAGCCACGATCTTCAAGTTATGCAGCATCTGCCTCTACCTGCCACAGGAACAGCTCACCCATTGGGCAGTTGGCACTGTTGAGGATCACCTCCGCCCTTACATGCCCGAGTAAGGGTTGTGACCAGTCAAACTGGGAAGATCAGATCTTGGCTGCAATTTTTTTTTTTTTTTCAGTTTTTTTTATTTTTTTTTTTATTTACTTCTCCAGATTCCAGAAGAATATGGACTCGCACTCAGAAAACGTGTATGTTGTGAACCTTCATGCTGGATTTTTCTTTCATCATTTTTGTATCTGGACTTTTTTTTTATTTTATTTTCATTTTTGATTTTTTTGTGCATGGACCTTGTGAAAAAGAGGATGTTCTGAAACATCTTTGCTTTAGCCTCATAAAATGTGAATTGATGGGACTTTGGCACACTGAATCAAATGTATCAGAAAGCACAAGGTATTTGTTTTGGTGGTCTTCCCATTTGCACTGGTCATATCCCCTAAAGTTTAGAGAGTTAGACTACAGTATTGAGGGTGAAACATGAATGTAACAGGCATAGAAGCTACACTGCTTTACTCACTATGAAAGCATTGTCTGAATCGCTTCACTGAAGCAAGGATTTGATGCAGTTAAATTAAGGCATGTTCTGAGAAAGATGTATGTACAGAAATCCTGATTATTCAGCATTTGCTTTCATATCCTAGTTCCTTTTATAGGGATGAGACAGAGTGTACAGGCACTTAAAAATCTGATCTCTTCTTGCAGTTGCTGCATACCTCTCGGCATTTCCCATTGTGGGTGCATTTACAA
The DNA here is from genome assembly GCA_029206835.1 of Rana muscosa. Taxonomy (NCBI): domain Eukaryota; kingdom Metazoa; phylum Chordata; class Amphibia; order Anura; family Ranidae; genus Rana; species Rana muscosa. The sequence goes on along the minus strand of CM055122.1, from coordinate 1,070,416,501 downwards.
TAATATAGCCTAGCAGTCTGCAGTAACTATATTACATAGGAGTACTTGAGCACTGTGGAAACCATATGTTTCTGGATAGAGGATTTGAGACATGAGCCTGCTGGTGATTTGTGCGTTTATTACTTTTCTAAAATAAAGTAATACTTTTATAACGGGGAAACCCATGGTGGGTTCTGAAAACTTAGTTTTCTAAAGCAGTTGCAAACTGTGTAAAAAGGAAAGCTGAAGTGTGCTAAGTTGGATCAGAGGATAATTTTATTTTGTGCAATGAAAATAAGGTTGACTACTGTATTGTTTAGAGAGAAGGCTCTGCTAAAAGGTTTCAGTACCTTTTTGATTAAACTTGTATAGGCCTGCTCCCTTTGCCTAATACTAGTGCTTACCTGGTTTAAATTTGTATCTAGCTTTTGTTTGAAATTGGATTACATTGAAAATGAAAAATAAAATGAGGTAATTCTAAATACGTGGCTGTTGTCTAATTACTAAATGACAATAAAGCAGGCCATACACGGTCTAATTTCAAACAAATTTTCTTTTCAAAATCAAAGTTTGTTTTTGTTTTTGTTATCCGATGATGCCACCATTTATTTTTGAAATTCGGCTGACCAAGCTTTCATGTTGCTACAGAAAATAATTTTCGTGGCCGGGAATCTTCTTTTCTTTCCGGGAACTTTTTCTTGCACATGCGCATTCCCTTTTCTATTACACTTCTCGCACGATTCTCCCATCGTTGATAAGAAAATCGTTTGTTTTCCAAAAATTTCCAACATGTCCGATTTCCTCAAATTTGGTTGCCGCATGAAAATCACTTGCTGCAGCCCCACTAATGGTGAGAAATTTGTACGAAAATTCTTCGAATGAATTTTCTTTCAAAAATCAAATCTAACAGTGTATGGCCAGCATGAGGGGGAAACGATAATGGTTTGGGGGTCAACATTTATTTTTCTCTTCCCAGAGCACTATATAGGTTATCTAATTCTACAGCTGCATGCCCTCTGAGTTCCATTAGGGATGAGTCATTCAGTTTTGTGTGTAAATGTTAGCGTGCTCTGTTAACAAGCTTTTTAAAGCCAGAACAAAGGAGATGGAGTGAGCACTACATAGTTTAAGGTAAATCTAAAGGAAATCGAATAACAAACGTTGGATAGTGTGTATCCCGCTTTATTTTCCCACCTGCTGGACAGGAAGACTACATATTTTCAATATTTAGGCCTAACCATAATAAAGAAAATATGTGCAAAACCCACTATACATTACTTTAATCACTTGGCATTCACAGGTCATACATGCAGGGGTTGATTTACTGAAACGTGTGAAAAATTTGGTGCAGCTGTGCATGGTAGCCAATCGGCTTCTAACTTCAGCTTGTTTTTGTTTTTTTTCACAAAAAGCTGGAAGTTGATAGCATATAAAAAAAAAATAAGCTACACCAGATTTTGCAATCTCCAGTTTTAGTAAATCAACCCCACAGCTTAGACTTAAAGTAGTTAAAAACAAACACTTGGCTTAAAGTGGAAGTAAACCCTCCTATCATTTTCAGCCAAGGAAGCTGCCATCGTGGCCTCTGTTTAATCTTCAACTGCCATGTTGCTGCACATGTGATCAGTTATGACACCAGCCATTGGATGGTGTGACAGTTTGGTTGAGCACACATCCAATGTGACAGTTGGCATGCCGGGAATGTAACTGTTTTTCGAAACTATTAAATCGTTGGGTTTACTTCCGCTTTAATCAGAAAGCACTAGCTTGATTTAGAGTAAAGAGATGTCTGGATGGCCACATGTCAATAAAGTCACCTTTTTTATTTAAATCCAAAAAGGCATAAAGACCCCTTTTACACTGAGCCGCCCATAGCGTCGGCGGAAAAACGTAGCTATTTTTACCACCGATGCTATGGGTGGACTTGCGGCGCATTTCGGGGCGCTAGTGGGCGAGAGAGGGTTAAAACCGCTCGCAATGCGCTGCTGAAGCAGCGCATTGCGGGCAGTATAGCTGCGCTGTCCCATTGATTTCAATGGGCAGGAGCGGTAAACACACCGCTCCAAAGATGCGGCTAGCAGGATTTTTTTTACCGTCCTGCTAGCGCAACGCTCCAGTGTGAAAGCCTCGGGCTTTCACACTGGAGACAATAGAGCAGCACCTTTTAGGGCGGATTGCAGGCTCTATTTTTAACGCTATAGCACCTGCAATACGCCCTCAGTGTGAAACGGGTCAAAACCAGACAGTCCATACAGCAGGCAATACGACTAACGCGTTTCACACCATTCTTGATGCTTAATCGAAGCTGAAAAATATAAGGGAATGATGGGTCTGTCTGCTCTGCTTATGCAGAGCGGACATGGACAAAGCCTGCTCTGCTCTTAGGGCGGCCGGGTTTACACCCGACTACCCTCTAATCTGGCCAGACAGGAACAAAATTCCCTTCCTCGCCTTTTTTTTTTTATTGGTTTTGGAGGTAGGTGGGTGTAAACGGACACAAATCCGTTTACATCTGCCACTCCATAGGGGAGAATGGAGGTTTCGATTGAGTCTGCCTGAAAAACGGACAGGTGGACCCGATCAGATTACTTGTGTGAATGGGGCCTAAGTTAGCATTCCAAAGCACCCTGATTATTCATTCGTAAGCACAAAGATGTGAAACATTAACACAGCCAATTGGATTTTTGCATAATGGAAGTCTAGTTTGTGATAATCAACAGAAAACTGCCAAGGAACAAACTTCTACAAAAATCTGGACCGGTGTAAACGTGGGCATGAAAATGAAGTCTAAATTGCAAATCCACTGGTTTCAAGTCTACACAAGATGGTCACAGGAATGAGCACCTTCTGATGAATGGTTCAGTATTCCTCCGAGCACTAATGTAGCAGTGCCAATGTTCTAATGAAAGGGAAAGACCAAAACAACACCATGCACACTAGTGCAATAAGAATTTCATTTGCTCCTTCCTGGGCAGCGTTACAGTCCAAAAATGGCCATTTTACCCAAGTTGCTGTTGTGGTTTTTTTTTTTTCTTCCAGAGCTCTTCCCATCTATGTAGCTAAGACTTATATCGAATCAATCCAAAAGGCTGTTAATAAATTCATATGGCACCACAAAAAAAACACGATTCCACAAATCCCTGCTGTACAGACCACAACCCCTTGGAGGGCTAGGCCTCCCGAACCTATGGCGCTATTATTTGGCGACCAGATTAGCGCAAACGGCCCAATGGCACGCCCCTTCTACTGATATACCTTGGCTAACTTTTGAAACGCACTCTATTCTCCATTTCCTCTTAACAGGATTATTGTGGTCCAGATCTATCAAAGCTAGTCAACGCATGTCACTGAACAGGATTGTATACCAATCTGTATACCTATGGTCCCTCCCTATATGGCAGGAAATTTAAAGGGGTTGTAAAGGTACATGTTTTTTCACCTTTAGACCCCTTTCACACTGGGGCGGTTTGCAGGTGCTATTGCACTAAAAATAGTGCCTGCAAACTGACCTGAAACAGCGGCTGCTGTTTCTCCAGTGTGAAAGCCCAGGAAGGCTGCCCTCATCTCCAAGATGTTGGATACCACTCCCTGGGTGGAACATGACCATCTGCGCTGTATTCTGGTTTCCCCGCAATGGGCTCCCCAGCCCTGTCCGCTTGCATCGGATGTAATTGTGATCCAAGGAAGGGAACCCAGGTGACGAGGCTTGGAGAGGTTTTCCGGAACTGTCCACCAGTGCAGACTCCTGCACATTTGACTGGCGGAACCTAGAGGAACCACCTCTGAATCTTTGCATCTTTCTGTCCTGTGGAAGCATACCAGACTTCCCTCCTGACAGCCTGGAGATAGCTTTATCCATTTTGTCCCTGAATAGGGCTTTACCATCGAACGGGATTTTGCACCAATTTTGTTTGGAAGATAAATCAGCCATCCAGGGTTTCAGCCACAAGCCCCTCTTTGCCATTACTGAATGCAACATGGATCTTGCCGAGCACCTGATCGTGTCAATAGCCGCTACCCCGACAGTCTGCCGACAATCTAAGCTCTTCCAAGGCTTTAATTATATCCTCCATGGGAACATCCTGACGCAAAGCCGTCTCAATATTATCTGTCCAAGATCTTATAGCATTTGATACTGATGTGAGGGCAATAGCTGGCTTACACGCTGCTCCCGCGGCTAAGTAGCTCCTCTTCAGCTCCAGGTCGATTTGCCTGTCTAGAGGGTCTTTGAAGGAAGCGGAATCTTCCATTGGTAAAGAAATATTTTTTGCGAGTCGCACCACCGACGCGTCTACCACTGGCATGGAGTTTAGTGACTGTGTTCCCGACTCTGGTAAGGGGTATAGTTTATTGAACCGGCCCAATGAAAGCTTTCTATCTGTTTTTGACCATTCACTATGAATGACTTGGCTAATTTCGCCCATCAACGGGAAGAGAACCTGCTTTCTTTTGAGGAATGGAAAGTAGTTTGTAGACTCTAGGGGAGGCTCTTCTGCGTCTTTCCAGGCGATTGCAGATTTGACTGCCTGGATGAACGGCTTTACTAAGAAGAGACTGAAGCCGGAAGGTTCTGAGTCCTCTGAAGAGTCCTCTTAAGAGTCTTCAGATGGTGAATCTCTAACTGGTCGGTCTGACGGGGGCAGAGGTGTACTGACTGCTGACGGACCAGGGAGATTAGGTTCTGTATCCTGAACCTGGGATATCTGCTGAAGTGGTTGAGCGGGGACCGAAGCCAAAAGCTCAGAGAAGGAGTCCTTCATTGTTCTCTTGAGCAGATCTACAGCGTGCTGATTTTCTAGCTCGCGGTTGGACGCATAGTCCGTAAAACAGTCCTTACAGACCACTCTGTCTGGTAGCGGTGTAGCCCCACATGTCTAGCATTTCTTCTTTCTATAGGTCCTAGGAGAGGGGGACTGATCACGTCCTCTGGATCTTGGCCTCTCTGATCTATGACGTGAAAAATGGGCCCTATGTCCTGATGAGCGGGACCGGTGGTGTGAAGAATGAGACCTGCGGTCTAGACTGTCGTCATCCCGGTGTCTTGAAGATTTTTCTGGACCTCTTGAAGTGGGCAGGGCTACGATGTAAGGAACTCACGTTAGACCAGTGAGCGCACTTTTTTTTTTATACTCGCGTATTGTTGGTCACATACCTAATAGAAGTGTGAGGATCTTTGTTACGAGATGAATGACTCATTGCGGAGTTGGGCAGAAGGATCAGCTGCGGAAAATAATAGAGAAAAAGCTATGGGATCATGGAAATGGACAACACAGAACTGCCCGTCTGAACACATACAGGCGAGCGTTAAAAAGAAAAGAATACTCACACTTTTTTTTTTTTAAACCTACCACAGAGCTGGATCAGGAGAACCTTGCAGGGCGTATCTGAAATGGCTCTGACAGCCATAACCCTGGCAATAGTGCTTATATGCAATCCAGGTGGGTGGGCTAATACAAAAACTCCACCCCTGGAATAATCCTGGAAAGAAAAGGGCAAAACGGACCCTTTTTCCAGGAACCAAAATGGCAGCCGGCTCGTCAGACAACTGCGCATGCGCAGAAGCCCGGAGTCTGCAATACAGGAATCCCTGCATTAGACTGCCGAGACCTGCCCCTGACCGCGCCTGCGCAATACGGGGACGCCGACCTGCGCCATTCGTCTTCTCCCTGTAAGTGAAAAAAAACAGGGGAGAAGGAAAGGACAAAGTGCGCCCACGGACCCCCGCTGCATACCGGGCATGCCGAGCAGGGAGAGGAGAGGTGCCAAAGCATATCCTGAAGACACCTGCCCCTGGTGCTTGCTGGACTTTCTTGGGCGCCCTGAAGCCTTCTTCACAAATGCAGTGGAAATGTGTTTTTTTTTTATGGGATTAAATTCATTTTAATGGCAAAGAGGGACTTTGCAATTAAGAGCAATTGATATTATCACTCTTCATAACATTCTGGAGAATATGCAAATTGCCATCATAAAAACTGAGGCGGTGGAGGGAGAGTTTCAGAGTTAGGGGCCTGATGTGGACCCTCGACGGGTGCGGATGCTGAAGCCCGCAAAACCAACCCTTCCTGTAACATGAAGGACTAAGGTGAGCCCGACTCTCCCACCTCCCACACCCCCCCGACCCTGAGCATGTCCCTGGACGGCGCTGAAAAGTGAAGCCGCAGAAGAGTGGGTCCTTACCTCTGCATCTTGAGCGGAAGTTGGTGCTCCACTACTTTGATCGCGGCAGCTGGTGCAGAGCAGCCGGGGAGCTGGAGATCTTGCGCTTACAGTGGGATACCTCCGGAGGAGGAGGCAGAAATTGCAGGGAGGCCCACGAGGCATGCAAGGTGTCCGAGGCAGGACTGAAGATGAAGGAGACCCAGGTCAAACGAGGGCACAAGCACAAACTTGTCAAAATTGTGCACCACTGTGAGCGGAGAAGCCTCTGGATTCTCATACATTCCAGCCCAGCCCATCCATTGTAAATCTGGAAAACTACAAAAACGGGCAGAGATCAGAGCGGGGGTGAGTCTACTTTCTCCTTCACATTTGCATATATAGACTGTACATTTCCTGCTGGAATGTTGGACTGTTAATATTACATGAAACCGAGGAGACAGCAAGCATAATGTTAAAGTGCTGAACCGCCAAGGTGCATGTGAATAAAAAAAAAAATAGCTTGTAAACAGAGCCTTTACATTGCCTGCTGAAATATTAAAATATTGGACGTTTAACCGTTAAGTTACTGGTGAATAAAAGGTAGCCTGTGTATAGAGACTTTATATTGCCTGTAGAAATGTTGGACTATTAACACCTATGAAACCCAGGAGACACAGCAGGCATAACGTGAAGGTGTTAACCGTTAAGATACTGGTGAATAAAAAGGCAGGCTGTATACATGGACTTTGCCTGCTGGAATAATGGTCTATTAACACTCAAGAAACCAAGGAGACATAGCAGGCATAACTAAGGAGATATAAGAGGCACAGTGTTAAACTATCAAGGCATCTGTGAATAGAAGGTACCTGCTTCCCCAGTGGATTTGCCTTTACTCCTCCTGGTGTGAGGGTCCACTCCCTCCCCCCCCCCTTCATTTTGGAATTAGACTGATACTGTAACTTATACTTAAGAAGCAGACACTGCAAACCCCCCACACAATATTATTGTTTCTGAACTCGTCAAGTTAAAAAATGATGAGGGAAAGATCGGGGAGAGGGGCAGCATTAAACCTACCTAGAATGAGCGAAAGTCCAGGATCTATTAAAAAATACATGTCACATGGGGGGGGAGAAAGCCCTGGAATAAAAAACGGGACCTAAAAGTAATACGGAAACACCTTTACTGATAAGTGAAGTAGAGAAGAAATGCCCCAAAGGGGATAGTATGGATGGGAACTGAACCCAGGACGACAAAAAAAAATAGGTAAGTACTTTTTTTTTTTTTTTTGTCGTCCTGGGTTCAGTTTCCATCCATACTATCCCCTTTGGGGAATTTCTTCTCTACAATGTATATTTGGGATGTGATTGTGTCAGGAAACCGCAAACAGAAATAGGTGAAGTAAAATAGTTTATTTAAGTAAATAGAAATGTGAACACACCACCAGTACAAGTGAACAACCAAACAATCAATCAGTGATGATAACCCACCAGCATAAGTAATAAAGGAGAAACCATAATCGTAGTCAAGCCAGGCCAGAATCATTAACGGGAAGTCAGCAGATGGGGGGCCAGGAGTGGACAGACAGGGACAAGCAGGGAGCAGAGAAAGGATCCAGGGATAAAGATCAGGTATCCGCATCAGACATCAGGTTAGGGCACGAGGACAATACCAGGGCGGGGTGTGTATGCACCTGCCGGGTATTTATACCTGCTAACAGGCTCAGGTGATTCCTAATTGCAGGAGGAGATACCTGCTCCATCCTGCCAGGATCCACCCGCTGGTGGATGCCAGTACTGAGGCCCAAGGATCACATAACACCAGCAGGGAAAGGCTCTCCTGACAGTTCCAAACTGCCAGGAGACACCTGCTGGTGGACATCAGTACTGCACGCCAAATATCAGATGGTATTACCAGCGAGTGGAACCTTTTCTGACAGATTGGAACTACCAGGATGAGTTCCTAAAATAGATTCTTCTCCAATTTTTTCTATCACTGATAAGTGAAGAGACAGAGGAGGAAGTGGGCATGGAAACTAGACAAAAAAAGCAACCATTAACATAAGGAGAAATGGCGGAAATGTTGGCAAGAATTGAATCAAGGTTGGAAACATCAATAAAGGGGGAAATAGCAACCTTACGTCAGGATATGAAACACATGCTAAAAAGGGTGGAGGAAGTAGAAGAAATGTTGGATAATCATGTGGCTGAAATAAAAGGTCTGAAGGAACAGATGGATGAGATGTTTAGAGAACAAAGATATATGATGTATAAAATTGAAGATCAAGAAAATAGAAATAGAAGGAAAAATATCAGGATCAGAGGGCTCCCGGAAATGCAAGGAGAAGATGAGGACTTACAAGAAAAAATGGACAAAATATTCGACCATATGCTGGGAACAATAGAAGTAAACAACAAAATAAAATTTGAAAAGCCCGCTGAAATGGCAGGAGATGTGCCAATAGATGTTATAGCTAAATTCCATAACGACCAAGATAAGGAACAGATAAGGGCATATATGAGAACTAACCAACCCGCCAAATACGGTGAGACAACTTTGCAGGTATTCCCAGACCTGGCAACAGAGACTCTATCAAGGAGAACTCTTAAACTGCTACTGGAACAACTCAAGATGCTGAACATCCAATATTCATGGGGATTCCCAGCCTGCCTAATTGGACGCAAAGAAGGCCGTTCAGCAACTCTAAGATTCCCAGAAGACACCCCGAAATTCTGTAATAGACTGAACATTCCTCTAGTGGATATCCCGGGCTGGTGGGAAAAGCAAGATCCCACAGGCAATGTGGAAGAACATCAGTCCTGGCACCCGGCGTGGAAGAAGAAACCACCAGGAACAAAGAAGAGATAGAAATGAGGATTTGATAACAATTAATAAAAAAAAAAAAAAAAAAAAAAAGGGAAAAAAGAAAAGTGGGAAACCTGGAAAAGTTGATAACGGGACTAGGGTATCTTTGACTGGACGTGGGGAGGAGGGAGGATGCGGGTGACCCCAACTCGGGGGGAAGCATCGGTCCTGTTTGAGGGCCACCTCAGAGCTCAACCTCTAGGGGGACGAACCAGGGGCCGGGAGGAATGAGGAGGGCCATGGTTCATTGGGCCTCAGGGAGGCCAATTTTCCCTCACATGGGAGGGGGGGTGGAATCAGGTTAGGGCAGGAAGGGAGACCACCAGGAGGTGGGGGGGCAACGGGTGGGGGAGGGGGAAAGGATGGGAATGGGATGGGAAGGGACAAGGTGGGGGGAGGGGTTTGGGGGGATTTCTCTTCAACTTAAAGTAAATAGGCTCCTAGAAGTGCCAATATACCAATGTCCTTTGAACGTGGATAATAGACAAACAAAATGGGCCCTAACGTTGGGATGGTTATATGTCGGAGGGAAAGGGGTGGGGGAATGTCAGGATACAGGATGTCCACAATAAAAATATTATCCTACAATGTACGTGGGCTTAACATCCCCACGAAAAGGTTTAATATTTTAAGAGAACGAAAGCACCTCAAGGCCGACGTAGTCCTACTACAGGAGACGCACATCTCTCAGGACTCAAATCTTAAAATTTGTTCATATGACTACCCAACGTGGTACTATGGGGATTCTCCAACCAAGTGAGCTAAGGGAGTGGCCATAGGATTTGCTAGAGGAGTAAGGTTCCCCCCGGAAGAGAGAATGGTGGACCCGGAAGGGCGCTATTTGCTTTTACAGGGTAGAATAAACAATGTGGAGTACTCCATAGCAAATATCTATGGACCCAATAGGAATCCAATAAAATTTCTAAAAGGGGTGGTGGAGAAGTTTAAGAGGGGCGGAGCAATCATAGCTGGGGATTTAAATTTTTATTTGGATCCTGATGTGGACTGTACGTCCCATGTACAGCGGACTGTGAACGCACAGTGGAAGTCACTCAAAAATAAATTATACCAACATCAACTGATGGACGTATGGAGAATACAACATCCAAAAGTATGTGACTATACGTTCCCCTCCGCAGTACATGGGACGTATTCGAGAATCGATTTATTTTTGGTAGAGCATAGGATGCTCAAAGCGGTGACCAGTTCAAACATAGAAATAGTAACCTTTTCAGACCACGCCCCAGTAACAAAAAAATTTAAAACAGAAGGTGTACAATATAGGACTTAATGAAGAATTGATAAAGGACACTGAGGTTGCGGATAAGATCAAAAAAGAGCTAGAGCTGTATTTTAAAATAAATAAGTCGGATGATGTCTCAGAAGCTACAGTATGGGAGGCCCATAAGGCATATATCAGGGGTATCCTGATCGCAATAGGAGTAGCGGAAAAAAGGAGAGCAGGAAGAAAGGAGTAGATTTACACAAAGAAATCCACGACCTTGAACAGAGACATAAAAACACAGTTGACCATGAAACAGAATTGGCAGTTATCTTAAAAAGAGAGGAAGTAAAATATCTTATTGAGCAGGAAAATAGAACGTCCTTTTATCGGCTCAAGAAAGAGAGGTACCAATGGGGAGATGTCAGGAAAATGCTAAAAAAGAAATCTAGGGCTAATTTTATTGAAAGTATACAAACAGGTAACGGGGAAAAGGTATACACAACCCCAGAAATAGCGAAGGCATTTCAAGACTACTATGGGAAACTGTACTCGATAACTCATATAGACCCCCCAGATAAGGTAAAAATTAGGTCAGATAACACTAAAGCCCTGTTAAACTAACTAGGCCTAAAAAAAATACTGCCGGATCAACTGAGAACCTTAGAGGATCCCATAACGGAAGCAGAATTACGTAAAATTTTAAAAAAGTCACCAGCGGGGAAAAGTCCTGGTCCCGACGGGCTGTCAACCATATATTATAAAAAGTTCAGTGACATTTTAGTCCCCAAGATGTGTTCGTACATGAATGGAATAGGCGCCAAATGGGAGATACGACGGGAAGCACTAGAGGCTGCGATTACTATCATCCCAAAGTAAGGCAAGGATCCCTCATTGTGTTCAAGCTATCGGCCCATTTCCCTACTGAATGCCGACGTGAAGTCGTTCGCGAAGATACTAGCAGGCAGAATGAAGAACGTAATGAATGATTTGGTGCACCCCGACAAAGTGGGCTTCATCCCAGGCAGGGAAAGCAAGGACAATGGTATTAGAACTCTTTTATTAATACAAAAGATAAAAGATAGTAAATCCCCAAGACTGCTACTGTCAATAGATGCTGAAAAAGCGCTTGAAAGAGTAGACTGGAGATTTATGCAGCACACATTGGAGGCACTTGGATTTGGCCCCAAGATGATTCAGTGGATAAATGCCCTATATAATCACTCCACAGCTAGCGTTAAAATAATGGAACGGTATCTGGCCCCTTTGAAATGTATAATGGGACCCGACAGGGTTGTCCCCTGTCCCCACTACTGTTTGTCCTATTATTAGAACCATTGTTGGTAGGGATTAGACAGAATCCCGATATTAGGGGGATAGCAGCATATGCAGATGATATCTTGTTTTACATCACAAGATCCAGGATTACCCTCCCCAATCTACTGAAAACTTTAAAAACCTACGGTGAAGTAGCAAATTTTTAAATGAACCCCTCAAAATCGGAAATTCTCAATATAAGTGTCAAACCTCAAGAGGAACAAATATACAAACGGGATTCCTATTTATATGGAGGGACACCAAGTTAAAGTACTTAGGAGTTAAAATAACACCCACATATGAGACCATTTACCAACAAAATTTTATCCCACTGTTGAATGAAACCAAAACAGACTTAAATAAAATCGCTTCTAGACAAAGGTCATGGATTGGTAGGATAAACAGTCTCAAAATGCTAATCCTCCCCAAAATATTATATAAAATGCAAATGTTGCCAATCTTAATTCCAGAAACATATTTCAAAACATTAAAATGCGCTACTACGTAGATTTATTTGGCAGATCAAAAAGCCCTGTATAAGCCAGGCGGTACTAATGAGAGACAAGGCACAAGGTGGTTTGGGTGTACCAGACCTAAAAACCTATTATAATGCAATTCTTATGTCACGGGTGGTTGAATGGGTTAAAATAAATAAAGAAAAAAGGTGGGTTATTTTGGAAAGTAAGATTAGTAAGGTCACCTTAGGGAAAGTAATATGGATTCCGACACAAATTAGAGATTTAGATGAGCACACACACACGATTACACAGATAGCAATGGCAACATGGGACACAGTACATAAAAGGGAAAAGTGGGGATACAATTCCCCTCTAATACCACTAAGCGACACAAATTACTTTGCACCAGGGAAAATAGGATTTTTTACTCACCGTAAAATCCTTTTCTCTGAGTCCATGGACCGACACAGCTTCTCTATTGACAAAGTGGGTATTATCCGTTAATTAGGAGTGACTAGGCAGAAAAACTTGTAAAAAGTGTTGCATCACACCTTCTACCAGTACCGCCCAGGGGGCGGACCCTCTGGGTATACCCTCTCAGTCTGCATCTTCGCAGATCAGTTCGTGAAAAAGCAGTACAAACTTAAAAGGAGGGGTGGGTGCTGTGTCGGTCCATGGACTCCGAGAAAAGGATTTTACGGTGAGTAAAAAATCCTATTTACTCTTTCGTCCATGGACCGACACAGCTTCTCTATTGACAAAGTGGGACGTCCCAAAGCAGTGTCAGAGAAAAAACGAGGGGTGGTAACAGCATAAAAATAAACTTCACCCCAAACACAAAACAGCACTCCTCCAACGGAGGAGTTGCAACTCTAAACAGCCGCTTGCAAAACCTTGCGGCCAAAAGAGGCATCCGAAGATGCACCTACATCAACTTTGTAGAATTTTGTGAAAGTGTGAGCGGACGACCAAGTCGCCGCTTTACATAATTGGGAAACAGACGCTTGATGTCGGAAAGCCCAAGAGGCACCTATTGCCCTGGTCGAATGCGCCGTGACAGGAAAGGGGGGCGCCTGACCCTTTAAGGCGTAAGCCTGGATTACTATCTGTCGGATCCACCTAGAGATGGTGGCCGATGAGACTGCTTGGCCCTTCTTGGGACCAGCCACCGAAACAAACAGTGAGTCTGACTTCCGGAACAGGGAAGTAGCAGATAGGTATACTCTCAAAGCTCGGACAACGTCCAAGGAATGCAACGCCGACTCCTTAGGATTCGACGGCTGAGGACACAAGGATGGAAGTACAATGTCTTCGTTGAGATGAAAAGCCGAAACGACTTTCGGAAGAAAGGAAGGCTGCGGCCGCAGCACCACCTTATCCTTGTGGAAAATCAAATAGGGAGCCTTGCAGGACAAGGCTGCCAGCTCAGAGACTCGTCTAACTGACGTAACAGCCACCAAAAAGACCACTTTCTGAGAAAGTGTCAACAGGGGAATATCTCTAATATTCTCAAACGGTGCCTTCTGAAGCACCGAGAGGACCAGGTTCAAGTCCCACGGAGGTAACGGGGGACGGACCGGAGGGGCCACATGTCGGACCCCCTGCACAAATGTACTCACGAGAGAGTGAGTCGCCAGGGGTCGCTGAAAAAAAAGACAGCCAGGGCAGATATCTGTCCCTTAAATCGTATTTAGGGCAAGCCCTTGGTCCACCCCATTCTTTAAAAACAGCAGGATTCTGGAAACCAAATAGGTACGCGGATGCCATTTCATTTCCTCACACATGGAGATGTAGGCCCTCCAAGTGCGGTGATAGACCTTCCTAGAGGACGGTTTTCGAGCACTTCTCATAGTAGAGATTACTGAGTCTGACAGGCCCCGGTCTCTCAGTACCTGGTTCTCAACAGCCATGCCGTTAAAGCCAATGACTGTAAAGCAGGATGGAATATGGGACCTTGCGATAGCAGGTCCTTCCGTAGTGGTAGGCGCCAGGGGACGTCTGCTACCAGACGTACTAGATCGTCGTACCAAGGACGCTGAGGCCAATCTGGAGCGATTAGGATCATTGGAATTCCCTCTGCCTCCACTCTGCGGAGCAGAAGAGGAAGAAGCCTTAAGGAAGGGAAGGCATAGATTAGCCGATACTGACCCCACGATGCTACCAACGCGTCCGTTGCGTCTGCCCATGGGTCTCTTGACCGGGCCACAAATCTCAATACCTTCCGATTGAGTCGGGAAGCCAGAAGATCTACGTCTGGTGTGCCCCATCTTTGGCAGAGGAGTTGGAACACCTCCGGGTGTAAGGACCCTTCTCCCTGGTCCAGCATCTGGCGGCTCAGGTAGTCCACCTGCCAGTTTTCCACACCCGGAATGTACACGGCCGACAGTGCCGGTACGCTCCTCTCTGCCCACTTCAGGATGCGAGCGATCTCCGATGTTGCAGCTGAGCTTCTTGTTCCTCCTTGATGATTGACATATGCCACTGCTGTGGCGTTGTCTGACTGGATCCTGACTGGACGCCCTTGCAGCCTCTGAGACCATTTGAAGAGGCACAGCCTGATCGCCCGGATTACCAGGACATTGATCGGCAGGAGGGCTTCCTCTGGAGTCCAGCGACCTTGCGCCGACTGAACACCCCAGACTCCCCCCCAACCTGTAAGGCTGGCGTCCGTCGTGATCACTATCCAGTAAACCGGAAGAAATGACTTCCCGGCCATTAGAGCCGGTGCTGTCAGCCACCATACCAGGGATCTCCTGACTATGTGGCTCACTCGGATTTGATAATCCAGAGATGATGGACATCTGTTCCATCTGGACAGAACTTCCTTCTGTAACACTCGAGTGTGGTATTGAGCATATGGAACCGCCTCGAAGGAGGCTACCCTGAGGCCCAACACTCGCATGCAAAAAACGGAGTGACGACCAATTCCTGGAAGTCAGCTGCCGTACTGCAGCCCGGAGGGTCTGCAACTTCTCCACAGGGAGGAATACCTTTGCCTCTGAAGAATCCAGAATCAACCCCAGGTACCCTAGGCGTTGAGTGGGCACCAATACTGACTTTTGCGTGTTTAGTATCCAACCACAGTCTCGAAGAGTCTGACAGGTAATGGACACGCTTACCTCTAATTCTGAGCTTGAAGGGGCCTTCAGCAGAAGGTCGTATAAGTAGCCTGTGATAGCGATACCCCGCTGTCTTAGAAGTGCCAGAATCGGAGCGAGCACCTTGGTGAACGTCCTGGGTGCTGAGGCAAGGCCCAACGGGAGGGCCACAAACTGGTAGTGGTCCTTCCCGATAGCAAATCGCAGAAACCTCTGGTGTCTGGAGTATATGGGGACATGCAGGTATGCGTCCTTGATGTCCAAGGAGGCCAGAAAGTCCCCCGGATGGAGAGCCGTGACTACAGATCGAACCGACTCCATCCAAAAACTTTGTACCTTCACAAAGCAATTGAGGGCTCTGAGATCCAAGCTTGGACGAACCCCCTCCTTCTTTGGCACAATGAACAGATTTGAGTAAAAACCCCGTTCCAGTTCTGGAACTGGAATAACTACACCGCGTTCCAGTAGACCCTGGACCGCCCCATACAGGGCCTCCCGACGGGTCGGTAGTAGCTGGAGATTGGAGGTGTTGAATCTGTCCGGTGGACAAGAGAGAAACTCTATCTTGTAGCCTGAGGAGATTACTTCGCAAACCCACCTGTCGGAGATTAGTGCTATCCACTGAGTCGCGAATTTGCGAAGACGTCTCCCCACCCGAGAGCGGGGTGGACCTTCATGCGGACGCAAATTTGTCCGCAGGCTTATTGGGTATGCGGGACCAGGGACGCTTTTGTCCTTGGGCAGGCGCTTTATCGGCCTGGGGTCTTTTCCCTGTCGCCCTAGGGGGACAAAAAAAACACTTGTGTGCAGTAAAGGAGGGCCCTTGCCCTTGGCGTGGCCCCTTACCCTTGCTAATTTGGGGAAGCAAAGTGCTTTTACTTCCTGTGGCATCCTTGATGATGTCATCCAGAGAAGCCCCAAAAAGTCTGTCGCCCTTAAAAGGCAGATCCAACAGGGCTTTCTTGGAAGTCTGGTCCGCAGACCAGCCTTTTAGCCAGATCAGGCGGCGTATTGCTACTGCATAAACCGAAGTTTTAGACAGCAGGGGAATAGTATTCATGTCTGACTCGCCGACAAACCTAAGGCCCTGGACCAACAGGTCGGCCAATGTTATCTCATCAGGAGGAGCATCTCGCTCCTTAACCCCTGGAGTAGCAATCTTGCCCATTCAGTAAGTGTGTGAGACACTAGGGCCCCCGCCAATGCCGGGCGTACTGCCGAGCGTACTGCCGAGCCTACCACTGAGTATAGGTAGCAAGCGAGTGCTTCAGCCTTCTTATCCACAGGGTCCTTGAAAACAGGAGCCCCTTCTACAGGAATTGTGGTGGCTCTATTAAGTCTGGACACCGGAGGGTCCACTATAGGGGGGGAGAGGTCCATTTCTTCAGAAAACTCTCCTCAAAAGGGGTACCGTACCGCAAACCTCTTTGGGGCTGTAAAGACCCTCAGTGGGTTCTCCCATTCCTTGTATAAGAGTTTATCAAAAGACACACAAGGGAACACCTTAGCAGTGCGGGCAGGTCTATGAAACCCAAGTGGACCGGAGTCTCTGCTGCTTCTGCAGTATTTTCCAATTTTAGCGTATCCCGCACTGCAGTAATAAGGTCAGATACCAAGCCGTCTCGCGTACTGACCTGGACTTTGAGTCATTCTCACTGTCCGGTCACGGTCTGCAGTCTCTGATGCGTCAGAATCTGGGCCCCGAGCCGTAGCTGGACCTGGTTCTGCACCAGAATTATCCCCAGAAGCTTGCAGGGGATGGGGCGTTTACTACCCCCTGTATTCCCGTGTGCTGCTTCCACCCTGGCAGCAAACGCCTCTAGGATTGCCGTCATAGCGTTCATAGACACCTCAGGGGCACCAGCTGCTAAATCTGGTGTTTCAGGGGAGAAGACATCTGGCTCAGATGCCATGCTGACCACACGCTGACACTCACAGGGCTCCAGGCAAGATATCAATAGGCCACCCTCCTGTGCTGCAGAGAGGCCGGGTCACCCAGAGGACTCACCACCCTGGATAGGTACTGCTATGCTGCGCCTGTGATGCTGTCTCTCTGCTGCTGTGTCAGTCTGCTTGCTTTTATCAGCACTTCCTGTGTGAATTTTCGCGCCAGTGTAATGCACCCTAGAGGCCGGAGGCTCTCGAAAAATGGTTGCCAAAAACGTCTGTATGGAAGATAATGTGGGCTCTAAGAAAATGGCCGCCGACAGAAGATAGAGGTCAAGCAGCCATAGCCCACAAAAAGATGGCCGCCGAACGGCAATATCTGCATACAGGGTGGACAAACATGGCCGCCGATCAGCTGATAGGGGCCAGTGGGTGTGGCCGAACCACAGGAAGATGGCTGCCGGGCAGTCACAAGAGGCCAAACTTGGCATGGACCACCTCAAAATGGCCGCCGACAGCATTGAGGAGGAAGGACACAAACACAGGTAAGAAAAAATGACATTTCTTTTAAATGTTAGTTACAGCCAGCCCCGCTCCAGTGGGACCCCCTAGGTGACCCCCAGCACCCAGCAACCTTTAGCTAGAAGCCCAGGGAGGAGGGAAGAAAGGGGCCACAACCACTTACTTGATCTCTCCAGGAATGTCCAGCTAAATCACCCAGCCGAGGCAGGGGAGTTTTACTTACCTATCCTGCATGTATTCTGCTGGAAGACATTCCAAACAGATCATCGTCCGCGCACGGAAGGTGACTGTTGGCCAGGCATGCTGTGATTGGACCCAGAAGGGACGATCATATGTATGCCCTGGAGCATGACGCTCACCGGACAGGCTGCTGCGTCTCGGCCGTAAGGTCAGCCGAAGCTGAGCGGTCCGATGCAAGCCTTGGAGCGTAAGCTCACCGGCCAGGCTGCTGCGACTCGGCCGTAAGGTCAGCCGAAGCTGAGCGGTCCGATGCAGGCCCTGGAGCGTAAGCTCACCGGCCACCCGTGGAGCGACGGGCATGTCGTGGAAAACCCAGCGCGTAGCTAGGGTCGGCACACGCTCGATGGCCGAAACTGGGGAGACTACAAGGATCGAGGATCCAGCCTGTCACCCAGTCGGCAGTTGATCGAAGATCGCAGAAAACAACAAATGTAGCAAAAAAAATAAAAATATATATATATATATACTGTGAGGGAGTTAGCTCGGCAGCGGGTGTGTGTGACCCCCGGGGTGGGCTCCCCACACAAAACAGGCCCAGCAAACGGAGGTTGTGGTTTTCAAAATCAAAAAAGGTGCGGTTTATTTTCTATTTACAGTGACAAAACACAGCAAAGCAAAAGAAACATAAACAAAATAAATCCTGGTCAAGTTGACCTCTGACTAAACATACAGGTTTCCTAACTAACAACTGGGATCAGCCTAGTGCTGTCCTAGTCCCTAAGTCCCTGGTTTTAAATGTCCAAGCAAATAGCCACACAGGCTTTGTCTCACCGCACAGGGGTTCACTCTCCCTAGACAGTCCACACAGGTCTGGTTCCAGGCATGAGCTAACATCTAATGAAGCTGGGAGTTCTTATAGAGGCCTAAATGAGCTGACAAGCTTCAGCTGGTCTCATCAACTCCCTGTCTGCACGACGCCCAGCCCTCTCCCTAGAGGTATGAGTCATCCATGAGCCCACTAGCCTTATACAACTCTCCACCTAGTTGTATAAGTCGGCGTAAAGCCTGAATCTGGGCGAAATATATCTACCCCCCTGGATGCAACCAGGTGACTTTACCTTCCTGCTGTCACATACCCCCCCCTCTTGTTTTAACCTCGGGGTTGGAACACCAGCAATCAGGCATTCATGTACTCGAGACAAAGCATCCACATTCCCCATTTGAACGCCAGGGCGATGCTTTACTGTGAAGTTGAATTCCTGGAGGGCCAGGAACCACCTATTCACTCTTCTATTTGTTTCCTTGTTTTGAGCCATCCACTTTAACGGAGCGTGATCCGTAACCATGTCAAAGTGCCTACCTAGCAGGTAGTACCGAAGGGAATCTAGAGCCCACTTCACCGCTAAACACTCCTTTTCAACGGTGGCGTAATTTACCTCATGGGACTTCAACTTCCTGCTGAGGTAAATGACTGGGTGCTCTTCCCCGTTCCAGACCTGGGACAATACTGCTCCTAACCCCACATCTGACGCATCACTTTGTACGACAAAGTCTTTAGAGAAGTCGGGTGAGTACAACACTGGCTGGCTACATAAGGCTTGTTTCAAGAATTGGAATGCTGCCTCAGCCTCGGGGGTCCATTTAATCATGACCGACCCTTTCCCCTTCGTCAGGTTGGTTAGGGGCACAGCCTTAGAAGCAAAGTGGGGAATGAATCGCCGATAATACCCAGCGATTCCCAGAAAGGCTCGTACCTGCTTCTTGCTGTTGGGACGTGGCCAACTCTGGATGGCCTCGACTTTGTTGAGTTGGGGTTTTATTACTCCCCTCCCAATGGTGTACCCAAGATATTTGGCCTCCTCCTGCCCAATGGTACACTTCTTGGGGTTAGCCGTAAACCCCGCTTCCCGAACAGAGTCCAGGACTGCTTGCACTTTTGGCAGATGTGAGGCCCAATCTGTGCTATGGACAATTACGTCATCCAGGTAAGCCGCAGCATACTTCCGATGGGGCCTCAGCATCTGGTCCATTTTCCGCTGGAATGTGGCCGGCGCATTCTGTAACCCGAACGGCATTCTTTTATATTGGAACGCCCCGTCTGGGGTTACAAATGCGGTTTTCTCTTTGGCCGACTTGGCCAGGGGGATTTGCCAATACCCTTTTGTGAGGTCAAGAGTCGTCATGTATCGGGCTGTTCCCAGCCGGTCGATCAACTCATCTATACGTGGCATGGGGTAGGTGTCAAATTTTGTAACTTTGTTCAACTGACGAAAATCGTTACAAAATCGCCAGCTCCCATCCGGTTTAGGCACCAACACGATGGGACTAGACCAATCACTTTGGGACTCCTCTATCACCCCTAAGTTCAGCATTTTCTGTACTTCCTCCCGTATTGCCTCCCGTCGAGCCTCTGGGATCCGATAGGGTTTTAACTTCACCCTTTCACCGGGCGGGGTAATGATGTCATGCTCTACCCCAGATGTTTGTCCCGGCAGCTCAGAGAATACCTCCTTGTTGCGAAGCACAAACTCCTTAACCTCCTGTTGTTGGGGTTGTGACAAGGTGGCTGCTATTCCAACCTCAGGAATCACGCAACCAGTTTGAGCTGGTGACCAAGTGTCTGCGACTAGGGACTCTCTATCCCTCCAGGCTTTCAACAGATTAACGTGATAGATCTGTTCGGGCTTTCGCCTTCCTGGTTGTCTGACCTTGTAATTCACTTCGCTCACTTTTTCCATTATCTCGTAGGGGCCTTGCCATTTGGCAAGGAATTTACTTTCAACCGTAGGGACAAGTACCAATATCCTATCCCCCGGGGAAAAGGTACGGGTCTTGGCTCCACGGTTGTACACTCTCTGCTGTGCCAACTGCGCTTGGGCCAAATGTTCCTTCACGATGGGCATTACCTGTGCAATTCGATCTTGCATCAGGGCGACATGCTCAATCACACTCCTGTGGGGAGAACTCTCACTTTCCCAAGTTTCCTTGGCAATATCCAACAGCCCTCTTGGGTGTCTCCCATACAGTAACTCAAAGGGGGAGAATCCCGTAGAGGATTGGGGCACCTCCCTAATAGCAAACATCAAATAAGGAAGTAAACAGTCCCAATCCTTTCCATCTCTATCCACCACTTTCTTCAACATTTGTTTTAGGGTTTTGTTGAATCTTTCAACCAGCCCATCGGTTTGGGGGTGATACACAGACGTACGCAATTGCGTCACTTTGAACAATTTACACAGCTCTTTCATAACCCGGGACATAAAGGGTGTACCTTGGTCCGTAAGCAGTTCTTTACAAATACCCACCCGGCTAAAAACAAGAGATAGCTCTTTGGCTATGGTTTTGGCCGAGGTATTTCGGAGAGGGATCGCTTCTGGATAACGGGTGGCATAGTCCATTATAACTAATATGTACTGGTGCCCCCTAGCGGACTTGATTATAGGACCTACCAAATCCATGGCGATCCTCTCAAACGGGACCTCAATGATGGGTAGAGGGACCAGCGGGCTACGGAAATGTGGCATCGGGGCCAACCTCTGACACACAGGGCAGGAGGAACAATAATTTTCTACGTCCTTCATCACTCCCGGCCAATAGAATCTCTGTAATACCCTCTCTCGGGTTTTCTCTGTCCCCAGATGACCTCCAAGAATGTGCCCATGGGCCAACTCCAACACCAACTTCCTGTAAGGTTTGGGCACCACAAGCTGCTCAACGGTTTCTTCTGCCCTTTTTGCCACCCGATACAGTAGGTCCTTCTCTACGCTGAAGTATGGGTAAGTGCAGGTATTATCTGGGTTCACTAACTCGCCATCTATTTTCACTACGTTTTCCCGTGCCTTTATTAGGGCGGGGTCTTTCAACTGTTCTGTGGCAAAGTTTTCCCTGTGAACCTCAAGATCAGAAAACTCCACAGACGGTAGGTTTTCGTCTGAGGAGGTGGGCTCCTCTCCAGTTTCTTGAGTCTCCCCTGCCAATACTGATAAGGGAAATTCCGGAGAGTCCTCACCACTCTCAGGGGAGTTCTGGCTATCACATTCCTGGTACATAGGGGCACCAGTGAGGGGCTCAGGATCATCCCACAGTTCCCAGAACTTCGGAAAATCCCTTCCCACAATGGCGTCATGCGGTAACTGAGATACTAAGCCCACTGGATGAGAGAGGGTACCTTTGGGGGTCTCGAAACACACTGTAGTCACTGGATACTCTCGGGTGTCCCCATGCACACAAATAACAGCTACCTTGCTATTCCCAGAGACCTCTGTTTTAACTAACTCAGCCTTTATCAGGGTCACAAGGCTACCTGAATCCAGCAATACCACAACATTTCTACCATTAACACACATTTTGCATAAATGTTTCTCAGTTCCTCGAATGGCAGTGCATGCGACTGTCGCACACAGCGACTGACGTCTGCCCGTCAGAAAGTCACACTGCATGGGTTCCTCCACAACCGGGCAATTGGCTGCAATATGTCCCGCTTGCCGGCAGCGGTAGCAAACGATCCTTCTTGCTGCCTCTTGAGCCGCTGATTTCCCAGGCTGTTCTCGCCAAACTTGGGGTAGAGCTCCCACCCTCTCACTCTCTCCACCCTCACCCCTTGGAATCCTCTTATCCGCCCCTGGGGATGGTCTGGTCTTAGGGTGGAAAGTCTGAGTGTCTCTGGAAGAGGCCGTCAGGTTCTCTGTAGCCAAGTATTTCTCCACACGATCCACAAGACCATCGGCCGTCTCTGGGTCTCCATGGCTTACCCACTTTTGGATGGCAGTAGGAAGACCTCTCAAAAACCGATCCATTACAACACGTTCCACAATCTTTGGTGCGGACAAAGTCTCTGGCTGTAGCCACTTTCTGCTCAGGTGAATGAGATCATACATTTGAGACCTGGGGGGTTTTCCAAGCTGGAAAGTCCAGTTATGCACACGCTGAGCCCGGACAGCCTGGGTGACACCCAGCCTTGCCAATATTTCAGCTTTTAGCATCACATAGTCTTTTGCTTGGTTAGGCTCTAGGTCATAGTAAGCTTTCTGCGATTCACCAGTTAACAGAGGAGCCACCAGTCCAGCCCACTGCTCCTCAGGCCACTTTTCTCTTTCAGCGGTCCTTTCAAATGTGGTCAAAAATACCTCTGGATCATCCTCTCCAGTCATTTTTGTCAATAAACGACTCACCCCAAAGGACGCGGTATTAGTGGGACGGCTTTCCTCACTGGTCTGCGGACGTTGCTGCATTACTGCTTCCATCTGTTGTTGTAGTCTCTGCTCTTGCTTCTGCAACAGGTCTATGAAGCGGGCCTCAGATTGCTGCTGGGCTCGTTGCTGAGCCTCCAGACTCTGTTGCAAAGTTGCGTTTGTCTGCTGCTGGGCTGCAAGGCTCTGTTGATGAGCTTGCTGCTGGGCTGCGAAGTTCTGTTGTTGAGCTGCAAGGCTCTGTTGATGAGCTGCAAGGCTCTTTTGCAAACCTGCATTTGTCTGCTGTTGATTGGCATTTGCTAGAGCCAGCTGCTTCAGTATCTCCTCCATGCTGGCTTAAAAAAAAACTGCCACTGGTTCTCCACCAACTGTGAGGGAGTTAGCTCGGCAGCGGGTGTGTGTGACCCCCGGGATGGGCTCCCCACACAAAACAGGCCCAGCAAACGGAGGTTGTGGTTTTCAAAATCAAAAAAGGTGCGGTTTATTTTCTATTTACAGTGACAAAACACAGCAAAGCAAAAGAAACATAAACAAAATAAATCCTGGTCAAGTTGACCTCTGACTAAACATACAGGTTTCCTAACTAACAACTGGGATCAGCCTAGTGCTGTCCTAGTCCCTAAGTCCCTGGTTTTAAATGTCCAAGCAAATAGCCACACAGGCTTTGTCTCACCGCACAGGGGTTCACTCTCCCTAGACAGTCCACACAGGTCTGGTTCCAGGCATGAGCTAACATCTAATGAAGCTGGGAGTTCTTATAGAGGCCTAAATGAGCTGACAAGCTTCAGCTGGTCTCATCAACTCCCTGTCTGCACGACGCCCAGCCCTCTCCCTAGAGGTATGAGTCATCCATGAGCCCACTAGCCTTATACAACTCTCCACCTAGTTGTATAAGTCGGCGTAAAGCCTGAATCTGGGCGAAATATATCTACCCCCCTGGATGCAACCAGGTGACTTTACCTTCCTGCTGTCACAATATATATATATATATATATATATATTTTTTTTTTTTCCCCCGGACCAATGGGCCCGAAGGGAGCCATGTCCTACTCCTTGCTAGACAGAAAAAAACTGATCTGCGAAGATGCAGACTGAGAGGGTATACCCAGAGGGTCCGCCCCCTGGGCGGTACTGGTAGAAGGTGTGATGCAACACTTTTTACAAGTTACACTTTTTCTGCCTAGTCACTCCTAATTAACGGATAATACCCACTTTGTCAATAGAGAAGCTGTGTCGGTCCATGGACGAAAGAGTAATAGAGTTTGTTTGGTAATTGGATTAAGCAAAAAGACGCACAGTTAAAAGACATTACAGCGAAAGGTAAAATATGCACTTTCCAGGAACTGACAAACAAAAAAGAGGTACTGGAAGTAAACAGGTGGAGGTATGCACAGTTGAAACACTTTGTGGAGTCCCTTCCCCAACCAATCAGGTCTGAGCAGGGCCAGATTAACATAGGGGCTATTGGAACTGCAGCTCCAGGCCCCTTTCTCAAGATAGGCCCATTTGCCCAAAAAAAAAAAAAATCGAATTCGAGGGTTGTAGCTCGGCAACAGTCACAGAGACCCCACATTTGGGGGGTAGGTAGCTGAAGACCTACCCCACCACTGGTTAAATATATGGGGCTGCTATCATTTATGGTTCCGGAGATACAGGTTTGCTTGCGCAGCCTGTCAGAAGCTGCATACAGAGCAGCCAGTATAAATACAAACTGGCACACTCTGCAGCAGACTGAGAGGATGAGCTCACAGTGCTTATAATAATTAGTGGGAATGCTCTCCAAGCATTCCCAGTATTGTTATTCGTTTTTTATTTATTAGTAGGAATGCTCTCCAAGCATTCCCAGTATTGTTATTCGGATTTTTATTATTCTTAATTTTAATTTTATTTTTAATTTTATTCCGTACGTTTTTTGGCTCTGCGTAACTTCTGCATACTTTCAGCTATTGAAACCATTCAACTTTTAAAATGTTCAGCTCTTTCAGCTAATGATGGGTCAATGAGAGCATGCTTCAAATCCTTAAAATCTTCATCCGCTCCCAAAAGTTTCAGCTCCTTCACCTACAGACACCAAACAAACTTTAAAATGTTCACAAAATATTCAGCTATCCGGCTATATCTTTTCAGTTTGATATCTTTTACAGTTTTTGTGAAAAAGCTGTTTAAGTTTAATCATCATTTCAGGAAATGTTATCGATTTAACAGTGTGTCTATGGCAATGCTTAGAGTGGGTGATGTCATCGCTACAGCAGAGAGCCTTAAAAAAATTATCTTAGTTCCTTCTCTATAAATTGCTCTCACGCCCACAAGATCTACTTGTCATACACAATTTATACATCAAAACGTAGGTATTTTTTGTCTAGTTTCAGGCAATGTGCTACGTTTTGTGATACGCCTTTTACTTTTGGCTGGTTGAGCTTACAAATGACAAGAGTTCTACACTTTCTTCCATTAACTGTCCTGTATAAAATTATTTTTAGAAAAAAAAATATAATTTTTGAAAAAAAAAAAAAACATTTTTCAAAAAAAAATAATATTAGAAAAAAATTCTTTTTTGAAAAGAAAAAAAAACATTTTTGAAAAAAAAAGAAGAAAAATAATTTTTGAAAAAAAAAACATTTTTGAAAAAAAAAAAAAACATTTTTGAAAAAAAAACATTTAAAAAAAAAATTTTTTTTGGGAAAAAAAAAACATTTGAAAAAAAAATCACTTAAAAAGTAATTGTTTGAAAAAAAAATTTTTGGAAAAAAAAGTTTAGTGTCAGCTTTTCAAAAAACCTTTAAATATTCCACATCTTTCATACGTTAGTGGTGGTGTTAAACTTTTTTAATGAAATTCATGTTTATTTTAAAACCATTCCTACTTTTCCAACTATTCTCACTTCTTCAACTTTTTCTTACGGATTTAAGCTATTCATCTAGTTAGCTTTAGCAATTCAGCTATTCAGCATTCCCACACATTTTCTGCAGGAAATGCATTTTCTAGTTCTTATTCCGTTCTTATTCCGTTCTTATTCCGCTGTTATACCGCCTGAAAAATCGTGCCCTGTATTCTTCAATGTGAAAGCCCGAAGGCTTTCACACTGAAGCGGTGCGCTAGCAGGACCGCTCCAAAAGTCCTACTAGCCGCATCTTAAATTTTTTTTACAGGTTACCAGGTTAGAAATACAGAGGAGGTGTAGTGCTAGAATTGTTGCACGCGCTCTAACGCACGCGGCGATACCTCACATATGTGGTTTGAACGGCGTTTACATATGTGGGCGACTTACGTGTGCATTCGCTTCTGATCGCGAGCTACCGGGGACAGGGGCGTTTTCATTTTTTGTAAACATCCCTTGTAATAGGAATGTGTGTGACAGGTCCTCTTTATTGAGAGATGCGGGGTCAATAAGACCCCACATCTCTCCTCCAGGTTGGAAAGCATGAGATCGTGAAAATGTTTTCACTGATCTCATGCTTACTAGCCGCAATGGCGGCTTTGTTTACATTTGAGGACCCGGGCGTGACGTCATCACATCGCGCCCGGGCCTCCGACGATCATAGAGATGACTGGTGACCATCTGGTCACCAGTCATCTCTATGCTCGTCACGTGACCCACCACCGACGCCGGAAGATTCTCTCCGGGTCCCCGATGGCACGGGAGAGCCCGGAGAAGCACCGGATGGCGGCGGGAGGGGGGGATGTCCCCTCCCGTCGCCTATAAGAACGATCAAGCGGCGGAACCGCCGCTATGATCGTTCTTATGGTGCACAGAATCGCTGGCACATCAAAAGGATATCTGAATGATGCCTCTAGCTGCAGGCATCATTCAGATATCCCCCTTCAAACCCAGGATGTCATATGACGTTCACCCAGGATGGGAGATCCCATCTGTGGACGTCATATTACTATGGCTGGGTAGGGAAGTGGTTAAACCATTTATGAAAAAAAAAAAAAAAACATTTTTGAATGAAAAAAAACATTTTTGAAATTTTTTTTATTGTTTTTTAAAAAATAAATTTTTTGAAGGTGCTAGTTCCCATCCTGCTAAATGACCTTTCTTCATTATTACCATACAGGTCATTTAGAGGGATGGGGACTAGACAGTTCCCTATGAGGGAGCTAATTCCCATCCCGTTAAACCATTTTTGAAAAAAAAAAATAAATTGTGAAAAAAAATAATTTTGAAAAAAAAAATGTTGAAAAAAAAACTTGAAAAAAGATTTTACAAAAAAAATTTAAAATGTTTTTTTTTTTTTTTAACCACTTAAGCCCCGGAACATTTTGTAGCTAAAGGACCAGAGGTGTTTTCAGAATTTTGCACTGCGCTGCTTTAACTGTAAATTGCGTGGACATGCAATGTTGTACCCAAACAAAATTTGCGTCCTTTTCTTCCCACAAATAGAGCTTTCTTTTAATGGTATTTGATTGCCTCTGCGATTTTTATTTTTTGCGATATAAACGGAAAAAGACTGAAAATTTAAAAAAAAAATGATATTTTCTACTTTTTGTTATAAGAAAAATCGAATAAACTCAATTTTAGTCATACATTTAGGCCAAAATGTATTCAGCCACATGTGTTTAGTAAAAAAAAAAATCAATAAGCGTATATTTATTGGTTTGCGTAAAAGTTATAGCGTCTACAAACTAGGGTACATTTTCTGGAATTTACACAGCTTTTAATTTATGACTGCCTATCTCATTTCTTGAGGTGCTAAAATGGCAGGGCAGTACAACCCCCCCCCAAATGACCCCATTTTGGAAAGTAGAGACCCCAAGGAAATTGCTGAGAGGCCTGTTGAGCCCATTGAATATTTTTTTTTTGTCTCAAGTGATTGAATAATGACAAAAAAATAAAAAAATTACAAAAAGTTGTCACTAAATGATATATTGCTCACACATGCCATGGTTATATGTGGAATTGCACCCCAAAATAAATTTTGCTGCTTCTCCTGAGTACAGGGATACCACATGTGTGGGACTTTTTAGGAGCCTAGCCGCGTACGGGACCCCGAAAACCAAGCACCGCCTTCAGGATTTCTAAGGGCACAAATTTTTGATTTCACTCCTCACTACCTATCACAGTTTCGAAGGCCATAAAATGCCAAAATAGCACAAACCCCCCCCAAAATGACCCCATTTTGGAAAGTAGACACCCCAAGCTATTTGCTGAGAGGCATGGTGAGTATTTTACACGACATGCTTTAAAATTTCGCACAAACGCGCATTGGCGACAAACTACATACATTTTTAAAAGCCTTTACAGGTTACCACGTTAGATTTACAGAGGAGGTCTACTGCTAAAATGACTGCCCTCGATCTGACCTTCGCGGTGATACCTCACATGCATGGTGCAATTGCTGTTTACATATGACGCCAGACCGACGCTTGCGTTCGCCATTGCGCAAGAGCAGGGCAGGACGGGGTGCTTTTTTTTTGCTTTTTTTTTATTATTATTATTAATTTTGCTTTTTTATTTTATTTTTAAACTGTTCCTTCCATATTTATTTATTTTTTATAATTTTTATTGTTATCTCAGGGAATGTAAATATCCCCTATGATAGAAATAGGTAGTGACAGGTACTCTTTTTTTTGAAAAAACTGGGGTCTATTAGACCCTAGATCTTTCCTCTGCCCTCAAAGCATCTGACCACACCAAGATCGGTGTGATAAAATGCTTTCCCAATTTCCCAATGGCGCTTTTTATATCCGGGGGGGGGGACATTCCCTCCCACTGCTTGTAAAAGCAGTCCAGAGGCTAATTAGCCGCTAGGATTGCTTTTACATGAAAGCCGGCCGCTGGCTGAAAAGAATGACCCCTCTGGAGCCCTTTACATTACACAGCACCCCACAGCTCTGGACCCCTTTAAATTACACAGCACCCCACAGCTCTGGGCCCCTTTACATTACACAGCACCTTGCACCCCTTTACATTACACAACACCCTGCACCACTGGACCCCTTTACATTACACAGCACCCTGCATCACTAGACCCCTTTACATTACACTGCACCTCTGGACCCCTTTACATTTCACTGCACCTCTTTCCATTAGACTGCACCTCTGGCCCCTTTTACAATACACAGCACCCTGCACCACTGAACCCCTTTAAATTACACAGCACCCTGTATCTCTGGACCCCTTTACATTACATATCACCTTGCACCCCTCTACATTACACAGCACCCTGCACCACTGGACCCCTTTGCATTACACAGCACCTCTGGACCCTTTTACATTACACTGCACCTCTTTACATTAGACTGCACCACTGGACCCCTTTACATTACACAGCACCCTGCACCTCTGGACCCCTTTACATTACACAGCACCCTGCACCTCTGAACCCCTTTACATTACACAGCACCCCACAGCTCTGGACCCCTTTAAAAATTACACAGCACCCCACCGCTCTGGGCCCCTTTACATTACACAGCACCTTGCACCACTGGACCCCTTTACATTACACAGCACCCTGCACCACTGGACCCCTTTACATTACACAGCACCTTGCACCCCTTTACATTACACAGCACCCTGCATCTCTGGACCCCTTTAAATACACAGCACCCTGCATCTCTGGACCCCTTCACATTACACAGCACCCTGCATTTCTGGACCCCTTTACATTACACTGCACCCCTTTACATTAGACTGCACCTCTGGACCCCTTTACATTATACAGCCCTTGTACCTCTGGACCTCTTTACATTACACAGCCCCCCACAGCTCTAGACACCTGTATGTTACACAGACACCCCCCTAACAGTTCTGGACCCCCTGCATGTTACACAGACCCCCCTACAGTGCAGACCCCTCCCCCTACAGTGCAGACCCCCTCACCTACAATACAGATCCCCTACAATACAGAACCCCCCCTACAATACATAACCCCCCTACAATACAGAATCCCCACTACAATACAGAACCCCCTCCTACAATACAGAACCCCCCTACAATACAGACACCCCTACAATACAGAACCCCCCTA
Source organism: Rana muscosa (assembly GCA_029206835.1). Classification (NCBI taxonomy): domain Eukaryota; kingdom Metazoa; phylum Chordata; class Amphibia; order Anura; family Ranidae; genus Rana; species Rana muscosa. The sequence goes on along the minus strand of CM055122.1, from coordinate 1,070,386,675 downwards.
AAATACAGAACCCCCCTACAATACAGAACCCCCCTACAATACAGAACCCCCCCTACAATACAGAACCCCCCCTACAATATAGAACCCCCCACAATACAACCCCCCCCCACAATAATGCAGACACCCCCCTTCAGACCCGTAATGATCAGCGCGCCTCGTGCTGCACACACAGCACTTGTAGACTACACAGAGGAGGGGGAGGCGGCTTCGTTCACTCTGCTCGGCTGTGACTGTGAGACAGTCACAGCCAAGACTTATCAGAGCCGCAGCGTGGCCATGAGAGAAGGGGATCGTTGCGGCCGTGTCCCGGGTGTGCCGATGGGTATCACTCAGGTGCGGCCCCCCCTGCAAAGCTAGGCTTAAGCCGGTTTACTTCCATAGGCTGCCGCTGCCTACCTGTCACGTGCCATGCCTAAGTCCTCTTCAGTCGCGGAGGGGGGGGCGCCGGCCTGACACCCCCCCCCCCCCAGTGTGTGGCACCCGGTGCGGCACGCCCCCTACTTAGTACGCCACTGATGGGGAATCATGTGAATTGTGAAATTCACACCATGTATACCTGGCCTTACTGTCATTGTGACAATAAAGTTGATTTACTAAAACTGGAGAGTGCAAAATCTGGTGCAGTTGAGCATGCAGCTTGCTTAATAAAGTGGAAGTCCATGCAAAATCTAAAATCCCTGCATTTATAGACACCAGGGATCTAACACTAACCTCTCTATCCCTGTAAGTATACATACCTTTTTGGAAGCCGATCTGACCCGCTCCAACCAGATCCCACACTGAGCTGTCAGCTGCAGCTTCACTGTAGAGGCGGGTCCAGAGGAGACGGATGACAATGGAAGCCCCATAGTAACTCTATGGGTGACGTCACTTTCCATTAATTTCCCAGCCGTTGTCGACCGTGTACTCTGCAGAGCTTCTGCCGCTGAAGATTGAGTCGGAGCGGGTTAGATCGGCTTCCAAAAAGGTATGTATACTAATTTTTTCTTTACAGGAATAGAGAGGTTAGTGTTAGATTCATGGTGTCTATAGATGCAGGGACTTATGTTTTTGCATGGACTTCCACTTTAACCACTTCGCGCCCGTCATACGACTTATGACGGCCGCAAAGTGGTTCTTAAATGCCGGGAGGCCGTCATTATACGGCCTCCGCTCCTTCGGCCACTGGGGGGCGCATCACCGAGATGCCGATGCGCGTGCCTGGCGGCCGCGATGTCCACCAGGCACCCGCGATCGGCCTGTACACAGACAAGGACATGGATCTGTGTGTGTAAACACACAGATCCATGTCCTGTCAGGGAGAGGAGACCGATGCTGTGTCCCTTGTACATAGGGACACAGATCGGTCACCTCCCCCAGTCAGTCCCCTCCCCCCACAGTAGCAATCACTCATAGGGCATACATTTAACCCCTTCCTCGCCCCCTAGTGGTTAACCCCTTCCCTGCCAGTCACATTTATACAGTAATCAGTGCATTTTTATAGCACTAATCGCTGTATAAATGTGAATGGTCCCAAAAGTGTCCGATGTGTCCGCCGCAATATCGCAGTCATGATAAAAATCGCTGATCGCCGCCATTACTAGTAAAAAAAAAAAAAATAATAAAAAAAATGTCAGAATTCTATCCCCTATTTTGTAGGCGCTATAACTTTTGCGCAAACCAATCACTATACGCTTATTGCGATTTTTTTAACCAAAAATATGTAGAAGAATACGTATCGGCCTAAACTGAGAAAAACATTTTTTTTTTTTAAAAATTGGGATATTTATTATAGCAAAAATCAAAAATATTGTGTTTTTTTTCAAAATTGTCGCTCTTTTTTGGTTTATAGCGCAAAAAATAAAAACCTCAGAGGTGATCAAATACCACCAAAAGAAAGCTCTATTTGTGGGAAAAAAAGGACGTCAATTTTGTTTGGGAGCCACGTCGCATGACCGCGCAATTGTCAGATAAAGCGACGCAGTGCCGAAAGCTGAAATTTCGCCTGGGCAGGAAGGGGGTATATGTGCCCAGTAAGGAAGGTGTTAAAGTGGTTGTAAACCCTAAAAAAAAAAAACCCTGCAAGAAAAAGGCATAATGAGCTAGTATGCATAGCATACTAGCTCATTATGTATTACTCATTATGTATTACTTACCTCAGATCGAAGCCCCTGCAGCAGTCCTCGCCCCCCCCTCCGGCCAATCACAGCGCCAGAGCATGCGCGCGGGAGCCGCTGGTAACGGCACGTCTAACGCCGTGCCATTGCTTCAGTGCGCATGTGCCGATCTCTTCGGCACATGCAGACACAGGGGGATATCTCCTAAACCATGCAGGTTTAGGAGATATCCAGGGTAGTTACAGGTAAGCCTTATTATAGACTTACCTGTAGCATAAAGTGTGTTGTAAGGGTTTACAACCACTTAAAGCTTTGCCAAAAAAAATGGAAACTGATTGGTTTCTATGCAGAGCTACACCAGATTTTGCACTTTCTAGTTTTAGTAAATCAACCCCACAGGCTTCAGCAGACAGGAAGGAGAAATCTGCAACAGGGACACAAAAATAAAAGCAAAAGCATACACTTTTGCTTCATGGAAAAACATTCACCTATCATTATGAAGGAAATTCAGACATTAGCAAACTAAAGAAATGTACACAGTATAGGGCAGAGCTAATCCTGAGTTGTTACAAAGCTTTTAATTGGGTTTGTTTTCTGTATGTAAACACCTTAGGCAAGATATCACACATGGACTGTACAATCACAATAGCACTGTGGAAAGAGTTAGGACATAAGAAAAGGTCCTTTCACTGCCAATTATCCAATCTATAGAGGTCAGTGCCAAGGACCAGTACTTTTTGCATAGTTTGTACAATTACCATATCAGAAACACAAGGAAATGTGTTGGATATTCCTTTTCTTCAGCCCTGGAGCTCAAACTACTGCCCATAAAAACGAAAGAAAATGCCTGGATTCCCCCATGCACACATTCAATGTGGTGGGGGGAATCCCTCCCACTGTGGTATTGTATTCTGACAGCGGCGAGACGTTCAAGCCATCAGAATAAAATGATCAGTGTTGCTGGCTATAGCTGGCGTCACTCATTGTTCGGGGAAAACCTGACAGGGTGGTTATACACAAGTCGTTCTATTGATTAACTTGTGTACAAGCCTGCTCATACATGGATCAAAGTTTGGCTGGGCCTTGCTGAACCAGATGAATTTTGATTGATGTAATGCTGGCTTAAAGTGATACTAAAAAGGTTATATATATTTTTTTTTATAAATAACAAACATATCATACTTATCTCCACTGTGCAGTTCCTTTTGCACAGAGTGGCCCCGATCGTCCTCTTCTAGGGTCTCTCGGCGGCTCCTCCCCACATAAGATAACTCCCTAGGAGAAGCGCTCTCCCGGGGGGTTACCTTGCGGGCGTGCTCCCATGTCCAGCATTTGGCGTCCATAGAAGCCAAATGCACGACTCGGCCCCAACCCGCGTTATTGGATTTGATTGACAGCAGCGGGAGCCAATGGCTGCGCTGCTATCAATCTATCCAATCAAGAGCCGAGAACCCCTGGCAGAGAGACGGCGCATCCTCGCCGTGGGACATTCCAGGGCTCAGGTAAGTAAAATGGGGGGGCTGGGGGGCCAGAGACAGGAGGGTTTACAACCCCTTTAACATGAATAACCTCATACTAAAGGTTTTCCCTGTATACTATTGTTCATAATTGGATCCCAAAGGTTTTATGATAACATTTGGGCACTTTAATTTAGCAGTAGCTGATGGTACGGCTAGAAACAACTGAAAAAGATAACGTCCATTTGTAGTTAGCCAAGAACAATCAGTCTGGTTTCTCGGACAATTTTGTCCTGTGCTTCTTTACTATGAAACAGAGATAAGCCTGTTGGTGATGTTTACTGTCAATGATTGTACAGTATGGCAAACATATACTGTATTTCTAACGAATAAGCAAAAGACGCCAGTGTCACATAATATAGTAATTTTGGGGAAGGTTTGGAATCTTTCAGGTCTCTTTCTTTTCCAAACTGTGCCACATACGAGTACAAACATATTTTGGACCCTGGTACACCTGTATTTATAGTGTAATATGTAACACAGTGCAAATCCTTAAACAGCAGGCAGGGTTCTTCTCTCCCTCAGTAAATGTCACTTTTGAAATTTAAGTGGCTGTGACTTGTGAATGAATACACTACAAGTTCTGTCTGCCACTGCGAAGTTGTTTGTTCTGACAGTTCCTCTGGCTCTCTAACTGAAAGTCTAAAAAACAAAAATAGAGTTATGCCGCGTACATACGCTCAGAATTTCTGACAACAAATGTTCGATGGGAGCTTGTTGTCGGAAATTCCGACTGTATAGGCTCCGTCGGACCTTTGCTGTCGGAGTTTCCGACAACAAAAATTTAAGAGCTGGATCTCAAATTTTCCGACAACAAAATCCGTTCTCCTAAACTCCGAGCATGTGTAGACAATTCCGACGCACAAAATTCCATGCATTCTCTGAATCAAGTATGAGACAGAAGCGCTCGGTCTGTTAAAACTAGCGTTCGTAATGGAGATAGCACATTCGTCACGCTGTAAACACGTCACGGACTGAAAAGCACGAGGCTGAAAAGCGCAAATCGTCTCTCACCAAACTTCTACTAACACAAGATTAGCAGAAGGAGCCCAAAGGGTGGCGCACTTGGTATTGAACTTCCCTTTTATAGTGCCGTCGTGAACGTGTTGTACGTGACAAGTTCTTGGCAATCGGAATTTCCGACATTTGTGCGACCGTGTGTATGCAAGACAAGTTTGAGCCAACAACCGTCGGAAAAAAATCCACGGTTTTGTTGTCGGAATGTCCGATCGTGTGTACGCGGCATCAAAGGAAGAGTCTATGGGAGCCTGGTATTGCACCCATTGATTGCCGTTGCAATGCTTTGCAGGCTGATTTGCAAAATAAATAAATAAATGCACATTTTTTAATGCATTCATATGTGTATGTATTATTATTATAAAAGTGGACTTAGCATTCAACCCTTGTGCATTCTATGCAAGATTTCTTCCTTATTTGTGTTCTGGTGACAACTCCAAAATTTTGAATTTTCCAGCACTTTTCTGGTCACCAGGACAAATGGAGAGTTTCAAGCTTCTTGGGGGGGGGGGGGGGGGGTTTGATTTTTTTTAACAGCTCCTGTCCAATTGCCATGCATGTCCTGAAAACCCTGGATGAATTCAGTGTTAAACTAACTAGAAGGCAGATTATGCAAAGCATAACAAAAGACATCCCAGCAGGAGAAGAAACAAGAGCCAATGCACAAGTGTTCTTCAGTTAGATTGTAGGAGGGGCACTCCATCTCACCTGGAATATTCATTCATGGCATCAAACTATTTGAAAGGAAAGAAAATACGATAATTGAGACCTAGGGCGCCCGGCCGCTGGTTATACTACCCCTGCACTGTCAGTCCACTGAGCTTAGAACTAACACCGGGCAGCCAGCCGCTCTGACATGTGTGAAGCAGCGCCCCCGCCCCCATCTCCACTCTGACACTGTGTGACATGTGTCCACTGTACAGTCCAGCACCCCCCCCCCCCCGGGCCCCGCCGCTGCTCTGACACTGTTTCCACTGCAAATCTCATCCCACCCCCCCTGCAAGCCCGCTCTGTAACATGTGACAGTGTCCAGGTCCAGCCCACCCCCCAGGGCGCTCTCCACCGATGTGTGTACAGCGCCTTCAGCGCTCTTCCCCAGGGTGCTCTCCGGTCTCCATCACTCTGACGTGTGTTTTCAGCACGCAGCCCCCCCCCCCCCCGAGGATGTTCTCCCCTGGCCGTGTCACACACACACTCACACCACTGGAGCGGAGTAAATAATGATGGGACAACACAGCGTGGTGCCTGGCGGCGGCTCTCCGGGCTTGGGGACAGGTGGAGGCGGAACCTGGAAGAGGCACCCGACACAGAGGCAGGTACAGCGTTAAGCAAAATTTTAGACCAGGCAGCAAGCAGCACAGGGTCACGTCAATACAAGTTTGCTGAGCCGAAGACCATCACCTCACATGGTAAAAAACTGTTGCTGTCTGTCTTGGATAATGAGATTGTATATTATATATTGATAATGACATGCAATTTGCAAATGTGTGTGTATGTGTGTAGCGGGGTGCCGATTTGCAGTGTGTTATAAAGGACTATGGTTATCTTGAGGATATCCTCAGCTCCCTCAGGAGTCTCCTTAAGATATTGGCGCAACTGTTGTTTAACCATATGGAACAATGCATTGTGGAACTAATGGTACAGGGAGAAAAGGACTTCATTGCCATTGGTATCTAATAGACTATGGTACCCACAGTGCAGCTGTACTCCCAAAGTGCATTGCATCCCTGCACAGCTTTCTGGGGGAGGTTACTTAAAGGAAGGGAGAAGCTACGCTCGCTCTCTCTGGACTTCGCCTTCTATCGAGCAGGAAGTCTGTGTGAGGCCTGCTGCTGGAGCGTTTAGGCCTAAAGCCTGTGCCTGCAGCTTTTGTGGAGGATCCCTCAGCTTAAAGAGGGATCCCTTCTTTGTGTGACCAGCTCTCGCTTCCCAGAGATTGGAGTCATCCAACAACCGACATCCAGTGCGGCTGTGAGAGGAACCGAAGACTGCAAGTTGCGAAGAGGCCGGTGATCGAGGCACCGACAGCGGGACGTGTCAGTGGAACAAGGCCTGTGTTGGTGAGACCTGCCCGGGATTCTTAAACTGTTTGTGTAGGCCTGTGACTTTGTTAAGGCCCACCATTATTAGTAGTGCGCCACACGCCAAGACATAGCACATCTCACGGAGGCCGCATGGTAAAAAGTTTGGCGTTTACACCGCCGGAGAGTTTTATCTTCCTGAACATTGTGGAAGTTTAGTTGTTTTCTTATGATAACCCTGTGGATTACAAATATTATGTGCACCAACGTTTGCTAGCGAAGACTCCTACTATTAAAGGGATTGTACACTTAACTTAGTCAGGCCTGACTAGAACTGTTAGTGACGGGGCAAGGGCACAATATTGCCCATTAGGGGGAGCTTGTGAGCATAGGTCTTTTACTTATATAAGCAGTGTGCATTTAAACTGTGTTGCATTGTTGCCATATATATCTCATTGACTCTGCAGGGCCCTGCATAAGTCAACTGCATTTTCTGTTTAACTGTGCTACCTTTTACCATTAAGTAAACTTGATCCCTGATTAAGCAGAATACTGTGTGGAGTTCTCTGTTACCCTGTTGGACGAATGGCTATACAAGGTAACAATTTTATGTACCATTTTACTTTTGTGTGGTATTATTGTGTTCCCAAACATCAGTGGGTTTCACAATTACATTGCAGACCAGCTGTGCTAAGGGAGGGTTCGAGCCAAGTTCTTGGGGTTGATAGCTAGGGTACGGACTCAAAATTAAAACCAGCAGCCTGACCTCAGGGAGGGGGGTAGTGCCACACGTATATTCACTGATGTGCCAAATCCAAAATGCCAAGTATGTATCAAGCCCCCCCCCTGTGAGGCTGCATTGATTTGCAGTGGTGAAGCGGCATTGATGGGCACAACTGAGACTATATTTGATGGGCACAGGTGAGGCGGAATGGATGGGCACAGCTGAGACTGTATTTGATGGGCATAGCTGAGACTGTTTTTAATGGGCACAGCTGAGACTATTTGATGGGCACAGCTGAGACTATTTGATGGGCACAGCTGAGACTATTTGATGGGCACAGGTGAGGTGGAATGGATGGGCGCAACTGAGACTGTATTTGATGGGCACAGCTGAGACTGGATTTGATGGGCACAGCTGAGGCTGGATTTGATGGGCACAGCTGAGGCTGGATTTGATGGGCACAGCTGAGGCTGGATTTGATGGGCACAGCTGAGGCTGGATTTGATGGGCGCCGGTGAGGCTGCATTTGATGGGCACCGGTGAGGCTGCATTTGATGGGCGCCGGTGAGGCTGCATTTGATGGGCGCCGGTGAGGCTGCATTTGATGGGCGCCGGTGAGGCGGGATTTTATAGGCGCTGGTGGGCTGCATTTGATGGGGGCTTCATTAAAAAGGTAGGGTATACATAAGCAGGGCAAAGGGGGTGGAGCCAGGGGGCGGCAAAATGTGGTTTTAGCCTAGGATGTCAAAAATCCTTGCACCAGCCCTGCTCCCACAGACATCGGGACAGTGTAAGAGATTAAACAGGAGTGATCGAAATGAATGGAGAGGGGGGAGAGAAGCTGCTGTCCATGATAGGAAAAGTTGTATGCATGTAGACTGAATCAGGAAATGCTGATACCTTCCCAACCTCACATTCCCCACCTGCTCCACTCTACTGTTGCTGAAGGACAGGACTAGTACAGTGCACTGTGCAGGCAGGGGGCATGTGTAGTGCTACGATCTACATGCAGGGACAAAGATGCTCTCTGCCTGTGTTACATTCTGCAGCATATTCTGTCTTGGGAAGGGTTGTACCCGGCAAACTGCGCCCTCTTCTCACTAAATCATCCCGCCCACCCCTAGTACCGACCCTGAGTGATCGAGGGCAGAAGCTGATTGTGCAGCGCTAGCCCAGAGAAGCCAGTAGAGGAAGTGCGCTGTGCAGAAAACTTCCTCTACTGGCTTCAGTATTAAATGACAGGCTGGGGGAGAGGAGAGGGCTGCCAGGGGTTCTGGAACGCAGTTCCGCTGCGTTCCGTCTGAAAAAAAGCCCTTGTGTTAACCTTTTTCTGCCTTGCAGGGCATCAAGAGATCCTCAATGAGAGGTAGCATGTATTGATCCGGGACTGTTTACTGATTTAGAGTCCTATAATCAACACATATTCGTACTCCACCATTTTTCTTTCTGACCATCACTATTGGGGATGGATGCATACGGGCTTTTAGACTCAACAAGTATGTTTTGATCTTTAATTTTGTGCAAGCATTCAACAATGATGTTTTGTATCTTTAATTTTGTGCAAGCACTCTCGAACATCATCCAGATCTTTAAGAGGTATATGCCTGGGTCTTTCTCTAAATGGGGTGCTATCTGTTAGGCGAATACTGTGATGAATACTTTTAGCACACCCAACATCCATGTCATCAGTAGAGAAAACATCATTGTTCCATTAGCTGCTCTCCTACGGCTTGTTTGTGCTCTGCAGGACTATCAGCATCATTCAGGTGAAAATCTAATTTGGCTTCTTTCTCCTCAACCTTGGCAGTGTAAGAGCTAATGATTTCCACTGGGTAACAATAGGCTACCTCTTGTCAGGCTGGTATTATAACTGGGGTATGTGGTAATGTTCCGAACAGTAACAACCAGGGCCGGTGCTACCACTAGGCGGACTAGGCAGCCGCACTGTCACGAAGGGCGCAACTACTGCTGCTGTGTACACAGCTTTCTGGTGTGGAGATGACACAGCCTTGCCCTCGTGGGTAGAGTCGGGTGTCAGTCTGAGAGGCCTGACAAACACAAGGAGGGGGGGAGGAGTGCGGAGACGGCGTGGCTCAGTCACTGGGGAAAGCAGAAGATTTTTGGTGGAGCCGCTCCGCACTGTATGGGAGTGAACTGCGCTCCCCTCCTACCAACAATACACACAGCAGCCTGGAAGTGTCTTCACCAGCTCCCGACACGCCTTCTGGGCACTGACAGACACACTGATAAAGTCCTAGCTGGGGAGCCGCACATCCTCTGTATAGGGAGACATTAGAGGAGGAAAATACAATGACTGGTGTTTAAAAAATGCCGCCCTTTACACACCTCTGACTGCTCTGCAAACTGCACTCTGTACTCACTCAGCCCGCCCCCATTATAGGACAGCAAAAAGTTCCTTCGGGATGACACACACCAGCGTTCAACTCCCCCCCCCCTCCCTCACATTACACAGGTCACAGCGCGGCAGATTGGAAGCAGAGGATGTAGGTGAGTGCTCGGTCCTGGTACACATGCTGTTGCTGGTATCACTGATCAGTGCTGTGCAGGGTGGTCAGTGTATCTGAAAAGAAGAAAAAAGAAACTGCGCTAGGATAATAAGGGAACCAATGTGTGACCAGAGGTGCCTGCAAATAGTAAAGCAGCAACTAACCTGAAAACAAAAAAATCAGAGAAAGGAATAAGAAAAACGTATAGTTGCGCTAGACCTGGGTATTAGAATACCAGGAACCAGTGTTGCCAACCCCTTGAAGTGAAATTTACTGGCAAGATGGAAACATTTCTGAACGGTACCAATTTTTTTACTGGCAAAAATCATGAAAATTACTGACAGAGCCGCATTTTTTAATGACACTGCAAAAAGTACCTAGCATTACTGTTTTTAGTGCTAAACATTGCAAATATCAATATTTGAACTATAAACACACAGCTAATGCTATTATCAATGTGTTTAAGTTAAACAAAAGTAAAAAAACATACTTCTCAATTTACATGAAGGTTAGGTTACTATAACCCAGCCAGCACAGAGTTCCCTCTTACATCAGAGCCTGCAGGGATCCCCCTTACAGTGCAAGGAAACTCTTATGTAAAGGGGGAACGCTGCAGATCATGATGTAAGGGGGAACTCTGATGTGGAGGGGGGCTCTGGTGAATAGAGACCGCCTTCCACAGAGTGAATACACTAAGGTAAGAGGGGGGGTACTAATATAAGGGGGAAACATTTATATCAGTGCCCCCTTACATTATTGTATTCACTCACCTCCTTACATCAGTGACCCCCCCCCCCCTCAGAATGGCCTGGCGGCACTGTCACTGACCTCCTCTCAGGTGCACAGTGTGGGGCTCAGTCAGACGGCTCCAGCTTGGTGACTCTGATCTCCTCTCCCCAGTCCACATGTCTGTTTCTTCCCGGGCCGTAACCCCCATCCTGCGGCACTCCCACTCTTGACTCCTTTCTAGGATCCCCTCAGAGACTGCAGACATGATAAAAGACAAGAGATGGTCAGAGGCTGCGGACACGATACAGGAAGTGGACAGAGACTGCAGACATACTACAGGAGGTGGACAGAGGCTGCGAACATACTACAGGAGGTGGACAGAGGCTGCAGACATACTACAGGAGGTAGACAGGCTGGGGACATACTACAGGAGGTGGACAGAGACTGCAGACATACTACAGGAGGTGGACAGAGGCTGCGGACATACTACAGGAGGTGGAGACAGGCTGCGGACATACTACAGCAGGTGGACAGAGGCTGCGGACATACTACAGCAGGTGGACAGAGGCTGCGGACATACTACAGCAGGTGGACAGAGGCTGCGGACATACTACAGGAGGTGCCGGTGGAGACCGGCTGCGGACATGATGGTGCCCTCCTCAACCCCTCACAGTAGCCTCCTCCTCTGTCCACCACCATATTACTTCTCCACATCATCAGTGTGCTCTGTCCTCCTCCTGTGCCCCTTTCACCTCTCCACAGGTCAGGGCAGCACTGTGCTGCCCTGACCCGTGGGGAGGTGAAAGGGGCACAGGAGCCAGAGGAGGACACAGCACACTGATGATTTCGAGAAGTAATATGGTGGACAGAGCACATCAGTCTCTGTGTCCCCTGCATGGCACGGCTTCATGCTCCCAGTAATCAATGTCCAGGACTCCAGGCTCACTCGCTGTCCCCTCGTACCCCCCCAGTTTCACTCACCTCGAGTCTGTCCTCCTCACCCGTCAGTGCTCCGCTCGCTCCTCCACCTATGATGAGTGCATGGCATGAACTCACTGCAGGAGTCGCGCAGCTCGCGCCAGCCGCTGTGGTCTATTTAAAAATGGCGCCAGCGGTGCCATCACGCTACTGCGCATGCGCCGCCGGCTTCGGAACGGCGCATGCGCAGTTGTATGGCCGGCTTGTGGCCATCTTTTTTATGGGCGCCGGTGCCCATAACGAACTTTAACGTACACCCCGAAAAAGGGGTGTATGTTATATTTACGTGCTGTCCATAAATATACGTACGGTTGGCAACACTGCCAGGAACTAAATAATAAAAAACACTAAGTGATCAAATACCAATGAAGGTACCGATAATAATGATTACAAACTGTGTCTAATAAAAATAAACTAAAACATTAAACACCAATGCAGTGATAAAGTATATAGTCCACTTGATTGTAAGTAATAAACATAGTCCATAAAATCTTCTGTGTTCAAAAAAAAGCACCCGTGCACATATCCAAAGGCTCTCAGATTCTTCACTTGAAGGCTGATAACCAGAAGTGAAGTCCACCACCACAAGTAAGTAGTCCTGCTTACCAGAGCATGTTAGTCCCCTATAACGGAGGACCTCAAATCGCATGAAATAAATCCTAGCTGGATTGACCAGACAAACTTTGACCATAGACTGGATGTCAACACTTCCACACCAGTTGAAGCACATAAAAGGGAAGAGGATAGCTTGATAGTGTAAAATCAGAGCATGTTGGTCCCCTGTAACAGAGGACCTCAAATCGCATGGAAAAAATCCTAGCTGGATTGACCAGACAAACTTTGACCATAGATTGGATGTCAACACTTCCACGCCTTCCTCTCCATGTGTTCAGTGTATCTGCTCTCTTTATGTTTCTTTCTTCTGCTGGTGACCTCCCATAGAAAACACTGCCTACAGGTCAGTCTTCTGCCCACTAGTCCCTATGTATTCTAGTTACTGCTGCTACTAGTGCAGCTGGGGGTGCAGCATTTACTAGAACTGGGCTGTATTTTTCTCCACTTGTAGCATCTAAAAGGGGTCTTCTCCTCATCTCCCTTCCACCAGCAGTCAGCGGCTGCAGGAAGAAAATACAGCCAATCAGTTCTAGTAAATGCTGCCCTCCCTGTCCAGAGGTCTGTACACCGCTGAGCCCATTATGAGGTTCACACCATCCCTGTGCCGAGTTCCTGGGTCTGTACACCCGCTGTGCCCATTATGAGGTTCCCACCATCCCTGTGCTGAGTTCCCCGGTCTGTACAACTGCTGTTCCATTATGAGGGGTTCCCACCATCCCTGTACTGAGTTCCCGAGTCTGTACACCTGCTTTGCCATTATGAAGGGTTCCCACCATCCTTGTGCTGAGTTCACAGGTCTGTACACCCGCTGCGCCCATTATGAGGGGTTCCCACCATTCCTGTGATGAGTTTCCAGGTCTGTACACCTGCTGTGCCCATTATGAGGGATTCCCCACTAATGGGCACTGATGAGGCAACACTGATGGCCACTAATAGGTGGCACTTATGGGCTGCACTGATGGAGACTTATAGGTGGCATGATAGGCGGCACTGATCAACAGTGCCGTGATTATCTGTGTACATATGCCCTGTACAGGGCCATCACTACCTATAGACAAGGTAGGCACCAGCCTAGCGCGCACATTAGTCAGGGGTGCCATGCTGGTGCCCCCCCCTCCAAGCTTCTACATACGCTGCATGCGTATCATGCGCTGGGCCAGTGACTGACTCCCCCCCCCCCCCAAGATGGTAGCAGTCTATAAAAAGGTGGGGTATACATGGACAGTGCAAAGGGGGTGGAGCCAAAGGGGGCGGCAAAATTAGGTTTCGCCTAGGGTGTCAAAAATCCTTGAACCAGCTCTGATTGAGACACATATGTTCCCCTGTGAGCCAAGTTATTTTCTGCTGAAAGGAATGCAATCCCAGTGTGATAGTCTTTTTTCCAGCTTTCAGAACTTGCAAAAGAGTACAGTATATGTTACTTGAATCTGTGTGTCTCTCTCTCTCTATATAGATAGAAATAGAGATAAATACATACATACACACACACACACACACACACACACACACACACACACACACACACACACACACACACACACACACAGTATCTCACAAAAGTGAGTACACCACTCACATTTTTGTAAATATTTTATTATACCTTTTCATGTCACAACACTGAAGAAATGACACTTTGCTACAATGTAAAGCAGTGAGTGTACATTTGCTGTCTCCTCAAAATAACTCAACACAGCCATTAATGTCCAAACTGCTGGCAACAAAAGTGAGTACACCCATAAGTGAAAATGTCCAAATTGGGTCCAATTAGCCATTTCCCTCCCCGGTGTCATGTGACTCGTTAGTGTTACAAGGTCTCAGGTGTGAATGGGGAGTAGGTGTGTTAAATTTGGTGTTATCACTCTCAATCTCTCATACTGGTCACTGGAAGTTCAACATGGCACCTCATGGCAAATAACTCTCTGAGGATCTGAAAAAAAAGAATTGTTGCTTTACAAAAAGATGGCCTAGGCTATAAGAAGGTGGCCAATACATTGAAACTGAGCTGCAGCACGGTGGCCAAGACCATACAGTGGTTTAACAGGACAGGTTTAATTTAGAACAGGCCTCGCCATGGTCGACCAAATAAGTGGAGTGCACGTGCTCAGCGTCATAGCCAGAGGTTGTGTTTGGGAAATAGACGCATGAGTACTGCCAGCATTGCTGCAGAGGTTGAAGGGGTGGGGGGTCAGCCTGTCAGTGCTCAGACCATACGCCGCATACTGCATCAAATTGGTCTACATGGCTGTTGTCCCAGAAGGAAGCCTCTTCTAAAAGATGATGCACAAGAAAGCCTGCAAACAGTTTGCTGAAGACAATCAGACTAAGGACATGGATTACTGGAACCATGTCCTGTGGTCTGATGAGACCAAGATAAACGTATTTGGTTCAGATGGTGTCAAGCGTGTGTGGTGGCAACCAGGTGAGGAGTACAAAGACAAGTGTGTCTTGCTTACAGTCAAGCATGGTGGTGAGAGTGTCATAGTTTGGGGCTGCATGAGTGCTGCCGGCACTAGGGTGCTACAGTTGATTGAGGGAACCATGAATGCCAACATGTACTGTGACATACTGAAGCACAAAATTATCCCCTCCCTTCAGAGACTGGGCCGCAGGGCAGTATTCCAACATAACATTCTCAAACACACCTCCAAGACGACCGCTGCCTTGCTAAAGAAGCTGAGGGTAAAGATGATCAACTGGCCAAGCATGTCTCCAGACCTAAACCCTATTGAGCATCTGTGGGGCATCCTGAAATGAAAGGTGGAGGAGCCCAAGGTCTCTAACATCCACCAGCTCCGTGATGTCGTCATGGAGGAGTGGAAGAGGACTCTAGTAGCAACCTGTGAAGCTCTGGTGAACTTCATGCCCAAGAGGGTTAAGGCAGTGTTGGAAATTAATTGGTGGCCACACAAAATATTGACACTTTAGGCCCAATTTGGACATTTTCACTTAGGGGTGTACTCACTTTTGTTGCCAGTGGTTTAGACGTTAATGGCTGTATGTTGCGTCATTTTGGGGTGACAAAAAATCTACACTGTTATACAAGCTGTACACATTTTTTCAGTGTTGACACATGAAAATATGTAATAAAATATTTACAAAAATGTGAGATACTGTATTTACTTCTTTTTAGTACACTCTGGTCTGGTCACACGACCCCCTTTGCCAGTTTTTTTACACAGGTTAGAAAGGATAGGAAGCAGGAGATGGCAACGGAACATTTTAAGCATAGTTAATAATAGCCCTTTTTTACATTAATGGTTGGAAAGGGGGGGGGGGGGTGTAAAACCATATGGTTGAGCCGCTCTCCCTTTAGCTGTGAAAGCAGCAGAGGGGTGTGTACATATGCCACATCTGCAAAGCTTTGTATGGTGGAGCAGCAATAATAATCCCTGCTATTACATTCAGCAGAAAATGCTTTAACATTTGTGTGAAAGTCACAAATAATGCTCTTAATGTTTTTAATATGTGTGAAATGTCATTTTTTGCCTTTCGTAGAGCTAATGTAACATTCCCTACAATTTATTTCTAAAAGAAAATAGAACAAAAAGAAACAAAAGTTCAGCTGAGAGAGAGAGTTTTTGAAATACTCTGTTCCAATGTTTTAGGAAATTTTAAAAATATACTTTGTAATAAAGAATCTGTTTTTTAACTTTTAGGCCTCATGCCCACTGGCGTTTTTACAGCTGCGTTTTTTGCAGCTTAAAAACGCCTGTCCATGTTATTGTAAATATTTTTTATTTTTTTGAAAAAAAACAAAAAACAAACAAAAAAAAAAAAACGTCGGCGCTAAAAACGCGACCGCGCGTTAGTGCGCATTTTTTGCGCGTTAGTGCGCGTTTTTGCGCGTTTTTTGACGCTCGCGTTTTTTTCTGCCTAATTCTGACGCTGAGGAACGCACTGGCCCTGGGTTTTTTTTACAGCTTACAAACGCCTATGCTCTTTACAGCTCAAAAACGCCTAGGTGGGCATGAAGCTATAGACTAACATGGACAGGCGTTTTTAAGCTGTAAAAAACGCTCAAAAACGCGGCTGAAAAAACGCCCGTGGGCATGAGGCCTTAATATGTTGTAATGTCTGTATCAGTACTAAGAAAGTCAATTTGCCTCAATACATTTTCTTTCATTTAAAAAAAATAATAAAAATAAATAGCCGTATGCCTGGTACACACGCTTTAAAAAATAAATAAAAATTAAACCCAGCGATAAACTATGCAATGATCTTCCCCCTGTGCTATTGTGTTTTGACAGGGGGATCGCCCCCCCCCCCTGTCAGAACACACTGGTCAGCGCTGGCAGCCATTAGCTGCAAGTGGTGATCGAATGCAGAATGGCTGTTGGTTTTCCAGCATGCCCGTTCGACAGAAGCCAGTCGTGAGATCAGCTTCTGTTGGACAAGCTACTGTAATGGCTGATTTTGCCCGATATTCATCCAGTGTGTACAGGGCTTTAAAGGTGATTTGACCAGAAGAGGTAAAGAACATTCGGTCAATATAGAAAATAGCCTAACGCTATAGGAAAAGAACATTTGACAAGAAAAGGAAAAAAATTGAGGAAGACCTCTGCTAACTGTATGGAGATTCCTGTGCTGAGCACTGACAGCACAATAAATTAGTTATTCAGACAGTGAACTGCTGTACAGAATTGATACAATTGCAGATACAGATTGCGGTTGTGTACTCTAGGCCCCTTGTACATAGGGCAGTTAATTGGGCCCACTTGCGTGTAATCGCTCCAGTCAGCACTATCCAGACGCAGGGTCAGGGGTCCTGCAGCCTCATAGGAAGGTCAAATGAGAATGAAAACTCCTCCTACAAGCTTTATCCAGACACTGATAGAAGTCACAAGACTGCTATCTATATTGTCACGTACCTGGTAGACGAGCCCAATGTGCAGGGAGCGGCTTCTCGTAGCCTCTGATTCACGAGGCCCTGGTAGAGGGAACAGGAGCTCGCGAGGGCAGAGGGCACAAGTGCCTGACTGGTAAGCTGAGTAGGGGCCTTGAGCAGAAGCTGTAGTCCACGGCAAGGTGCAGTAGTAGAACACTCGTGGATGAGCAGCAGAGCAGGTGAGGGCAGACCGGGTCAAACACTGGCAGGCTGGTTCAGGTATAGAAGCGGGATCCAAAACGGGAGTCAGAGTCCAGGCCGGGTCAGTTCGTTGGGCGGGCAGCAATCAGGTTAGAGGGATAAGCAAGAGAGTCGTCAAGGCAAGCCGGGATCAGAAGGGCAGGCAGCAAACAGGATATACGGAGGGAAGCCGGATCAGGTAGGAAGTTCAGCAGCGGGGTATCAATCAGCAGGGGTCTCAGGAAACGCTGTAGACCAGGCAGCACTGGGCAGCATGACAGGGGAGTTTAAATACCTGATTCTGGCGCCAAGCGCCGTCACCGTGCGCGCGCACCCGTTGCGCTATCGCGCACGCGCCGAACAGTTCTTCCAAAGGCAGGCATTCTTCTGATGCTGCTGTTGCCGGGCAGATTACGTAAATGCCTTTCCTGACATTATACTGCTGATGAGAAAAGGTATTTAGTGGTTTATATTTACCAAAATAATTGCAATTCCATGTTCTGTGTACTGTGGGAGCCCACATATAGTGAATGCAGGGTCCTGGGTTTAGTACCACTTTAAGAATTAGCAGTCTAACACTTTTTAAGGTTGCATAGGAAAAAGGCCACAAACAGCTTAGCAATAAATTAATTAAATATATTATGGCAACTCAAAGCAACAATGTATAAATGAGTAAAGACACAAATATACAGACATAAAGGCACTATGGTCGATGACCTACTAACAACTGGCAATCAAAGGCTATAGCTAAATTGAGTTTAGCTATGATAGATGCAATTAGAGTCTCTGTAGTGGCATCAACTAACTAACAAAAAGGTAAACAGGTCCTTGTGCACAGGTGGTCTGTATGTAGTCCCTATGACATGTGGGTTTTTGCGTCTCTAATGATAGGGGTACCCCTGAAAGAGGCAGCAACTCTCTCTCCCAACTCAGTCTCTGAAGGCAGCTCTAGCAAGCTCAGGTGCAGGTCTGTTCCCTCTCCCTAATGTGCGGGTACAGGCACAGTAACAGGTCCTCTAAGCTCCTCTCTATTGGCTCCAGTCCCTCGGCTGTGAGGCACAGGCCTGTCCCCATCGCGCTCCTCTCAGGACTGCTGCAATCAAGATCAGTTTGCCTGTGAAAACAGTGAACCCTCTCCTCCTCCAGGTGCAAAGGTTTGTGGGAATCCACAGCCTGTTAGCCTCTTTTAACAAGTATGGTGCAGCTCCCCTTTAAGAACTACAATTCCCATAGTCTAAAGTGCCTGCAGAGTGAGTCCTCTCTGATGCTCCCATTGCCAGTGCAGTGGGCGGGAAATTACCAGAGCTGCTTTACACAGATCCTAGTGGGGGGGGGGGATAGAACCTGCACAAAGAAAACTCTGTTCTCTGCGCAGCGGAGGGGAAGAGGAGAGAAACCCGCAGCAGCAGTTCTGCATCACAGTTCAGACGACACAGGGGTGAAGAGAGAGAAAGACTGACTGGGAACCACACAGCCTAGCGCTCCTTTCAGCTGCAACAAATCGGCGGGAGGGGGAGAGGATGAGCTGACTTAGAGGACACACAGGAAGCCGGCGGGTGGCTACATGCATCCCCCACCAAAGAACCTTTGATCCCCCAAAGGAGGGTCTGAGTCCAATACCACATAAATGTCAATGACCTGGTAAATAACTCTGAAAATACAAGAGGAGGCAAAGTCAGGTTAGAAAGCATAATAACTTAACATATACAGTAGACCAGAGTTTGGTAAGGGAACCTCCACCATTTGGTGTAGGAAGCGGGTTTGCCTTGACCAGAGGCCACTGATACTGGCATGACCCACCAAAGTGTGTGAGGGAGTGAGCCAGAGTTGCCCTTCACAGAGTGGGGAAGGTTGGAGTTCCGTTAGCTCTTTGGGTGGTAAAGACAGCTTCCTTAGGAATCTCACCCAATGTGTCATAGGACAGTCCCTTGGATGGGCGGATCACCCTTCTTGGTTTCTGCTCCCTCTTGGTTTGTTGAATGGACAGCTCTTCCTGTCTATGCTCTGCTAATGAACTACTTCTGGGGGCAACAGGGGTCAACAGTTGTCTCACAAAACTTGTGTTCATCCCTACGATCAAGATAATTCTCATAGACCCTGATGGCTGAGAACACATAACGGCCAGTGTGTCAAAGGTTACACTGTCCAACAGACAACTTGATCTGCAGGTAGCCATGGCAAGGATACTTCTCTGCTCTGATGCCCTGGACATCTAAGTCTTTCAACTTTTTCAGAGGCCTATACTTCAAGTGCTTGTTGTTGAGGACTTTTGTCAGTAAAGTCACTTGAGCAACCGAGTCGAGGAGAGCTCTTGTGTAGATCCCTTCCACTAACATTGGTATCACAGGGGAAGGGCCCATTTACTTGTCAGGGACTTGGATAGCATAAACTGGCCTATTAGGTCTAGTCGATTGGACTTGATTCTTTCTTCCACAGTGCCCCAAAAGATGCTTCCGACAATGTTTTGAAGACTGACAGACACTTTTCTCTTGAACTGTATGACTCTATACAGAAACAGGCATCTCCAATTGTCTCTTTAGGGGGTCTGAATGGGCATCTTTAGAAGACTCAGGCCTAATCTTCTTTCTCGTATCACAACGCAATTGGAAGCTGGCTTAAGTAGTCAAGCAGCTAGCCGACTCTTGGGAATTTCTTTGTGACCTCTGTGGACGCTCTTCTCCTTTTGGCCGACTTTGGCATTCACATTTGTAGTGGCCTACACTTCAACAGTTATAGGAGATCACTGAACCTGTAGATTGCTCATTAGAATCTTGTATAATCTTCGCAAGGTGCTCGCTGATTCTTCCTGCTAGCGGGGGTCACCATTTCCTTTAGTTGGGACACTGTCCGAGTTAACGACCCTGATTTTAGTGACAGATTCTGACTTCAGATTCTTTTTTTTATTCTCCAACATGGGTTCTTCTCACACATTCCTGATTAATTCATGGTCCTTCAAGATTCCACCATCTTCTCGAGTCTTCAGCTGAAGCATGATCGGTGGGTATGCCCACCATTAGAATACTGCCCTGCATCCACCCACTTCTAATGATGGGCATGCATGCACCGTTTTTTGTTTTTTTTAACTGTGGTGGTGAAATCACCTCCTACAGAGCTGGAGTCGCTGATTTACGTATGGTGAGAGCAAACACTGTTGCTGTCAAGATGAATAAATCAGTGCTACAGCTGAAGGGTGTACCTGAAATGCAAACAATGGTTTTCTTGTGAAAAAAAAAAGAAAAGCAAACAATGGTAACAATAAAACATTAACTCAATAAAACAACAACAATCTGTGCCAAAAAAAAGGGTAAAATATATATGCCGAAGCATGGGGGCAATCCGCCCCTAATGTTAGGGGCAAATCGTCCCTCCACCCCTGCCCCCATGCTTCGGCATATATGCTCTTTTTTTTTTATAACTGTAGCGGTGAAATCACCTCCTACAGCGCTGGAGTCACTGATTTATGTACCGTGAGAGCAAACGCTGTTGCTGTCAAGATAAATAATTCAGTGCTGCAGCTGAATGGCGTACCTGAAAATAAAATAATGGTTAACAATAAAACACAGTAAACAGTAAAGTATAAAAGAATTACATACTTGAAAAGCAAACATGATAAAACATAGTAACAATAAAACATTGCAGTTAAAAAATACAGTAAAACAGAGCAGAACAATAGAGAGAGAAAAAAACAACTTTCCTGACAGACTCCATGGCAGACTACGTGTGGGTTAACCCCGCCTCCTCTCCACAGCTATAGGACCCCTTACCCATAAATTTGAGCTCACCTCCACAGACAGGTGTTCCTTTTTTGTCCTCCTCACATGGACCCTTCATTATGCAATTCAGGTGCAGTCCAGGATGTTTGTCGGATCAGGTACGAGTTGTGCGGTGCACCCAGGGCCCAGCTATGAGCGGGTGAGTGGTTTTGGGCTGATGGATACCCCTATGGTGGAAGGGATGTGGCCCCAGCGTACCATGACGGACGGTGGATCTCAGCTGGCAAGGTCTGAAGACTTTTTCTATTTCCATGGCAGATAGTTTTTGTTTGTTTGTTTGTTTGTATGTCTTTCTCTGCTGTTTTTTCTCTGTCATACAGCGCCGCTAAGCTTAGTATATGTGTGGAACGCTTTTGCGTTCCAGGATGCCATTCCCTTCCTGATCCCAGCCTGTTGATCGTCTGTGCATGCGCAGAGCCACGGTGAAACCGAGGCTTGGTTTTTGCGCATGCGCAGTATGGCGGAGGGGTCAGGGGCCGTGCAGGCGCAGTAGGTTCGGTCCCTCCGATGCATGCGCACAGCGGGACCGGCCATGACGTCATTCCGGCGGGTGATTTAAACCGCTGAGGAGCCCTATACAGGTGGGATAACCTGTGGGCATATAGCAGCAGCCTCCCGGAGTCTCAATACTACCAGGACGGGGTAAGCACTTCTTGGCAATGTAATGCATGTAATGCTTAGTGTCTCTTAAAGGGACAGTTTTAAAAAAAAAAAAACTTTTTTTTTTCTGCGCTGTTCTTGCATTGATTTGCTTATCCTTAGTCTAGGTAGTGGAGTTACGCATCATTGTGTGTCTTCCTCATCATGGACTCATCTGCACCGCCGTGTGGCCAGCCCTCCCGCACAAGGTCTGTGCGGAGTGGGTAGGGGGTTGGTGTCTTTGGTGTCATTTTTTTTTCTGGTGGTTGCTAACGGTTACAACCTGCCCACCTTCCTCCCCCTCCCTTTGTCTGTATTATCTCTTACAGCCCGGCTACATCAGTTCATCGGTCACAGGATAGGGACCTTGCCAGGCTGCACCATCATCATCACCATCATCATCACCATCACCAATCATCCTCCAGGTCCAGACGTGACACTCCGTCTGGGACCCACTATCATAGGGGACGCTCACATTCCCCCTCTAAATATAGGAGATGTTCCCATTCCTCCTCAAGTCACCGCTACCACCACCGCGATGATCGCTCTGATCACAGAGCCTGTTGGGGATGTAAAACTAGAATCCCAGAGGGCAAATCGCTGTGTGACCCATGCTATGCCCGAGCGGTCGGTGAGAAAGAGACCGAAAAATCAAAATCTTGAGTCTCTTATTAAACGTGTGGTACAGCAGTCTATGATGGAAATAGATGTCCCCCCACACGAGGAGCCAGTCCACCACCTTGTCTGGCTCCTTGGCTGACGAGGCCCAGGAGGATTCCGGCCAATTCCAGCCCCATGATTCCTCCCATTATTCCTCGAAAGACGAGATGGAGGGAGATGATTCTGTGATTCCTCCCATGATTCCTCGCAAGACGAGATGGAGGGAGATGATTCTGTGATTCCTCCCATGATTCCTCGCAAGACGAGATGGAGGGAGATGATTCTGTAGTGGGATTCGACTACGCTTTAGTCTCTCCACTGATCAAGGCAGTGATGGAAACCTTAAAGTTGGAAGATACCACTGCCCCCCCCAGAGAAACAAAGGAACTGTTTAAGAAACTGGGGAAAGAATGTTCCAATTTCACACCGAGCTGAAAGGAGTGTTTAAGGAAGAATGGAGCAAGGGGGATAAGAAGGTTTGGAAAATGCTCCCCTCGTGGATGCAGCAGTAATGCGCCTAGCGAAGCATGTCACCCTCCTGCTAGATGACACTGTATCTTTTAAAGATGGTCTGGATTGAAAGATTGACCAAGACATTAAGAGAATATATAACTTGAACGGTATGGCTTGCAAACCAGCCCTAGCCCTTGCAGTCACCTCCAAAGCAATGGAGGCCTGGGTGGAAAATGTTGACTCCGTTCTGAAAGGTGTCTCGGAGGAATTGGCACAAAGTTCAGCAGTGCAAGAACTTAAACTGGCTATCGCCTTTTTGGGAGAAGCTTCAATTGATCTCATCCGCTTGATGGCTAGATCCTTGCTATCTTCGGTCACAGCCAAACGAGCACTATGGTTGCGCCCCTGGCTTGTTGATCCTGCCTCAAAGCAGGCATGGTGCAAAATTCCTTCTGAAGGAACTTATAATGCCAGGCGACTGGTTGATCTCAATAGATGTTAAGGACGCGTATTTTCATGTTCCCGTGGCAGAAGAATTCCACAAATACCTTCGATTTCAGGTCGAACGAGAGCACTTACAATTTATTTGTCTTCCATTCGGACTAACGACCTCTCCAAGGGTCTTTTCCAAGGTACTGTTGGTAATTGTGTCTCTTATCAGAATACAGGGTGTGCGTCTGTATCATTACCTGAACGATCTGCTACTACTGTCCCAAGACAAGCAGCAGCTGCTGATCCACAAAGATCAAGTGATCTCTACATTGATAGAGTTCGGATGGCTCTTAAACCGACAGAAAAGTCAGCCAGAACCGACCCAACGCCTAACCTACCTAGGAGCTCAATTCGACACAGTAGAGAATACCATCTCTCTTCCGGAAGAAAAAATCCTGGTCATTCGGGTAAGAATATCTTTAGCCCTAGACTACTCTAACCTAAGGGCGTCACAGTGCCTGAAGATAATCGGCACGATGGTGGCCACGTTCCCCATGGTCAAATGGGCAATGTGGAGGCTTCGGCCTTTTCAATCAGGATTCCTTCAGCAATGGAAGACAGACGATCGCAATCAGCTGATCAGGACTACTCAGTCAATGAGGAACAGTCTTCTCTGGTGGCTTCAACACAAAAACTTGTTAACATGCCACTCCCTTGCTCCCATCCAATGGATGACTGTTTCATCCGATGCCAGCAATGCGGCCTGGGGAGCACATTGTGGGGCAGAACTGGCTCAGGGCAAATGGGATGCCCATCTCCACATTCCAGGGTCAAACGTTCTGGAATTGCGTGCGGCATGGTGCGCCCTTCAAGCCTTCTCCCACCTTCTGAAAGGGAAGTCGGTCCTACTCAAAATGGACAATACCACCGCCGTGGCATATGTGAAGAGACAAGGGGGCACTCGGAGCCCCACCCTTCTCCAAGAGGTCGAACCTATCATGACCTGGGCTCAGAGGAATCTACAAACTTAACAGCAGTCTTCATTCCAGGGGAACAGAACATTCAAGCGGACTTTCTGTCACGCAGCAACCTAGACAACAACGAATGGTCACTGCATACACAGACATTCAAGTGGATCCTATCGTTGGGAATCGATCCAGAAGTGGATCTGTTTGCATCCCCCTGCAATCACAAGGTAGACAGATACTACACTCGAGGTCGGTGCAGTCAAGCCTTCGGAGTAGATGCATTAACAAGCCAATGGAAATTCAACAAGGCATATGCCTTCCCTCCACCTCCGATCATGCAAAAATTCCTGCAGCGGCTCCAGTTGGAGAAAGGCGAAGTGATAACAATAGCACCATATTGGCCGAACAGGCCATGGTTTCCTCTCCTGAATCTGATGAGCTTCAGGGACCCGCTAGAGTCTCTTGGGTGTGCTTTAGGGGTAATCTCTACCCTTATGAGCTCCAGAAAGCCTAACATGAACAAAACCTACAACAGAATCTGGACCAGGTTTGTCAGCTTCATGACTTCTGCTGGAAAATCTTTCAGAAATCCTGGAGTTCAAGACGTTTTAAGTTGTCTACAATCAGGCTTGGATCTTCCTTTGTACTCTGAGGGAACTGATTGACAAGTTTCAGCCTTATCGGCATTTTCAGGAACATCATGGGCAACTCATCCCCTGGTTCAACAATCCTTTCAGGGGGCTTCGAGAATCAGGCCTCAGAGGAAACCTAGATTCCCCAAATGGGATCTTCTGCTCGTCCTTGATGCTCTTTCAGCACTCAACAACAAGGATCTTTCTATTAAGGACTTATCAATCAAACTGGCCTTACTAGTGGCCATTACTTCAGCCAAAAGGGTTTCAGAAATAAGCTTCCTGGGTTGTCAAGAACCCTTTTTGACTTTCTTCCCGGACCGAGTGGTCCTTATTCCCATGCTTGGGTCTAAACCAAAAGTCAAGTCAGTTTTTCACGAGAATCAGGAAATAGTCCTTCCTACTTTCAATTCTCCAGAATCAGCAGATGTTCATCCCTTGGATGTAGGTGAGACTCTGAAAGAATATTTGCGAGTCACTTCATCTTTAAGAAGCTCGAACTACCTGTTCTTGTTACACACTGGTAGCAACAAAGGAAAGAGGGCTTCCTCCAGAACAATAGCAGCCTGGATCGTCCAATCTATTCAACAGGCTTACAGGGCAAAGGGCTTAGCTCCTCCAGAGGCGTGACGGCTCATTCCACCAGAGGCATGGCAGCCTCATGGGCAGCAGCTCGACACGTGGCTCCTGAAGTGATATGCAGGGCAGCCTCGTGGTCTTCTATTCATACATTTATGTCTCATTATTGTATTGAGCCTGCTTCCCTTTCCTCTGTTAATTTTGGTCGAAAAATCCTGTCAGTTGACGGGAAAGATTAAAATATTTTTTTTGAGCAAGCATACCCTCCCGTGTGGATTGGCTAGTTATTTCCCACACGTAGTCTGCCATGGAGTCTGTCAGGAAAACGGAAAATTTATTACCAAATACTTACCGTAATTTTCCTTTCCTGATAGACTCCATGAATTAAAAATATGAGAGTTGAAATTTGAGTCGGCTAGTTACGGAACACCTGTCTGTGGAGGTGAGCTCAAATTTATGGGTAAGGGGTCCTATAGCTGTGGAGAGGAGGCGGGGTTAACCCACACGTAGTCTGCCATGGAGTCTATCAGGAAAGGAAAATTACGGTAAGTATTTGGTAATAAATTTTCCGTTATTTTTGGCTTTTTTATTTTATATTGTTTGGGGTTTGTTTTTTTTACACTTTTATCTGTAACTGTAACGGTTTCAGGTTTGGGTCTCCCTAAAAATGCGATGGCATCTTTGAAGACCCTGTGAAAGTGTGTCCTACGCTAATACTCCACTAGTGTGTGGTAGCGTTTGAAACATTCACCGATGCAGAGACCAGGTTGGTCAGGACAGGAGGGACAATAATAGCGGATGTCACGCCTAAATCCGCACTTACCACAGACACAACATCTTCTTTGTGGTAATCGATTGGTATGGGTACCAGGGAGGACATATGAAAAATGCCTCCAATGCAGCCGGCTCACTGCATTTGCATTGGGAAGTTGTGCCACAGCACCGTCTGGAAACAGAAGGGCTGTGATGATCTCTTCCTGGAATTTAAAGAAGGATCCAGTTTGTCCTGAAGCTTTGTATGGCACATAAGCGTTCAGCGGAGCCAACTGGAATAAGTAAACAGACACTTTTTTGTACCAGCATCTGGCCTTACGGGCAATTAAGTATGGCGCCATCAACTGGTCGTTGAGGTCCACCCCTCCCATATTAAGGTTGTATTCGTGGACACAGAGGGGTTTCTCGACAACACCAGTGGCCATTTGAATTTGAACTGGTTCTCTTACCTCAACAACAGCAGAAGGACAGGGTCGGGTATGCCTGACCTTGGCAGGGACCACTACAAAGAGCGAATTTCTTTCCTGCAACCACGGGTGCACAGGCAGTGTTCATGCGGGAATCCCTCCTGCCAGGTCATTGTCTTCTCCCAACGGGGGAAGCTGTCCCTTCCAGGACAAGACAGTGATTATTGCTAGCGGCTATAGCAGCCAATAGCGATAATCTAAGGTAATACCCAGCATACTGGTTGCACCCAAGTTGATCGATTGATCAACTTGGTACATTCAGCCTACACATACATGGTTCGAATCTCAGTCAGTTTAAACCGTGTATGTGGCCAGTTCCCGCCAAACTGGCCAAAATTTGAACCGTTACTGTGTGGTGCCTTAGTAAAAGCACCACACAGTAAACACTTTACACATAGTTAAAGCCCTTTGATTGCCCCAGATGTTAACCCCTTCCCAGCCATTGTCAGTATTTATTATTAGTACTGAACACTGTATTAGTGTCACTGAAGAGGTCAGTGACTGTTAGCCAGTTCCCACAAAGTGTCAGATTTCCCACCATACTATCTCAGTCCCGCTATAGTATAATTTAAATAAATAAATAAAAAACCCAGTATATATCCCATAGTTTGTAGATGCTATTACTTTCCCGCACACCAATCAATATACACTTATTGGGATTTTTTTTCTACCAAAGACATATAGCAGAATACATTTTGGTTTAAATTTATGAAGAAATTTGATTTTTAAAATTTTTATTGGGTATGTTTTATAACAGAAAGCAAAAAATATTGTTTATTTTTTTTTTACAAAATGTATAATTTTTTTTTCTATTATAGTGCATAAAAAAATAAATAAAACCAGTGGTGATCACATACCACCAAAAGAAAGCTCTATTTGTGTGAAAAAAAAATTATATAAATTTTGTTTGGGTACAGTGTTGCATGCCAGCGCAAATAGTGCAGTGCCGAATAGCAAAAAATGGCCTGGTCACGAAGGGGGTAAAATCTTCCGGAGGTCAAGTGGTTAGTTGAACTTTTATTTCATGTTGTATGTAACCTACTTTTTTTCCTATAAAAATAATAAAATTATATGGGTTCAGTCAGCGCAAAAGAAAAAACAATAAATCCCTAAGTAAAGCAGCTAAACACTCAAGGTCAATATATCACACTCCTTGTAAACAGCATACGAAAATAAAATTAGTGCAGCGCTAGATACATGTAGCGGGTATACACTTTTCTGTGTATTTAAAACTGGCAGAGACACCAGTGATGTGCAGTTCCCTGCAGCCCCGCTGGTGGCGCTGTCGCCTTGGGCTGGGGTTAAACCTTTGCTGTGTGCTGTGCTCCCTTTTTGTCCTCCCTCGGCAGCGGTATGGTGGGGCGGGGAACCCGCCGTGCTTGCTGGGAGAGGGTATAATAGGGCCGGCCATCTTTGTCACGGGGTCGAGTCCCAGGCACCTTCAGCCTGTGGGCGGTGGTTCGTGTCGGTCCTCTAGGCGGGCCTAGGCCTAGAGGACGTTCGGAGGTCGTGTTCCATCCCAGGCACCTTTAGCCTGGGGTGAGGTACTCGGATGGAGGTCTGGAGCTCAGTGCCCAACACTGAGTTCCACGAGGGAAGGAGATCCTAGGGGACCCTGGGAGAGGGTACCCGAATCCGGAGGGCGTAATGGACCGGTGGGAGATATTTGCTTGAAGACCCGGTGCAGCATATTGCCGGTGACAGGTGAGCCTTCCATCGGAGACCGCCAGGAAGGAAATTCCCCTTCGCAGGGAGACCGCAACCCACTTTCAGGAAGGAAAGTGGAGAGTTCATTGTGTCTGGGCCTACTCGCATCCACACCTCCTTGTCTGTTCTGTTCTCTAAGGGGTCCAACTGATTGTGTTCACTTTTGCATGAAGAAGAATAAAGGAGTGTTGGACTTTAATGGTGTGGGGCTCATTTTCTGGCAGACATTGTTCAAGGTAACTCTCTTTGGAGGTTCCAGGTGCAGAACACCGACCCGAAGGTGAAAATAAGAACTTTGCTTACACCACACAAACATCTGCGGTGAAGGCTTGGCGTGGTGACCCCGCACTCTCTCCTCTAAGGTACCCCTAGACAAGAGACAGACGAGCTGATGAGAAAGAGGTGAGAGTGGAGGCCGCTACATACATAACTAAGTAGGTACACAAATATGTTCAATATATTGGCCTATAAATAGTCCACACAAATATAAAAAACAGTCCCAACTCCAACATGAATGTCAGACGATGAAAGGAAAAATTGCTAGATGCAGATAGTAGTCCTTAAGGGTGATCAGGGTGCTTAAAGCTGTATAATCAATAGTGCTTCTTAAGAGCCGGTGATGTAAAAAAAGTCTCGACCTATGCATGGTCTCGACCGCGTCACTTCCGGTGCAGCTACGTCAAAAACACAGCTGATGGCGGGCTCGACTGCGCATGCGCGGCTTCACCGCACCTATACTGCGCATGCGCAGACGCTCGGTTTAGTCCGTGAAAATTCTAGACTTGAGCGGGCGGGCGGGGGCGTTGCGAATTTCTTAACATCGTCGGCAGCACCGCCTCCAGACCCGCCCCCAACACGCCCCTAGCTTGCTCTGGAGAAGGGGGGCGGGCCCCGTGCATAGCACTGTGTACAGTATATTATTGGGACCGACCGAGGTCGAGAGAAAATATAGAGCTGTACCGCCTCCAGCCCCGCCCCTAGCCTGCTCTACTGAAGGGGGTCGGGCCCCCCGTGCATAGCACTGAGTCCAAGTACAGTACTGTGCATTGTTCTGCCATCAAATATGCTGCCTCACTGTGCCCGTCAAATGCAGCCACTGCACCCAGCAAATGCAACCACTGTGCCCGTCAAACAGCAAACGCAGCCACTGTGCCCATCAAAACGCAGCCACTGTGCCCTTTAAACACAGCCACTGTGCCATTTAAACCCAGCCACTGCACCCAGCAAATGCAGCCACTGCACCCATCAAACGCAGCCACTGTGCCCGTCAAACGCAGCCACTGTGCCCGTCAAACGCAGCCACTGTGCCCGTCAAACGCAGCCGCTGCACCCAGCAAACGCAGCCACTGTGCCCGTAAAACAGCAAACGCAGCCACTGTGCCCATCAAAACGCAGCCACTGTGCCCTTCAAACGCAGCCACTGTGCCCTTCAAACGCAGCCACTGTGCCCTTCAAACGCAGCCACTGTGCCCGTCAAACGTAGCCACTGTGCCCGTCAAACGCAGCCACTGCGCCCGTCAAACAGCAAGCGCAGCCACTGCGCCCATCAAAGACAGCCACTGTGCCCGTCAAACGCAGCCACTGTGCCCATCAAACACAGCCACTGCACCCAGCAAACGCAACCACTGTGCCCATCATACGCAGCCACTGTGCCCGTCAAACGCAGCCACTGCACCCAGCAAACGCAGCCACTGTGCCCATCAAATGCAGCCACTGTGCCCGTCAAACAGCAAATGCAACCACTGTGCCCATCAAAGGCAGCCACTGTGCCCATCAAACGCAGCCACTGTGTCCGTCAAACGCAGCCACTGCGCCCAGCAAACGCAGCCACTGCGCCCATCAAAACGCAGCCACTGTGCCCGTCAAACGCAGCCACTGTGCCCGTCAAACGCAGCCACTGTGCCCGTTAAAACGCAGCCACTGTGCCCGTTAAAATGCAGCCACTGTGCCCATCAAACGCAGCCACTGTGCCCATCAAACGTAGCCACTGCGCCCAAACGCAGCCACTGTGCCCGTCAAACAGCAAACGCAGCCACTGTGCCCATCAAAACACAGCCACTGTGCCTGTCAAACGCAGCCACTGTGCCCTTCAAACGCAGCCACTGCACCCAGCAAACGCAACCACTGTGCCCGTCATACGCAGCCACTGTGCCCGTCAAACGCAGCCACTAAGCCCGTCAAACGCAGCCACTGTGCCCGTCAAACGCAGCCACTGCGCCCAGCAAACGCAGCCACTGTGCCCATCAAACGCAGCCACTGTGCCTGTCAAACAGCAAACGTAACCACTGTGCCCATCAAACGCAGCCACTGTACCCGTCAAACGCAGCCACTGCACCCAGCAAACGCAGCCACTGCACCCAGCAAACGCAGCCACTGTGCCCATCAAACGCAGCCACTGTGCCCGTCAAACAGCAAACGCAACCACTGTGCCCATCAAACGCAGCCACTGTGCCCATCAAACGCAGCCACTGTGCCGTCAAACGCAGCCACTGTGCCCGTTAAAACGCAGCCACTGTGCCCATCAAACGCAGCCACTGTATCCATCAAACGTAGCCACTGCGCCCAAACGCAGCCACTGTGCCCGTCAAACAGCAAACGCAGCCACTGTGCCCATCAAAACACAGCCACTGTGCCTGTCAAACGCAGCCACTGTGCCCTTCAAACGCAGCCACTGCACCCAGCAAACGCAACCACTGTGCCCGTCATACGCAGCCACTGTGCCCGTCAAACGCAGCCACTAAGCCCGTCAAACGCAGCCACTGTGCCCGTCAAACGCAGCCACTGCGCCCAGCAAACGCAGCCACTGTGCCCATCAAACGCAGCCACTGTGCCTGTCAAACAGCAAACGTAACCACTGTGCCCATCAAACGCAGCCACTGTACCCGTCAAACGCAGCCACTGCACCCAGCAAACGCAGCCACTGCACCCAGCAAACGCAGCCACTGTGCCCATCAAACGCAGCCACTGTGCCCGTCAAACAGCAAACGCAACCACTGTGCCCAGAAAATGCAGCCACTGTGCCCATCAAACGCAGCCACTGTGCCCATCAAATGCAGCCACTGTGCCCATCAAACGCAGCCACTGTGCCCATCAAACGCAGCCACTGTGCCCTTCAAACGCAGCCACTGTGCCCGTCAAACGCAGCCACTGCACCCAGCAAACGCAGCCACTGCACCCAACAAACAGCAAACGCAACCACTGTGCCCATCAAACGCAGCCACTGCACCCAGCAAACGCAGCCACTGTGCCCATCAAACGCAGCCACTGTGCCCGTCAAACAGCAAACGCAACCACTGTGCCCATCAAACGCAGCCACTGTGCCCGTCAAACGCAGCCACTGCGCCCAGCAAACGCAGCCACTGCGCCCAGCAAACAGCAAACGCAGCCACTGTGCCCATCAAACACAGCCACTGTGCCCTTCAAACGCAGCCACTGCGCCCTTCAAACGCAGCCACTGTGCCCATCATACGCAGCCACTGTGCCCGTCAAATGCAGCCACTGCACCCAGCAAACGCAACCACTGTGCCCGTCAAACAGCAAACGCAACCACTGTGCCCATCAAAGGCAGCCACTATGCCCGTCAAACACAGCCACTGTGCCCGTCAAACGCAGCCACTGCATCCAAACGCAA
The DNA here is from genome assembly GCA_029206835.1 of Rana muscosa. Taxonomy (NCBI): domain Eukaryota; kingdom Metazoa; phylum Chordata; class Amphibia; order Anura; family Ranidae; genus Rana; species Rana muscosa. The sequence goes on along the minus strand of CM055122.1, from coordinate 1,070,354,691 downwards.
CCACTGTGCCCGTCAAACAGCAAACGCAGCCACTGTGCCCATCAAATGCAGCCACTGTGCCCATCAAACGCAGCCACTGCACCCAGCAAACGCAGCCACTGTGCCCGTCAAACAGCAAACGCAGCCACTGTGCCCATCAAACGCAGCCACTGGGCCCGTCAAACGCAGCCACTGTGCTCGTCAAACGCAGCCACTGTGCCCGTCAAACGCAGCCACTGCGCCCAGCAAACGCAACCACTGTGCCCGTCAAATGCAACCACTGTGCCTGTCAAACGCAACCACTGTGCCCAGCAAACGCAACCACTGTGCCCAGCAAACGCAACCACTGTGCCCAGCAAACCCAGCCACTGTGCCCATCAAACGCACCCACTATTGACGCCACTGTGCCATCAAACGCAGCTACTGTACCCATCAATTGCTGCCAGTGTGTCCCATCAATTGCCGCTACTGTGCCCATCAACCGCTGCCACTGTGCCCATCAAACCTAGCCACTGTGCCCAAACGCACCCACTATTGATGCCACTGTGCCATCAAACACAGCTACTGTACCCATCAATTGCTGCCAGTGTGTCCCTTCAATTGCCGCTACTGTGCCCCATCAAATGCTGCCAGTGTGCCCATCAATTACCACTAATGTGCCCCATCAAATGCTGCCCAGCACTTACCTGTCTCGCAGCGGGTCAGCGGCGGTGTCCTGCACGTCCTCCATGTCTTCTTCCGTCCTCTCTCAGGCATCCAATCACAGCGCCTGACATTTCAGCCAATCAGGGGACCGGTAACAGACTCGAGCACCTGATTGGCTAAGAGGCGGTTTAGTGTTAGCAAAGCGAATTCCTTTGCTTTGCTAACACAACGCTGAGTGAACAGAGAACGCCCAGCATGGCGCCCGCTGTTCACCTTTTTGGGCGCCTATTAGAGCCTATGGCTCTAATCAGGTGCTTCCAAAAAACACCCCGCCGATGTAATTCAGGTGCCCGGCGCCCGAAATGGGGCCAGACACCTGAATAGGGGGTGTCAGCAGTGACCATAGATAGATTTATGCAATGCATGAATCTATCTATGGTGATAGAGCGGTGCCAGGAGAGAGGGGGCGGCACCCATGCACCCCTTATGGAAGCACCGCCACTGCGTACTCTTTGATCTTTTGAAAAGTGTGATGTTAAGCCGTAGCTGTGCTCCTTCGGGATATGCTGCTCGCGCATTCGTGCTGCTGGAGGTAGCCCAGACCACCATAAACGAGGGACCTGCAAACTTGGTCATGGTGAGTGAGATCATCCCATATCCCACTACATCTTGCCTGAGGACAGAAACCCCCCCCCCCCGAGGACAGGGACCCCCTCTGAGGACAGGGACCCTCTCCCCCCTCTGAGAACAGGGACCCCCCCCCCAAGGACAGGAAAACCTTCTCCCCCTGAGAACAGGGACTCCCTTCTCTCCAGGGGACAGGGACTCCCTTCTCTCCTGGGGACAGGGACTCCCTTCTCTCCTGGGGACAGGGACTCCCTTCTCTCCTGGGGACAGGGACTCCCTTCTCTCCTGGGGACAGGGACTCCCTTCTCTCCTGGGGACAGGGACCCCCATCTTCCCTGGGGATCGGGACCCCACCCCCCAAGAACAGGAACCTGATCACCCTGTGTGTGCCAACCTCACTGCCCTGCCTGCCATGTGTCCTGTGGGAGGGCCCTCCTGTGACAGCTCTTATCAGAACTTCATCCCACTTTGTGATCCCCCTACATGACTTATCCCTCTGTGTGCACCCCTTACATGGGGAACCCCTCTGTTTGCTACCCCTACATGTCTGCATACTCTGACCACAACCTGTACCATTTCCACATCCTCTGACTGCCTCCTATATCCTGTGTGCCATCCTCTGACCACCTCCTCTATCCTGTACACATGTTCTAACCACCCCCTGTATCCTGTCCGCAGCCTCTAACCATCTCTTGTATCCTGTCTGCCATCTCTGACTATCTTTTGTCTTTTATCATATCTGCAGTCTCTTAGGGAGAGTCTGGAGAGGAATCAAGAGTGAGAGCGTCGCCAGAATTGGGATTACAGGAGGAGTCAGAAGTGTATGGACTGTGGAGAACAGACTATAGAATAAAACCAGAGCCACCAACCAGGAGCCATCTAACTGAGCCCTGCATGCTGCACCGGAGAGGAGGTCAGTGACAGCGCCGTCAGGCCAGTCTGAGGGGGGGGGGTCACTGATGTAAGGGGGGAGTGAATACAATTATGGAAGTGGGCACTGATATAAAGGTTTCCCCTTATATCAGTAACACCCCCCCCCTTACCTTAGTGTATTCACTCTGCGGAAGGTGGTCTCTGGTCACCAGAGCCCCCCCCCCCCCCACATCACATTTCCCGGCATTCCCCTTTACATCAGAGTCGGCAGGCTTCCCCCTTACAGTGCAAGGGAACTCAGATGTAAAGGAAAATGCTGCAGAGCATAATCTAAGGAGGAACTCTGATGTAAGGGGTGCTCTGGTCACCAGAGACCACCTTATATCAGAGTCCACTGCATTCCCATTTACATCAGAGTTTCCACTTACATCAGGGTCTGCAGCATTGCCCTTTACATCAGTGTTCCCCTTTACATCAGGGTTGGCAGAGTTCCCCCTGTAAGATTAGAAGGGATGGAGGCTCGGAGACATGTCCAGAGTACACAGATGATACATGGGACAAATTGGAAGGGATGGAGGCCCGGAGACATGTCCAGAGTACACAGAGGATACATGGGATAGATTAGAAGGGATGGAGGCCCAGAGACATGTCCAGAGTACACAGATGATACATGGGACAAATTGGAAGGGATGGAGGCCCGGAGACATGTCCAGAGTACACAGAGGATACATGGGACAGATTAGAAAGGATGGAGGCCCAGAGACATGTCCAGAGAACACAGAGGATACATGGGATAGATTAGAAGGGATGGAGGCCTCCTCTGTTTTCCCTGGACATCCATCCCTTCTAATCTATCCCATGTATTCTCTGGACATGTCTCTGGGCCTCCATCCTTTCTAATCTATCCCATGTATCCTCTGTGTACCCTGGACATGACTTCGGGCCTCCATCCCTCCTAATCTATCCCATGTATCCTCTGTGTACTCTGGACATGTCTCCGGGCCTCCATCCTTTCTAATCTATCCCATGTATCCTCTGTGTACTCTGGACATGTCTCCGGCCTCCATCCCTTCTAATCTTACAGGGGGAACTCTGCGAACCCTGATGTAAAGGGGAACACTGATGTAAAGGGCAATGCTGCAGACCCTGATGTAAGTGGGAATTCTGATGTAAATGGGAATGCAGTGGACTCTGATATAAGGTGGTCTCTGGTGACCAGAGCACCCCTTACATCAGAGTTTCTCCTTAGATTATGCTCTGCAGCATTTTCCTTTACATCTGAGTTCCCTTGCACTGTAAGGGGGAATCCTGTCGACTCTGATGTAAAGGGGAATGACGGAAAATGTGATGTGGGGGGAGGGGGACTCTGGTGACCAGAGACCACCTTCCGCAGAGTGAATACACTAAGGTAAGGGGGGGGGTGTTACTGATATAAGGGGAAACCTTTATATCAGTGCCCCCTTACATAATTGCATTCACTCCCCCTTTACATCAGTGACCCCCCCTCCCCCTCAGACTGACCTGATGGCGCTGTCACTGACCTCCTCTCCGGTGCAGCATGCAGGTCTCAGTTAGATGGCTCCTGGTTGGTGGCTCTGGTTTTATTCTATAGTCTGTTCTCCACAGTCCATACACGTCTGGCTCCTCCCGTAATCCCAATCCCGGCGACGCTCTCACTCTTGATTCCTCTCCAGACTCTCCCTAAGAGACTGCAGACACAATAAAAGACAAGAGATAGTCACAGATTGCAGACAGGTTAGAGGCTGCGGACAGGATACAGGAGGTGGTTAGAGGCTGCAGTCAATAGGTGGTCAGAACATGTGCACAGGATAGAGGAGGTGGTCAGAGGATGGCGGACAGGATACAGGAGGCAGTCAGAGGATGTGGAAATGGTACAGGTGGTGGTCAGAGTATGCAGACATTTAGGGGTAGCAAACAGAGGGGTTCCCCATGTAAGGGGTGCACACAGAGGGGTCAGTCATGTAGGGGGATCACACAGTGGGATGAAGTCCTGATAAGAGCTGTCACAGAAGGGCCCTCACACAGGACACATGGCAGGCAGGGCAGTGAGTTTGGCACACACAGGGTGATCAGGTTCCTGTTCTTAGGGGAGGTGGGGTCCTGATCCCTAGGAAAGATGGGGTCCCTAGGTGAGATGAAGTCCCCGTTGCCGGGGGAGATGGAGTTCCTGCCCCCAGGTGAGATGGAGCTCCTGCCCCCAGGTGAGATGGAGTTCCTGCCCCCAGGTGAGATGGAGTTCCTGCCCCCAGGTGAGATGGAGTTCCTGCCCCCAGGTGAGATGGAGTTCCTGCCCCCAGGTGAGATGGAGTTCCTGCCCCCAGGTGAGATGGAGTTCCTGCCCCCAGGTGAGATAGGATCCCTGCCCCAGAGTGAGAAGGGGGTCCCTGTCACCAGGGGAGAAGGGGGTCCCTGTCCCCAGGAGAGGAGGAGTTCCTGTTCCCAGGTAAGTGACCCAGAGGGTCCCTGTTTCCAGGGGAGAAGGGGGTCCCTGTCCAAAGGAGAGAAGGTGTCCCTGTACCCAGAGGAGAAGGGAGTCCCTGTCCCCAGGAGAGAAGGTGTCCCTGTACCCAGAGGAGAAGGGAGTCTCTGTACCCAGAGGAGAAGGGAGTCTCTGTCCCCAGAGGAGAAGGGAGTCTCTGTCCCCAGAGGAGAAGGGAGTCTCTGTCCCCAGAGGAGAAGGGAGTCTCTGTCCCCAGAAGAGAAGGGAGTCCCTGTCCCCAGGAGAGAAGGGAGTCCCTGTCCCCAGGAGAGAAGGGAGTCCCTGTCCCCAGGAGAGAAGGGAGTCCCTGTCCCCAGGAGAGAAGGGAGTCCCTGTCCCCAGGAGAGAAGGGGTCCCTGTCCCCAGGAGAGAAGGGGTCCCTGTCAGGGGGGAGAAGGAGGTCTCTGTCTTGGGGGGGAGGGGGTCCCTGTCCCCAGGAGAGAAGGGAGTCCCTGTCCCCAGGAGAGAAGGGAGTCCCTGTCCTCAGGGGGGAGAAGGAGGTCTCTGTCTTGGGGGGGAGGGGGTCCCTGTCCCCAGGAGAGAAGGGAGTCCTTGTCCCCAGGAGAGAAGGTGTCCCTGTACCCAGAGGAGAGGCCCCCCACCCCAAAGCACCTTGTCCCTATGCCGATGGGGACAAGGGCCTCTTCCCGACAACCCTGGTTGTCAGGGTCTGCGGGCGGGGGGCTTATCTGAAGCTCTCTTGGTGCTTTCTGCCTTCTGCCGGGCTCCTCCGCTATCTTCTGCCAGCTCTTTTGCTAGCGGGGGCCCAGTCTTCATCGTCATCTTCTTCCCTCTTCTCTCCGCCCGATGTTGACTCAACGCTCTCTGCTGCTATAATGCTGTGTGCGCGGGGAATGGGTAGGGGTACGATGTTCCCCATACTCATTCACATAGGGTGGGGGGCCGGGATCTGGGGGCCTCCCCTTATTAAAAGGGGCTCCCAGATTCCGATAAGCCCCCTGCCCGCAGACCTGGGGACAAGGTGCTTTAAGGTGGGGGGCCGCAGGGCGCCCCCCTGCCCCAAAGCACCCACCCCCCATGTTGAGGGCATGCGGCCTGGTACAGTTCAGGAGGGGGGGTGCTCGCTCCTTCTCATCCCCCTTCCTGACCGGCCGGGCTGCGTGCTCGGATAAGGGTCTGGTATGGATTTTGGGGGGGACCCCTACGCTGTTTTTTCGGCGTAGGGGGTTCCCCTTGAAATCCATACCAGACCTAAGGGCCTGGTATGCTCTTGGAGGAGAACCCATGCCGTTTTTTTATTTAAAATTTGGCATGGAGTTTCTACTCGTGATTCATACCAAATACCAGCTCTGTGGGAGGGAGGGGGGGAGGGAGGGGTTTGACTTAGAGCTGGTTCATACAGGGGCGACTTCCTGTAAAGTTGCCTCACTATGAACGGGGATCCGACTTGAAGGCGACTTCCATTGAAATCAATGGGTACAAGTCGCCTAGAAGTCGGATTGAAGTCGTACAGGAACCTTTTCTGAAGTCGGAGCGACTGCAGTAGTGTACATTAAGACGGCTCCATTCACTTCCATTACTTTTCTAAACCGCGCGACTTGAAGTTGGATCACAGGACGCCCCTGTCTGAACCGGCTCTAAACGTGCCTCCGTCACCAAGTATTCAGGCCACTCACCTCAATGATAGGTCTCTGAGCCAACAGAAGACCAAACACACATTCCCCACAGGGGTGATAGTGAGAATGAATCCTATCTTCAGATAGCCTGTAGATTATCATTAATGGTGGCGATACTTCTCCAAACAGTTGGCAATTAGCAACATTCATGTAAAACACAATTGAACAACCATAGTGCTCTCTGTTTCGTTTAAAATGATCACATTTATTGTAAAAAACGCGTATCGTTCCTTGGGGCGGAACTTCCTCAGCGTATTGTGGGACCCCCTGTAAGCGTCATCATTATATACCCTTTTCCTTCCATCACTTAATAGCTATACCCCCTATTACTCACGTGATCCCCACAAGGTGGATCCATATCATGTGACTCACTGTTAACCAATCTATACCTCCAGCCAGCACAGTGTAAAGTCCCCCTCATCATAGACAACAAGGCGACACGCCCCCTTCCTCATCGTCTCACCAGGACCCTCGGACGTGCGTGACGCATCATAACGCAATGTCCAGTGATTTCAATGTAAAGGATGGTGAGCGAGAGATATACTCCCCTCGAGCCCACACTTACAAGAATTTCACGCCCCTTTTGGCCGCGAATGGAGGATAGTGGGCGGAGAAGATACACTCCCCTCAACCTAACACGTAAGTGGATCTACGCCCCTTTCAGCCACGTCATCCAATCACAAATGTGCATGACATCCTGCGTCATCATGTGACGCACGTCAGCTACTAAGTATGTAAACAATACGGTCCCCGCGTTGTTATAACAACGCGGACGCCTGAGGTCACATGATCACCTGTTGACGTGGTATAAGCTGACGGATATACCACCCTAAGTGTGACTATCCTAAATCCCTGCATGGTGCCATCCATCCAAAAACTGACAAATGGAACAACACAAAAGGTTAAAAAAAATAAAAAATTGCAAATACATTATGTATAATAGAGGTAGAAATTCTCAATCATACATAGACCACTTGAATATTCAGGACATAGTGGCCTAATGGAAAATATAAGAAACCCCAAACACAAAATACCTGTATATTAAATATATAACTGAAGGTGAAGCACCATATTGATAGAAATTACTTCTACTCATGTTACTTTTGACCCCTCCTATTATGTAAACCCCTTGTAGAGATAAATATATTTAAAAGGACGTCAAATTACCCAATAGCCAAAGACGTGCAACACATAAAAATATGCAATAAACTTTTCCTAAAATAATCCTAAATGTCTTAAAAGACCCTAAATTTACCCAATCCACTTCAACGGTCAGAGATGAAACAGTTCAAATCGAACTCTACATTGAGTCCTAAAGTAAGGTGACCAGATTTTTAAAATGAAATCCGGGGACATATTTTTTTTTTTACTAGTAATGGCGGCAATCAGCGACTCTCTGCCCGTCGCCCACCTCACAGCCTGTCAAGTCTCACTCTCCGGCCCCCGGCTACTACTGGGTGGGGCGCGGAGGAAGATCACTCTACCAGGGAAGGCAAGGAGATAAGCAGGCAGGTGGTTGGCCGGGATTTGAGCCAAGGCAGAAGAACATGCAAGCGGAGCTGAATGGGCATGCACCCGAAACTGAAGAAATGGTCCCTCTGCTCTGACCAGCACATGATCATCAGAAAGGGGCACAGATAATGGAAAAAAATACACCCCGTAAGCTAGTAGGAGCAGCGGAGTGGGGGTGTGTAATTCAGATTTTTTTTTATTATTCTGCACTGACTGTCTTTGAAATTGCCCCAGCCCCTGTTTAAATCCAATCCGGGGACAAAACTGGGGACAGACTTGGTCTGGGGACAGTGTCCTCAATCCGGGGACTGTCCCCGGGAACCGGGGATGTCTGGTCACCCTATCCTAAAGCAGGGCTTGACAAATTTGCTTGGAATCTAGGAGCCAGCTAAAAAAGTTAGGAGCTAGGAACGCACCCTGTCCCTCCGAGCTCGCGCGCAAAAGCGAACGCATACGTGAGTAGCGCCCGCATATGAAAGCAGCGTTCAAACCACACGTGAGGTATCGCCGCGATCGGTAGATCGAGAGCAATAATTCTAGCCCTAGACCTCCTCTGTAACTCAAAACATGCAACCTGTAGAATTTTTTAAACGTCGCCTATGGAGATTTTAAAGGGTAAACGTTAGTCGCCATTCCACGAGCGGACGCAATTTTGAAGCGTGACATGTTGGGTATCAATTTACTCAGCGTAACATTATCTTTCACAATATTAAAAAAAATTGGGCTACCTTTACTGTTGTCTTATTTTTTTATTTAAAAAAGTGTATTTTTTCCCAAAAAAGTGCGCTTGTAAGACCGCTGCGCAAATACGGTGTGACAGAAAGTATTGCAACGACCGCCATTTTCTTCTCTAGGGTGTTAGAATAAAAAATATATATAATGTTTGGGGGTTCTAATTAGAGGGAAGGAGATGGCAGTGAAAACAGACAGGGAAACTCCATTAGCATTGCTGTTTGTCTTGTCATACCAACGGCCACCACAAGATGGCGCTAGATCCCAGAAGGAAGCATAGGCCTGCAGAAGGCCGCAAAGCCGCGGCCTCAATAACCGGCCGGCGCGGCTCGACACGATCCCGAGGCGCGGAGGGGGGGCACGGAGAGACAGGATTCCCCAGCTGTGCTGCCCCAGGCGCCAGGTCGCTAATTCTAGTCGCAATGGCGACCTGGCGCCCGGGGTTTGTCGAGCCCTGTCCTAAAGGAACCCCAACCTTCGTCTCGTACACCCAAAAAGATTCTCGTCTACTCAGTTGTCTGATGTAGTTCCCTCCTCTCCAATGTTTGGTAACTTTTTCAATCCCCCAGAACTTTAATTTTGCAGGAAAAACAGAAATTGCCGCTCAGGTAGATAAAATAAGGAAAGTGCTTCTCTCAGGGACCAAGGGTGCCAGCAATGCACGTAGCAAATGAAGAAAATTAGTGAGGACAGCCGCACTCCAATCTAACGTATATTTATTCAGGAAAAACAGGCACTACAAAAACCAGCAAAACTCAGGAAATCTGACGCGTTTTATACCAATTCAGTGTTTACTCATAGCTTTACTCATTTTAATTTTGCAGGACTTCGATTATGGAACAATCGGAAATGCTTAGAAACGTTGCGGGTGATGAGACCCTTCTTAATGTTAGTTACGTGCTCCCCTATCCTCACATGGAGGGGCCTAGAAGTTCTTCCCACGTACTGTAAACCACATCCACACTCCAACATGTATACCACACCCTCAGTACTACATGTTATTAACTGCTTGATTTGATATTTATTATTAGTGGTGGATGCAATAAAGTCTTTACGTTTCTTTATATTGCACTTCGCCTGCTTACACGCAGGACACTTGCCACAGGCATAGAATCCTGTAAGGAATTTGAGATCCTATTTTTTTCCTATAAAAATAATAAACATGTTATATTTACCTGCTCTGTTGAAGTGGATTTGCACAGAGCAGCCTGGATCCTCCTCTTCTGTGCTCCTGGCCCCTCCCTCCTGTTCAGTCCACCCACAGCAAGCAGCTTGCTATGGGGGCACCCGAGCTGCTAGCAGCATCTTTGGAGCGGTGTGTATACCGCTCCTGCCCATTAAAATCAATGGGGCACCGCGGCTATATCGCCGGCAAAGCGCCTCTGCAGAGGTGCTTTGCGGTGGTTTTTAACCCTTTCTTGGCAGCTAGCCACACCGCTAGCTGCCAAAAAGTGCCGCGAAATCGGCAGTAAAGCGCCGCTAAAAATAGCGGCGCTTTACCGCCGACGCACCTCCCGCCCCAGTGTGAAAGGGATCTTAAGGAGAATCTGGGTCGGCTGGTACACTTGTGGACATCGCTGGACAGAGTGGGACCTCAGGTAAGTGTTAAGGGGGCTGCTGCACACAGAAGGCTTTCTATCTTAATGCATAGAATACAATAAGATAAAAAAAACTTCTGCTTTTTATAACCCCTTTAGGCCTAGTACACACGGGCCAAATTCTGGGCAACATCAGCCGGTTCAATAAAAACCAGCCGACATTCGGCCCGTGTGTATGGCAGGCTTCTGCCAGACGAGCTGACCAGCTCCCAATCAGTGCTGACCGAGGTGTTCTTGGGAGGGGAGGGGGGTCGCCCCCCCCTGTCAGAACACAAAAGCATAGTGGAGATTGCTGTACTAACATCAGATTGTTAGTACAGTGGCTCCGACCTAAGCTCTCAGTTTTTTTTCACTCAAGTCAGCTTGAACAGAAAAATAAAACTGATAGTGTGTACCAGGCTTTACTCACGCTACACATGGTGGCCATTGACCACATATACCCATTCCCTTCTCAGAGAAGTACAAATGTTAATGAGGCCTCATGCACACAGAGCTTAAAAAAACACCACTTCTAAAAAGGTGTTCAGCGGTTTGTTTTTCAGTCTGTAAAAGCACCTCTATGGAAGCCTAGGTGGCCATGCACACACAGGCATTTACCGGGGTATTTGAAGGGGAGCCCTAGGCCACTTTCACACCTGTGCGACTTGGGACTGCAAAGTTGCATGACAAGTCATACCTTATGATTTCCAATGAGTACCGTTCATATCTGGGCGACTTCAAAGTAGTCCCTGCACTACTTTGGTCCGACTTTGAGGTCCTTAGACCCCAAGATTACACAAGTATTGCTTCAAGTCATGCGACTTTCCGGCTGTACAAGTGTGAATGGGGCCTTATAGGCAAAAAAAAAGCTGCATTCAGGAGAGGAGCTGAAGAGCAGAAAATACAGCGAACATGCCTAAACGTGTATGAATTAGCCTAAACGCACAAATGTATTCCAACATCCACAAATATGAATATTCTGGCCAATAGAATGCATTTACACTCAAATGCTATACACACATACATATTGTATTATTATTATTAGAGGTGTGTTTTCTTCCAAATTCTGTCAGGTTATTTTCCCGCTCGGGTGCACCAGGCCTCACTCCCTCCTCAGAGAGCCCTTTACGCAAATTGCAGAGGAGCCCTAAGCTAAGGTGACCAGATTTTTAAAATGAAATCCGGGGACATTTTTTTTTTTTTATGAATGGCGGCAATCAGTGACTCCCTGCCCGTCGCCGCCGCCCGCCTCACAGCCTGTCAAGTCTGAAGCCCTGTACACACGGACGGGAATCTTGTCGGGAAAAAAAAAAACGTTGGTTTTCCCAACGAGATTCCCGGCAAGCTTGCCTTGCTCGCCGAGTGTACACACGACCATTCAAAAGAACCACCGTTCTTCTAAATGGCAAGAACGCTGTGACGTCATCGACTATGATGAGCCTGCGCTTGTCACATTCAATGCCGTCGCCGCCATCTTGCTACACCCTACACTACCCTTGTATGCTACCGCGCATGCGTCAAAGTCTTTTCGAGCATGCGCGGGTTTACCATGGACAGGTAAGCATACACACTCAGGGTTTTCTCGTAGGGAAACAGGCCAACGAGAGTCCCGATGAGAAAATAGAGAGCAGGTTCTCTATTTTTCTCATCGAGATTCCCGGCAGTTTTCCCGACGAGAAACTATACACACAACCGTTTTTCTCGGCAAAAAGCTCTCCCGGCAGTTTTCTTGCCGAGAAAAACGGTCGTGTGTACGAGGTTTGACTCTCCGGGCCCCGGCTACTATTGGGTGGGGAGCGAAGGAAGATCACTCCACCAGAGAAGGCAAGGAGATAAGCAGACAGGCGGCTGGCTGGGATTTGAGCCAAGGCAGAAGAACATGCGAGCGGAGCTGAATGGGCATGCGCCCGAAACTTAAGAAATATTCACTCCGCTCCGACCAGCACCTGATCATCAGAAAGGGGCACAGATAATGGAAAAAAATACACCCCCCTAAGCTAGTAGGAGCGGGGGTGTGTAATTCATATATATATTTTTTTAATTCTGCACTGACTGTCTTTGAAATTGCTCCAGCCCCTGTTCAAATCCAATCCGGGGACAAAACCGGGGACAGATTTGGTCTGGGGACAGTGTCCTCAATCCGGGGACTGTCCCCTGAAACTGGGGATGTCTGGTCACCCTACCCTAAGCAAAAACACAAGTCTGAAAACCACACAGAAAAACAAATGCTCCAAAATCACATGAAAGCGCCCAGGCTGAGGCGGCAATGTATAAGGTGACTCATTGCTCCTAGTCAGAAGTGCTGAGCGGGTAATACACAACCCTGTGCGCCACGTGACGTCACCTGTGTATAGTAAATCCTCTCACAGCAGTCTTCTCCAGGACAGGCGGGAAGGACAGCACACGTGACTCCTTGGCGCTCTGTTATTGGGGCGGGTACGTAGGGTCACATGACGCTGAGCGCTCCGTATAAATGAGGCGGGGCGCGGGAAGACTCAGTGTGTGTTGAACGTATTTGGAAGTCGGTGTGTTTGTGTAGAGGTTGCTTTACGGTGAGTATCCCTGTGCAGGATATATGAGAGGAAGGGTTTACACATAGGAAGGCCGGGCGGCCTTAATGTGAATGAGCGTCCGATGTTCTATGAGGCTACAGACCCGTATTAATGCGAAGGTAGGACTGAGACAGGGCTTTGAAGCCGAGACCGCCAAAACCTGACGCAGTGCTGTATAGACAGCCTGAGTGTGCAGGCTCCGGCCTGTGCTCTGTGATGGGGGAGGGAGTACTAGCCAGTCTGCTTTTAGACCAGAAGTGTTGCTGGCAGAGCGTCTCGATGTGGCAGTGAAGGCTCTGCTGTGTATTGTGGCTCTCATCGTTCGTGCTACGTTGATGGTCCCGGATGGAGTTCCCTGTGACGAATACTGTCAGGTTACTGATAACACAGGCCTTCATTTTCACCTTCTGTTGGCACATGCGAGTTATATTGGTGAAATGACTGGCATGTTGCCGACTGTCTGGTGTCTACCATAATTTGATGTGCCACCCCTGTCCTGTCTAGCAGTTTATGGCCGTTGTTGGAGGATCATTGAGAGCCTTGTGTTGTAACGTTAAATATGGAGGGTGGCTGTGCTTTAGTACCTCTCCTGTCACCATAGGAGCCTCTGGGATTAACCCATCCCTGTCTGTCCTCACACAGGAGGGGGTACACTAGGACAGGGTTACCTCTGTACACCCCCTTTTGATTGACATCATATGCTACATTCCTATATGGTATGTTGCCATTGGGGGTGCATGAGAAAGCTTTATGGTCCATTCACACAGGCCTCTGTATCCATTGTAGATTCTTGCTGGCAAAAGATCCTGCCTGGAAAAGCTAATTTGCATGTGTTAAGATGCATAAAATGTCGAATGACTACACTTGTGTGCATAAAATCTTCAGATCTGTGCTTCCCAGGATCCAGAGGTATCCTAATGTGTTTTGTTTTCATGGAGGTGCAGCTGTATTGGCTCATGGATTATAGTGCAGTGTTTGGATGGGCACAACTGCACATCTAAACTGTGGCTTTTTAGGTGTTTTGAAAGATGGAGATCAGTGTTCATATGTTGCTGTTGTATAGCAATGTTAAGTGGTGACAGTGCTATCCATACTGATGCAGTGCTGATTTAAGTTGTGCCAAAATAAAACTGGAAAATGTGTCAATCCACCTATACCCATCACGATAATCAATGTTAACTAAGATCTGCCAGTGTTGCCTGTTTTGAAGTGCGTTTGAGGTTAGCATTGCTGACTTGGCATCTAAGGGCTTCAGATTTTTGCCTCAGTACATACTGAGAAAATACAGACCATGTATACAAGATTGAAGCCTTGAGTCGCTGGCTTGGTCACTCACCAGGTAGTGAAGCTGGGGGGCTGTCCTTAAGGCATAGGTGTATACAGACTTGTTATGGTTCATGCATTGTGGCATTTAGATCTCTTCTGGAAAACCATTCAGTAATGCAAATGCCTAAAACCCATGTTTGGTGTAGGTTATATGCATGTGTATGTATATTTTCTAGTGGCCAGAATAGATTGTAGCCACTAGTATGATTTTACTTGTGATTTTTACGTATTACACTTTAGTATTCACCCTTTCGGCATGAGCCCCATAAGTTGGCAATGGCAACATTTGTATTCCTACCTGTGAGGAAATATGGTAGATGTACTTCAGGAGTCTAATCAAAGGCATACACTCATTGTTTGTAACTAACTTCGTAGGCCACTGAAGACTGGCATGCATTGACAGTTTTACCTTTTGTTTGCAGGCTTGTCGCCATGCATCCAAGTATGAAACAGAAACTTGCCATGGAGAAGCCTGCAATGTCAATCAAGGTAAGCATCTTTGTGAGCCCAACATTCATTTTGCAGATCCAATAAAATTTTCTGTGCGGGTCTGCAAGTAGAATTTTGAGCCTTTTAAGGCTGGCCATACATTATATAATCTTGTACAATTTTTTTTTTTCCTTTTTAGATTTACCAAAATCACGAGGTCTAACCTAAACTTTCATTTTGTATGTAATTTGCCAAGCCCTTGCACTACATAGATGTAGGGAAATCTGAAAAACTGAATACAAAAAATAGACTGTATGGCCAGCTGAACTAAACAGTTTCATTACCGTCTAGGCGATGATGGCTTAATTAGAACAAAATGTCAGGGCATTGCCTTGCCCTTATGATGCACGGGAAATGCACATTTTGTCTGGCTATGCTTAAAACAGTTTAGATGTCATATCTAGCCTTTAAAGGCTTATGTTAAGGGGGTAGTGTGTATAAGATTTTAAATTTTCAGAAGCTGGCAAAGTTTAAAAGATGTCACTTTGGATTGGAAAATGTATTTATGTGCCTTGTAGTGGTTGTAACAGACTGTCATTGCACAGGGTTTTGACAGTGGTTCTGTGATGCTACGGATTTCCTTAGGACTTAAAAATATATACTTGTCCATGAAATTTGCTAAAAGGTTGGGTCCACTGAGTCATTTGTCACTAAATGTGTGCATCTAAAAAGTGTTTAAGTGTTCAGAAAGTTTCAGGTGTACCTAAAGGGCTATTGGGTCTTTGTAAACTGCCAAGGGTTAAGTAATGGGAGAAGTCAGAAGTCAAACTCAATTCTTACTGCAGTTTTAACTAAGATTTTCCCATGATAACCTTGTTGTACAGTTACCTGTCATACAAGCCAGTGGTGTCAAGTGTTGCAATTTGAGAATGTGATAATCCATAACTTTAAAGAGTTTGAAATAATAGTTCAAATGTTTAACAGTGCAGGTTCCCATAGTTAACTCCTATTGATTGACAGGCTGATAATAACCTGCAGTAAAAACAGACCGTGGGAAAGTTTAGCTTGTGTCATGCAGTACAGTTTGTTTCAGTAACTTTCTCACGGTGCTTTAGTGCTGCACATATTTCTTACCTGTGTGGTCATCTGGCTCTGTTTGCTATAGCAAGGTGGCGTTGTAGATAACATTATACAATTGGATAATGACTGTAATCCCCTAGCTTACTTTGCCATAAGTGTTGATTAAAGCTGTTGGACAATGGGCTGTCTAGGTTAAAGAATAAACATTGTCTTTGGGTTATCATTATCATTCTGTGTTTTGGAATTACAATATAGAAGTCTAATGGCATTTACAATTTTTTTTTTTTTTTTTTTTTTTTTTTAATAGAACTTCTTTACAGACAGAACAGAGGTTACTCAAAGGAGGACACTTAAAGTCATTCAGCCTTCTGCCACTGGCCAACTTGTCGGTCGTGCCAAAGAGGTATGTCTGTCATGGGGTGTAGACCACATGTAGGTGGCTTCATCTGATGGAAATAAACTGGCACTATAGTTTTTGAAAGCTGAATATTTGATTAGTCTGGTGCAGGCAAGCACATGGCGTAGTAAAACACCTAATTCACATTTGTGCAGTGTGTTTTTATGTCGTGTTTTACATGGCTTTTAGGTATGTTATTATTCTATTGAACATGTGCCTCAAAGATGCAGCAAGCCGGTTTTTAAACTCTGCACCTGAAGCACAACACCAAAGTGTCATGTTAACCAGATGGGGATGGCCTTGGAGCTTAAAGCAGAACTTTACTATCTGAGCTCCACAATCTAAACGTAACATTCAAAACAACTTTTTCTTCCTTTGAAAACAACCCCATAACATTCTAGCCATGGTCCTCTTGAGAAGGCAGATTCTCATGTAGAATGTACTTCCTGTAATCCATTTGCCCCAAACTCAGGCAAACGGGGTCATTGTTTTGCTTCGCTGATCCCCTGCCCTAGATGGGAGATTCCTGGGATGTGCAGTCATTTTGGTTTACACCAGAAACCTGGAAGCAACTTGTGTTAAAGTAAATATATCTTACTAGCTCTTATGCTTGCAAAATAAGCATTGTGAATGGTTTGGTGTTCAGTTTAAAGTCTGCTCAATGGCTAGTTTCCATCTTTGTTCTAAAGGTTGTATAAAAGTACCTGGGTAAATCTTGAGTACTTGGTATCAAAGTAAATGGCATAAAAACCTGATGCTATACTAACCTAGAAGCATACTAATAAAAATTTGCATCCAATGCTATGTGACAAAATATTTTTGCGCTTAAACCAGCTTAAATGATGTGTTAAACTAATATGGTGGGAACTCCTATGATAGGTAGGGGTGCATCGGATCGAGCCACGGATCAGATCCTTTTTGGATCAGCAAAAAAAGTTACACCCACCGGAATTTTCGATTTCAGTTATTTTCAACACAACGGAGCTCATTTGCTTAAATACAGTATTTGTAAATCTGGACTCTTTACATGTTAAATTTTAAAAGCAGCTGCAAACCTGCTGACCTTACATGGTGGTTAATGTGACAGAACACCTCCTGATTTTCACAATTAACAATGTTAAATGTGAAAATCAGGTGTTCCGTCACATTAGCAATCATGTAAGGTTTGCTGCTGCTTTTAAAATGTAAACAGTCCGCTGGATTTCACATTTTGGCTGACTTCGTAGTAGTTTTACTAGAAGCCCCTCTGGGAAGTAACAAACTTTCACATTTTTTTTCCTGAGATGCCTATGGTTTTTTTCACATAGAATTGTTTTCTCCTGTGTGATAGCAATGTTGTGTGATAGCAATTGGAGGTGACAGGTTCTCTTGACCCTTTCACCTCAAACAGGAGTCACAGCTGAGAGGGGAAAAGCACAGCTCACCCCTCTCACTGTGTACATAGGCGGCAGGGGCAGGAGACAAACTTGGCGGCCGGGAGGAGGAGGACAGAGTCCTGAAGACAGGCAGCCAGCAGAGGTATGTGATGAGGGGAGGACAGATGGCAGCTCACCTTATCTGTATGTTCTGGCCATTGAAGCTGTCTGCTCGCGCTCACAGCCCCGCCTCCTCCTAACCCCATGCTGTGATAGACAGAACACATCCCAGCATTGGACCCGCATTCTGTCTATCACAGCGCAGGGTTAGGAGGCGGGGCTGTATGAGTGCGAGCAGAGTGGAGACAGTTTTAATGTGTGCTTTACCGCTCTGCGATCCGCAGCGCGCTGCGGATCACGGGTGTGCTGATCTGACGTCATTGATCCGTGCAGATCTGACGATCTGTTGCACCACTAATGATATGCTATATATGAGCACCAGAACCTTTAAGTGTTTGCATCACAATGAATGCCATGTTTCAATCCTTTCTCTAGCCTGCCAAAAACTCCACCAAAAGGAAGCTGTGGAATGACCAAGTAACGCTGAAAAAGGCAAAGGTTGAAGTTGCTATTGACCCAGAGCAGAGGGAAAATGCAGACTGTTCAAGTGAGGCTTATGAGCTCATGATTAAAGGTGAGTCTCGGCTGCCTTGTATGGAACTGTTGCAGTAGACTGCTGTAAACTGTTTAATTGTCAACTGGTGAGTACAACAGTTGTAACTTTACTTTCTTCCACCTTTAGAAACCCCCTCCATCCAGTACTGGAAAGAGCTTGCAGAGGAAAGGAGAAAAGCACTTTATGAAGCCTTGCAGGAAAATGAAAAGGTAAGGGGTTACATTCAGTGAATCGGTTTCTTGTGCGATATTGAATCCTGCTCTTGCAGCTTTGCGTGGAGCTGGCTTCAGTCTTGGTCTGGTTTTGGGTTGATATGGCTTTTCTAAGATCTGCCCTAGATATGAATGCTTGCAGCTACAGGTCAGATGTTGCAATATAGGCTTTTTGGCAGGTTATTCCCCCTGCTGATATAGGCTGAACAATGAAATGGGGGGGGGGGGGGGGGTTAGTGCACAAGACTAATTTCCTTTCTAATAAAAGTGCACAAATGTTAAGACCTTAACAATGCAGTTTCTCTCCCCAACCCCCCTGTCTTTTCCCTTCAGTGTAAAGTACTGATGGTACAAAGCAGTGTTTAAGTACTAAAATAATGCATCCTTTCACAGTTGCACAATGAAATTGATCTGAAAGATGGGGAGATTGCACGGCTAAAACAAGAAAATGATGAGCTCCTGGAACTGGCAGGACATGTACAGCACATGGCTAACCTGATTGAGGTGAGTTTTTAAACTTTACAAATTTAGCAGCTTGCATGCAAACAAGTGCTGCCTAATGCAGTGATTTAAAAAAAAAAAAATGGGCAAGGTATTTTACTTTACAGATTTTTCCCAAAGCTGATGTGAAGACAGCAGTTACTAGTTTCCTTGGTTTTTTTTTTTTTTTTAATAGTGGAAAGTGGCTAAACCTTTCATTTTTTATTTTTTTTTTTCACACACAAATGGTTGCTGCAGTATGTTGCAGCTTATCCAAATCTATATTCATGTAAAATATCCAAAGTTTGGTACATTCAATTGTACTCTATTGTACAGGTGAGCTACCAATGTCAAGCCTCAAAACTGCATATAGCAATGGGTGACCTTTTTTCTGAACTGGTAAAGGCATTGACTGTAAATTAAGGACCTGAATAGATCTGTGGACAGTAGCTAACTACCCTTTTATCTTGCAGAGACTTACAGGCAGTGCACCACAAAGCCTTGAAGATTTAAAAAATCTAGACCTAGAGGAAGCAAGATATGAAGATGAAGCAGAGGACTACAGTTCATCAGATGATGACCTTTAATTTTAAACCTCAAAGAACTTTACGTTAAGTGGCCACTGCCTGGGCTGTTCTGTTAAACTTTAAACTGCCACTAAACTTGAACTACCACTAGTTTCATACTTGTAGCTAGAAAAAGCTACTGCAAACTCATTCAAATATGGATTTTTTAAATGCAGTGTAAGATTCAAAATCCAAACAGGTGCTTTTCAGTTGGCCACTTGTTTTAATGCAAATACTATGTATTTTTATCTTGCTTGTAAATAGTTTTTTTTATTCAATGGCCTTGATAAAAGGTAATTGTACATATATTTTGCCAAATAAACTTCAGTTGGAGCAAACTGGGTTACTTTTTTCAGTGCTTTTAAAATTTAAACCTAATGTCTTGCCTGTTGGTGGACTCTTCAATAAGACACCATGCAGTCAAACATTGTTTCTCTTATCCATGGACTGACACAGCTGTCATACTGATTACGTGTGGGTATATGTCCCTGCTTGCAGAAGACCTAGGCAGAATGTTGTTAAAATATTCTAGAACAAACCATAGCTGAACAGCCCTGCCCAGTCTCCTGAAAGATTTTACTTTTAAATTTTATTCCTTTGGGAATCTTATTTTTGAGACCTTCAATCAACTGTCGGCTGGGCAACAGGTCGGGTACACTGGTATCCTCGTAGTCTTCCCTGTCCGACCATCGAGCGTGCTGATCCTCGCCTTGTGTGCGTGCGACTCAGTTCACGACATGCCCCATGACTCGGGGTGGCCGGGTTGCTTTCATGCTCCCGCAGTCCTCTCAAGATTGAACAGTACCTGACGGACTGTATCTCTCGCGGTGGACCGGGCCGACAGCTACGCAGTACTACTTTGTGATAGGTCTGTCTGAAACAAGCCAGTGGGTCCCTGGATGGGTAAGTAGTCTGTCCTACTGCAGGTGAGTACATGCTGGCTGTGTTTCTTTATATGGGGGGTTTCTGCCTGTCTCCCCTTGTTATGCTGCTCTCTGCACCCTGTACTGGTGCTTGGGGGTCACTCTGGCCTGACTGGGGGCGCTCATGTCTGTTTTAATGGCCCTGGGAGAGGTGCAGTGTTCTGGTGTGAGGATGTACATACTGTTGGGAGTAGTGGTTACATGCATGCTAAGCTTCACAGGTTTGGTTCCTGAGGGGGGCTGTTTGTGTTCAAACAAGCCGCCCCAGCATTTGCCATGCCACAGCCAGTGAGGGCAGGAGCTCCTGCCTTGTGGTTAAGTGAACCGGACAATTGCAAAACGTATGCGCCGTTAGCGCTGTGAATTTTTAAATCGCGCTCTGACCATTTTGCCGTGGATCGCTGGCGCAGTAATGTATGCTGCCATTTTCTTGTAGCCGCTGTGTTTTTGCTTTCAGTTTTGGCCTCTTATCAGCGGCTGCTGCGGCACGAACCTCACGGGCTGTAAAGCGCTCCCTCCCCACACATCCTGTCTCAGATATGGGCCTAGCTATTGCTGCTCAGGACCCTAGCTCTGAGGATTTTCATGTTAACAGGATATTCCCTGTGAGGAAGACCCCAGTTCTGAAAAAGTGACAGGGTGCTTGTAAGTGAACTAATTGATGCTGAGGAACACTCTCAAGCTGAATGTTGAGGCTGAGAAACCTCAGGTGGAAGCTGTCTCCTTTGGTTCCTTTAAAGCCGTTTATTCATTTCATATGTGCCTTTTTTGATACATTCATTGACAAAGTCTGGGATAAGCTGCAGGAGACTGACGGTCCTGCTGCACCTAGCCATGAGGTGCCCCTTTAAGGATGACTTGGTTAAGAAGTGGTGCTCCCCCCCCCCCCCCCCAGTGGTCGACCCCCCCCCCACCTTTTATTGGTCTGCTTTATGCCCTATAGGGGCGGCGACACTTGTGTCTCAAGACACCTCACAGGATGGGTAAAGATTTTGCACCAAGACAGTTTAGAAGCATAATCTCCCTCTTGAGACCATTACCCTGGCTCACCAACTGGTGCAGGGTTTAGTCTGTGTGCGATGCTCCTTTAATTTCTGGGGCCTCTATCTGCTGTGGTGCTACGTCACCTTGTCTGGCTGGAATGCTGGTCGGCCGACCTAGCTTCCAAATAGCTCCTGGCTGACTTGCCCTTTAAAGGCAGTGGACTGTTTGGCACCGCCCTGGATGCCATGATTATGGATGTCGTGGGGTAAGAGCACCTTCCTCAGTCTGTTATGGACAAAGGAGCCCCACTGTAGGCGGGCCCTTCCTTTCTGGCAAAGGAGAACAAGTTTCTTCTCGTCAGTCAGAATCCACGGGTAAGCCCTCCCAGACTGGGGGACATAAGTGTCCCTGGGTGCATAAGCCTCCCAAGCCCACCGCCACATGGAGTCTTGTCCCTGCCCAACTCTGGGGTGGGGGATGTCCTTGCAGGTTCATGGTTCGGTGGACCTCCCGGATCTCTGACCGGTGGGTGTGCAAGGTGGTCACCACAGGATAGAATTCCACTCCTGGTCCCCAGACAGATTCTTTCCCTCAATTCTCCCTCTCCTTCCTGCCCATCGGGCGGCCCTCTTAAGGGCCGTACAGGATTGATCAGGTCCGGAGGATTGTGCCGGTTCCGTCAAGAGGTTGTTCAGGGTTTCTACTCGCATCTGTAGTCCCAAAAGGTGGACGGGGGTTCGGCCAACCCTGGGCCTCAAGGCCTGGATGCTTTTGTGATGGTGTAAAGTTCCGCATGGAATCCATTCGCGTGGTGTTCGCTACACTCAATTGGGATTTTTTGGCATCCTTGAACATCAAAGCCGCCTACTTGCATGTTCCGATCTGCGCACGTCAACAGTAGTTTCTGGGCTTGCGGTCAGCGAAGACCACTATCAATTGTGGCTCTTCCCTTGGGCACCAAAGGTTTTTTAACCAAGGTGCTTGCTCCGATTCTAGCCTTGCTAAGACAGCGAGGCATTGCTATTATGGGCTATCTGGACAATCTTAGAGCAGACAATGGCTCAGAATTAGAAGTGTGACTCAGTCAGGCCCTTAGGGACTTCGGGTGGCACCTGAACATTCAGAAGTCGGTCCTGGCTCCGGCTCAACATTTGGAGTATCTCGTTCTGATCCTGGACTCCATGTAGGTATTCCTAACCCTGGAGCAGTTACTGGCTTTTCAGTCTAGTACGGGTCCTGATGTCTCAAATGGTCAACCCATTTTTCACTATTTGTCTTTCAGGACAGCCACAATGAGAGACATAGGCTCCTCCCTTTCCACAGGAAACACTGCGCCAGCATACATAAATTCTCACTTCCCCTGCCGGCCTTCAGTTAGTGGTTCCTCCGGAGGGGAGACACTGTGCAGGAGCCAGACTAAATCAGTCAGGGGACTGGAGCATTTTCTTACCTGAAAGGAAGCAGGGGCTTCCAGGGTATGGTTGTGGGGTAGTCGCCCACCTTCCGTGAGCCACCCCAGCCTGGTTGAGTGCGGCTGAGGGGGGACCCCCTATCGCGTCCACAGGGTGGCAGCAAGGAGGCAATCTGCCCTCCATGTATATAGATACATGCCGCATTTTTGGAACCCGTGGGCCGGACGACGTCTCTGGCGGAGGGCGGATGCTTCCGCTTTAACCCTTGGCTTCCGGTTCCGCGGTGCTGATGGGGGGGGCCCAGGCAGAAGCTGGAGAGTCCAAATCGCACGGAGGCGGCCACCTGCAGTCAGCATGTTGGAAGCAGAGGCTCAAGCGGCACACACTGACACCACCTCCAGCCTTCCTAAGGTAAGAGTACCCTGGGGTGGGTTCCTCTTTACCTAGGAATACCCCTCCATGCATGGTTCCTGTCCATGGGAGGGGGGGGGGGGCGGAGGCACTGGTTCCCTACATGATAGAAGGTTCAGCGCACTCCGGGGGTTGTACCTGTTAAAAAAATTTTACTAAATGTTTTTGTATGGTTTTGTTTTCCTGTATTTAGAAGGCTACAGAGAAATCGAGATCAACCCATACCTCTAAAAAGAAGTGTGCCTCCTGTAGGGACACGCTAGGGGAGGCATGGGGGAAGGTCCTATGTAAAAGTTGCATTGACACCCTGGTGAAAGAAAGGGATTCAGAGCAGGAGTCTGGACTGACAGCTTCTGTGAAGGAGCTCTCGTCCACCTTTTTGTCTTTCAAGAGTCTATTTGAAAGATTTCAACTCCCCTCTGTTCCCACTTCCCAGGATACAACCCCCCCCACTGGCTCAGGGCTCTGTTCCGGCTAATCCTGCCACTGTTTCAAGGGCAGAGGAGGTTTCAGGCCCTTCCGGTGTACAACAGGCACATCCAGATAGTGTCACCTCTGAGTCTTAAGAGGACTCAGACGGGAGTCCAGGAAAACCTCCAGGTATAAGTTGTCCCTGGATGAGGTAGAGGACCTCTTGGGGGCAATTTATACCACCCTCGGTATACAGACCGATAAAAAGCCCTTGACCCTTCATGATAAAATGTATAAGGGTCTGGGTGAACAGAAGAAAAAAAAGTCTTCCCTGTACATGATGTACTGATTGAGACTGTCAAAAGGGAATGGCAGGACCCCGAGAGGAAACCCTTCTTTTCTACATCTCTAAAAAGGTTTCCTTTCTCGGATGACCCAATGTCCATTTGGAATAAGAACCCCAAATTAGACGCCGCCTTCTCCCAGGTCTCTAGGAACACGGACCTAGCATTTGAGGACATGGGAGCCTTGGCGGACGTCATGGACAAAAGGATAGACTCCCTACTAAAGAAAACATGGGACTCTACTATGGGGAATCTAAATATTTAGTAAAGAAAAACCTGCGCCAATTACTATAAAATAAATTAATGAGAAAAAGCTGCACCTCAAAATTCAGTGATAGCTGAAAACAATATAAAATTAGTGAGAGATAAGGGCGCTAAGTAACAATCTATCAAAATAATTCTAATATAAAATTACACCTGCCTTAACTAAGTAGTGCTGTAGAGTGTGAGGATACTAAACCAATAGAATCACAAAAAAAGAATTTTGAATAATGAACAAAATATTAAACAAACTGCAACACCAAACAAAACAAATATAAACACACTCTATATCAATAAATCAATGTGCAATTAAGTCCAAAGGTTGAACACAAAGTTCCACAGCAATAGTAAACAAAACAATTCCTCTGCATATGTCATAAAACTTCCAAATACGTGATGTATTTTTCAAGTAGATCCTTGTGACTTTCAAATCCACCGTCACCGTGAACACCCGATAGTGTAAAGTAAAGATGGCAGCTTTCCCAAATGAGTTGACCCTTTTAACTAAAAAAGAGGTCAAGCAGGCTTTCTGCAAGTATCAACTTGCTAGATGTAAATGAAAAGCAGGCGATGGTAAACACTGGGATATGGAGAACTCCGGTGGTATGCAAATTTAGAGAAAAGAGGCAAAAATAGTGTAATACCATTTATTGAACAAATCAATATTAAAAGCCAAACCCGCGCTTACTTGGTGAGTGAGTGCCCCGACCCGGCACTGAGGCTGTAAAGGCGTGTATAGACGAATGGCAGTCCCAAACCTGTGGATGATGGCGTGTGTTCCACCTCGTTGGAACACAGCCAGCGGGACCGGAAGTGACGTCAGTTGCGTGACCTGTAATGCGCCTCGACGTACGTTTCGGTTTCCGTCATCAGGAAGCGCAACAGGTCACGCTATGGATGCAATATTTATGTCACTCATAATTAGCATATGGGAGGGGATGAATAAACAAACAGCCTCTGTCCCGGCGGAGCAGCACAGCATATGATGAATCATATTGGCGTTTGTAATTTATAAAGATAAAAAATATTTTACAATAAAACTTTATTAAAATGAATAAAAACGTTGATGAATCAGTATTAAATGAATAAAATTTGATAGAAAGTCTAAAAACACTAGACTAATAGAAAAACATATATTTTCCTTAGTGAAAAAACATATATTTTCTCTATTTTTAATTAATAGAGCCCTGATTGTGGGAAACTTTATTCGTTAGTGAGGAAACAATTTAAGTCCAGATCAATATTTAACCCCAACGGCTGCATCGATCTTAATCGGTACAACCATTGAGTTTCATTCTGAGATATGGACTTTTTTAGGTCTGTTCCTCTCCAATGACCCACTACCTTATCAATCCCATAGAAAGTCAATTTTCCAGGATCCTGATCCTGGAATTGGGCAAAGTGGCGTGAGACACTATGGTTAGGAAATCCTTTGAGAATATTTGTCACGTGCTCATTAATCCTAACCTTCAATTCCCTTGTGGTCCTACCCACATATTGAAGGGAACAAGGACATTCTAGGACATATGTGACATGCCTAGAGTCACAGGTGATGGGTTTGATTTCAAATTCCTGATGTGTAACATTAGACCTAAATTTGCTGATTTTCCTTGTGTATCTTTTGGTTCTCCGGCAAGATTTGCAACAAGTACAATAATGGAAACCAGAGCCATCCAAAAAGGTGGGAGGTTTCTTAGGGGGATCAGGTATGTTGGGCGCAATCATGTTTCGCAACCCTGGTGCCCTCCTATAAATAAATTTTGGTTTGGGAGGTAAAATTTTGGCCAAATCATCATCTTTCAGAAGTATAGGCCAAAATTTCTTAAATGTTTTCTCCACATCCCTGTATTGCCTATGAAAGCCCGAAAGAAAGGCTAATTCACCTGAAAATGGGGGCTTTTTCTTGGAAACAAGAAGGGATTCCCTATCCATCAAAAGCACTTCGTTTTTGTTTTTTTCAAGTAAATATTGAGAGTAACCTTTCTCCTTGAACCTCTCAATAAGAGTGGCAGCTTGGAGTTCAAAATCTGAAACTTGGTCACAATTGCGCCTAATGCGCATGAATTGCCCCTTAGGAAACCCCCCCCCCCCCCCCCAACCATTGAGGGTGATGACAACTGGATGTAGGCACAAATCCATTCCTGTCTGTAGTCTTAAAGTATGTCTTTGTGCCAACCCGACCCTCTTTTTTTAACTAATGTTAGATCCAGATAGTTGATGGAAGTGAGACTAATTTCTGCTGTGAACTTGAGGCCATAATGGTTGACATTCATGGCCCCTAGAAATGTTTCAAACAGGGATAGTGACCCCTCCCACAGCAGAATAATGTCATCAATATATCTTCTATAAAAAATCAGACACTTGGAAATATTAAAGTAAATAGACTCGTTCTCCCATTTGTTAAGGACCAGGTTGGCCACACTGGGGGCATAACGAGCCCCCATCGCCACACCTTTGATCTGATTGTAGAACTTGCCCCGTGCCCAGAAGTAATTGTTACCCATCGCTTGTGTTAATCCTTCTACCAAAAATTGGACTTGTTCCATAGATAGATGGGAATGCTCTATGAGGGCCAGTTCGACTGCCATAGAAGCATCTCCCTGCTTAATATTGGTGTAGAGAGACTCTACATCAATGGTGACCATCAAAGTCTCCTGTGTAACTTCTATGGATGACAGTGATTTAATGAGTTCTCTACTGTCTTTGAGGTAGGACTTCCCTTGTATGACCAGGGGTTGTAGGTATATGTCCAAATATTCTCCCACCCTGGAATAGAGGGATCCAATCCCACCAATAATTGGTCGACCAGGGGGGTTATCTTTATTTTTATGGACTTTGGGCAGTATGTTTAGTACCGGCGTACGGGGCACTCGGGGTATACGGTATTGAGCCTCTTTGGTGTTTAATAAATTTCTATTAGCTCCCTCTGTAACCCAACTAAACAAATCTTCTTTGAGTCTTCTCATAGGATCACCTGAGAGAAGTTTATAAGTACTCTGATCTTCCAATAAACGATCTATTTCATCGTGGTACATCTGTAGTGAAAGTACCACCACCCCTCCCCCCTTATCCGCAGGACGGACGACGATGTTTTTATTTTTCTCAAGTAATCTGATTCCCTCCATCAATGATTGATTATATCTAACCTGTTGCATTGGTAAGTCTCTAATGTCATCTTGCACCATGTGTTTAAAAACCTCCACATGGTGATGTGTACCTTTTTTGGGATTAAATGTGGAATTATTTTTTAATCCACTATGTAAATAAATACTGCCATCTCCATCAGAGGGAGTAGTGGATACTTGGGAAGCAAAATGTTTTTTAATATTTAATTTTCTGACATATTTTTCAATGTCAATAAAAAGGTCAAATTTATTGATCTTCCTATCTGGGGCGAATTTTAAACCCTGCGAAAGAACCTTAAGCTCTGCCTCCGAAAAGTCAATTCCCGCAAGGTTAAAAATACCTTCACCTAATTGTCCCGCTGCCTTTTTCTTTCTGGTTCCCCCTCTCTTACCTCTTTTTCTGATTGTTCTTTGGGGTATTGTGGAGTATTGGAAGGAATTTTGTAGGGCTCTTTCCATCCCCTCCATTCCCCCCCCTGTGGGTAATTATTCTGATGTTGAGCTGGTCTTCCTCTATAGTTTCCTCTAAATTGACCCCTAGGTGGTCTAGGGGCATAATGATTGGGTCCCTGATTATAATACTGGTAATTGTAGTCCATGGGTCTATCATCCAAAGGGCCATACCTATTGTGTGTAGGTACCATGTATGGGGTTGGATAGTAATCATTGGATTGGGAATATCCCCCTCCGTAATGCGAGGTAGGGGGGGGCGGTGGAGGCCCCCTCCCATTGGTACTAGCTTGCCCCTTATTTTTGGATGGAGTTTTGGTTTTAATAGGGGTATGCACTTTGTTTTTAAATTTATTAGCTAGTTGAGTGACAACGTTATGGACCTCCAAGTCCCTATCCACAGAAGATTCATTAGAACTTGAAGGATCAAATTCCACCTGCCATTTATAAACCTTATTACTCTTTCGTCCATGGACCGACACAGCTTCTCTATTGACAAAGTGGGTATTATCCGTTAATTAGGAGTGACTAGGCAGAAAAACTTGTAAAAAGTGTTGCATCACACCTTCTACAGTACCGCCCAGGGGGCGGACCCTCTGGGTATACCCTCTCAGTCTGCATCTTCGCAGATCAGTTTTTTTCTGTCTAGCAAGGAGTAGGACATGGCTCCCTTCGGGCCCATTGGTCCGGGGAAAAAAGATATATATATATATATTTTTTTTTTTTTGCTACATTTGTTGTTTCCTGCGATCTTCGATCAACTGCCGACTGGGTGACAGGCTGGATCCTCGATCCTTGTAGTCTCCCCAGTTTCGGCCATCGAGCGTGTGCCGACCCTAGCTACGCGCTGGGTTTTCCACGACATGCCCGTCGCTCCACGGGTGGCCGGTGAGCCTACGCTCCAGGGCCTGCATCGGACCGCTCAGCTTCGGCTGACCTTACGGCCGAGTCGCAGCAGCCTGGCCGGTGAGCTTACGCTCCAAGGCTTGCATCGGACCGCTCAGCTTCGGCTGACCTTACGGCCGAGTCGCAGCAGCCTGTCCGGTGAGCGTCATGCTCCAGGGCATACATATGATCGTCCCTTCTGGGTCCAATCACAGCATGCCTGGCCAACAGTCACCTTCCGTGCGCGGACGATGATCTGTTTGGAATGTCTTCCAGCAGAATACATGCAGGATAGGTAAGTAAAACTCCCCTGCCTCGGCTGGGTGATTTAGCTGGACATTCCTGGAGAGATCAAGTAAGTGGTTGTGGCCCCTTTCTTCCCTCTCTCCCTGCCTTTCCCTCTTCCCTGGGCTTCTAGCTAAAGGGTGCTGGGGGTCACCTAGGGGGTCCCACTGGAGCGGGGCTGGCTGTAACTAACATTTAAAAGAAATGTCATTTTTTCTTACCTGTGTTTGTGTCCTTCCTCCTCCATGCTGTCGGCGGCCATTTTGAGGTGGTCCATGCCAAGTTTGGCCTCTTGTGACTGCCCGGCGGCCATCTTCCTGTGGTTCGGCCACACCCACTGGCCCCTATCAGCTGATCGGCGGCCATGTTTGTCCACCCTGTATGCAGATATTGCCGTTCGGCGGCCATCTTTTTGTGGGCTATGGCTGCTTGACCTCTATCTTCTGTCGGCGGCCATTTTCTTAGAGCCCACATTATCTTCCATACAGACGTTTTTGGCAACCATTTTTCGAGAGCCTCCGGCCTCTAGGGTGCATTACACTGGCGCGAAAATTCACACAGGAAGTGCTGATAAAAGAAGCAGACTGACACAGCAGCAAGGGGACAGCATCACAGGCGCAGCATAGCAGTACCTATCCAGGGTGGTGAGTCCTCTGGGTGACCCGGCCTCTCTGCAGCACAGGAGGGTGGCCTATTGATATCTTGCCTGGAGCCCTGTGAGTGTCAGCGTGTGGTCAGCATGGCATCTGAGCCAGATGTCTTCTCCCCTGAAACACCAGATTTAGCAGCTGGTGCCCCTGAGGTGTCTATGAACGCTATGACTGCAATCCTAGAGGCGTTTGCTGCCAGGGTGGAAGCAGCACACGGGAATACAGGGGGTAGTAAACGCCCCATCCCCTGCAAGCTTCTGGGGATAATTCTGGTGCAGAACCAGGTCCAGCTACGGCTCGGGGCCCAGATTCTGACGCATCAGAGACTGCAGACCGTGACCGGACAGTGAGAATGACTCAAAGTCCAGGTCAGTACGCGAGACGGCTTTGGTATCTGACCTTATTACTGCAGTGCGGGATATGCTAAAATTGGAAAATACTGCAGAAGCAGCAGAGACTCCGGTCCACTTGGGTTTCATAGACCTGCCCGCACTGCTAAGGTGTTCCCTTGTGTGTCTTTTGATAAACTCTTATACAAGGAATGGGAGAACCCACTGAGGGTCTTTACAGCCCCAAAGAGGTTTGCGGTACGGTACCCCTTTTGAGGAGAGTTTTCTGAAGAAATGGACCTCTCCCCCCTATAGTGGACCCTCCGGTGTCCAGACTTAATAGAGCCACCACAATTCCTGTAGAAGGGGCTCCTGTTTTCTAGGACCCTGTGGATAAGAAGGCTGAAGCACTCTCTTGCTACCTATACTCAGTGGTAGGCTCGGCAGTACGCCCGGCATTGGCGGGGGCCCTAGTGTCTCACACACTTACTGAATGGGCAAGATTGCTACTCCAGGGGTTAAGGAGCGA
The DNA here is from genome assembly GCA_029206835.1 of Rana muscosa. Classification (NCBI taxonomy): domain Eukaryota; kingdom Metazoa; phylum Chordata; class Amphibia; order Anura; family Ranidae; genus Rana; species Rana muscosa. The sequence continues at coordinate 1,070,324,537 of CM055122.1, read as the reverse complement.
GATGCTCCTCCTAATGAGGCCGACCTGTTGGTCCAGGGCCTTAGGTTTGTCTGCGAGTCAGACATGAATACTATTCCCCTGCTGTCTAAAACTTCGGTTTATGCAGTAGCAATACGCCGCCTGATCTGGCTAAAAGGCTGGTCTGCGGACCAGACTTCCAAGAAAGCCCTGTTGGATCTGCCTTTTAAGGGCGACAGACTTTTTGGGGCTTCTCTGGATGACATCATCAAGGATGCCACAGGAGGTAAAAGCACTTTGCTTCCCCAAATTAGCAAGGGTAAGGGGCCACGCCAAGGGCAAGGGCCCTCCTTTACTGCACACAAGTGGTTTTTTCGTCCCCCTAGGGCGACAGGGAAAAGACCCCAGGCCGATAAAGCGCCTGCCCAAGGACAAAAGCGTCCCTGGTCCCGCATACCCAATAAGCCTGCGGACAAATTTGCGTCCGCGTGAAGGTCCACCCCCACCCAGCTCTCGGGTGGGGGGACGTCTTCGCAAATTCGCGACTCAGTGGACAGCACTAATCTCCGACAGGTGGGTTTGCGAAGTAATCTCCTCAGGCTACAAGATAGAGTTTCTCTCTTGTCCACCGGACAGATTCAACACCTCCAATCTCCAGCTACTACCGACCCGTCGGGAGGCCCTGTATGGGGCGGTCCAGGGTCTACTGGAACGCGGGGTAGTTATTCCAGTTCCAGAACTGGAACGGGGTTTTTACTCAAATCTGTTCATTGTGCCGAAGAAGGAGGGGGTTCGTCCAAGCTTGGATCTCAGAGCCCTCAATTGCTTTGTGAAGGTACAAAGTTTTCGGATGGAGTCGGCTCGATCTGTAGTCATGGCTCTCCATCTGGGGGACTTTCTGGCCTCCTTGGACATCAAGGACGCATACCTGCATGTCCCCATATACTCCAGACACCAGAGGTTTCTGCGATTTGCTATCGGGAAGGACCACTACCAGTTTGTGGCCCTCCCGTTGGGCCTTGCCTCAGCACCCAGGACGTTCACCAAGGTGCTCGCTCCGATTCTGGCACTTCTAAGACAGCGGGGTATCGCTATCACAGGCTACTTATACGACCTTCTGCTGAAGGCCCCTTCAAGCTCAGAATTAGAGGTAAGCGTGTCCATTACCTGTCAGACTCTTCGAGACTGTGGTTGGATACTAAACATGCAAAAGTCAGTATTGGTGCCCACTCAATGCCTAGTGTACCTGGGGTTGATTCTGGATTCCTCAGAGGCAAAGGTATTCCTCCCTGTGGAGAAGTTGCAGACCCTCCGGGCTGCAGTACGGCAGCTGACTTCCAGGAATTGGTCGTCACTCCGTTTTTGCATGCGAGTGTTGGGCCTCATGGTAGCCTCCTTCGAGGCGGTCCCATATGTTCAATACCACACTCGAGTGTTACAGAAGGAAGTTCTGTCCAGATGGAACAGATGCCCTTCATCTCTGGATTATCAAATCCGAGTGAGCCACCTAGTCAGGAGATCCCTGGTATGGTGGCTGACAGCACCGGCTGTAATGGCCGGGAAGTCATTTCTTCCGGTTTACTGGATAGTGATCACGACGGACGCCAGCCTTACAGGTTGGGGGGGAGTCTGGGGTGTCCAGTCGGCGCAGGGTCGCTGGACCCCAGAGGAAGCCCTCCTGCCGATCAATGTCCTGGAGATCCGGGCGATCAAGCTGTGCCTCTTCAAATGGTCTCAGAGACTGCAAGGGCGTCCAGTCAGGATCCAGTCAGACAACGCCACAGCAGTGGCATATGTCAATCATCTAGGAGGAACAAGAAGCTCAGCTGCAGCATCGGAGATCGCTCGCATCCTGAAGTGGGCAGAGAGGAGCGTACCGGCACTGTCGGCCGTGTACATTCCGGGTGTGGAAAACTGGCAGGCGGACTACCTGAGCCGCCAGATGCTGGACCAGGGAGAATGGTCCTTACACCCGGAGGTGTTCCAACTCCTCTGCCAAAGATGGGGCACACCAGACGTAGATCTTCTGGCTTCCCGACTCAATCGGAAGGTATTGAGATTTGTGGCCCGGTCAAGAGACCCATGGGCAGACGCAACGGACGCGTTGGTAGCATCGTGGGGTCAGTATCGGCTAATCTATGCCTTCCCTCCCTTAAGGCTTCTTCCTCTTCTGCTCCGCAGAGTGGAGGCAGAGGGAATTCCAATGATCCTAATCGCTCCAGATTGGCCTCAGCGTCCTTGGTACGACGATCTAGTACGTCTGGTAGCAGACGTCCCCTGGCGCCTACCACTACGGAAGGACCTGCTATCGCAAGGTCCCATATTCCATCCTGCTTTACAGTCATTGGCTTTAACGGCATGGCTGTTGAGAACCGGGTACTGAGAGACCGGGGCCTGTCAGACTCAGTAATCTCTACTATGAGAAGTGCTCGAAAACCGTCCTCTAGGAAGGTCTATCACCGCACTTGGAGGGCCTACATCTCCAGGTGTGAGGAAATGAAATGGCATCCGCGTACCTATTTGGTTTCCAGAATCCTGCTGTTTTTACAGCATGGGGTGGACCAAGGGCTTGCCCTAAGTACGATTTAAGGGACAGATATCTGCCCTGGCTGTCTTTTTTCAGCGACCCCTGGCGACTCACTCTCTCGTGAGTACATTTGTGCAGGGGGTCCGACAGGTGGCCCCTCCGGTCCGTCCCCCGTTACCTCCGTGGGACTTGAACCTGGTCCTCTCGGTGCTTCAGAAGGCACCGTTTGAGAATATTAGAGATATTCCCCTGTTGACACTTTCTCAGAAAGTGGTCTTTTTGGTGGCTGTTACGTCAGTTAGACGAGTCTCTGAGCTGGCAGCCTTGTCCTGCAAGGCTCCCTATTTGATTTTCCACAAGGATAAGGTGGTGCTGCGGCCGCAGCCTTCCTTTCTTCCGAAAGTCGTTTTGGCTTTTCATCTCAACGAAGACATTGTACTTCCATCCTTGTGTCCTCAGCCGTCGAATCCTAAGGAGTCGGCGTTGCATTCCTTGGACGTTGTCCGAGCTTTGAGAGTATACCTATCTGCTACTTCCCTGTTCCGGAAGTCAGACTCACTGTTTGTTTCGGTGGCTGGTCCCAAGAAGGGCCAAGCAGTCTCATCGGCCACCATCTCTAGGTGGATCCGACAGATAGTAATCCAGGCTTACGCCTTAAAGGGTCAGGCGCCCCCTTTCCTGTCACGGCACATTCGACCAGGGCAATAGGTGCCTCTTGGGCTTTCCGACATCAAGCGTCTGTTTCCCAATTATGTAAAGCGGCGACTTGGTCGTCCGCTCACACTTTCACAAAATTCTACAAAATTGATGTAGGTGCATCTTCGGATGCCTCTTTTGGCCGCAAGGTTTTGCAAGCGGCTGTTTAGAGTTGCAACTCCTCCGTTGGAGGAGTGCTGTTTTGTGTTTGGGGTGAAGTTTATTTTTATGCTGTTACCACCCCTCGTTTTTTCTCTGACACTGCTTTGGGACGTCCCACTTTGTCAATAGAGAAGCTGTGTCGGTCCATGGACGAAAGAGTAAATAGGATTTTTTACTCACCGTAAAATCCTTTTCTCTGAGTCCATGGACCAACACAGCACCCACCCCTCCTTTTAAGTTTGTACTGCTTTTTGACGAACTGATCTGCGAAGATGCAGACTGAGAGGGTATACCCAGAGGGTCCGCCCCCTGGGCGGTACTGTAGAAGGTGTGATGCAACACTTTTTACAAGTTTTTCTGCCTAGTCACTCCTAATTAACGGATAATACCCACTTTGTCAATAGAGAAGCTGTGTCCGTCCATGGACTCAGAGAAAAGGATTTTACGGTGAGTAAAAAATCCTATTTCTCCTCATAATCTTTAACATCTCTCTGGTATTTCTTCAATTTCTTCTGTTTAATATCCCCATCATATTTGGATAAATGGGTTTGTAACCCTTGGGCTTCATCCAAATATTCCTTGGTTCCCATAAGGGGCCCCATTTTCTCTTTCAAGTCTCCTATATTGGCTTCCAATAGAACAAGAGAATATTTGGACATATACCTACAACCCCTGGTCATACAAGGGAAGTCCTACCTCAAAGACAGTAGAGAACTCATTAAATCACTGTCATCCATAGAAGTTACACAGGAGACTTTGATGGTCACCATTGATGTAGAGTCTCTCTACACCAATATTAAGCAGGGAGATGCTTCTATGGCAGTCGAACTAACCCTCATAGAGCATTCCCATCTATCTATGGAACAAGTCCAATTTTTGGTAGAAGGATTAACACAAGCGATGGGTAACAATTACTTCTGGGCATGGGGCAAGTTCTACAATCAGATCAAAGGTCTGGCGATGGGGGCTCGTTATGCCCCCAGTGTGGCCAACCTGGTCCTTAACAAATGGGAGAACGAGTCTATTTACTTTAATATTTCCAAGTGTCTGATTTTTTATAAAAGATATATTGATGACATTATTCTGCCTTGGGAGGGGTCACTATCCCTGTTTGAAACATTTCTAGGGGCCATGAATGTCAACCATTATGGCCTCAAGTTCACAGCAGAAATTAGTCTCACTTCCATCAACTATCTGGATCTAACATTAGTTAAAAAAGAGGGTCGGGTTGGCACAAAGACATACTTTAAGACTACAGACAGGAATGGATTTGTGCCTACATCCAGTTGTCATCACCCTCAATGGTTGGGGGCGGTACCTAAGGGGCAATTCATGCGCATTAGGCGCAATTGTGACCAAGTTTCAGATTTTGAACTCCAAGCTGCCACTCTTATTGAGAGGTTCAAGGAGAAAGGTTACTCTCAATATTTACTTGAAAAAACCAAAAACGAAGTGCTTTTGATGGATAGGGAATCCCTTCTTGTTTCCAAGAAAAAGCCCCCATTTTCAGGTGAATTAGCCTTTCTTTCGGGCTTTCATAGGCAATACAGGGATGTGGAAAAAACATTTAAGAAATTTTGGCCTATACTTCTGAAAGATGATGATTTGGCCAAAATTTTACCTCCCAAACCAAAAGTTATTTATAGGAGGGCACCAGGGTTGCGAAACATGATTGCGCCCAACATACCTGATCCCCCTAAGAAACCTCCCACCTTTTTGGATGGCTCTGGTTTCCATTATTGTACTCGTTGCAAATCTTGCCGGAGAACCAAAAGATACACAAGGAAAATCAGCAAATTTAGGTCTAATGTTACACATCAGGAATTTGAAATCAAACCCCTCATCACCTGTGATTCTAGGCATGTCACATATGTCCTAGAATGTCCTTGTTCCCTTCAATATGTGGGTAGGACCACAAGGGAATTGAAGGTTAGGATTAATGAGCACGTGACAAATATTCTCAAAGGATTTCCTAACCATAGTGTCTCACGCCACTTTGCCCAATTCCATGATCAGGATCCTGGAAAATTGACTTTCTATGGGATTGATAAGGTAGTGGGTCATTGGAGAGGAACAGACCTAAAAAAGTCCATATCTCAGAATGAAACTCAATGGTTGTACCGATTAAGATCGATGCAGCCGTTGGGGTTAAATATTGATCTGGACTTAAATTGTTTCCTCACTAACGAATAAAGTTTCCCACAATCAGGGCTCTATTAATTAAAAATAGAGAAAATATATGTTTTTTCACTAAGGAAAATATATGTTTTTCTATTAGTCTAGTGTTTTTAGACTTTCTATCAAATTTTATTCATTTAATACTGATTCATCAACGTTTTTATTCATTTTAATAAAGTTTTATTGTAAAATATTTTTTATCTTTATAAATTACAAACGCCAATATGATTCATCATATGCTGTGCTGCTCCGCTGGGACAGAGGCTGTTTGTTTATTCATCCCCTCCCATATGCTAATTACGAGTGACATAAATATTGCATCCATAGCGTGACCTGTTGCGCTTCCTGATGACGGAAACCGAAACGTACGTTGAGGCGTATTACAGGTCACGCAACTGACGTCATTTCCGGTCCCGCTGGCTGTCTGTTCCAACGAGGTGGAACGCACGCCATCATCCACAGGTTCGGGACTGCCATTCGTCTATACACGCCTTTACAGCCTCAGTGCCGGGTCGGGGCACTCACCAAGTAAGCGCGGATTTGGCTTTTAATATTGATTTGTGCAATAAATGGTATTACACTATTTTTGCCTCTTTTCTCTAAATTTGCATACCACCGGAGTTCTCCATATCCCAGTGTTTACCATCGCCTGCTTAGCTGACACCATTTCTTTTACATCTAGCAAGTTGATACTTGCAGAAAGCCTGCTTGACCTCTTTTTTAGTTAAAAGGGTCAATTCGTTGGGGTAAGCTGCCATCTTTACTTTACACTATCGGGTGTTCACGGTGAAGGTGGATTTGAAAGTCACAAGGATCTACTTGAAAAATACATCACGTATTTGGAAGTTTTATGACACATGCAGAGGAATTGTTTTGTTTACTATTGCTGTGGAACTTTATTGTGTTCAACCTTTGTGTTTCAATCTTTTTATTCAAGTTTTGTCATACAAAATGTATAAAAGTCGCCACATAACATTGTACAGTCACAATCAACATTTGGGGTAACACAATGAAGATCACCAAGTGTAGGGGTCCTTGGAGTAGTCCGAAGCTCCGTAGAGCCGTTAACCCCTATTAGCATCGCAGATCATATCTGAACCGTCCACCCAGATGAGCCGCCCCCCCATCCATCTATCGGGGGGGGCGCAACTCAGCCGGCCGTGTGGGCAGCCCAGAGGTCTGATCAGACTGACAATGGTCCCGTAGGAGCTGAGAAAACAGGGAGCAGCACAAACCTCTAAGGTCTGGATCTGACTCCAAAAATAAACAATAAACAAATTTCAAAAGAGAGGAAAGAGGACAGTGACAAAGAATAGAAGGAAGGAGACAGAGTAAGGAAAGGACAGTTGAGGAGGGGGGAATGGGGGGAGGGAGGGGGGGGAGGAGCCCCGATTCAGCATCCAGACATCTCAACCTAATCCCCTAGGCTATGCTGTAAACATCCCCGGGTCATTAGTTAGGTAACGAAGCCATGGGTCCCAAACTCCATGAAACAGTTTCATTTTATCTTGGGCCAGAGCGGTCAAGCGTTCGTTTAGCATCAACCAAGACAATTTGCCTTTAAGCTGATCGAATGGTAGAGCTGCCGATTTCCAGTTCCTAGCAATAGTGATTTTGGCTGAAATAAAAATAAATGTCAAGAGCCTCTTGCAGGACTTGGAGGCTTCCACATCCCCTCCCCCCAGTAGTGCTTGCTTAGCTGATTTAGTTAGGTTTAGTTGGGTAAGGGAGTAAACTAAATTATACACCCTGATCCAAAACCTCCGGACCTTTGGGCATGTCCACCAAATATGATAGGTGGTGCCCATCTGGCCACATCCTCTAAAGCACAACGGGGTAGCTCCTGAGACAAAAGTTGCCAGTCTGACCGGCACCATATACCACCTCAGTAGAACCTTATAATTGGCCTCAATTATTGAAGTATTGACGAGCGAACGAGATGCTGTCTCGGCTATCCTATGCCATTCGTCCAGATCCAGGGTTTCCTGCAAGTCGGTCTCCCATTGGACCATATAAGTCAGCTTTGTCGATACACTCAGCAATATCGAATATATAGCAGATAAATGTCCTTTAATTTTATCATAATTTTTGCATAGATGTTCCATGGGAGTTTGGGTTGCTAGGTTGCTCTTGCGAGCCAGGGTTTGTACATAATGTGAGATTTGGGCGAACCTATAACCCTCCGCTGGAGGCATTTGATGTCTGTCAGCCATAGTCCGTTCGGTCAGCATACCTCTATGATCGCACAAGTCAGCAATACACTTAAAACCCTTATTAGTCCACCATTCGAACGCTAGTGGAGTGAGACCCGGGGTGAATGCTTTATTTTGAAGCAGAGGTGTCAGTGGAGAATGAGGAGATTTGAATTTGTGAGATCTGGAGAGTCTGTCCCATAGTTCCAGTGACATGGATAAAGTAGGGCAAAGTATAGGAGGTCGCTCCTTGATAGGGAGCCATAAAATATAAGAAATAGGTTTGGGACGGCAGGAATAAGATTCCATAGCCATCCAAATGGCCTGTGCCTGTTGGGAGTGAAACCTTGTAAGTTGTGCTATCTGGGCAGCATAAAAATATTTTAATAAGTCTGGAAGACCAAGTCCTCCTCTCCGCTTCAACGTGTATAGAGTGCTCCTATTCACCCTGGGTCTCTTATCACCCCAAATAAACTGTAGTACTTTATTCTGGAATCGTTGAAGGTCATCACGGGCCAATGAAACTGGCAAGGTACGGAAGAAATACAATAATCGAGGTAGAACATTCATTTTAATTGAGTGAAGTCTGCCAAACCACGATGGCGGGTGAACCTGCCACTTAGCCATGTCAGCTGTTAGCCGTTTGAAAAGGGCTGGATAATTCTCTTTGTACAACTCACCAATAGATGAGGTCAGCTGTATGCCTAAATAAGGGAGAGCTGTGGATTCCCATCGGAATTGAAATGATTTTTCAAGCGTAGCCTGAGTGGAGCTTAGCAAAGATAAGTTCAGTGCTCTTGACTTACTATGATTAATTGCCAACCCGGAAATGTTGGAGAAAGGCTGCAAAATAGCATACAAGTTAGGCAGGGATGTGATCGGTGAGGTCAAGGTCAGCAACAAGTCGTCCGCAAAGAGTAAACATTTGTGTTCATAGTCTCCGCAATAAATGCCCTGTATATCTCTGCAGGCGCGAATTTTGAGCGCTAGTGGTTCAATCGCCAGGGCGAATAATAGTGGCGACAACGGGCAGCCCTGTCTAGTTCCTCTCCTGATAGGAAATGTTTGGGATGTATATCCTCTGAGCATTAGCGAGGCACTGGGGGAATCATATAATATGTGAAGGAGATCCAGAAAGCGTCTCCCAAATCCAAAGCGTGTAAGAACATCAAAAAGATAGTCCCAGGAGATAGAATCGAACGCCTTCTGGATATCCAATGAAAGTAACATTCCCCTCCTAGTCCCCTTTCCATCCCAATCAGACCGAACCGCCGAGATAAGGTTAATTATCCGGCGGGTTTTGTCCGATGCCTGTCTTGTCGGGACAAAACCTGCTTGGTCAGGATGGATATAACACTGAAGAAAAGTATTAAGTCTCTGGGCCAGTATTTTGGTTAGAATCTTAAGATCCGTATTGATCAGAGAAATTGGGCGATAATTGGAACAGTCTGTATGGTCCTTTCCTGGTTTCGGGATAACACTTATATAGGCTACATTTTCATGGCTGGGGAGCTTGCTGCCGCTTCTCAGGTCATTAAAGTAAGTACAGAGATGTGGGGCCAGAAGATCGTGATATTTCCTATAGTAGTGACCCGGGAATCCATCTGGCCCAGGGGCCTTGGTAGGGTGTAGGGTTTTGATTGCAGCCCTGACTTCAGGCTCTGTAAGAGCACCGTCCATCAGTTCCGCATGGGCTTGTGTCAATTTAGGCAGCTGTAAGTCGCAAAAGAATGTGCTCGCTTCAGATGAATCGAACTTGTCCTGCACTCCATACAGCTTAGCATAAAATTTGTGAAATTCTCCAATTATCCGTTCGGGGTTCTGGGAGGTTAGGCCCGTGGATAGTCGTAGTTTAGGCAAAGTCGGTGTGTACGGTCGAGGAACCAGTTTTCTAGCTAACATTGTGGTAGGTTTATCACCCATCGTATAGAACCTGTGCTTAGACCAACTAATATGTTTCTCCGCTTGAGTAGTCAAGCTAAGATTTAGTGCTAGTCGAGCCTCATCAATTTTATGCCTTATATCTACCAGGGGATTTCTGTGCTGTTCACTAAGTAAGTTATCTAAGTTAGTTTCCAGAATCTTATTTGCCTGTTCCCTATTGCGTTTAATCCTGGCTGCCACTTGTAACAATATGCCCCTAATCGCTGCTTTATGAGCTACCCAGTTAATTGCGGGGGATGTGTCCGATGCCTTATTAAGTCTAAAGTATTCCTGTATTTCCTTTTGAATCTCTAAAAAGATTGTAGGGTCATTCAGCAAGCTCACATTAAGTCTCCACGGGGAGGGTCTAGATTTAGTCCATAGCCCTGAAGTAGAGAGTTTTATCGGGGAATGATCAGACCAAGGGGTAGATAAAATCTTAACCGACTTAATAAATGGTAGCAAAGGCGTACGTACTAGAACGTGGTCTATCCTCGAGTAAGTGTGATGGGCTTGTGAAAAGTGTGTAAAGTCTCTGACCGTAGGGTTATTTTCTCGCCAGGCGTCGATGAGGTCATAGAAATGAAACAGACGTGCAACCTTGCTGCTTCCAGTCGGTGGGCGTTTCAATGTTGGTCTAGAGGAGTCCGATTTATCCATAATTCTGTCCAAGGGAATATTACTATCGCCTCCCATAATGACCTGACCCTGGACTTTGGGCATAAGAATCTTCAGCATTTTGCTAAAGAATTCCGGCTGTCCAGTATTCGGGGCATAGTATGATATAAAGGACACCTCCTGGTCATGGAGCCGCCCCACTGCCATAATATATCTACCTCTCTTGTCCTTAACGATAGCGATGGGGGTAAAGGGGGTCCGTTTCGAAAAGCAGATGGCTACACCGCCCTTCTTTTCCCGACCCCCTGCCAAGTAAAACTGTGGATACTTCCCATTGAGGTAACGGGGCGCTGAGACATTGGAGAAATGAGTTTCCTGTAATAGCAGGACTTCAGCCTTCTGTTTATGATAAAACTGGAAAGCCTTAGTTCTTTTAGTAGGGGAGTTAAATCCATGTACATTATGGCTAACTATCGAATAGTCTGTGTTATATGTGGTGGCCATCGTGGTGGGGCAGAGCACTCTTACCTTGCATAATGAATGAAGTGTTCAACCTTTGGACTTAATTGCACATTGATTTATTCATATAGAGTGTGTTTATATATGGTTTTTTTTGGTGTTGCAGTTTGTTTGTTAATATTTTGTTCATTATTCAAAATTCTTTTTTTGTGATTCTATTGGTTTAGTATCCTCACACTCTACAGCACTACTTAGTTAAGGCAGGTGTAATTTAGTAATTTTATATCTATTAGAATTATTTTGATAGATTGTTACTTAGCGCCCTTATCTCTCACTAATTTTATATGGGGAATCTAAAGCCTGAGATGGCCATGACAGTTGTGGCCCGCAACTTGGAACATTGGCTCCTTAAAATTCAAGAGCACATTGAGGCTGGGACGGCTAAAGAAACAATTCTATCCTCCTTTCCGACTATCCTGCAAGGAATTGCTTATATAGCGGACGCCTCTGCGGAATCAGTCCGCATGTCAGCCAGGTCGGCAGCCCTGGCCAATTCTGCCAGAAGAGCCCTCTGGCTGAAGACTTGGCCATGTGACAGTGCCTCCAAGGCTAAGCTGTGTGGGATACCCCTAACGGGAGACCTACTTTTCGGCCCCGGTCTCGATTCTGTTCTGGACCGGACGGCAGATAAGAAGTCCTTTCCCCCTAAGCGGAGGGCCCCAGTATTATCAAAAAAGGGGTTTCGTCCGCAGGGTCAGAAGGGGGCTCCCAGGTCTGAAAGACAGAAAAAGACTTGGTCCTCTAAAGGCAGAGGTGGAGCAATTTTTCGCCCTCCTCAACAGCCCGGGAAAAACCCCTGACTCTAGTCAGGGTGGGAGGAAGACTGGGGAGCTTCCTCCCACTATGGGAGACAATTTCCCCCAACCAATTTATTCTGGGGATCATAAGAAGGGGGTACCATTTAGAGTTTGCAAGACCCCCCCCCCCCAGAGATATCTTGTCACATCTCTTCCCAAGTGCAGGGAGAAGTCCCAAGCCTTGTTGGGAGCTCTGGAAGATCTGGAAAGTCAGAACGTAATACGCAGAGTTCCAGAAGCAGGGGAGGGAAGGGGATTCTATTCCCACATTTTTGTGGTAAAGAAAGCTTCTGGAGGATTCAGACTAATTCTGAATCTAAAGCCCCTGAACAGATCGATTGTATACAAACGGTTCTGGATGGAGTCGATTTTTTCTGTCAGGGCCCTACTCCCCCCCCCCCCCCCGATTGCTTCATGGTGTCCCTGGACCTCAGGGACGCATACCTGCACATCCCAATCGCAGAAAACTCTCAACGTTTTCTACGTCTAGCAGTCAACCTAGACGGAACAGTAGTACACCTGCAGTTCCAAGCTCTGCCATTCGGGCTATCCTCATCGCCCCGCATTTTCACCAAGGTTCTGGCGGAACCGTTGGCGTTTCTGCGACTTCAGGGAGTATCCATCATAGCCTACCTGGATGATATGCTTCTATTTGCAGCATCACCAGAACAGCTATCCAGAGATCTGGAAAGGACAAGGAGTGTTCTTATGGACCTAGGGTGGCTTCTAAATTTAGAGAAGTCCAGCCTAGTCCCATCACAGAGGATAACGTATCTAGGGTACACTTTGGATTCAACTCTTTTGAGAGTTTTCCTCCCGATGGAGAAGATCCTAAAGTTAGACAGGGCAGTGACGTCCCTTCAGAGCAACCTCCATGTGACAATAAGATATCTGATGTCGACATTGGGTCTATTGACATCTACCCTCCCAGCAGTCCAATGGGCAGGACTGCACTTTTGCCCACTACAGGCCTTCGTTTTGAAGATCTGGGACCACAGTCTAGAAGCTCTAGACAACCTGGTTCAGGTACCTGCCCAGGTAAAAAGATCCCTCTGGTGGTGGAGGAGGGTTTTAAACCTGTCGCAGGGGCGTCTGTGGTTTATCCCAGTATCTCGGGTGGTAACCACGGACGCAAGTGGCAGAGGCTGGGGGGCACACCTGGGATCCCTTCCAGCACAAGGCATATGGGAGTTAGAGGAACTAAACAGGTCGTCCAACTGGAAGGAGCTGAGAGCAGTGGGTCTAGCTCTCAAGTTTTTCCAGGAACAACTCCGGGGTCACCACACTCAGGTGAGGTCAGACAACTCTTCGGCCGTAGCCTATCTGAACAAGCAGGGCGGCACAAAGAGCGGAGTCTTGTCGGCCCTAGCAGCAGACATTCTGGGCTGGGCCGAAATCAACACACTTTCACTCTCAGCAATCTTCCTGAGAGGCGAGAGGAACGTCATAGCAGACTTCCTCAGTCTGACACAACTGAGAGAGAGCGAATGGGTCCTCAATCGGGAGGTTTTCCTGCTCTTAGCCAGCAGGTGGGGGCTGCCAGAGGTGGACCTTATCGCGTCAAAGGGAAATGCGAAAACCCCCTGATTTTTCTCTCTAAGCAGGGGAGAGGGAGAGTTGGGAGTGGACGCACTAACCCAAAGTTGGGAATTCAGAATGTGTTATGCATTCCCACCACCGGTCCTGTTGCCCGCTGTTCTAAGGAAGTTTCAGGTAGAAAATACTTCCCTGATTCTAGTGGCACCACATTGGCCCAAGAGAGCATGGTTCTCAAACAGTTGGCTGTAGAACCCCCCTTCTTCCTTCCATCTCGAGAGGATCTCCTCTCACAGGGTCCAGTCCTTTGCCCCCAGGTACACAGATGGAGGCTAGCGGCTTGGCTACTGAGGAGGGCATGTTAAAAGCCAAAGGCTTTTCAGAAAAGCTAGTTACCACCCTCCTTAACAGTAGGAAAAAGGAGACTTGCCAGATCTATAGAAGAGTCTGGCTCCGCTTTAACAAGTGGTGTGCGGACTGTTCCTGTTCGGTCCATAATTCCACGTCCATCCTGGAATTCCTTCAATGTGGGGCAGATAGGGGACTTTCCATAGCTACCCTAAAAGTCAGATCTCAGTGCTTACTTAGAGAAACCTCTGGCCTCCGATCCCTGGGTTGTCAGGTTTTTCAGAGCCCTATCAAGACTGAGACCAGCTCAGAATCAACCATTTCCCAGTTGGGACCTGTCTTTGGTCTTGCAGACCCTTACGGGTGCTCCCTTCGAACCCTTAGAGCAGGGATATGCAATTAGCGGACCTCCAGCTGTTGCAGAACTACAAATCCCATGAGGCATAGCAAGACTCTGGCAGCCACGAGCATGACACCAAGAGGCAGAGGCATGATGGGACTTGTAGTTTTGCAACAGCTGGAGGTCCGCTAATTGCTTATCCCTGCCTTAGAGTGTCTACTAAGGGATCTAACTTTAAAAACAGTTTTTTTGATTGCAGTGACCACTGCTAGGAGGGTCAGTGAGTTAGAAGCTCTATCCATTAGACCCCCTTTTTGTATTATTTTTCCGGATCGGGTCGTTTTAAAGACCGATCCGGCATTTTTGCCCACGGTTACTTCAAAATTCCACAGGAATCAGGAAGTAATCTTGCCTTCTTTTTGTCCAAACCCCTCAGGTGAAGGGGAGTTGAAATTTCACACCTTGGATGTCAGGAGATGCATCCTGCACTATCTGGAACAGACAAGAGTCTTTAGGAAGTCAGACTCTCTGTTTATTTTATTTTCTGGGGCCAGAAAGGGCTACAAGGCATCTCGACGCACTATTGCCAGATGGCTCAGAACAGCCATAGGACAGGCATATTCCTTAGCGGGTAAAGAGGTCCCTACAGGAATAAAGGCACACTCCACCAGAGCTCTGGCAGCCTCTCAGGCAGAAAAGGCTGGAGCAACGCCAGAACAAATATGCAAGGCAGCAACTTGGTCCAGCTACGCTACCTTTGTTAGGCATTACAGAGTGGATCTGGTGTCGGTAGGTGAGCAAGCCTTTGGGCGAAAGGTTTTGCAAGCCTGTAGTCCCACCCTAGTTGGTAAGTGCTCGTCTATCCTCTCATTGTGGCGGTCCTGAAAGACGAATAGGGAAAATTAGAGTTACGCTTACCGGTAACGTCTTTTCCAGTAGTCTTTCAGGACAGCCCTAGTACCCACCCTAAAATTGGGGGGTCTTACTAAAGACCAGAATGCAGCATGATTGAGATAATAATAATATGCTATTAATGTGTTCTTGTGTCTCCCCAGCTGTCCGGAAGTGATCTCAGAAAAACTGAAGGCCGGCAGGGGAAGTGAGAATTTATGTATGCTGGCGCAGTGTTTCCTGTGGAAAGGGAGGAGCCTATGTCTCTCATTTTTTTGCATGAGTCCTGGGACTCATGAGGGCCTCGTTTGAGGCTGTTCCATATGCCCAATCACATGCACGGGCATTACAGTAAGAGATCCTGTCCACTTGGGACAAATCCCTGTTGTCTTTGGATCTTCAGATCCAGATGAGTCACCCACTCAGGGCGTCCCTGGCGTAGTGGTTGGGGTCCCCGGCTCTTCGGTCCAGGAAGTCGTCCCTCCCCATCCAGTGGACGGTGTTCATGACGAACACCAGCCACGGGCGGGGGGGCTAGTCCCGTCAGCCCCAGGGCTTTGGACTCCGGACGAAGCCCGTTTACGGATCAATGTTCTGGAAATAGGGGCAATCAGAATATGCCTCCCCACGTGGTCTATCGGCAGTCTACGTTCAAGCGTAGACAATTGGCAGGCGGACTATCGGAATCGCCAGACGCTGGACCAGGAGAGTGGTTCTTACACCTGGACATACCGGATGTGGACCTGAGGCCCTCCTCGACTCAATCGTAAGGTCCTGGGATCCTTGGGCGGATGCCTCGGATCCGTTGGTGGGCCCCATGGGGTCATTATCACCTGATATCTGTTATCCTCCGCTGCAGCTGCTTCCTTGCCTGCTGCGCAGGGTTGTGGCCGAAGGGATGCTGGTGATCCTCTTGCGCTGGATGTGTCTCTGCGTCATTGGTACGCTGATCTGGTACGTCTCATCGCGGACGTTCCTTGGCGGTTGCCAATAAGGGAGGACCTTCTGTTTCAAGGTCCTATTTTTCATCCTGTTTTACAGTCTCTGACTTAACAGAATAGCTATTGGAAGCCAGGTGCTGAGAGTCCGAGGTCTCTCGGATTCGGTCATTTCGACCATGTTCAGGGCACGGAAGTCTTCCGCTTGAAAGATATATCACCGTACCTGGGAAGCTTACATCGCTATGTGCAATGTGCTGGACTAGCGTCTATGGACGTATTCCGTCCCCAGTATCCTGCGGTCCTTGCAGCGTGGTGTGACCCAAATGCTTGCTTTGAGTACCATTAGGGGTCAGTTTTCGGCCTTGGCCATCTTCCTTCAGCAACCGCTACCGGGTCATTCCTTGGTAGCACCCTTGTGCAGGGGGTTCGCCATATGCTCCCTCCTGTTGAAACCTCCTCCCTCGGGATTTGAATTTGGTGCTCTCGGTTCTCCAGGAACCTCACTTTGAAAATATCAGATATATTTCCCTCTTGACCTTGTCTCAGGAGGTGGCCTTCTTAGTGGCCATTATTTCTGTCAGACGGGTGTCTGAATTGACGGCCTTGTCCTGCAAGTCGCCCTATTTGGTCATCCATAAGGATAAGGCGGTGTTGCGTCCGTGACCTTCCTTTTGCATAAGGTGGTCTTGGTTTTCCACCTACATGTGGACATTGTCCTCCCACATCGCATTCCAGAGGGTTTGCGCTTCACATATTTTATGTGGTACATGATATGACTCACTAGTTGTCTGTCTCAGGTCTGAACAGGGCCGAGCGGTGTCGTCTCCCATTTTTTTTCTAGATGGATCAGACAGGCTGTTATACAGGCCTATGCCATTAAGAGGGTGGTCCCTCCCTTTCGGGTTACGGCGCATGCCACCAGGGCAATTGATGCTTCCTGGGCCTTCCGACATCAAGCGTCGGTTGCACAAGTGTGCAAGGCGGCGACCTGGTCGTCCGTTCATGCCTTTTCAAAATTCTAGAAGGTTGATGTGGCTGCATCTTCGGATGCTTCCTTCGGCCGCAAAGTGTTGCAGGCCGCTGTTTAATGTTGCAACTCCTCCGTTGAGGAGCTCTGCTGGTTTGGAGTGAAGTTTTGGTTGTTCCTTTACTATTTTGCTCCCACCCTTTTTCTTGTACTGCTTTGGGACGTCCCACACGTAATCAGTATGACAGCTGTGTCAGTCCATGGACGATAAGAGAAAATAGGATTTTTGTACTCACCGTAAAATCCGTTTCTCTGACGTCCATGGACTGACACAGCACCCACCCTTCCTTTTAAGGTTTGTACTGCTTTGTTACGAACTGAGGCTGCTAGCTGCAGATGGGAGGGTAATGTCCGGAGGGACCGCCCTCCTGGGCGGGGCTGTTCAGCTCTGGTTTGTTCTAGAATGTTTTAACTAACATTCTTCCTAGGTCTTCTCCTGCAAGCAGGGACATATACCCACACGTAATCAGTATGACAGCTGTGTCAGTCCATGGACGTCAGAGAAACGGATTTTACGGTGAGTACGGAAATCCTATTTTTCAGAAACTAGCTTTATATAGCCACACCCCTCTTCTTAACCTCCAGCATCACAGGCACTGTTACCTGTAGGGAGGAACACAAATTACCTGTAAGTATAACTAAGCACTATTTAAGGCTGCATAGGATTTCGAACCTGCTGGGGTGTTAACTGTATGGTGAACTTATTACGAAGTTAAAGGATTAAATCAACAATCTAAAAGACCACTTTTGACATGCATGTAAATCTATCTTGAACTTTAAGCTTGGTTGCTTTATCAGACTTGTGTAAGTACTTTCAAGTCCTAACTCAATTGTGAACCTTTCCATGTGTATTCAGATGGAATTTTGGGTACACATTACAGCAAGTTTACAGAGCTCAGTCTCCAAATATATTTATTTGAGGTGGCTCAATTGTAATAGCATTACAGCAGAAAATTTACACTGCGGTGTGCTGCAGACTCTAAGCTTGAGAGCAGCAATCTCTCTCTCTCCTGTGTAATCAAACCTATGGTGCTGCAAATGGCTAACAGTCCCTGCTTGGTGATAAAATGAAGGGTTTGTTGGACCTCTGTAATGAGACTACTGCAGCATAGTTTGCTGTTGGGGCAGGTGGCTTTCCCAAGGGAGTGTGGAAAGGTGGGTCTTCACCACTTTCCTGCCCATTGTCAAATGTCCTCCACAGGAGGGATCTCCCATCTTGGGTGGACGTCATGACATCCTCGGCCTCCCAACCAGGAGGTTGGAAATCTGAAAGGGGAAGGAAACAAAGCTTGTAACTCTAATACTTGACCTCTTGCACCTAGGCATTGGAATGCAAGATATCCAAGTATTTGCTCTGGAGAGAAGGGGGGCATGTTTCATGCCATTTCCTTGGTGGATTTTAAATGCCATACCTTCTAAGGGAATGAGGGCCTTCCCTCACATACTGAGGTAAAGATGCAGAGTAGCATAATGTCTGCTTTTGCTCAAGGTGAAGGCTAGTCACATTGGTGTAACCTGCAACTAGACTGGTTTGGTGTTTCACCACTTTAATTCTGATGGTTCACTTGGGTGGATTTGTGGCCAAGGCCTTATCGGATGGTCTTAGTCTTTCACCTTACCAGGATATTGCCCTTACAGGTGGGTGGTCCCAGTTCACCAGAAAAATTTCCATTGTCTGGATGCGGTTCATGCTGAGTGTCTCAGCTTTGGGAATTCAGGCCTAGATTCCCTATTTATTTGAAATAGATGCTAAGGTGCCCTTCCTGAGCTAACTCCACTATTACGTGAAAAATATGGTTTGACAAATTCACCTTATCTCCAAACATGAAGCTACACTTTAAGGCTAAGTGATTTGCCTTTTCAGGACAACCTTAGAGTGCAGCGCCGCCCATTTTCCAGGAAACACATGCAGCCTTTAAATCTCTCCTTCCACCATGGCTTCAGTTATTGTTTTTCCACTGCCATGGTGGAAGCGCATGCTGGAACCAGGGAGCTGCGCTCTCTCCAAGGTGGAGGCGGTTAGGCTTACTTTGTGCAGTGACCATCCCAGCACCCCCCAGTACGAACAGGGGTGGTGTCCCGGAGTCCCCGGTCTCTCCAGCTCAGGGGGATGCAAGAACCCCGCAGGAGGCGGTGTCTGTGCGCTCCGGGTCCGCAGGCATGGCTCTGGTGGCCGGGCGGGTGCCGCTGCTGGTCAGCGGTGTGTCCTGCACGTCGGTTCCCGGCCTGTGGGTGATGTCATGTGGTGGAAGTGGTTCCAAGCGCCTGGAACGCAGAGACTGCAGGCGGGTAGATCGACCGGCCTTAGTTGATGTACCGGGTATTTTGAAAAACTAGAGGGTTTTTCTCACACCTGCGTTCTCTACCAAGATGGAGAGACCAGCATAAGCAGGCCCCCCCAAGCACCAGTCAGGCCCAGGTAAGAGGGGTACAGTGGTGCCTTCTATTCTTCATATGGGCTTATGTTTTGGTTTTGTTGGATTCCTCCCTGCTGGGAGCCTGTGGCTGCACGGTAGGAGGTTACTCCGCTCCGACCCTGCAGTGTGGACTGGGGGGATTGCATTGGTCGGGCACTTTTCTTCTGTCTGGTTTCGCACTAGGGGTTGGTAGTTTGTGGGGCCCCTAGGTGAGTTTGACCTTCTTGCAACAACCCCCTTAGAGATTTCATGGCAGAAGGCAATGTGCAAGGTCCTGTATTAAGGACTTTGTTTAAGAGGAAACGTCCCAACAATACAAGGACTTGTTCTCTTCAGTACGGGAACTTACGAACTTGATGAGTTCAGTCAAGTCCATACTAGTTCAGAGCCTGGCAGTCCAGGTTGAGCCCCAGCATCCACCTCTAGATCAGTAGAGGTCGTGAACTCAGGACGAGGGGGCAAGTACTCTTCCCTCCCTCAGGGATTCAGAGGAGGAAGAAGATAGCCAAGCCTCTAGGTACAAGCTATCTTTGGAGGAAGTGGATGACCTCCTGTAGATTTTTACTACCCTCAAAATCCAGGAGGAAAAGGTGCAACTGTCGGTTCATGACAAAATGTACCAAGGACCAGATGACGCTAAACAATAGTGTTTCCAGTCCATAGAATTCTCAGACGGTAAAGAAAGAATGGAAGGACCCTGAGAGAGGCCCCTTCTTTTCCAAGACCCTTAGGAGGTTTCCCTTCGAAGATGAGGAGTCAGGGGTATGGAATAAGAAACCCACGGGTAGATGCCGCATTCTCGCAGGTTTCACGTTGCTAGACCTATCATTCGAGGACATGGAGGTGCTGAAGGATGCGATGGATAAAAGAGCAGACTCCCTCTTTAAAAAATCGTGGGATTCCACATCGGCCAGCCTCAAAACCGCCATGGCTTCCATGGTTGTCGCAAGGAACCTTGAATGCTGGGTAGAGGCAGGCACGTCACAGAAAGATCTTTTGGAATCCTTTCCATTGATACTGAAGGCAGTAAAGTACATGGCTGATGCATCTGCTGAATCAGTTAAGATGTCAGCAAGGTCTTCGGCACTAGTGAATTCAGCCAGATGGGCTGTCTGGCTAAAAACTTGGTCTGGTGACACAGCTTCAAAGATTAAGCTGTGTGGCCTACCTTTTTCGGGTGATCTTTTTGGTCTAGACCAGGCATCACTAAATGGCGGACCACGGTCCGGATCCAGCCCCAGCCACTGTTTCATCTGGCCCGGCTGCAGTCCCGCCATTTATAAGCCTGGTCAGCTGCCCTCACTGCTGTCATCCTTATGGAGTTATCTGTGGCAGGACAGCTCTGCATGGGCGGCAGGAGGATGACATCGGAGGCAGTACAGCTCCGGATGAAGGGCGGTAGCTGCCAAGTTAACTAGCAATCCTTTACAAGCTGGTTACCAGGAAAATTTTGCAGCTCCCGCCCTCCTTCTAGAGCTGTCCGGCCGCCGATGTCCCCCTCCTGCCTCCCGGGGCCATACAGAGCTGTCCTGCCACTGATGTCCCCCTCCTGCCTCTTGATATCCAGGCGGAGCAGTGCAGCCTCCGATGTCATCTATAGATGTGCCTTCCGCCCTGTGTAGGTAGGACATCAAAGAGAGCTGTCACTACTGTTAAGTATGTGTGGGAAGCCCAGGATGATGTGAAGAGGGGCCAAGGCAGGAGTCTGGAGGGGGGATTTTAAAGGGGGGGAGCTAAGGACATGAATTTAAAAGGGGGGGGGTGAGGACAGGAATGCAAAGGTGCGTAAAGACAGGAATGTAAATAGGGGGTGAGGACAGGAATTTAAAGGGGGGGTTTAGGGCAGGAATGTGATAGAGGAGCGGGGTGATCTAAAGGGGGAATGAGGTAGCAATGTAAAGGGGGGTGAGGGCAGGAATGTGAAGAGGAAGGGATTTATACAAAGTAGGGGGGGGGACGACAGCGATGTGAGGGGGGCTGAGGTCAGTAATTTGGGTGGGCTGATATAAATGGGGCAGAGAACAGGAATGTGATGGGGAGGTGATATGAGGGGGTTTGAAGACACTGCTGTAAAGGGGGTGATATGAAGGGGGCTGTGATGTAGAGGGGGGTTGTGATTTGCAGAGGGGCTAAGAACACTATTCTGATGTGAAGTATCTGAGGCTAGGTTTATATCACTGCTACCTGTGTTCTTCATGTAGGCTGTTTTGCATGCAGAAACACAGAGAAATAAGTCCCCTTACCCTTTGTTTTTTTAAATTGCGCTACACCGAGCTAGTTTGGCGGTCACGAAAATGTGCAGCGTTTGCCCAATGCTTCAAGGTGCCATTAGGAATCAAACATGCAATTCGGATCTCCGCTGGAATAAAATTTTAGTCACTGGACCTCCGTGAATCTTAATTCACTACCCCTGGTCTAGACCTTAAAACAGTCTTGGACAGGACAGCCGACAAGAAAAAGGCTTTCCCCTCCAAGAAGAAACATCCGATCAAAAATAATTTTCGTGCTGTTCAACAGCCCCACAAAAATAGGGATCAAGAGCCGCTGGGTCTCCCAAAGGGCTAAGGGTAGAGGAGTTCTCTTCAGATCTCCCCCAGACCAGCCCCCCAAAAACAAATTAAAGTCTTACCCCAGTAGGGGGAAGATTGTCTGCTTTTAACCTACAGTGTAACAAAACAACTTCAAGCCTGTTCATGAAAAATGTCATCTCCCAGAGATACAGTCTGGAATTTTCAGAGCCCCCCCGAGCAGATTCTGTTACGGCCCTGCCAAGGGATCAGGAACTTTTTCAACAGGAAGTGATTATCCACTTCCCAAAAAATCGGGAAGGCCGAGGCTTTTGTTCCCACATCTTTCTGGTGAAAAAGCCTTTGGGGAAGTAACGGTTGTTTCTGAACTTGAAGATCCTGAACAGATCAATCCGCTACAAACATTTCAGGATAGACACGCTCCATTCCATCATGAAATTACTGACTCCAGACTTTCATGCATCCCTAGATCTAAGGGACGCCTATTTACATGTCCCGATAACTCAGGCTTCCCAATGCTTTCTACGTCTGGCCCACAACCTGGGGACTTCAGTCTGGCATTTCCAATTCAGAGCCCTATCGTTTGGACTTTCATCCTCTCCCAGAATCTTTAGAGAGATAATGGCGGAAGCCCTGGAACCTCTGAAGCTAAGAGGGATTTCAGTCATCCCATATCTGGACAACCTGTTGTTTTTCGCGGACTCCAAAGAACAAGTCCTGACAGATCTTCAGGTGTCGCAGGCTCACCTCAAGGACTTTAGGTGGCTCTTGAATCTAGAAAAATCAAATCTAGAATCCTCGCAGGAGATACAGTTCCTGGGCTACACGATAAACTCTGTGCTTCAAAAAGTTTTTCTGCCACAGGAGAAGATGGAGAAGATACAATCTGCGGTGAGACAGATTCAGACCAACCTCTCAGTGTCAGTCCGATCAGCCATGGCAGTCTTAGGCCTTCTCACGGCATCGATCCCAGCCATTCAATGGGCCAGATTACATTCCAGACCCCTCCAGATGAATATCTTACAAAGATGGTCACACCAGGAGTTGCTAGAAAAGCAGATCCAACTTACCTCAAATGTAAAACGGCACTCTGGAGGTAGGGGAATTCAATTAACCTGGTAAAATGTCTTTCTTGGATTTTTCCCCTAGACAAGCTTCTAACAGAAGCAAGTTTTTGGGGCTGGGGAGCCCACCTGGACGGTCAGACCTCTCAGGGGGCCTGGTCCAAAGCGGAAGCCCGAAAGTCCTCAAATTGGTGGGAATTGAAGGCAATTTTTCTCGGTCTCCTAGCGTTTCAACAAGTGTTAAAGGGACAACACGTTTAGGTTCTCAGACAATACAACTGCAGTAGCTTATGTATTAAAACAAGGAGGAACCAGGAGCAAAGGACTCTTAAAACTGGCCAGTTAGCTACTTACCTGGGCAGAACAGAATGTGGCCTCGTTGTTAGCAGTCCATCTGAAGGGATCCCAGAATCTGCTGGCAGACCTACGAAGTAGAGCGGTGAAAGCAGAGTGGAGCCTGAACCAAGATCTTGATGATCTCCGAAGCTTGGGGGCAACCTCAAATAGATCTGTTCGCCAGCCAACAGAACTCGAAAGTACAAAAGTTCTTCTCACTCCACCGATAAGACCAGGCATAGACGCTCTCGCCCATCCGTGGCATTACCAGCTGTGCTACGCCTTTCCCCTGATACCACTGGTTCTAAGGAAATTCAGGGAGGAAACTACCAATCTGACCCTGATCACTCCCTTCTGGCCAAAAAGACCCTGGTTCGCGACACTACTAAACCTGGCCACAGAACCTCCATGGAAGCTGCCGTCCAGAAGGGACCTGCTAACACAAGGGGTCAGTAATCCATCTGGAAGCAGACCGACTACATCTAACTGCCTGGTTTCTGAAGAAGATCTCCTGAAAGCCAAGGGACTGTCTGATTAATTAGTGAAGACCCTACTTTCCAGTAGAAAGGAGGTAACTCGGGCCATATATCTGAAAGTTTGGAAAAAATTTAATTCACGGTGCACCTCTAAGGGCCTCCAGGTCAAAAGTTTAGTGTCAGTCTTGGAATTTCCCTATGACGGAATGGAGAAGGGGCTGGCAGCCAGCACCCTGAAAACTCAGGTGGCGGCTTTATCAGTTTTTTTTTGAGAAAACTCTATCCAGAGAAGTCTTGATTGCAAGATTTTTTAGGGCACTTGCACAAAATAGGCTGGTAGCCCTTAAAGTTTTTCCCAGTTGAGATCTGTCTGTCGTTTTACAGGGTCTCACGGGAGCTCAGTTTGAACCCTTACAGGAAGCATCCTTACAAAACTTAGTTCTTAAAACATTTTTTCTGGTAGCCATTACGTCGGCAAGAAGAGTCAGCGAGCTTCAGGCCCTGGCAGTCACAGAACCCTTTCTTAAAGTTCGTTCAGACACAGTAATCCTTCAAACAGACCCAGCGTTCACAGGAAATAGTCCTGCCCACTTTCTCCTCATCTCCTGCCAATCCAGAAGAAGAAGCTTTCCACACATTGGATGTGAGAAGATGTCTGCTACACTTTCTATCAGTCGCCAAATAATTCAGAAAGTCAAATGCTCTCTTCGTAATATTCTCAGGCTCACGTAAAGGGGAGAAAGCTTCCAAAAGCACGCTGGGCAGATGGCTTAGATCAGCAATCTCGGAGGCCTACAAAACTAAGGGAGAAATACCCCCCTCGGGTATTGCTGCTCATTCTACAAGATCAACGGCAGTTTCCTGGGCCGGTGCTTCACCTGAACGAATTTGCAAGGCTGCCACTTGGTCCAACTACTCGACATTTCTCCGCCATTATAGGTTGGACTTACTGTCTGCCGCAGGTCAAGCCTTCGTCAGGAAGGTACTGCAGGCAGTAGCCTTACCCTAGGGTAAGTTTCTCGGTTATCCTCTCCAAGGTTGTCCTGAAAGGCGATTTGAGAAAGACGTAGTTAGACTTACCGGTGACGGTATTTCTAAGAGCCTTTCAGGACAACCGCTACTTCCCTCCCTTGTGTATCTTAGAAGTGGTTTTAAGTGTCTATCATGGTTGTTTGGTGGTTTTCTGTGCTTTGTTTTCCAGTATGTCGGAGACCACACAATGACTGAAGCCATGGTGGAAGAGGAGGGATTTAAAGGCTGCATGTGTTTCCTGGAAAATGGGCGGAGCTGCGCTCTCTCCAAGGTTGTCCTGAAAGGCTCTTAGAAATACCGTCACTAGTAAGTCTAACTAAGTCTTGTTTTTTTTCCCTCACCTTTCAGGACAGCACTTTGGAGAGAGCGTAGCTCCACCTCTTCACAGGAAACACTGCTGTGTTAACACCCTTCTAAATACAGCTGCTTCCACCATACCATCAGTTTTAGTGTTTCCTCCGCCATGGTGGAAGCGATGCTGGGGAACAAGAGGGGCTGCGCTCTCTTCAGGGAGAGAGGTTTTGGCAGTACCTTTTGCTCTTCTGACCAGCCCCGCACCCCCCCCCCGCACGTGAGAGGGGGGGTTGCTTCAGTGCACGCTTCCTCCTCCGGCTCATGTGAGTGATGGTCCTCCGGGAGTGAGCCGGGGGGAGGGCGCTAGTGTGGTGCAAGCGTGCATGCCAGGACTTGGCATGTCAGTCCCAGCTAGCTGAAGTCATTACGGGCGGCAGGATTTCTAGAGAAGCGGAGCAGCACTCAGTTCCGGCTGCTGGAATGCAGGGGGAAGGGGCGGATCCTCTGGCTGGGGCTTCCTTCCGCCTCTTGAGCGCGTGGACGCCATAAGGAGCACCCTTTTAAAAGGACACGCATGTCAGCTGCTGCGGCACTCGGGATGGAGGAGACTGAGTTGCCAGCAGCAATGGTGGAAGCAGGCGCCCAGATGCCAGGCCCTTCTTTCCCTTACTATGGGCATGTTTTATTTTATTATCTGATTGACCTGCAAGCTGACTGTTGAGGTGCATGTCCCATTGACAGTCCAGCAGGAATGGGAGGCTCTGTGAGGCACATATGGTGGAGGCTTTTTGGTTCTCTGGATGGTGTGGTGGTAACAAGGATAGGGCCTTGTCCTAACATGGGAAGGGGGTGGGGGGGGGGGTTGTTTCCTTTTCTGTAGAAAGCCACTGCAAAATCAGAGAGCCTCTTCAGGGAGGAAATGTCCCTCCTGCAAAAAAACACTGAAGTATTCCTGGTCTAAACCACTCTGCAGGTCTTGCATTGGAGGATTAGTGAGAGAGGAATCCACGCAGGAGTGTAAGGAGCTCTTTTCTTCAGTAAGGAAAGAACTGGCAGAGACGCTGGGAACGGTGCATTCCCTCATAAAGCAGTAGGCTCAGATGAGGAGGTAGAAGAGACAAGGGCGTTCAGGTATAAACTAACTTTGGAAGAAGTAGACATACTTAAAGCAGTGTATACCACCTTGAATATACAGGAGGAGAGGACCCAACTATCATTACATGATAAGATGTACCAGGGGCTAGAGGAGACCAAACAGTGTTTCCGGTCCATAGGGTACTGGCTGAAACAATAAAGGAATGGAAGAATCCAGAAAAGGGACAGTTTTTCTCCAGGGCCCTAAAAAGGAGATGAGGCTTCAGTGTGGAACAAAAGGCCAAAAGTTGATGCAGCCTTTTCCCAAGTTTCAAGGCGTACTGACCTCGCCTTTGAAGGCATGGGAATTATTAACCACCTCAGCCCTGGAAGATTTGGCTGCTCAATGACCAGGCCATTTTTTGCGATATGGCACTGCTGTCGTTTTAACTAACAATTGCGCGGCCGTGCGACGCTGTACCCAAACAAAATTGATGTCCTTTTTTCCCCCACAAATAGAGCTTTCTTTTGGTGGTATTTGATCACCTCTGCGGTTTTTATTTTTTGCGCTATAAACAAAAGAAGAGCGACAATTTTGAAAAAAAAAAACACAATATTTTGTACTTTTTGCTATAATAAATATCCCCAGTAATGGCGGTTATCTGCAAATTTTTTATTGGGACTGCGACATTATGGTGGACAGATCGGACATTTCTGGGACCATTGACAATTATACAGCGATTAGTGCTATAAAAACGCACCGATTACTGTATAAATGTCACTGGCAGGGAAGGGGTTAACACTAGGGGGCGATCAAGGGGATTACTGTGTTCCCTAGTGTGTGTACTAACTGTAAGGGGGTGGGAGTGACTGGAGGAAATGAGAGATCGTGGTTTCTAGCTAGTAGGAACTCAAGATCTCTCTCGAGTGAGTGAGAAACTTGTATAGCGCTACAAATGCGAACTAAATCGCCTCAAGGCGCTTTTTCCATCCAGTGTCGTCCTGATCCTTCAGAAGAGGTGGGTCTTAAGCTTCTTCCTGAAGGCCCAATGGTTTTCTTCCATGCGGATGTTTGTGGGTAGAGCGTTCCAGAGCCGTGGTCCTTGGACTGCAAATCTCCCTTCGATTTGTAGCGGGACTTGGGGATGTGGAGGAGGTTTTGGTTAGTTGATCGGAGAATGCGGTTGGGTGAGTAGTGTTTTATTTTTTCACATAAATAAATATTGAGGAGCGTTTCCTTGTGTGCGTTTGTGGGTGAGGCAGAGGGTCTTGAAAGTGAACCGATCCTTTACGGTTAGCCAATGAAGGGATGGGGAGATGGATTCCCAGGGTTTTTTCCCCGTTACCAGTCTGGCTGCCGTGTTCTGGATGACTTGTAGGCGCGCCATCTGGTATTTAGGTAGTCCTATGTAGAGGGAGTTTGCGTAGTCCAGTCGGGAATTCATGATTGTTCCAACTACTACTGCTATCTCCTCTTCTGGAATGAAGGGAATGAGTCTATGCAGCAGGCGGAGAAGGTGGTGAGATCCGCTGACTACTGATCCTATTTGTGCGTCCATCGACATCTCCGAGTCAAAAATTACTCAGACTTTTGACTTTGGTGCTTGGGGTGATGGTCTGTCCAAGGATAGAGGGTGGTGTCCATGCCAGTCTTAGCTTTTGTCTTTCGGTTTGCGCTAAGGAGAAGAAGTTCTGTTTTGGATCCATTGAGTTTGAGGGAGCTCTCAGTCATCCAATCATCGATCAGTGTGAGGCATTTTTCTAGTCCATGAAATTGGTCTTTTTTTCCGGTGATGCGAAAGTAGAGTTGAGTGTCATCAGCACATGAGTGGTAGCACAGGTCCTGTTTGCTGATGATTTTGAAGAGTGGGCGGAGGTAGATGTTGAAGAGCACGGGTGACAGGGGTGAACCTTGCGGGACTCCGTAAGAAATTGCGTGAGTTTCCGAGGTGAAGGCTCCTAGTTTCACTGTCTGGGAATGATTTTCTAAGAAGGATGCGAACCAGGGTAGATCTGAGTCTGTGATTCC
This sequence comes from Rana muscosa, assembly GCA_029206835.1. Lineage (NCBI taxonomy): Eukaryota > Metazoa > Chordata > Amphibia > Anura > Ranidae > Rana > Rana muscosa. The sequence goes on along the minus strand of CM055122.1, from coordinate 1,070,296,634 downwards.
TGCTACTTCTTTAAGGCGAATGAGTAGAGTTTTGTGATCTACTGTGTCGAACGCTGCACTGAGGTCCAGCAGCACCAGGAGACATGATTCTCCGTCATCTGCTGCTTCGAGGGCGTCATCCCATATTTTGAGAAGTGCTGTTTCTGTGCCATGGCCCGGGCGGAAGCCTGATTGTAGTGGGTCCAAGAGTTTGTGAGTGTCCAAATGGAGTTGTAGCTGTTGTACTACTGCTTTCTCCATAATCTTGGAGATGGTGTTGAGGCTTGTTACCGGTCTGCGGTAGTTTGGGTCTTTGGGGTCGAGGTTGGGTTTCTTTAGGAGGGGTTTGATTATGCCTTGCTTGAGGGAGATCGGAACCATACCTTCTTTGAACGATTGATTTACGAGATGTGTTATGGTAGGTGCTAAAATGTCGGTACATTCTTTCAGGAGTTTTGTAGAAATTATGTCATTTGGTGATGTGCTGTCTCGGAGGCTTCTGATGATGTTTTTGGTGGTGTCGATGGTGATCGGGACCAGCGAGAATTTAGTCGATTGTATAATGTTCGTATTGATTTCCTCTGTTTGCTTTGGCTGAGTGAGGTTGGTTGTTTTTTTCTGTTGAATTATTTCACAAATGTTTTCGATTTTGTCGATAAAAAAATCCAATAGCTCATTACAGAACTCTTGGGTTTCGTTTGCTGGAGGCTCTAGGCAGGTAGGGTTCATAGTCTGAGTGACTAGTTTTAAGAGTTCATGAGGTCGGTTTAGGGCTTATTTGATGGTGTTTGAGAAATGTTCCTTTTTTGCTTTGAAAATTGCTTTGTGATATTTCTTGCTTTGTAGTTTATGTGGTTTTCCTTAGTTGGGTTTCTTCTCCAGGCTCCTTCAGCTCTTCTGCGTTCTTGCTTCATAAGAATAAGACTGTCATTAAACCTGCCCGAGTTGTTTTTGGAGCGACTGTGTCTGCTGTTTGTAGTAATGCTTTGTTTAAGGAGTTGAGTGTTTGTTCCGTTGAGTGGTTTTGAATTAGCATTCCTATTTTTTTGATAGTGTGGTTTTGAAGAGTTCCGAGTGCAGTTTCTTCTGAGACCTTGTCCAGTATGTTGTCATTGGGTGTTTCGGTTTTTGGGAGATGGTGTTGGTGATGATTTTAAATTTGATAGCGTGGTGGTCCGTCCATGGTAATGGCATGTTGTCCAGTGTGTTGACGTCCATCTTTTGTTTGAAGATGAGGTCCAGAATGTGACCCGACCCATGCGTGGGGGGCATTTATCAGTTGCTGCAGACCTAGTTCTTCCAGTTGGTTGATGCAGGAGGTGGCGATGGGGGCCTGAGCGGAGTTAGCCCAGAGGTTGAAGTCCCCGAGTAATAGAACGTTTGTGGTTTTTAAGGTGTATGTCGAGATAAATTCGGTAAAGGGTGTGAGGAGATTTGTCTTTGGTCCCGGTGGTCTCTCCTCACAGAACTGGGATGTGTGTGTTTACACACACGTCCCTGTTCTAGCTCTCGTGCCTGCGATCGCGCGTGGCCGGCGGTCATCGCGTCTGCCGGTGACACGCATCGGCACCTCCGCTGTGCTGCAGGCACGTGTGCGCGCCTGCAATCCTGCTTAAAGGGGCCGACGTACAGCTACGACGGCTCGCGGGATCGCGCCGACCTGCCGCAGTATAATGACAGTGGCAGGTCGGCAAGTGGTTAAAGATGCCATGGATAAAAGGGCAGACTCTGCTGAGGAAGGCATGGGATTCATCCTTGTCCAATCTGAAGCTGACCATGGCCTCTACGGTGGTAGCCAGGAACATGGAGTGCTGGCTAGATCAGCTTAAAGGGTACGTGGTAGCAGGCACCCCTACGCTCCTAAAAGTGGTCAAGTATATGGCGGACGCCTCAGCAGAGTCTGCTAGGTCCTCCCCCCTTATCAATTCGGCTAGGCGGGCCCTATGGCTAAAAACTGGTCGGGGGACTCAGCTTCTGAAGTGAAGCTTTGCGGAATTCCCATTTACAGGAGATTTGATGTTTGGGCCAGGGTTAGAGACCGCGCTGGACAGGACGGCGGATTAAAAATAAAACTTTTCCGCAGAAGAACAAAGTTGTAACGCCAAGGAAAAAATTTTGTCCATTTCAGCAGCCCCAAAAAGAAAAGGAACAGGGTTAAAAAAGATCCTGGAATCCCCAGAGGAGGAGGGGTGCTCTTTAGACCCCCCGAGCAAGCTGCAAAAAAACAATGACGACCACCTTGCGGAAGGCTGTAAGCTTTCCTACCTGGATGGGAGAGGGCAACAGCAAGTCCCGTTCATTCTAGACCAGGGTTCTCAAAATACCGTCCCGCGGACCGGTTGAAAATGGCCCACAGGCAGGGCCGATCCTGGACACGTTTTTTCACTGCACAGGCACCGCAGAGTGGGAGGCGCCGAAAATCTTTATCTCTCCATCACCTCTGTCCTCTCCACTGCACGCTGCTGCAGCCCAGAAAAAGAACAGAGCGGAGGAAGTGTCTGCCTATCGTTCCACCCATCGCCCCGCCCACCATGCACTGACGATCGATCGGAGCCGCGATCCAGGGTCCTGCTGCCACCTCAGGGCAGAAGATTGTGTTCTCTGGGTGCCCTGTCACCAGGCCTCTGTGGAAGCCAGGAGGAAAGGACTCGGGAGGCAGACGATCCTGACTGCCAGGAGAGGTGAGTGAGCCATCACGCTGAGGCAAAGTCCTTAGTTTGGTGACTGGGGTAGAAATTTGTGCAGTGTGGGGGTTTTTTTTTGGAGTGTGGGGGGTAATTGTGTAATGTGGGGGGTAATTGTGTAGTGTGGGGGGTAATGCTGGGTGTTAATAATGCGTTTGCTGACACCAATGCTGGGGGTTAATAATGCGTTTGCTGACACCAATGCTGGGAGTTAATAATGCGTTTGCTGACACCACTCCTGGGTTTAATAATGCGTTTGCTGACACCAATGCTGGGGGTTAATAATGTGTTTGCTGACACCAGTGCTGGGGGTTAATAATGCGTTTGCTGACACCAATGCTGGGGGTTAATAATGCGTTTGCTGACACCAATGCTGGGGGTTAATAATGCGTTTTCTGACACCAATGCTGGGGGTTAATAATGCGTTTGCTGACACCAGTGCTGGGTTAATAATGCGTTTGCTGACACCAATGCTGGGGGCTAATAATGGGTTTGCTGACACCAATGCTGGGAGTTAATAATGCGTTTGCTGACACCAATGCTGGGGGTTAATAATGCGTTTGCTGACACCAGTGCTGGGGGTTAATAATGCGTTTGCTGACACCAATGCTGGGGATTAATAATGCGTTTGCTGACATCAATGCTGGGGGTTAATAATGAGTTTGCTGGCACCAGTGCTGGGTTAATAATGCGTTTGCTGACACCAATGCTGGGGGTTAATAATGCGTTTGCTGACACCAGTGCTGGGGGTTAATAATGTTTGCTAACACCAATGCTGTTGTTTTTGAAGTTTGAAAGTTGGCATGCGGCTGGGGGTTAATAATGCGTTTGCTGACACCAGTGCTGGGGGTTAATAATGTTTGCTAACACCAATGCTGTTGTTTTTGAAGTTTGAAAGTTGGCATGCGGCCCCTATGGGATATGAAAAGTTGTATTGTGACCCCAAGGTAATTTGAGTTTGAGACCCCTGTTCTAGACCTAATCAGACAAGACTGACACATATTCGCTATGCCCTGTGAATAGGCACTGCTGTGTCACATTTTACAGAGCCTGTGTTCCGCCAGATAAGGCGACCTGTCAAAACTTGTAATGGAAGTGACGTTCCGTCGTGGCCATCTTGGTACACACCGCACTCAGCCGCAGTAAGCCTACAGTCTGAAGTCGCCAAGCGGAAAATCTATTTACACCCATCGAAGTCTTGCATTTCACACTTATTTTTACCACTAAACTAAGCTTATATAGTGAAATACAGTATTTAGAAGTCCATGACACTGTTTTGATGAATTTTAAAAGCAGCAGTCTTCCGTCACATTAGAAAACGTGTGAGATCAGCAGGCTTGCTGCTGCTTTTAAAATTCAACATCAAAACAGTGTCACAGACTTCTAAATACTGTATTTCACTATATAAGCTCAGTTTAGTGGTAAAAATAAGTTTGAAATGCAAGATTTTGGTGGGTGTAAAAAGATGTCCGCTTGGCGACTTCAGACTGTAGGCTTACTGCAGACGAGTGCAGGGTGTACCAAGATGGCTGTGACATAACGCCACTTCCGTTACGAAATCTGACGGGTCGCCTAATCTGACGGAACACCTGCCTTCTTAAAGTGTTACTAAACCCAGGGCCATGCATTCACTACATCTGGTTTTCCGCCAGAACATGGAAATGCAATTATTTTATTAACCACTTGCCGACCGCCTCCTGTACATTTACGTCAGCAGAATGGCACGGACAGGCACATCAACGTACCTGTACGTCCCCTTTAAGTGCCTGTCCGTGTGGTCGCGCGTGCGGCGCTGCCGGCGCGCTCGCGACCCTGCCGCCATCCCCGTGAGTTGAACCGCGGGTCGCGCGGACTCGATCGCCACGGGAATCCCCGCGATCGTCTCACAGAGGTATAGAGCGGGGAGATGCTTGTGTAAACAAGCATCTCCCGGCTCTGCCTAGTGACAATGACACGGATCTCCGCTCTGCATACTCGGAGCAGAGATCAGTGTCATGTGACACACAGCCCATCCCCCCTACAGTTAGAAACACTATGCAGGAAACACGTAACCCCTACAGTGCCACCTAGTGGTTAACCCCTTCATTGCCAGTGTCATTTTCACAGTAATCAGTGCATTTTTATAGCACTGATCGCTGTGAAAATGACAATGGTCCCAAAAATGCGTCAAAAGTGTCCGATGTGAAGGGGTGTGGTCAGCCGCGGAAGTGTATGGCCGCATTGTGAGGGAGCTCCGATACCACGGACTGCCCTGAGCTACTGACAAGCGACTTGAAAAGCCCTGAGTGACACTAACCTGCGACGGAGACCCGCGGGAACGGACAGGAGATGTTGGCAAAACGAAAATCCAGAGAGGGGCCCCGCAAACTGAGCGCATTCTGCAGCCCTGCAGGGACACAGAGAGACCAAGATGGCGCTAGCTCCGCCCCTCAAAGGAGCACAGAACGACATGCTGCTCGCTCAGAGCAGGAAGAAGAAAGGTACACTGACTCACAGAGCCAAATCAGCAATGTATGCCAGGATGATATCCTGAGCCCAGTAAAACAAAGGAGAAGGATTTCCTCAAATGAAAGTAAATCTAATACAGCTAAGCCTGATTATACCTGTAACTTAGAAAATAATCCATATGATGAAAAATTAAACGCTATACCAACAGCAGGACAAACCATACTTGATACTACAATTAAAACACATGATAATGTCCCTTAGAGGTGCACTTCAGCACGACATGATAAACTGTATGCAGAAATCTAAACTGGAGATTGATGCACTGGGAGAAAGAGTGGACTATGTGGAGAATAAAATGTGCGACTTTACCGCTGCGCACAACGAATTAGTGGACTCTCATTTTGACTTGGAGGAAGAAGTTAGACAGCTCAGAATCAAGGTCAGAGATATTGAAGACAGAAGCAGAAGAAATAATATAAAGTTCAGAGGAATACCGGAAAATTTTAAACCGTCAGATCTGAAATGCTTCATTAAAACCATGATATCAGACCTAATTCCTTCAATTTCAAAACAAGAGCTGGAAATTGATAGAGCCCACAGGCTACTTAAACCGCAGCATATAGCAGAGAAGCTACCGCGAGACGTCATTGCTAGAATTCATTTTTTTGGGGTGAAGGATCAGCTTATGCAATACGCTCAACGTAACTCACCACTTCCTGACCCTTATGCGGGGATAATTCTATACTCGGATCTCTCTCAGGCGACAACCTTAGCTCGCAAAAACCTAAATTCAATTACGAAAATACTCCGTAACCATGGAATAATCTACAAATGGGGTTTCCCCACAAAATTACTTGTGGAGTACAAAGGAACTTCCTACTCGATTAACAGCATGGATAAGGGCTTAAATATCCTTCGCTCCTGGGGTCTAATCACAAACTCGGAGAACAACAAAATGGACACTAGTGCTCCTGGACCACTATCCCAAGACTGGAAGAAAAAAACCTAAGAGAACTCAGTCTAACAAAAATATGGTCATATCCGGAATATCACAAATATTCTTATTGTTATCACTCAGGATTTATTTGCTGCTCAGGGGAGACCGTCCCAGGGAATTTTTCTGACTTATTCCCTTTAACTTCCTCTTGAAGTACATGTAAATGTGCCCAGGAGTTGCATCACAACTCCTCTTATTTTTCCAAGTTCTTGTTATGTTTTTGTTGAATGACATTCCTTGTTTTATTTACACCATTTTATTTTATCTAATACAACACCTCCATTTACTCAAGGAAAAGTATATCTACACCTCTATGCTGCCTTTTCTTCATTTCAACACTCGACTTATACACAAAGATGATTCTACACATCAGCATTCATCCCTATATCTACGATGACTCTCAAACTCATGTCAATGAATGTGAAGGGCCTTAACAGCCCATACAAAAGAAGAGCTCTATGGACAGACGCTATTAAATTCGGAAGCAACGTAATTTGTATTCAAGAATCCTATTTTGCCAAAGATAATCCTCCCAAATTTAATCATCATAAATTTCCACAAATATTTGTATCCAACAAAAAAAAAAAAAAAAGGAGTGATTACGGTTATAAAAGACACTGTCTCCTTCCAACAATTAGACATTAAAACGGATGCCCATGGAAGATACATAAATTTTAGTGGCCTCAATAGACAATACAATATACACAATTGTCAACATTTACGCCCCCAACAAAAACCCCCACCAGTTCATCCAAAAAGTGATCCAGAAAGCAAAGAAAATACAGAAGGGTCATCTCATTATATGCAGAGACTTTAATGCACCAATGGATCCAGACATGGACACGTCAAGGAAGGTGAAGACTCCCAGAAGAGGACTAGCCAACATCTTCTCTATAGAAGATATGTATGATCCATGGAGAATGCTTACATACTACAGAAAAAGACTTCACCTTCTTTTCTAATGTGCACAAGTCCTACCCTAGATTGGATAACTTCATCACAGACAAAAATCTCCTACCAAACATAGTCAACGCTAAAATTCACAACTTAACGTGGTCTGACCACGCACCAATTACGTTAGAAATCGATTCAAACCAAATTTGCCCCAATAATTACTTGTGGAGGAATAACACGTTTATTCTCTTTCAGGAGAAACATCAGTCTGTGATGAAGAAATGCATTGAAGAATTTTTTGTACTGAATGACAATAACAATGTTAATGATTCTACTTTATGGTGCTCCCACAAAGCCTATGCTAGGGGCCTCCTAATACAAATGACCACTAGAGAAAAAGAAAAAAAAACATCAAAATAAACTCACTACTAAAAGAAATAGCAAACCAGGAAGAATTACATAAAAAAAATCCTCTAGACATAAATTTAGAACGTCAACTTACCAACCTAAGAGAGGAACTCAAATCTATCCTAATAGCTGATCAGGAGAAGTACTTTAAAAAACTAAATTTAAAATATTACTCCGAAGGTAATAGAGCAGGTAAAATCCTTGCTTCCCAATTGCGCCAACGTCATCAAAAAAATGAAATCCTTAAATTAACCCACCACAGCTCAGGTAAAATATTGCCTTGGTATTTTCCTGGAGCCCAGGCTCTGATGAAGAGGAATCCCCCGAAACGCGTTAGCATTTATTCAACCTATACCCTTGCATGGGTTCTAATGTTTCCTACTGCTGAGAGTTGCTGATCTCCTGTTCAAAGAGACGCTGTTTGCCCCATACCCCTGGCTGGGGAATAGCCACAGGTTTTCTTTGATCCCCTGTGACAAGGGATCCATCTTTTTCGGTAAGAGGCAGTAATTTCATTGGTGGAGGCTGTCCTATCTTACACTTGCTCTGGGTGTAATGCATTGGATCACAATCAGCACGGTGGAGGAGCATCCCTAATATATGTGCATATGAACTTTATCGTTTGGACTTTATGTGACAATTTTAGTGGTTTATGGTTTATGGATCACTCACATGTAGTGATTCCGCATCACATGTTTGTATCACTCATCTTTAACAATTTGTGTTATTTATTTACTGTGTGAGCCGTTGGCTCATATTTACATTTTTGCCAGTTGTTGTACTGGTGATATTTTCAATAATCATTTTTCATTTATATGTCGCTCACTTTTTAGCGCAACTTTTTCCTTTTCTATTATCTGTTTTGTGTAGTATAACACTTATGGTTGCAGCTTTGATTTTATTTTTTTATTTACTAGCGCAGTTTTTTTCTTTTCACAAAGTATCGATCAACCCCCAAGAAATTGTAAACACATTCTCACAATATTATGAGGCGTTGTACAACCTTAAAGAAGACATAAATACCCCTCAACCTGACATCAACAAAATAAAAGCATTTCTAGACAATGTTAACTTGCCCTCCATTGACCCATTGTCCTTAGATAAGCTTAATAAACCAATTTCCAGTAAAGAAATATTGAAAGTAATAATAGAACTACCTAAAAATAAAGCACCAGGTGCTGATGGCCTATCAGGAGAATATTACTCGGCCTTCAAGGACATTTTAATCCCATACCTGTCCAGACTGTTCAACCAAGCAGCAATTTCAAAAACCTTTGCAAAAGATCTTCTAGAAGCAGTAATAATAACATTACCAAAATCTGGAAAGGACCCTACATCTCCCTTAAATTATAGACCCATATCTTTACTAAATTCCGATCTTAAAATTTATGCGAAAATACTGGCAAATAGATTAGTTAACATAACACCCTCACGAATTAAACCCGACCAAGTAGGTTTTGTCAAAGGTAGACAAGCACCTGATAGCACTAGAAGAATGTTAAATATTATCAGTAGAATACATAATGACCGAACACCCGCCCTACTACTAGCATTAGACGCTGAAAAAGCTTTCGACAGGATGCACTGGGAGTATATTTCTCAAACTCTATCTAAATTTGGCTTTCAAGGATTTATTCATTCCGCCATTATGGCTTTATACACTCATCCCACGGCAAAGGTTTTCTCATCAGGCATGCTCTCTAGAAATTTTGCACTAACCAATGGAACCAGACAGGGCTGCCCCCTATCCCCATTAATATTCTCCCTAGCGATAGAACCCCTAGCGGAATATATACGCTCTTCCCCAGATGTCAAAGGTATTACAATTGGCCAAGATGAACATAAATTAGGATTATTTGCTGACGACATTATACTGACTTTAGCTAACCCTGAATTATCCTTACCGTCAGTAATTACAACATTAGAAAAATTCAAGGAAGTGTCATACTATAAAATCAATCAAAATAAATGTTATATCCTACCTATGAATATACCAAATTTATTAATTAGCAACCTTAGAACACAATATGGATTTATATGGAACAACACCTCATTAACTTACTTAGGAATACAACTAGCATCACAGCCAATCAAAATTTATGACGTTAACTTTCCTCCCCTCTTAGATCAAATTAATAGAGACCTAATAAACATACAGAAAACTCAACTATCATGGGTCGGAAAAATAGCTGCATTTAAAATGCAAACTTTACCAAAAATACTATACTATTTTAGGTGCCTTCCTATCCCAATACCTGCCAAATTCTTTAAGCAATTAAATACCAAACTTAAACAATTTATTTGGAGCAAAAAAAAAAACAAGGGTTGCATTCTCAATACTAACCTCCATTAAAACTCACGGAGGCATGAATTTACCAGATATCAAAAATTACTATTACGCAGCCATCTTAGATCAGATGAAGTACTGTTTTTTCCCCCCAGAAAGACAAGTTATGGTTGAATATAGAACAAGACTCCACTAAAAACTCTGACTTATATGCTCTAGCATTAGCTAATGCTATACTCCCAAAAGTAGTCAATCCAAATCTACTTAGTATTAAGGCCACACTATATGCTTGGAAACACATACTATCTAAATCTAGACGTTTAGAAAAAAAATCCAAATTATGTCTTCCTACAGAAATTATTAATTATTATAAAATTCGGATTTCAGTACACAAATGGACCAAACGGGGATATCAAGTATACGATAAACTTCCTCTGAATTATAAAAATATCATCCTGAGCAAGCTAAGTAGGTGTAAGCGACTGAAGGAAATCAACCCGGAAAATAAGATAGAATTACCATTGATAATCTGGGAATATTTATCCCAACAAAAAGACTGTATTAAGAAAGGCATTTCTTTTTTCTATGACATACTTTCATCCCAACCAGATGACAAAAACGCTCATATGGTGATATGGGAGAAAGGCCTCGTACACACGGCCGAGATTCTCGTCGGAAAAAACATGTTGTTTTTTTCGACGAGATTCTTGGACAAGAAACTTGTCCCGGCCGAGTGTACAGACGCTCGATTCAAAGAACCCACAGTTCTTTGAATGGAGCGTACGCGGTGACGTCATCGACTACGACGAGCATGCGCTCGTCACATTCGATGCCGTCGCCGCCATCTTGGTATACCCTCTGTATGCCTAGGAAGCTACCGCGCATGCGTCGAATTCATTTCGAACATGCGCAGGCTTCCGGGAGGACAGGTAAGTGTACACACACTCACTTTTCTCGTCGAGAAACATGCCAACGAGAATCTCGACGAGAAAATAGAGAGCAGGATCTCTATTTTCTCGTCGAGATACTTGTCGCTTTTCTTGACGAGAAACCATACACACGAACGAATTTCTCGGCAAAAAATCTCTGCCAGCAAGTTTCTTGCTGGTTTTTGCAGAGAAACTCGTTCGTGTGTACGAGGCTAAAGACTTAAATCTATCCTTTTCCTGGGAACAGTGGAAGAAATCATTCCAGACAATTAACAAAGCATCTTCATGCATTGAACACTGGGATAATTCCCAAAAAATAATCAACAGGTGGTATCTAACCCCTTATAGACTTTCCAAAATCTATCCAACCACATCTGACACTTGTTGGAGATGTAATCACTGCTATGTGTGCGGTCAGGAAGTCGGGAGTGATCTCCTTGGGCCCAGACAGGGAGTTCAGAGCCTCTTTCAGCGGTTCCGTTAGGGTGTCTATAAAGGTCTTATAGTAGATTGCCGAGTACCCATCCGGTCCAGGGCTTTTGCCAGTTTTGAGCTGTTTGATAGCCTGTCTGAGCTCCAAGGAGGAAATTGGGGATTCCAGTGAAATAGAGTCAAGCTCTGATATAGCTGGAAGACCACTTTTAGCTAAATACTCTTGGATAATCTGTGTCCTGTCTCCTTCCATATGTGGCTGTTTATGTTGGGGGGGTAAGTTGTAAAGTTTAGAATAGAAACTATGAAAATGGGGACTTCCGGCCGGATGTGAGTGAGGCAGCACGAGTTCTTCTGCAGCTCCGTTACTCCTGTCTACTATCCGGGTCTGTGGAGTGCCTGAATCCGGCCACTGCGATACAGCTGCACGGGGGAAGGTGCCCTGACGCTGCGGATGTCTCCCTCGGCTTCAAAGAGGCTTAATAAGGCAAGTAAAAGCCGTCCTCAGCAGCGCTCCGGGAAGCACACTGCTAGCCCCGCCCCCGCCATCTTGTCTCCCTCACTAACGGAGCAGCGTGCTAAGCCAGCCAGGAAGAGGATGGATCAGGCTGGAGAGGCAGGGGTGAGGGATCCGGTGTTCGATCAGGCCCCAGTTGTGGACACAGAGGCTATCACTGGGCCGATTCTGGCCGCGATTAGTGCCAGCAAAGCAGAACTTATGGGGCGTATTGACCATCTCTCCTCAGAATGCAATTTGATCAGGCATGACTTGGACAAAATCCGGGGCCGTCTGACCACAGTGGAAACGCGGGTGTCTGATGTGGAGGACACCTCCCGAGACCATGGTGCACAGCTTGCTGGGCTCCGGGACCAGGTCAGGGCGTTACAACACAGAGCCATAGACGCAGAGGACCGCCAGAGGAGAAACAACGTTCGGGTAGTGGGGCTCCCCGAGGGGGCTGAGGGGGACAAACCAGAGAAGTTTGCGGAGCTCCTCTTCAAGCAGCTGCTGTCCCTGGAAGATCTCCCCCCTACCTACGTGGTTGAGCGCGCTCACAGGGTCCCCACTGGCAACAGGCCCCAGGGAGCTTATCCCAGACCTTTCCTGGTTCGATTCCTGAACTATCGGGATAGGGACATGATACTCACACAAGCCAGACAAGCTCAGGAGCTGCGCTTTGAAAACACGCGGGTAATGCTATTTCCAGACTTCTCGGCGGCTACGCAACAGAAGAGGAGATCATTTAATGAGGTCCGTAAAAAGCTGCGGGAGAAGGAGGTCAAGTACAGTATGTTGTACCCCAGCAAGCTCCGGGTTCAGTACAAAGGATCGGTGAAATTTTTTGAGCATCCGGAGGAAGCTTGTGAGTGGATGGACAAGGAATTCTGAGATCCATGGGTCTGCCTGCTGTGTCACATCTGGACTGGTATGTTTGGTTGGGCACCCCCCCTAGTTAACCTACACTATGCTGCTGCGGATGGTTTCCTGAGGGTGGGGGGGGTCGGGGCTGTGGCGGGAACCATGGCAGCCCGCTTAGGCGCAGGTATCCTCCTCATGATTTCAGCATGGGCTCTAAATGGCGTCCTTGTGTTTTAATCTTGATAAACTGACCTATGATTGCCCGAAGGGACTTAAGGGTCGTTTTTGGATTATGGTTCTTTCTCAGGCTGCTTCATTGGGGCTCTCATCCAATATGGCGAATAGGGGTCTTTTCACCTTTACGGGTGGCCACTTTAGATGTTTTATTTTTTCGCCCTTGTATTTCTACCCTTTTTACTGTTCTTCATTGCATATGTTGGGACTGCACCGGGGGCCGTTTTTCGTGCAGCTATTGCCCATTAGGATTGCCATTCCAAAATATTCTGAAAGGAGTAAGCGGAAGTTGGTGAGGATTTTCAACGGAACTGCCGAACTTTCAGTCGCAGCGGCGGGAAGTCACCGCAAGTTTTTTGTGTTTTTGTTCAGGGTATATGCTACTTACCGGACTGGGGATGTTAGTTTCTGGTATAAAAGCAGGGGTGGGTTTGGTTAGAGTCACAGCTCGATATATGGGGTCACATTTTGTTTGTGTAATGGTTGCTCTGGAGGTTTGTGCTGAATCGGGGGATCTTTCCCCTGAGTGGAGACTATCATGTATTAGGTATTGTACATACTTCTGTCATGGCGAATGAGATTAAAATAATCTCTTGGAATGTTCGGGGCCTGAACCACAAGTTTAAGAGGGCCTCGGTATTCCAATATCTAAAATTGTTTCGACCACATGTCATCTTCTTACAGGAGACGCATTTGGATGGCGGTAGAGTGCTTTCCCTTCACAAACCTTGGATTCAAAGGGCACTGCACTCGACCTACTCCACCTTTGCTAGGGGAGTCTCTATCCTAATTAGTAAAACTGTGTCTTGCACGATTCACCAGGTGTTTTCTGATCCGGGTGGTAGATATGTGGCAGTGGTTATGGATATGTGTCATAAAGCCATGGTAGTGGTGAACATTTATGTACCTCCACCGTTTAAGAATCAAATTTTATATGACTTGTTGTCTAAACTCGCACCATATGCTCACCTTCCTATTCTAATGTTGGGAGACTTTAATGCTGTCCTTGAGGCGGCGTTGGACTCTTCCAATCCGGGTAGGGTGGATTCTGCAGATCTGAATGATTGGAGAGATGTAGCGGATCTTACTGAGTTATGGCGTTGGAAACATCCAATGGACAGATGTTTCTCCCATGTGTCAGCGGCTCATAGGTCGGCGGCCAGAATTGATCTGGCCTTTGGAAACAACTTATTATTGTCATATGTTAAAGAGGTTGCTTATCTGGCTGGGGGTCTGACCGATCACAATCCCCTTGCTGTTACCCTGGCTTTTGGGTCAGGGGCGAGGGGGGGTGGCTGGAGGCTCTCACCTGGATGGTTGCAAAATGAACAGGTTTCGGCCCAGCTGGATGAGACCATGCGGTCGTACTGGTCTCTTAATGCCGGTTCGGCGGACCCTCACATTGTATGGGACGCATATAAGGCAGTGGCAAGGGGGGAGTACATCTCTGCTGTTAAAAAGGTACGGGTGCAGGATAAGGAGGAGAATGAGCTCTTGCAGCAACGGGAGAGGGAGAGTGCGAGGGCTCATGCGGACCTTCCTACGGAGGCTTCGTATGAGAACTTGTTGGAAGCGCAGCGAGCTTTGTCCACACATTTCACGGGGCAAGCGCGGGTGGAGATGGCAAAAAGGGCGCAGACTGTATTTGCAGAGGGCGACAAGAATGGGAAACTCTTGGCCATGCTGGTCGCTGACTATCACCCGCTGACTAACATCCCAGTTATTAGAGACAGAGGGGGGTTTCTAGTTGGGGAACCGGAGGGTATTTTGCAGGAGTTTGTCCGTTTTTTTTCCGCTCTTTACTCCCCTGTACCGTCCTATGACCTCTCGGCATTGGATTCTCTGTTAAGCAGCCTGTCCATACCGAGTTTGTCGGCGGATGACATGAATTTTTTGGATGCCGAGATCACGGTAAAAGAAATTCAGAGGGCAATATTCACTTTCCCCCCGAAAAAAGCCCTTGGACCGGATGGTATTCCGGCCGACTTCTACAAGACTCATGTTGAAATAGTAGCCCCTAGGCTTAACTGCCTCCTGGCATACTGCCATGAACATGACACATTGCCCGACTCTATGCTAGAAGCTTATATGGTCCTCCTGTTAAAACCAGGGAAGGACCCGACAGACTGTGCCTCCTATCGACCAATATCCCTGTTGAACATGGATCTTAAGATCTTAACGAAAATATTAGCACTTAGACTAGCCAAGGTACTCCCCTCTATAGTAAATATAGACCAAACAGGGTTTATGCCGGGTAAGTCAACTGACACTAATCTGAGGAGACTGTTTACCCACTTGCAGATTAGCCCCAGGGATAGTGGTTCAAGGGTCGTGGTCTCCATCGACTTCGAGAAGGCCTTCGATTCAGTGGATTGGCAGTACATGTTTAGGGTCCTGGAGGTCATGGGATTTGGGCCACGGTTTAGGAAATGGGTGTCCATGTTGTACAGGAGTCCGAGGGTGGCGATCAGACTGGGAACTTCCACCTCTGATTTTTTTGCGGTGGGGAGGGGGACTCGGCAGGGGTGCCCGCTTTCCCCTTTCTTGTTCTCCATAGCCCTGGAACCATTGGCAGTGGCACTAAGATCCTCCAAAGACATTAGATCCATCCGGGTGGGTACAATAGACGAGACCCTGGCGTTGTACGCAGATGATCTACTGTTGTTCCTGGAAGACCCGGCATCCTCTCTGCGTGCGGCCCTGGGAATCATTGATCATTTTGCCACCTTCTCGGGCCTCAGGGTAAACTGGGGTAAATCCTCCATTCTTCCGATAGATGCTGGGGCCAGGGGTATGGCTGACACAACCTTACCACTACAGTGGGTCACGTCACTAAAATATCTGGGAGTGCAAATCACTGCGGATGTGCGGGACTACCTGACCCTAAACTTAACACCATTAATAGCACTCCTAAAACAAAAGGTGCAGATGTGGGTAAAGCTTCCATTGTCCTTGATAGGTAGGATTAGCTTGCTGAAAATGAAGTTCCTCCCTGTCATATTATACTTTCTGAGGCATGCGCCTATCTGGGTTCCGAAGTCGTACTTTCGGAAAATCGATAGTATCATTTCCTCCTTTATCTGGGCTCCCGGGTCCCCGAGGATAGGGTTAAAAATACTACAAGAACCTGGGGATCGGGGGGGACTGGCGCTGCCAGACTGGCAGAAATATTACCTAGCGGGACAGAAGGTCTTTGCTCATAGATGGCTAACGGCTGAGGATGGGGATGCTGCTACGGTATTGGAGGCGGCTCACTTAGGAGCATATGATAGTCTTCGTTTTGCGCTATTTAGAGGCACCAGGTCAGAACTGCCCCTAACGATAACTATGAAAGCCACCATCAAGGCGTGGGAGATGGCGGTGAAATTGACGTGTCCTAGTTATGGGGGATTGTCACCCTCGACTCCCTTATGGATGAATCCGACCCTATCAGAATTTTTTCACTTACCAGATCCTATGATTTGGGCGGTTAAAGGGATAAAAACATTGGGGGACCTGACCTCATATGGAGAATTACAAACCTTTTCCCAATTACAGGTGAGACATGATCTACCCAACTCATACCTGTTCAGGTTCCTGCAGGTTCGCCATGCCTTTCTGGTACAGTTCCGAGAGAGGAGGGTGGAATCACTACCCTCGTCGCTTGAAACCTTGCTGGCGGATGGAGAGCTAACTAAGACGCTCTCTGTGTCATACAAGGAATTCTTTAAGGCAACCCCCCCGGCTCTCACTAGGTGTAGAGAGAGGTGGGTGGCGGAGGTTCCGGAGGTACAGGGGGAGGACTGGGATGAGTTATGGATACGACCGTTTCAGCACCTGGTATCCGCCAGGGACAGGCTGATCCAATTTAAATTTCTACATAGAAGCTATTATACCCCGGCCAGATTGGGTAAAATATTTCCGGAGACCACGTCGGAGTGTTGGAGGTGTTCTCACTCACCTGCGGACTCAGATCACATTTTTTGGCAGTGCCCCCTGATACAAAGATTTTGGACCGATGTCACCTCTTGTCTTGCTGAGTTGCTATCGGTACCAATACCCATGACTGTGAGGGTTTGTATGCTGGGCCTGGTTGACGAGGTTGTACCAACCAGGGCAATGAGAACTATGCTGTCTGTAGTACTCTTCTACGGCAAAAAAGCTATCTTGTTGCATTGGAAAAAACCTGGGGCGCCAAGTGTTCCCTTCTGGAAAGGCCTGGTTAACTCCATGCTGCCTTACTACAGGGCCACATATGAAGCGAGAGGATGTAAGAAAAAGTTTGATAAAGTGTGGCACTCGTGGTTAGAATCCAGATCCACAGTGGGTTGATGGAGGTAGTTTTATGAGGGCTGGCGGTGGGATTGGTGAATCAGGAGTGGGTATGTCTAATGTAACAAACGGTCTGTAAGCCTTTACACTATTTTTCATTATATATGCTATTATTCCCCTGTAAATCTTTGTGTCCATCTTTTATTTTTCCTGTCCCCGTTCTCCTCCTCCCCAAGGGGAGGAGGGGAAGGGGTCTCAAAGCCAAGCTATCCTGACTAGGAGCTGCACAAATGACTTCCTATGGGCTAGGATATGGTTGAAAGATCCTTTCAGGTTTTGAGCTGTGACTCTGGGGTGGGGGGAGGGAGGGGAGAGGGGGGGGTAGGTGTTAGTTAGTCGGTCTATGTTAGACAGATTGGCCATGTTGGTCGTGAATGGATAGTGTCTAGGACACGTCCAAAGGTTGTATGTTTGATGTGCATTCAAAAACAATAAAAATAATTTTCAAAAAAAAAAAAAAGAAACTATGAAAATGTCCCGCAATCGCCTCTGATGCAACATCTAGTTTCCCCGCTGAGTTTCTAATACCGGCAATATTGTTGAAGGAAGCATGTTCCTTCAAGGCTCTGGCCAGCACTCTGCCTGTCTTATTCCCGGATTCGTAATAATTTTTTTTTTTGAAAAATAGCATGCGCTTCGCTCTAGAATCAAGTAACAACTGTAATTCCCGCCTAGTCTCTAACAGCCGAGTAGCCGAGTCTATCGACAAAGATTGCTTGTGTTGGGTCTCTAAGGAATTGATCGTCGTAATCAGAGTCTGAATGGTGGCCTCCCTTTCTTTCTTGCGTTTAGAACCCAGCGCAATCAACATCCCTCTAATAGTGCATTTGTGGGCCTCCCATACGATCAAAGGGTCCATCCCTGGGGTGATATTAGTTTTAAAAAAGTTTGTCAGTTCGGCGGAGATTTTCGGTAGTAGATCCGGGTCAGTCAATAGCGAGGCGTTCAGGCGCCAAGTGGGTTGTTGTTTGGTCACACGTGACATGTCTAGCGAAAGGAATACGGGGGAATGATCAGAGATCGTCTGAAGACTTATATGTGCCCCCGAAACCCTGGGAAGGTCCCTCTGTGTTATGAACAGATAGTCCAATCTGGCATATCTTGAATGGGGAACAGAAAAGTGGGTGTAATCACGGCCGTCCGGGTCAAGGAAGCGCCAAGTGTCTATCAATTGCAAGGATTGCAATAGCGATTTAAACTTCTTGAGGATCTTATAAGAGACACATGTCTTGCCATTGGACGTATCCAAGAGGGGATTCAGAGGCACATTAAAATCCCCCCCAAGAATCGCGCAACCAGCCGCAAACCCCTGGAGTTCCCTGACTATTTTTTGACATCATTTAACATGGGCTCTATTTGGAAAGTACACGTTTGCAAGTGTTACAGGTGTGCCTGCATATGTCCCCTTCAGGAATACAAATCTACCTTGCGTATCACAGAGTTGTTCAGACAACTCAAAAGAGGCGTCTCTACTGATCAGTATGGATACCCCTTTGGTCTTAGATTCATCATTCGTGGCGTGGATCGCTCTAGTAAAATATGAATCTGTGAGTCTCGGTATCTGGCGTGTTTTGAAATGGGTCTCCTGAAGAAATACAAAATGGGGCCTACCTTTCCTTAGTTCCTTCAGAAGAGTGGAGCGGCGTTCTGGGATGTTTAGGCCCCTGATGTTATGCGATATCACCGTGGGGCGTCGCCCCAGGGAAGAGTACGCCATGAGGGGGGTCAGAAGGAGGTGTCCCTAGGATCACTCTGCAATAAATCAAAATGAAGACTATACCGTGGGAATTAGTATCTGTGTTTGAAAACTAAGACAACAATCCAACAGCACTTCTAAAAAAGACTTTTTGGTAAAAAAAAAAAAAAAAAAGGGGGAGGGGGGGAGGGGGGAAAGAGAGAAGGGAGAAATAAAGATTTATGAAGAAACAGAAGGTCAAAGAGAAAGACACAATAAGAAGATGGCGTAGAAATCGTCCCACTTCCTGAGCGGTCAAAAACCCCCCCAGGAAGGGATAGTTGCCAATTTATAGTAGAGATCCCTGCTTCCCAAAAGGGGGAGCAAGGAGCTCTCTGTGGGGTCGTTGGGAGACACACGACCCGACGACAGCCCACCCGGAAGAGCGATGTCAAGGGAGACCCGAGAAAATGAAAGGATCCTCCCAGTCACCGCCCACACAACCAAGTTAGAGAAAACATATTAAACATTTCAATGTATTGTACACCCGACCATGGTGTAACTAAATTTTCTTAGGCAAGAAATGAACAAAAAACAATAAACAATAAACAACCGTTCACAGAAAAGGGAGCATCAGGGATAAGTGTAGTTATAAACCCCTTCTGGCCCGCTGAGTAAAGATTTATAGGCATATATATTGTCTGTGTACATGCGGATCCCCATTAGCGGAAAATGGAGGACCAGGTGCACCCAGAATCTTCCATGATAAGTCTGTAAAAGAGTTGAAGCATTCGATAGGGGTTGGAAGATCTGGGCGTCGCAGATACAAACCCCTTAGGGAGCAAGGCTACATCTCTTGGGATGAGAAGGTAGACCTTGCGGCTGACAAAATATATATTTTCCCAAAAAAAAAGGGGGGGGGTTTTCTGACATTAAGCCACGTCCAGGGCAAGTCATTAGAGGGGTCAAAGGTCAAACTCCGACATTCATTTCAATGAGGCCGATCATAGGGGTTGATTAGGTATAATGGCTGTAAAAAGACGCAAACAGTCCTCAGTATTCCAGATCGATCTGTGCGTCAGGAAAGGATTCAAGCCTGGATTCAAGTTAGGGAGGCAGTGAATAGTTACCCCGGAGGGCCCAAGTCAGACATTAATTACCAACACGGCAACATGGGTGAGGTGAGTAATGGTAGCTGATCAGAGCGTGAACAGAGGTCCCACCACAGGTGGAAAGGTAAGGTTGTTGGAGATGTAATGAGCAAACTGGAAATCTTCTACACACTCTCTGGAGTTGCAAGACCTTGAGAAGCTTTTGGAACTCAATCTCATCCTTCATAGCATACATTACAGGTAACCTTCTCACGCTTACACCTGCCTCAGCCTTACCTAAAAGATTGTAATGTTTAAACTTACTTGAGTGTTTGAAAATCCTTATACATCCTACTAAGCAGTATCTCGGTGTAGAACAACACTTCAGCTTACCTTTCCCTATGTTTATTTTGTATATTTTAGTTTTAGTTTTTATTTTCCTACTTCTGAAAATATTATCCTACTTATAGTTGGTATAGGCTGCTTTATTGTTTATCGTGATGCCCTACCAGTCCTACAGTTTGAACCCAGATGGGGTAGGCTGGTCTAGGTCAAGGCCCGAACTAAGTCTACACGCTAAGCCTTTACAGTTTTCTGTATTACAATGATATGTTGTATGTGCAGAAACTTTGTCCCATATGTTTTATTTTTTGGTTGTACTACCTTATTTGATAAAATAAAAAACTTAAAGATGAGAAAAAAGAAGTGATAACTTTACAGATCAATAAAAAAAAAGTGTCCGATGTGTCCGCCATAATGTCGCAGTCATGAAAAAAATCACTGATCGCCGCCATTACAAGTAAAAAATTAAATAAATAATAAAGATGCCATAAACTATCCCCTATTTTGTAAACGCTATAACTTTTGCGCAAACCAATCAATAAACGCTGATTGAGATTTTTTTAACCAAAAATATGTAGAAGAATACGTATGGGCCTAAACTGAGGAAAAAATATGTTTTTTTATATATTTTTTGGGGAAATTTATTATAGCAAAAAGTAAAAGATATTGCATTTTTTTCAAAATTGTCGCTCTATTTTTGTTTATAGCGCAAAAAATAAAAACCGCAGAGGTGATCAAATACCACCAAAAGAAAGCTCTATTTGTGTGAAAAAAAGGACGTCAATTTTGTTTGGGAGCCACATCGCATGACCGTGCAATTGTCAGTTAAAGCGACGCAGTGCCGAATCGCAAAAAGTGGCCTGTTCTTTAACCAGCCAAAATGGTCAGTGGTTAAATATAAACTGCTAAATACCTTTTCTCATCACTAGTATATAGCAGTCTTGTGACTTCTATCAGTGTCTGGCTGAGCACTGGTTAAAGCTTGTAGGAGGAGTTTTCCTTCACCTCTGACTGTCCTATGAGGCTACATGACTACTGACCCTCTGTCTGGACAGTGCTGATTGGTCCTGTGCTGATCACATACAGCCACCCCAAAAAAAATCTCTAGCAATACACACCAAACTGAGCATGTGCAGAGTGCCCCCAAGGCTGTGTTCTATCAGCAGATGGATTGGGCACAGTAAGAGGAGAATCAGAGAAGACAGGATCAAACAGCCTTTTTACACAATGCAGAGGATTAACCCCTTAGGTTCCACCGGGAGTATAACAATCATGCTTTACTGCAGATACACACTGATTTTACTGTAGTGGGTTTAGTAACACTAATTACAGAAGTTCTGGGAGGATGAGTCTCAGGAGGAGTCTCAGGAGTACAGGAATCAAAGCTTGCAGTATGTAGTCCTTTGCAATAGAAGTAATGAGCAGAGGAGAAGCTGCAAAGAATGCAGGGAATCCAGGAAATTGTGGAAATAGATGACCAACGGACAAGCAGGAAGCACTCAGAACATGAAAGAAGATGTTTCTAAAAAGCTTATAATGGCATGTCAAAAATAACTATTGTTTGTATTTTTATTACAAATCTGATGCTATAGAATGGAAGTGAATGCTGTGACCATATCTCTTCTTTAAGGCAGATTGAACTGGCGGTACAGCAGAGTTTCCCAACAAGACAAGACTTGTTATTAGTGTCAAACCTGTCTAGAGGGCATTCCTTTTTAGGATCTAATGCCCAAGCCTGAATAAGTCAAATGCAGTAATTGTAGCTTGTTATACTTGTTCTTTTTTCCAAAAGTGCTGTAAATTTTTGACATTGCAGACAGGCAATCTTAATCAGCTGCATTGTGGAAAACAGCAGTGGTACTGAATCTACATGTTATAAATAAATGGAGCATGACGTGTTAGTAAACCCAAAACCAAAAATGTAATATATTGCAGTTTACTAATCATTAGATGTGGTGGCTGCATCGGTATTCTTTTATTTTGCTTTTTTTTCCTTTTGTTTTCACCCGGTGATGTGGCCAGTAACACACCTCCCGTATTAGTGAGACACAACTCTGGATGAATGAAAACAGGAGGCACAGCAGCCAGCAGCATTGTCAGTTGGGGGGGGGGATGTCTTAAATGTATTAGCAGATTTAATTACACTACCATCCTACAGCAGGTTTACTGCTACAGGGCGGTTGCGCTGTGCAGAATCACGTACAGTATCTCACAAAAGTGAGTACACCCCTCACATTTTTGTAAATATTTTATTATATTTTTTCATGTGACAACACTGAAGAAATGACACTTTGCTACAATGTAAAGTAGTGTGTGTACAGCTTGTGTAACAGTGTAAATTTTCTATCCCCTCAAAATAACTCAACACACAGCCATTAATGTCTAAACCGCTGGCAACAAAAGTGAGTACACTCCTAAGTGAAAATGTCCAAATTGGGCCCAAAGTGTCAATATTTTGTGTGGCCACCATTATTTTCCAGCACTGCCTTAACCCTCTTGGGCATGGAGTTCACCAGAGCTTCACAGGTTGCCACTGGAGTCCTCTTCCACTACTCCATGATGACATCAGAGAGCTGGTGGATGCTAGAGACCTTACGCTCCTCCACCTTCCGTTTGAGGATGCCCCACAGATGCTCAATACGGTTTAGGTCCAGAGACATGTTTGACCAGTCCATCACCTTTACCCTCAGCTTCTTTAGCAAGGCAGTGGTTATCTTGGAGGTGGGTTTGGGGTCGTTATCATGTTGGAATACTGCCCTGCGGCCCAGTCTCTGAAGGGAGGGGATCATGCTCTGCTTCAGTATGTCACAGTACATGTTGGTATTCATGGTTCCCTCAATGAACTGTAGTTCCCCAGTGCCGGCAGCACTCATGCAGCCCCAGACCATGACACTCCCACCACCATGCTTGATTGTAAGCAAGACACACTTGTCTTTGTACTCCTAACCTGGTTGCTGCCACACATGCTTGACCCCATCTGAACCAAATAAGTTTATCTTGGTCTCATCAGACCACAGGACATGGTTCCAGTAATCCAAGTCCTTAGTGTCATGGATATGCATTAATGTCTGTCTGCCATCTTACCTTTCCTCCTCATGTGTTCATCTTAGAGGCCAGACTCTCTCTCACCTGGCTTCCTTTATAATCTCCTCCCAGCCTGACTCCACCCCAGGCCCTATCACAGAACACTATATTAACCTGTGCACTGCAAGCCTGCTTTGCTGATCAACGTGTTTGTTATGCATTGTGTGTTTGGGTTCCTGCCTGCCGTGTGCTACGTCTGTCTCTCTGTTACGTTATTGGCTTGTCCCCGACTATCCCTGTCTGCTTGTGACCCTTGACCTTCGGCTTGTTATTCGTTATTCTTGTATCTTGTGCTGCTGCTTCCCCTCTTCTCCCCTTACCCTACGGGGCGTGAGCTAGGAGACTCTAGGGGCCGCGACCTGGACCTAGCCTGCAGTGTAACATCCTCACCACTAGAGGCTCTGGAGAAGACCTGCTGGGTCTTAGACTCCGCGCCCTGGGGAATCTTGGCTCTAGCTTCCTGTGGGATCCCGGTTGTGCTCCTCTGGTCCCGCTTTCCACAACCACCCAGTTTCCTATCTGCAGCAGTCAGCCATAGGGTTCACTATCTTGTGGTGCACTCCTGTCCCCCTACGGTGTGCACCTGTCATCTGGCCACAGGTGACCTGACACTTAGTCTGCTTGTCTTCAGCAAACTTATTGCGGGCTTTCTTGTGCATCATCTTTAGAAGAGGCTTCCTTCTGGGACGACAGCCATGCAGACCAATTTTATGCAGCGTGCGGCGTATGGTCTGAGCACTGACAGGCTGACCCCCACCCCTTCAACCTCTGCAGCAATGCTGGCAGCACTCATACGTCTATTTCCCAAAGACAATCTCTTGATATGATGCTGAGCACGTGCACTCAACTGCTTTGGTCGACCATGGCGAGGCCTGTTCTGAGTGGAACCTGTCCTTTTAAACCGCTGTATGGTCTTGGCCACCGTGCTGCAGCTCAGTTTTAGGGTCTTGGCAATCTTCTTATAGCCTAGGCCATCTTTATGTAGAGCAACAATTCTTTTTTTCAGATCCTCAGAGAGTTTTTTGCCATGAGGTGCCATGTTGAACTTCCAGTGACCAGTATGAGAGAATGAGAGCGTTAACACCAAATTTAATACACCTCACACTTGAGACCTTGTAGCACTAACGAGTCACATGACACTGGGGAGGGAAAATGGCTAATTGGGCCCAATTTGGACATTTTCACTTAGGGATGTACTCACTTTTGTTGCTAGCGGTTTAGACATTAATGGCTGTGTGTTGAGTTATTTTAAGGGGACAGCAAATTTACACTGTTATACAAGCTGTACACTCACTTCTTTACATTATAGCAAAGTGTAATTTCTTCAGTGTTGTCACATGAAAAGATATAATAAAATATTTACAAAAATGTAAGTAGTGTACTGACTTTTGTGAGATACTGTGTGTATATATATATATATATATGTGATTCTACACTTCCAGGTAGGGGGCGTGAGCTGATTCTGCTGTGATTTGTCACAGCAGAAGCCAATCAGCAGACACAGGACGGAGCTCTGCCTATGTAAACAACGCCAAACTCCTTCCCGACGGGGGGGGGGGGGGGGGGGTGATGTATTTTCTATCTCTGGAAATAAAATTCATCACTTCCCTTAGTAAAAGCACCACACAGTGTACACAAACACTGGCTAGGCACACAGTTACACTTTGATCGCCCTAGCTGTTTAACCCTTCCCAGCCAGCATCATTAGTTCAGTGGCAGTGCACATTTTTAGCACTGATCACTGTATTAGTGTCACTGTTTCCTACAAAGTGTCAGTTAGTGTCAGAATGTCTGTCGCAATATCGCAGTCCTGCTATAAGTTGCTGATTCCTGCCATTACTAGTATAAAAATAAAAAAAATTCCAGTATATATCCCATAGTTAGATTTCAATAAATGGATATTTGTACCTTTTAAATCTACTATACTATGGGGATCCTTCTTTCTTGTTTTTTAAACACTGAATCCGGAGATATACCTTCCAGGAAACCTGTGCTGTGTTTGGAGGCAGTATTGCAGTGGTTCCCTGCTTGGAAGTTACTGAGGAGAAAGGAGCCCTCGCTGTTGGCCTGACTGATATCGTTCCATGCTCCATTAGACCCAGTGGGGTCTTCCTATGAGAAAGAATGCAGATTTCCGTGCACATTTTTCTATTTAACAGCAGCTTCTCCTCTGGTTCCTGATTGTATTTGGATCCTCTATAGTGTTCACAGGTGAATGTGTATGTGACCCTCCATAATCAAAGGGTCCACCATGTGAGGTGAGCGGTGTGCGGAATCACTTGCATGTCCTCATTGTATGAGCACTGAATTACCTCACATATGTATATGGACTTTATTAGCGCTGCATCATCTGCTTTATATCCCATAATTTGTAGATGCTAAAACCTTTGCGCAAACCAATCAATATATGCTTATTGGGATTTTTATCAAAAATATGTCTTTTTTTTTTTTTCGAAATGGTCAGACTTTTTTGTTTATGGCGCATAAAATAAATAAGGCAGTGGTGATCAAATACACCCAAAAGAAAGCTCTCTTTGTGGGGAATTTACATACATTTTATTTGTGTAGTGTTGCATGATTGCGCAATTGTCAGTCAAAGTAATGCAGTGCCGTATTGCAAAAAAAGGCCTGGTAATGAAGGAGGGGGGTAAATCTTCTGGGGGTCAAGTGGTTAAAGGGTATCTAAACTCAAAAACAAAAAATGAATACACTGCAGCTTACTATTCTTTAGGTGATGTGGGTTTCTTTTTGTCATTTTTTTTTTCTACCTATTTTTGACCTGTTAATACTTGGAGTAACACACTAATTTCTTCACTATTTACAGAGCTTGGTTGTCACCCAGGCAGGACTTCAAACATGTTCATCTCTATTACATGGGCAATATGGAGATTATTATATATTATAGCAAGATGCATCCAGTTCAGCTCACAGAACGTCTGGCAAGATAAATATGTATATTCTGTATTTCCTGAAATTGTTCTTTATTCTTGAAAAATAAAAACAAATGCAGCCACCATAGCATCTAAAGAATGATAAGCTGCAATATATTACATTTTTGTTTGTGTTTAATTATCTTTCCTGGTGCCTCCATGGCAGCATACCTGTGATAGAGCTCCGCCTCGACTCCTCCTTCAGGACTAGTGAATAGCATAAATTAAAGGCATAGTCCCTCCCCCAACATTCTCCTTTTTTTCCCTCATACCTTCTTGTGCTGGTGAAGAGTAGCAGTATGTCCATACCTCTGCAGTCGGCAGCGTCCACCGGATTTAGCCTTTCCCGTGCGCAGTCCCTGTTTTTGGGCCGCTCACAGCGCTGATAAGACTGGGATCCATGATGAATGCAGTGGAAGTCGCAAAAGGATCAGCTCCCATCTTTGCAGGCTGGTGGTTTCCATTTTATTTTAGGCATATTGTTTTCCTTTTTTTCTTCTTTCCTTCCCTCTCTCCCCTCTCCATCCCTCTCCTTTAAAAAAAATAAAAAATAAAAATGTGCTTATTTTGCGGTGCTCCCTTTAAGGTTTTGTCAGCTTGGTAGGGCAGGGGCCTTATCTGGTTAGGTCTATAAGGTTATTTATTCCCCCGAGGTCGGCGGGGGGGCTACAGGTCCCCTGTATAGGCCGCTCGGCAAGAGTGTGTCCCAAGTACGGCGTTCCGCCGCCGTATTGTGCGATGCGGGGACAGGCTAATGCCGTTTGTATCGCCTCTCTAGGCTGTACAGCGTCGGCTCTACTGCGCATCCGCGGTCATGCGACGCCACGGTGGCCATTTTGGATTCTGGAAAAAGGGCTAGATTTGCCCTTTTTTTCCAGAATCAATTTCCAATGGTGGATTTTGGGATTAGCCCACCCACCTTGAACCTATTTAAGTGCAGATGCAGGGCTAGCTGTCAGCATCTCTTCAGCTGTGTCCTGCTAAGTTTCTCTGACGCTGCTCTGTGGTAGGTACCCTTTTCTCAAAAAAAAAAAAAGTTTATTTTAAAAAAAAAGTGACACATGAAAGCCATAGTTCCTTTTCCTTTCTACTATATTTCCGCAGCTGATCCTTGTGCCCAACTCCGCAATGAGTCATTCATCTCGTAACAAAGATCCTCACACTTCTATTAGGTATGTGACCAACTATACGTGAGCTAATGTTTCGTTGGAGATGGTGTACAGGGCCGCCACCTGGTCTTCTCACCATGCGTTCTTCAGACACTGCCATATTGATCTAGGAGCGCTCAGCGACTGTTGAGTTCGGAAGAAGGACAGTTCAGGCTGCTATGTCCTCTTCTAATTAAACATTTATTGTTAAGCATTATCCCACCCTTGTCAGCTAGTTATTTATCACAGGTATACTGCCATGGAGGCACCAGGAAAACAGAAAATTACTGGTAAGTATGATACAATTTTCCGTTTTCCTGGTGCCCCCATGGCAGCATACCTGTGATAAATAATTAGCTGACATGGGTGGGATAATGCTTATCACAGGTATGCTGCCATGGAGGCACCAGGAAAACAGAAAATTGTATCATACTTACCAGTCATTTTCCTTTCCTGGTGCCTATTCATGGCAGCATACGCTCCCACCCTCGGTATTCTATATTACGGAGAATGTTGGGGAAGGGACTATGCCTTTAATTTATGCTATTCACTAGTCCTGAAGGAGGAGTCGAGGCGGAGCTCTATCACAGGTATGCTGCCATGGATAGGCACCAGGAAAGGAAAATTACTGGGAAGTATGATACAATTTTCTGTTTTTAAATATGTGCACTTCAGCTAATCAACTAACAAACACCTCCCCCTGAAAAAACACGTCAGGATTTCCATCTTCAGATGTTTTGAATTCAGCTATTTACTACAAAGGCTGCCCAAACATGTCACATCCAGCCAGCCTCCAGCAAAACTTTGAGCATGAAATGGGACGAGGCCTGTGAACTGTCATAGAAAATAATTGTAAAATAATAGTTAAAAGTGTACTTTTATTTATATTTTACGGTTCGGTTAAAAGAGAAGCTACAACCAAAGCTCGTTTGGCTGTACTTCTCCTATAGATCACAGGAGTGCAGTTTGTTTTTCACACCTGTGACCCGTTTTCAGCAGAGAGCGGGCTGAAGTCTGCTCTCCGCTGACGTCACCAATGTCAGTCCAGGCTAGGTGTCATCCCAGTCGGGATCCGCTCACATGCCTGGACCGACACCCTGCTCAGCCTCTCAGTAAGTCCCTGAGAGCCTGAGCCAGCCGCTCCCTCCCCCTCCACAGCCCAGCAATCCAATGAACAAGGAGGGGGGAGGGCAGAGAGCTGTGACTGACAGTCACCAACTCTCTGCTCCGGGAGCTGTGAAAACCGAGCGATCGGCAGTGTTCAATCGCTCGGTTCTCAGTGTAGAGGCGTCGGGGGACCGATGCTGCACCCACCTAGGTAAGTATGATTAAAAAAAAACATATGAGAATTTTCACTAATGGATTGACAGGTCATTTTTTTTTTTTTATAAACCCACCAATCAGTTAATGATATGAGGAAAAACTTTTAAATAAGGCCAGTTTTCTTTTTTATAGGCCTCCAAACGACTCCTAAATGTTAGCCTATGGGGTTGATTTACTAAAGGCAATTATGCTGTGCAAGACCATCAACTTCCTGGATGTGACTATTGAAAAAGAGATGAACAGACTATCTACCAAAGTGTACTTTAAACCAACGGACCGGAACAGCTACTTGTCCATCAGAAATGCCCATCATCCATCATGGAATAAAAATATACCAAGGGGGCAGATGTTACGAGTCCAAAGGAACTGCACGAAAATTTCAGACTACCATCAACAAGCACAGGTGTTAAGGAATAAATTTGTGTAGAAAGGATACACAGAGGAATCTCTGGATAAAATGATTCAAGAGGTATCAGAAATCCCAAGAGAATCATGCCTTAAGAAGAAATCTGAAGTCCAGGGTCCTAATAATCAACATCAACTGGGCTTTATATCTAATTACCATAGTCAGTATAAAGATATAGAAGATATCTACAAGAAACATTGGCACATTTTGTGCAGGGATAGACATTTGGGGGAAATTATACCCAATCACCCTAAGTTCATTTACAGACGAGCCCCAAACTTTGGAGATCAAATAGTGAAGAAAATTCTGGATCCTCCGGCTCGACAACAATTTGATTTAAAGGGTTTTTTCTGTTGCAGAAAATGCATATGTTGTAGAACTGTTAGAACCAGTAATATGGGCAAAACCACAATCTGCAACAGGGACGGTGAATCATTTGACATCAAGGAGTTCATCACCTGCAATTCCCCCCATGTTGTCTATCTCATGTGGTGCCCTCCTGGGTTATTATAGGTGGGAAGAACAAAAAGATTGCTTAACCACTTCAATACCAGGCACTTATACACCTTCCTGCCCAAGCCAATTTTGAGCTTTCAGCGCTGTCGCAATTTGAATGACAATTGCCCGGTCATGCTACACTGTACCCAAACAAATTTTTTATCATTTTGTTCCCACAAATAGAGCTTTCTTTCAGTGGTATTTGATTGCCTCTGCGATTTTTATTTTTTGCACAACGAATAAAAAAACAGCGAAAATTTTGAAAAAAACTAAGTTTTTCTTTGTTTCTGTTAATTTTTTTTGTAAATAAGTACCTTTTCTACTTCAATGATGGGCACTGATAAGGCGGCACTGACAGGCACTGATAAGGCGACACTGATGGGCACCGATAGGCGGCACTGATGGGCACTGATATGTGGCACTGGTATGCGGCACTGATGGGCACTCATAGGCGGCACTGATGGGCACTTATGGGTGGCACTAATAGGTGGCACGGATGGGCACTGATAGGTGGGCACTTATGGGCACTGATAGGTGGCACTGATGGACACTGGTGGCTGGCATTGCTGGGCATCACACATTGTGGTCGTGCCATGATGGTGCCAGTCAGTGCCCATTTGTGGGCACTGATTGGCATATGTTTTTTATGTATTTGTACATGTGGATGGCCATGGGGGACTTACCTGGCCATCCACATGCTTGGGGCTTCCCTGGTGGTCCTGGGTGGCATCCTGGTGGTCTAGTGTGGGTATCCGAGGGGGGGCTGCGCTGATAAACAATCAGCGCGAGCCCCCCCTGTCAGGGGAGCCGCCGATCGGCTCTCCTCTACTCGCGTCTGTCAGACGCGAGTGAGGAAGAGCCGATCAACGGCTCTTCCTGTTTACATCGTGATCAGCCGTGATTGGACACGGCTTATCACGTGGTAAAAAGCCTCCGCCGGAGGCTCTTTACCGAGATCAGTGTAGCGGTGTGTCAGACTGACACACCGCTCCACCGATCGCCGCGATGCGTGCCCCCCCGGGCGCGCGGCGGCTGTTATCCTGCAGGACGTCAATAGACGTCCAGTGTGGATAACACAACCACTTCCCGGACGTCAATCTCCTATTGACTGGGCGGGAAGTGGTTAAAGTGCGCATTGCCGAACAACTAGCTCAGTGTTTTTCAACTCCAGCCCTCAAGGCGCCCCAACAGGTCATGTTTTCAGACTTTCCATTGTTTTGCACAGGTGATTTGATCAGTTTCACTGCCTTCGTAACTACCACAGCCGTTTCATCTGAGGGAAATTCTGAAAACATGACCTGTTGGGGTGCCTTGAGGACTGGAGTTGAGAAACACTGACCTAGCTAATATCAGGATAGGTTTTTGTTACCATAGCGTATCATTTCACTTTAGGGAAAAACATAATCAAGACCCGTCTGTTTTACAGTTTTGTGGAATAGATACGATTTACCCGTCTTGAAGAGGTAACAATAGGGTAAGGGATCTATCTCAGAGGGAAACCCGCTGGATTTTCTTGTTGAAATGCTTATCGCCCAGAGGGTTAAACATTGAAGTAGACCTCATCTTCTTTATTAATAATTATTGAATGGCTGCTATAAACTGGAGAGTTGGGACATTAATTTTCCACTTTCTAGGTTTTTGTATTGTCTTTACCATTGCTATTTCTTTATATCCCGGTCTAGAAGTTTCTTATTTACACACAATCACATATCTGAGTGACCTACAATTGTGTTTATGTCACAAGCACTTAGATAGAGTCATTGGGCAATCAAGGTTGCCCGATCTATGTGTATGTATGGTGTGTAATTTATCATGCTGATATTTCTATTGAAAGATGGTGTGCATTATGCGGACGGATTGTACCAGTGAAATTTAGTCGGTATTCTATGATGTACACCAACTTCAATGGGGAGTTATTTTTTTTTGTTTATTGTTATTTGTATTCTCATTTAATTTATTAATGAGATTTGGAGTCATTACACTACACACATTGCCCCTTGAAGTGTGATAGCACCATTTGGGTGGTTCCAGTGTTGTGTGGTGTTTTAGTCAATCTAGATACATTTTTATTAATTATTCTTATTGGAGTTTCATATCTAACATCTGATAATGGGCCAATATTATAATGCTGGTTATTCTCATGACTGTTTAGATGTGCCTACCAGACTGATCATCCATTACTGTGATAGATATGAAGTATGCCGTTTGTAATTAATAGCATCATTTTAATATGTGGTTCTCTTTTAAATGTTTAATTGTTGATTTTATATTCTCTATGCTTTTATTGTTTTATCGTTTTGCCATTCTATAGAATAAGTTGGCACATAGATGAATGTGAGGCTGCTGTGATTGATTGATTGATTACTTGTATAGCGCTACAAATGCGAACTGAATCGCCTCAAGGCGCTTGCATCCAGTGACGTCCTGTTCCATTAGAAGAGGTGGGTCTTAAGTTTTTTTCTGAAAGCTCGATGGTTTTCTTCCATGCGGATATCAGTGGGTAGAGCGTTCCATAGCCACGGTCCTTGGTGATGGAGTGAGCGTACATCAGGCAGCATGTCACATCCATGTTCTGCAGACTGTCGTGCTTTGCGATCATGGGGGGACATGACGTGCATGCATGCGCGGGGGATGACCACTCACGTGATTGGCATGGGGAATCTACAAAGGGAGTGAGAGGGAGCTTGGTAGCCAATCCCATGATTAAGCATACATTGCGAAACATGTCGGGAACGTGGCTACAGATATACTAGCTTTACTGACTAGAGACGCCGCTGCTGTCTAGACAACTTACCGCTACTGTGAGCCGGGAGTCTGGAGTGTGGTGAGATTTTACCATCGTAGCACACACCTCAGGTCCGCCGTGGCCGCTTAGCACCGCAGAGCCAACTAAACACTGATGATTGCTGTGAATTTATTTGAAGCTTATTTTTAACGTATATGTGAGTTTAATGAATGAATTGTTACTGTGATTTCGAATTAAACCGGTGGTACAATTTTACACTATTGGAGCACTTCTTTTGTTTCTATATGTGCAATATCGAGGAATATCACAGTGATTCAGCTGAGATTCGTTTTCTCCATTTGTGGGATCATACACAAGCGATTTAGCCTGACACGAGAGTAAAGGCAAATCCATTTGGTGAATGCGTTTTTCAGAGGGGAGTTGTCACAGCACGGTGGTGTGGTGGAAGATTTTCAGAAATAAGGAATTTTTCTCATCAATGTCATCATTTATGCTATGGACTTTTTATCACTTGTCACGTGGTGTTATTGAGTTTACAGGTGATACTCGAAAATTTGGATATTGTGCAAAAGTTCATTTATTTTACTAATGCAACTTAAAAGGTGAAACTAATATATGAGATAGACTGATTATATGCAAAGCGAGATAGTTCAAGCCGTGATTTGTCATAATTGTGATGATTATGGCTTACAGCTCATGAAAACCCCAAATCCACAATCTCAGAAAATTTGAATATTACATGCAATCAATAAAACAAGGACTGATCATAGAACAATATCGGACCTCTGAAAAGTATAAGCATGAATATGTACTCAGTACTTGGTTTGGGCCCCTTTTGCAGCAATTACCGCCTCAATGCGGTGTGGCATGGAAGCCATCAGCCTGTGGCACTGCGGAGGTGTTATGGAAGACCAGGATGCTTTAATGGCAGCCTTCAGCTCTTCTGCATTGTTCGGTCTCATGTCTCTCATCTTTCTCTTGGCAATGCCCCATAGATTCTCTATGGGGTTCAGGTCATGCGAGTTTGCTGGCTAATCAAGCACAGTAATCCCACGGTCATTGAACCAGGTTTTGGTGCTTTTGGCAGTGTAGGCAGGTGCCAAGTCCTGCTGGAAAATGAAGTCAGCATCCCCATAGAGCTCGTCTGCAGAAGGAAGCATGAAGTGCTCCAAAATCTACAGGTAGAGGGCTGCGTTGACCCTGGACTTAATGAAGCACAGTGGACCAACACCAGCAGATGACATGGCTCCCCAAATCAATACAGACTGTGGAAACTTCACACTGGACTTCAAGCATCTTGCAGTGTGTGCCTCTTCATTCTTCCTCTATACTCTGGGTCCTTGGTTTCCAAATGAGATGCAAGATTTGCTCTAATCAGAAAAGAGGACTTTGGACCACTGAGCAACAGACCAGGTCTGTTTTTCTTTAGCCCAGGTAAGACGCTTCTGATGTTGTTTGTTCAGGAGTGGCTTGACAAGAGGAATACGACATTTGAAGCCCATGTCCAGGATCCGTCTGTGTGTGGTGGCTCTTGATGCACTGACTCCAGCCTCAGTCCACTCCTTGTGAAAGTCCCCAACACTTTTGAATGGCCTTTTCCTGACAATCTTCTCTAGGCTTCGGTCATCCCTGCTGCTTGTGCACCTTTTTCTTCCACACTTTTCCCTTCCACATAACTTTCTAGTAATGTGCTTTGATACAGCACTTTAGGAACATCCAACTTCTTTTGCAATTACCTTTTCAGGCTTTCCCTCCTTATGGAGGGTGTCAATGATGGTTTTCTGTACAACTGTCAGGTCAGCAGTCTTTCCCATGATTGTGATTCCTACTGAACCAGACAGAGACCATTTAAAGGCTCAGGAACCATTTGCAGGTGTTATGGCTTAATTAGCTGATTATAGTGGGACACTTTGAGCCTAGACTATTGCACCTTTTCCCAATATTCTAATTTTCTGAGATTGTGGATTTGGGGTTTTCATGAGCTGTAAGCCATAATCATCACAATTATGACAAATCACAGCTTGAACTATCTTGCTTTGCATGTAATGAGTCTATCTCATATATTAGTTTCACCTTTTAAGTTGCATTAGTGAAATAAATGAACTTTTACATGATATTCAAATTTTTCGAGTATCACCTGTATATGCAATTGTATTATTTCATTATTATTTTAGTTATTTCGTAGCGCTGAAATTTGCTTTTCTCACTCAGATTGTTTTGCGTTAAGTTATTTTCCATTTAAAATTTTCATTCACTAAGTGGCAGCTATAGTTTCTTTCACGTTTTTTTCATTGGCGCAGTGGTGATAGAGGTTATTCAGGGCGCTTATATCCAATATCAACAACACATTGTCAAATTATGCTGTGCAGTTGATCCAGAGCTTAGTAAATATGGTAAAGCTTCACTTTCCAAAGAATACACAATCACATGCAAGGAAAAAAACTGAATATTTGCTTACACACGTTTGTAAAATAGAAATCAGCAGAGCTTCCCCTCATTTCCTAAGATCTGGAGCAACTGCACTTGCACATATTTATTAGTAAATCCACCGCTATGTGTCCATGCACACTATAGGCATTGGTAGAAGCATTTAAAGGCAAGAAACAAAAACAATCACTTGTACGTTCAGGAGAGGAATATTTAGGCAGAAAAAAACTCAAAAATGCGTGTAAAAATACCTAAAGGAGCTTAAACGCTGGACGCATTTAGAGCTTGAGCTTTTTTTCATTCCAGCAGCATAATAAATGAATATTCTGGCCAATGAAATGAATGACTGCCCAAGTGTTTGATGCACTTTTTAGGCTGCTATTTTCCTGCCAGGAGAAAAGGGTTTAAAAGGTCTTCCGAGTGCATGAGGCCTTATACATGCATTAAATAGCCTTTTTATGAATAGTCTGTTCAATTGTCTAAAATTTTTCGTGTGAATTGTGTTTTTCTCCAGCCGTTTACTAACACAAAGGTATTGATGGAAGTGTAATGGTATGGAAATGTATGAAGCATTCAGATAAAGGCCTTTGTTTTAGTTCCTAAGCACAAGGAAATAAGACATTACCATTGATCACAAAATAAACGGACAATGCAGTTGTGCCCTCTGGCACAATGAATATCACTGGCAGAGAAGGACAGGGACGAATCATTGACATTAGCAGGAAGTGTGACAAAGCCTCTTCATGGAATGGGGAGGGAAGGTGGGTAAAATGCAAAACGTGCGGCGTGGATTTGTAGCAAATTAAAATTGTAAGGGCAAATTATATTGCATGCAAACAATATTGATTTCTTACAATTCAAACATGACTAGTTAGTTTGAAGCATTTCAAATAATGTTTTGTTGCAATGAGTTCTGAACACTATTAGATTTTCCTGCAGAATTTTGTCTTCAGATTTACCAAAACCATATAATAGGAGGTCAACCCATAATGCCCTGTACACACGATCGTTTTTTCCGATGAAAAAAGTCCAATGGACTTTTTTCATCGGAAAAAACGATCGTGTGTGGGCCCCATCGGACTTTTTTCCATTGGTGTAAAAAAATAGAACATGTTTTACATTTTTCCGATAGGAAATTCCGATCGTCTATGTGGAACTCCATCGGAGAAAAATCCATGCAAGCTCAGAATCAAGTCGACGCATGCTCAGAAGCATTGAACTTCATTTTTCTCGGCTCGTCGTAGTGTTTTACGTCACCGCGTTTTGGACGGTCGGAATTTAGTCTGACAGTGTGTATGCAAGACTGATGGAAGTCAGCTTCATCGGAATTCCAACGGAAAATTCCATTGGATTTTATTACATCGGAAATCCGATCGTGTGTACAAGGCATACGAGTTTCAATTTGTATGCAATCAGGCAGGCCCTTGCACTACATGGTTTTGGTAAATCTGAAGACAAAAATCTGCAGAAAATCGAATAGTGTGTATGGGGTCTAAAGCTGGCCATACCTGATTCATATTTTTCATGGGGCCAAACAAAAAAAAAGTACCAGATTCCTCCATCCATACAAATGAGGTGGATGAGGGAATCTCCTCTTCCTGGACTGAGGTTGATTTACTATAGAAAAATAGACTGTGCACTTTGCAAAGTGCAGTTTCACTCTGCAAGAGCAATTGCTCAGAGGTTAGTAAATGAGCAGAAGCTCTGCTGATTTCCATCATCCAATAATGTGCAAGCAACAAAGCTTTTTTTTAATTTTCCTTGCATGTGATTGGGTAATCTTTGCAAAGTGAAGCTTTATTTCATTTACTAAGCTCTGGATCAGTTGCACTTGTTGAGTGCAACTGCACTTTGTAAAGTGCGCAGTCTGTTTGCCTTTAGTAAATCACCCCCATTGTATTCTGAAAGCACTCACCACGGTCAAGCACTCACACGATCGGATTTCCATCGGACAAATCGGTGGATTTTTGTCTGAAGGGCGTTGGTCGTGAACTTGTTCTGCATACAGACGGCAGAACTTTTTCAGCCAACATTCACAAAACTACGTGTTTTTTCTGCTCTTTAGCGCCACCCTTTGGGCAACTTCTGCTAATGTTGTCTTATGGTTAGCAGTGGTTCGGAGCATGCGTGTTTGTACTTTGGATTTCAGTCCGATGGACTTGTGTACACACGATCGGATAATCTGACGGAACACATTTGTTGTTGGACAATTTGAGAGCATGACCATCCAACATTTGTTGTCGGAATTTCCGACAACAATTGTTCGATGGAGCATACAGGCGGTCAGATTATCCGACAAAACACATCCATCGGACAATTGTTGTCGGAATATCCAATCGTGTGTACGAGGCTTTAGAATACACTTATCAGAGACTGCTTTCGTTGATCAATGGAAACATTTCTAACATGTTCCCTTAACAGAAGTCAAATAAATAATAAACGTCTGTCTAGCCCTGGAGTCAACACAATGATGAAAATTCTGATGGTCCCTGCAGACAGACCAGACCGGCCTTAGACATTCCAATCGAACAGATTTTTTATCCTAGGGTGACAACATTGCTTTTCCATAGATACAGTACTGCGAGTTAGAGCGGTCATCCTATAACTGCAGGTCCATAGATCATCTATCTCCCCCTTTCCTCATCTCCATAACACAGAGGGGAGGTGTTTTGTAGTCTACAAATGGAAGACCGTTCAGACAGTTTGAGATAATACTCGCGTTAAGCCCCGTCCACACAGGCAGAATGTCAGGTGACATTTGTCAGTTCATAAAAAAAACGGCCAACATTCTGCCCGTGTGTATATCGGTCTGCCCGACAGAAGCCGGCCGTTCGAACATGTCGAACATGCATGCTGGAAAACCAGCAGGCGACCGATTTCTGATTAGCGCTCTCAACCAATGGCAGAGAGCGCTGATCAGAGTGTTTTGTTAAGGGGCCGTCTCCCTGTCAGAGCACAATAGCTCAGCGGGTGAGATCGCTGCAAAAACCTTGCATGGTTAGTACTGCGGCTTCCGACCAGAGTTGACAGTTTTTTTTTTCGTGCAACGCCGTAGTGTGTACCAGGCTTAAAGGGGTTGAAAAGGCTCATGTTTTTTCACCTTAATGTATCCTATGCATTAAGGTGAAAAAATACCTGCCAGTGACCGCCCCCCCATTTTACTTAACTGAGCCTTGGAATGTCCCACACCGGGGACACGCCGTCCCTCTGCCCGGGGTTCTCGGCTCTTGAATAGATAGATAGCAGCGCAGCCATTGGCTCTCACTGTCAATCAAATCCAATGACGCGGTCACCGGGGGGCGGGGCTGAGTCCGACATTCGTGTCTATGGACGCAAATACTGGACTCAGGAGCATGCCCGCAAGGTAACCCCTCGGGAGAGTTCTTCTCTAAGGGGGGTAATCTGATGCGGGGAGGAGGCGCCGAGGGACCCCAGAAGAGGATGTTCGGGGCCACTCTGTGCAAAACGAACTGCACAGTGGAGGTAAGTATAACATGTTTGTTATTTAACCATCTCGCGCCCACCGTACGACTATGTACGGCCGCAAGGTGGCTCTTAAATGCCGGGAGGCTGTCTTTTTACGGCCTCCGCTACTCTGGCCACTGGGGGGGGGGCGCGCGCACGTGCCCGGCGCGTCACTGTAATGCCGATGCGCGTACCTGGCGGCCGCGATGTCCGCCAGGTACCCGCGATCGGTCGGTACACAGACAAGGACGTGGATCTCTGTGTGTAAACACAGAGATCCACGTCCTGTCAGGGAGAGGAGACCGATGCTGTGTCCCTTGTACATAGGGACACAGATCGGTCACCTCCCCCAGTCAGTCCCCTCCCCCCCACAGTAGTAATCACTCCCAGGGCATACATTTAACCCCTTCCTCGCCCCCTAGTGTTGACCCCTTCCCTGCCAGTCACATTTATACAGTAATCAGTGCATATTTATAGCACTGTTCGCTGTATAAATGTGAATGGTCCCAAAATAGTGTCAAAAGTGTCCGCTGTGTCCGCCATAATGTTGCAGTCACAAAAAAAATCACTGATCGCCGCCATTACTAGTAAAAAAAACAAACAATTATAACAATGCCATAAAACTACCCCCTATTTTGTAAACGCTATAACTTTTGCGCAAACCAATCCATAAACGCCGATTGCGATTTCTTTTTTTACCAAAAATATGTAGAAGAATACGTATCGGCCTAAACTGAGGAAAAAAAAATATTTTTTTAAAAAAAAGTTGGGATATTTATTATAGCAAAAATCAAAAAAAATTGTGTTTTTTTTCAAAATTGTCGCCCTTTTTTGTTTATAGCGCAAAAAATAAAAACCGCAGAGATGATCAAATACCACCAAAAGAAAGCTCTATTTGTGCGAAAAAAAGGACGTCAATTTTGTTTGGGAGCTACGTCACACGAACGCGCAATTGTCATTCAAAGCGTGACAGTGCCGAAAGCTGAAATTTCGCCTGGGCAGGAAGGGGGTATATGTGCCCAGTAAGCAAGTGGTTAAAAAAAAAAATACTCATACCTTTAGTATCACTTTAAGGCCGGCCATCAACAGTTTTTGCTGAACCGGCCGAGATTCAAACCATGTATGGGCAAGCTGAATGTACCAAGTTGATCGATCAATCAACTTTGGTACAACCAGCCTGCCAGATTCTGCATGCGATCATCACTAGCAGTTGAAATAGCCGCTAGCAATAATAACTGTCCTCTCCTGGCAATGAGGGCTTCCCCCTTCCCCTTGCTGAGAGAATACTTTCCAGCAAACCATGTATTGGCCTGCAATCAGTTACTATAATGAGCTTAATGTGATGACCCTGTGCAAGAACAATAAATCTGAGAAGATTTTGTTTTCTTTTGGGTTGGGAATGGGGGGAACTGTATTTGCAGTGTTATCAGAGTTCTACTACCAATAATAATCATTAGTAGTTTACAGTAAACCAAGTGACAAAAGTTGCTTTCTGGTTTGCCATTTCCACCATGTTGTAAAATATTTCACCCAATATTTTCATTAGCAGCAAATAACAATTGCATTGTAACACAACATGACAGCATTTCAAAAATATTCTTTATTGTAACTTATGCACAATGGAAAATGGGCTTAGTACAAATACTGCAGATCTAAAAAGGCACAATAGCACAGGTCAGTCCAAAGGAGGATTCACCTCATGCAGTAGTACAAGACACTGGTAAAAGTTTAAAGTTGAACTCTGGGCACAAAAACATTCTTTTAAATGTAATCCTCAATAGCCATTAAGAAATGCCTTTGCAAAACAGATATTACCTTGTAAAAGTAGCAGGGACAGCATCACTGGGCTGTACATAGCCTGTGCAGAGACCCAGCAGGTCCACCCACAAAAGGGGGGTGGATGCAAGACCAGTCACTCTGCACATGAAGATAGAGCAGCAGTGAGCAGTCTTTCTTACAGGAAGTTCCTGCACAAAGATTCATGCTGGATTATTACACAGATCTAGAAAAAAATTACACAAAAAACACTAGTAAGCATATGCAAGCCGCGTGTATCTAGACCAGTGTTTCTCAACTCCAGTCCTCAAGGCGCCCCAACAGGTCATATTTTCAGGCCTTCCATTATTTTGCACAGGTGATTTGATCAGTTTCACTGCCTTAGTAATTACCACAGCCGTTTCATCTGAGGGAAATCCTGAAAACATGACCAGTTGGGGCGCCTTGAGGACCGGAGTTGAGAAACACTGATCTAGACAATAACTGTTTATCCCAGAGTTCAGCTTTATCATTACATTTTGTAATACCACAAAGACCCACAGATCCTGCTTCACAAAAATAACTATGTAATGTAGGTTGTGTCCTCTGTGTTAAAAAGGTCTTCCTGGGTAAGCTAAAACGTGTCCCTTTGCTAAACACCCTTCAGTATAGTAGCATGCCCCCCCCCAGCACTACTACCTACAGTAGTGGGATAAGTTTACCATTACTTGGCTCCAAATTGTGAAATAAAAGAACACTCATACAGGCTAATCGAATAAGGCAGTACAAGAGAAAAAACAATGTCCTTGTTGCAATGATCCACAGCACTGCATTCGTTTACTATAGTAAGATCAGGTAAGGGATGATTTCTGATTGGCTCCTATGACTAAAGCTGGCCATACACTATGCAAATGTTGGCCAGGCCTTAATGAACCGGTGGAAATCCACATCCCTCTTAGATTGTAAGCTCTAATGAGCTGGGACCTCTGATTCCTCCTGTATAGAATTGTATTGTAACTGTACTGTCTGCCCTAACATTGTAAAGCGCGGCACAAACTTTTGGCGCTATATAAATCCTTTATAATAATAATTGTGGGTGACCCTGTTGCCATCTTCCTGCCCAACACGCTTTGACTGAAAAATCAAAGCTTTATGGAAAATCTTCAATTCAACAGTGTCTGCATCCAATCAGAAACAACGTCTGTTCAGGTATTCTGACAGTGGTTGGTGTCCAATCAGCGACAGCGACTGTTCAGGTATTCTGACAGTGGTTGGTGTCCAATCAGCGACAGCGACTGTTCAGGTATTCTGACAGTGGTTGGTGTCCAATCAGCGACAGCGACTGTTCAGGTATTCTGACAGTGGTTGGTGTCCAATCAGCGACAGCGACTGTTCAGGTATTCTGACAGTGGTTGGTGTCCAATCAGCGACAGCGACTGTTCAGGTATTCTGACAGTGGTTGGTGTCCAATCAGCGACAGCGACTGTTCAGGTATTCTGACAGTGGTTGGTGTCCAATCAGCGACAGCGACTGTTCAGGTATTCTGACAGTGGTTGGTGTCCAATCAGCGACAGCGACTGTTCAGGTATTCTGACAGCCGCTGGTGCCAGCGGTTAAAATTCAACAGCTACAGTGGGAGACTCATCCATCCGTGCCTTATAGCATTGTTGGAGGAATCTGTTAGATTTAACAACATCCTTCATGCAACGATCCACAGAACTGAATTTGTTTACTATATAAGGATCAGGTATGGAATGAGTTCTGATTGACTAAAACTAGCCAAACATTATGCAAATTTCTGCTGGACCTTGATGCGTTGGTCGAAATCCACATTGTGGATGACCCTGTTAATATCCTCCTGCTAGGTGTCCTTCTAATGAGAAAATCAAAAAAGCTGGATAAAAAGTTTAAAATAAACAGTGACTGCATCCAATCAGTTCCAGGCACTGTTTGGTTATTCTGACAGGCATTGCATCCAATCAGTTCCAGCCACTGTTCAAGTATTCTGACAGCCACTGGTGCCAGCTGGTAAAATACAACAGCTACAGCGGGAGACTCATCTATCCGTACCGTATAACGTGGATGGAGGAATCTGTTAGATTTTACAACCCCCTTCATGCAATGTCCCACAGAACCAAATTAGTTTACTATATAAGGATCAAGTAGGGGGTGATTTTTGATGGACTAAAGCTAGTCATACACTATGCGTATTTCAGTTAGACCTTGATGAGTTGGTCGAAATCCACATTGTGGGTGACGCTGTTGATGTCCTTCTAATGAGAACATCAAAAAAGCTGGATGGAAAGTTTCAGATAAACAGTGGCTGCATCCAATCAGTTCCAGGCACTGTTTGGTTATTCTGACAGCTGTTGCATCCAATCAGTTCCAGGCACTGTTCAGGTATTCTGACAGCTGTTGCATCAAAACTGTTCCAGCCACAGTTTGGGTATTCTGACAGCCGTTGCATCCAATCAGTTCCAGCAACTGTTCAGGTATTCTGACAGTGGTTGGTGTCTAATCAGAGACAGCAGCTGTTCAGGTATTCTGACAGCCGCTGGTGCCAGCGGTTAAAATTCTCCTCTAGCGGGAGACTCATCCATCCATGCCTTATAGCATGGATAGAGAAATTTTTTGATTTAACAACATCCTTGTGCAATGACCCACAGAACCAAATCAGTTTACTATATTAGGATCAGGTCAGGGATGATTTCTAAATGACTAATGCTAGCCAAACACTATTCAAATTTCAGCCCGACCTTGATGAGCTAGTCGAAATCCACATTGTGAGCGACTCTGTTGAGATCCTCCTGCTAGATGTCCTTCTAATAATAAAATCAACAAAAGCTGGGCAGACAGTTTTAGATAAACAGTGACTGCATCCAATCAGTTCCAGCCACTGTTCGTGTGTTCTGACAGCTGCTGCATCCAATCAGTTCCAGCCACTGTTCGGGTGTTCTGACAGCCGTTGCATCAAATCAGTTCCAGCCACTGTTCAGGTGTTCTGACAGCCATTGCATCCAATCATTTCCAGCCACTGTTCGGGTATTCTGACAGCCGTTGCATTCAATCAGTTCCAGACACTGTTCGGGTGTTCTGACAGCCGTTGCATCCAATCAGTTCCAGACACTGTTCAGGTGTTCTGACAGCCATTGCATCCAATCATTTCCAGCCACTGTTCGGGTATTCTGACAGCCGTTGCATTTAATCAGTTCCAGAGACTGTTCAGGTATTCTGACAGCCGTTGCATCCAATCAGTTCCAGCCACTGTTCAAGTATTCTGACAGCAGTTGGTGTCGGCTGTCAGAATGCAATAGTTGCAGCAGACATTTCATCCATCTGCGCCATATAGCGTGGATAGAGGAATCTGCCTGATTTTTTTGCTGACAGAAACAAAATCTGTGTATGGCCAGCCTTACTGCATTTTGTACATCATATCTGCTGTTGTACTGCTTTATTGCATAAGAAAGATAGTGCTTTTTTACTTCATCTTCAAGGACAGGTTGTGATAGAGATCACCATACAGTACAATCAGAATAATAACTAAATATTTATATTCTATCAAATAATAACACATCTTATATATATATATATATATATATATATATATTTAGAAAATAGGTTATGCCACATACATTGGCAATTGTTAATTTTGAAAACCTTTCCATAGCCTCACAGTACGTACTATGCAGCAAAAACTTACAGGTAGTATAGAAAGGACACATTACAATGCCTCATCAATTACTCCTAGCCATATCAAAGCACTGAAAGCTTTTGTTCCCAGTTCAAGGAGCGTGGAAACCTCTCACTTGTTTGCACTGAAATTATGAGAAAGGAAACTGACATCAAGGGCATTGTTGTAGCATAAGAAGTACCAGACTCCCTGTCGCTTTCATCTTTAGCAGTTAAACACCTATTTACAATAAAATTATACTTTACGTCAATCTCACATGAAAATCCCTGAATAAATACAAATTCATACAAATACAAAACGATAAACCAAAATTAGATCATACAATTTAAACTATACAGTAGATAAGGTTATTTAGATACATCGTATAAACATCAACTGTACATAAATCCCTGCTCACCCCTGCAGTATATGCGATATAGAGGATCACAGAGAACTCCTACTTAAACGTTCTTGGTTTCTGATAATATATTGTGTTAGAACCTCTGCCATGCTTTAATTTTGCTGTCTTTGTTTTTTGTTTTCTCACTTCATGTCCAGTGAGCATCAGGACAGACAATGAGTGTTAATCTCCCCTGTGGGAACACAGACAGTAATAAAACCTCATAGCCATTCTAAAACCTTGCCTACTCTGCTAAAACAGCATTTCAATTGTTGTCTCTGTCCCCATTATGCAAATTTTCCCTCAATTCCAATCAGGTGTCTGTCACTGAGACCAGAAGCAAGGAGAAGTCTCTTCAGTGTAGCTCAGACAGCAGTCAAAACATTACAGAGGTTCTAACTCTTTCTTAGTTTATTTAAAAAAAAGTTGTGCATGGAATTCCAACCAAAAGGGCTGTACTTTGTGTTTGTGATCTTCCACTGGGCAACATGATGGTATTCCTTCTTCCCACAGCTCTTAGATATTTTATTAAAGTTGTTTTAACCTGCAGCGCTACCTATTGGTGAATTCAGGTTATGTGTAGTGACAATACAATGACCTCATGTGAGAACCTTTGCATTCCCTGGTTCAACTTTAGGCTGGCAAGTGCACTTTATTTAAAAGGAGGACTGGGTTAAGGGTGTAAAGACCTGTGTGTGTATATATTGGCAGGGGACTTTAGTCAAATAGGGAATTTCTATATATATATTTTTTTAATTCTATTCAACTGGATTTTTCAGAATCAAAAATTTGGATGTGGTCATTGCTGAATTGTTTTTGAAGGAGTAAGATCCAGGGCTATCACTATCAGTAGTAAGTGGGTCAGTAAAGTAAGAACACTAAAGTGGTCATAGATTTTTTCCTGCAAATATGGGTTGACTCTGTTGATGGGGGAAAACCTCCAGCTGAGCTAATGTGTTCTCCCAGGGGTGTGTGTGGGGGGGGGGGGGGGAGTTCCCAGCTGGGAGAACACAGTGATTATTGTTAGGGGCTAGCC
The DNA here is from genome assembly GCA_029206835.1 of Rana muscosa. Classification (NCBI taxonomy): domain Eukaryota; kingdom Metazoa; phylum Chordata; class Amphibia; order Anura; family Ranidae; genus Rana; species Rana muscosa. The sequence continues at coordinate 1,070,251,675 of CM055122.1, read as the reverse complement.
GCTTGCAATAGTGGCATTAAAAATCCAACATGCTGGTTGTATCCAAGTTTCTAGATCAATCAATTTGGGTACATTCAGCCTGCCCATACATGGTTCGGCTGGTTCAGCAGGGCCTGGCCGAGATTCAAACCATCTATGGCTGGCTTAAAGTGGTTGTAAACCATTGGGTTTAGGAAAAAAAAATATGCCTATACTTACCTTCTCTGTGCAATAGTTTTGCACAGAGCAGCCCTGATCCTCTTCTGGGGTCCCCCACCGGTGCTCCAAGTCCCTTCTCTTCATCAGGTATCCCCACAGAAAGCCGCTTTCCCTGGGGACACCCATGCGGGCTCGCTCCCGAGTCCAGCTGCTGCGTCCATTGACACAGACAGCAGGACTTGGCCCCGCCCCCCCACGTCACAGGATTTGATTTGCAGCAGCGGGAGCCAAAAAGGGGGTGTCTGGGGGGGGAGAGCTGCATCACAGGTTTTTCACCCTAATGCATAGACTGCATTAAGGTGCAAAACCTTAAAGCTTTAGAACTACTTTAATGGTAGCCATACATGTTTAGATTTATTTTATTCAGCCCCATGGAAATCTTGTCAGCTTATAAAATTCAGTGTTGACTGCGTGTGGTGTACGCATGTCAGTTACGTTGTTCTCAGCTCTCACTGAGGGTGACAGTGCTGCTTCTCCATATAATACAGAACAGTGGGTGTTGTCACCCTAGGACAAGAAGTGTGTTACTGGCAGAATCACCAGGTTAAAAAGGTTAAGGAAAATGCCAGGAAAAAAAAGAAAACGCATGCATCTACATCTGAAAACTAAGTATATATGATTTTTTTTCCTTGTGTTTAGATATATACACTTATTCCAAGTCCTGAGATTTTAGTAATGCGACTGAGCTACTAAAAACCACCCATGTAGCCCTAGGCTGACCCTGTATATTGGTTCTGGGTCAGTGACACATTAAGTTGTGAATCAAGGATAAGGGCTCTAAAGTATGCACCTTCAAAAACAGGTCAGCTATGACAGCACTCCATATTTCTATCCTTTCCCTTTAAAGTAAGCTTATCAGTAAAATAAAATCCCAGATAGTCAACCTAAAACAGAAGAGAGTGAATAATCACGTTTCCTGCTGTCCGCACTGCCAGAACACCTCTATGAGTGAAAACCTACCTAGAAAAGGCCTCTGGGAAACTGACTATTCCAAGAGTGGTGGTGTCCCCCGCAGTGCTCAGTAGTTCCTCATACCGATCCTATTGTCGCTACAGGACGCAGAGGTTACCAGGAGGGACCAGTAAGTGCTTCAGGGGGCCAAGAAGACCAAGATTCCAGGAAGTATTGGTTTTTCAGCAGATGATATCTCTTAACTAGAGTGAAGTTCTGGCAGCACGGGATGTAGGTTTGCAGGTTGACCTGTTTGGATTTTTTTTTACTGATAGGTCAAGGCTATATCTCCAAAGCTGATATTTTTTTTTTTACCAGATGGATGCTGGTGTGTCACAGACCCCAGTGGCTGTTAATATCTATCTTAGAAGAGGAGAGGTTGTTCCGCTGTATTTCTCAGTGTGCCCCACATTTTAGGAAATCCCAATAAAAGAGAAAAAGCTGGGAGTTGGCACTGGACAGCAGCACAGTGATCTCGCCACTAAAGACCTGGATAGTTATGGGCACCCAGTGTAGGCTGAGACATGTCAACGTACACAAGACTGAAATGCCAGCTTTGGATGGGCCTAGTATTTAAAAATGATACCATTAAAGCCCCGTACACATGATCGGATAACCTATGGATTTTCATCCGATGGATTTTTCCATCGGATATCCGATGAAACTGTTTTCCATCAGTCTTGCCCACACACCATCAGTCAAAAAACCGACCGTTCCAAACGCGGTGACGTAAAACACTCCGATGAGCCGAGAAAAATGAAGTTTAATGCTTCTGAGCATGCGTCGACTTGATTCTGAGCATGCGTGGGTTTTTGATCCGATGGACTTGCCCATAGACGATCGGAAATTCCCATCGGTTTTTTATCCATCTGAAAATTTTAAAACAAGTTCTATTTTTTACAACCGATGGAAAAAAGACCGATAGGTACCATACACGATCGGTTGGTCTGATGAAAACCATCCATCGGACGGTTTTCATCAGTCAAACCGATCGTGTGTATGGGGCTTAACAGTTCAGTAGAAAGTGTAGCGTGTGAATATATTTACAAAATAAAAGAGCGCGGTATATAAAACTACGCTACGCTAAAACTGTAAACAGAAAAACAAACAGCCCATACTAGTTACCGGTATATATAATAGTATCATTAAATGGATTCCTTTCAGTTTTATGTTGCCATATCTGTGCGAGTTTGCACTGTAATGATTATTCAATGTTTTTTGTTTGTCTTTTTATCTATATTCCCCCAACCTTTTTATAAAACTTCTTCAAAACCCCTGGGTGCAGCTGTCATTAGTATTATTAATTATTAATCGAATGGTTGTGGATGTATGACGTATAAACTCTATTCTCCTCTATGGTGAACTAGTCACATACTGTAGGTCAGGGGTAGGCAACCTGGGGCTCTCCAGCTGTTGTGGAACTGCATTTCCCATGAGGCATTGCGAGGCTGGCAGTTACAATTACTCCCTGAGGCATGATGGGACTTGTAGTTCTGCAACAGCTGGAGGGCCCCAGGTTGCCTACCCCTGCTGTAGGTGGCCTAAAACTGGTAGGGGCTCATTTTTACTGGGTATGTATGAGGCCCTCTATTCATCATAGAGACATTCCTAGAGATATATTGAGGCATTAAAGCTTTGTCTTCAATGGTGTTCATTGTGCAAGCATGCAGTGCTGTTAAAGTTACTAAACTGGCAATACGATGTAATAGTGGGCACCTTGGTGTGCCTCGCCTTTCTTCTGGAGTTTTAGTCAGAATACAAACTTGAACTAGGAGGGTGGCTCTTGAGTCTGTTTTCCCACTCATGCCACCTTATTATTAGGTGAGGCCATCTATAAAAAAAAGCTGGATCAATAGAGTGTCATTGGTTTTCGGGCCTCAAGGGCACTTCAAATAAGATGGCACCTATATGCAGGTAATTTCCCACTATTGTATGTAAAGTGCCAGTTTTGTAAGTTCAACCGCATTGCATGCACACAGTTTCTGCTGATAAGGGTTATATATACCGGTAATACTCTTGTGCGTTTGTACAGCCAAGCAATTGCTTTTATCCACACTTTGAGTAAAAGATGATAGTTTTACAGGCTAGTGTATAAAATTTTATATTGACATACTGGGTTTGATTTACTAAAACTGGAGTGTGCAAAAATTGGTGCAAATGTGCATGGTAGTCAATCAGCTTCTAACTTCAGCTTGTTCAATAAAGCTTTGACAAAAAAAAAAACTGGAAGCTGATTGGTTTCTATGCAGAGCTGCACCTTCTTTTGCACTCTCCAGTTTTAGTAAATAACCCCCACTGTTGGGCATGGAGGTTAAAATGCAACATGTCAGAAAGGGGTGGCTAGATCATTTTAATTTCTTTCTTTTTGTGGTAAGTAATCTACAAAAATAAATCTACAAAGTTAATTTAAAAAATCTTAATATTGATCAAAGAAACCTGAGCTTCATATTGACACCTTCTAAGGAAGCAAGAATGTTTGCCAGCACTTATATATATATATAGTAGTCATTAAAAGAAGTATTACTCATACATCATTACACCTACAGTACACTATGCACTGGAATGGCTGAAGCAACATAACTATTGTAATTTTACTAAACTAGCTGAAAAAATGATAATGCATTGTATGTGGTATGATATGACTCTGCAGAGGAACATATTTCCAAGACACTACATAGTGGTTAGACATGCTGCAGGATCTGAAGTTTCTAGGTAAGTGTATAGATATGCACACACGCATTATACAGGGTTGCATGTAGTCAGTGCATATTCCCAGCATCATTGTTATCTCGAGGGACCCAAATATACAAATTGGGGAAAAAAAAATGCAACTTGGACAATCCACTTTTCTCCCTGAGAAGGATCAGCTAGGGGTGTCTGACATGAATGCACACAGCAATAATCTGAATGTTTTGGATATCCTATGACCTATTCTCTATTACAGTTTGTAGATCTAGTATCAGCTACAAAGGAGAAGCTATCTATATTGAATGTGTTTAGTAATAGAATTCACAGAAATATAAAATATTATAGATGCATTGCACAGTATGTACAGACTTAGGGGGGGAAGCCAATACACTAACAACATGGAAGGATGTCTAAATATGTCACGTGTTTATTCTTTTATTCTATCACCTGCACCTGTGTACCTTTCCCTAGAACTCACCAGATGCAGCATATATTATTACAGCTTTATTAACGAGTGCCATTTCTTCGCGCTGACAATACTCGCAAGCTGGGCTTCTAACAAACATGCTTGAGAAATTTCCAGGCATGCACCAGAAAATCAAAATCATGCCAGGCTCTTGTTAAGGCATGTTCTACCTGAAGGAACGCACAATTTTACTACTTAAGGTTCTTATGGACAGTAATAATACTTTTGCTGCTTAACTTTTTCTTGAGCTACTCTGTTTTGTGTGATAGTATTATTTTGAATTCACAGTTGTGTTCCCTAGAGAAAGTTGAATGCAAAGTATTGTAACTCTGGTTGGAGTAGCATTATTTGTGTGCATATGTACGCTATAGGCTGTTTTTGCTGATGATGATTATGATGATAAGAAAGAAAAGTGGTTCTAAAGTCAAAAGGTTCTTAACCCTAATGCATTCAGGTAAAAAAACCTTCCAAAACTCGTTTCTAACCCCCTGTTCCCTAAACACCCACCTGAGTCCTCTGACGATCCAACGATGGCCTCGTCTGCAGCGGCGCTGCTCCTTCTTCCTGGTCTCACAGGAGACTCTGAAAGCAGCAGGAACCATAGGGTCCTGCTCGTGTCAGTCAAATCCTGTGAGGAGGGAGCTAGGGGGGGCACACATTCTGGCTTGGGAGCATGCCCACATGGGTTCCCCCATAGCACATAGCTTGCTGAGGGGGCACCCGCAGGAAGAAGGAGCACAAAATGCCGGCAAAGGACTGCAGAAGAAGTGGTATGGGGCCACCCTGTCCAATATCGTTGCACATAGCCGGTAGGTATAGCATCCTTTTTATTTAAAGCCCCAAAAAATTTCAATATTACTTTATTGGTACTGAATGAAGTGATCCATTCAACCAAGGCTGGAATCTATTAGCTTAGGTAAAGTAGTAAATGAGATTAACTATGCATAATTGTACCTATTAATGCTTGTGCACCTTATGAAAATCATGTTTCTGGATATAGTGCGTACCCTTGCTCCTCATATAGGCAGGCTGTGCTTCCTGCTTAGTTGTGCCCAGTAGTGTTTGTATTTTATTCTTACTATCCCTAAATGTGAGTCTATTAGTCTGCTCTGACTGAATGGAAACAGCCGACTTTCTTTGTGGCTTACTGATTTTATTACAGCACTTGGCCATCAAAGTTGCTAATCAGCCAGTAAAGGAAGAATTTTTAAAATTTTAAAATAAAATAAAGCTGTTAAAACACAGAAAAACATACAATAAATTGCAAAAAACATATAAAAATGATCTTCATGTAAACCTTTAAATGTGTACACACTGAAAAACAATAGCTTCCCTTTAAAGATAGCTATTGTTTCTAAAATTCTTATACATAACCTATAGGAGCTGAATGCAAAGATAATATTTCAAGGGCAACCTATTAATCAGGTGATGTACTAAGCCAGTGAATGGTAACACAGCATAATGCCAGTACGTAGAATGGACTTTTTCTATATTTGTGTGCAATGCCATCATTGTGAAAGGTAAGAAAAAAAGAGGAGACATCTGGTACAGATCACAGAAAGTGGGACAATAATGGGCCATGGCTTTTTAAAAATGTAGTTCCATCAAGAAGAGGCGTAGGTTCTATGTTCTTCTACTGTAGTAATGGTGTTCATGGCAGACCAGGCAGGCACAGACATGACCTTTGACTGCAGACTAGTATATTAATTCTATCCATAAAAGATGCTTGCTTCTTGTCGCAACTCTTGCTGGTCCACACATACACCCTGATGTATATTGTTACTGGAAATTACTGCTGGAGATTTTGCAGGCTTAAATTTCTGCTTGTATTCAGCATCATCTTCTGTAGGCATAGGGATATCTGTATACATTCTGCATTCTTCTTATAGTGCCTAGAAGGCAGTAGCAGGAGTAGGTCCTCTGGTTTTTTCTGGGTTCACTGTAGCAGCTTTGTTTAGAGAGTCATATGCGCAATATCCTTCCTCTCCTTAACATGATAGAAAAATAAGTTAGTGCTTTAATTTGTGTTCATGTTTTATGTTATGTTATATGTTCATTTAAACAGAAGAGGAAGCTCAGGAAGAATATGGTCATGAACATTTCAGTAAAACTGACCAAGAAGACTAACTAAAAATAGAATTTATTTTCCGATCATCTGGTTTGCTGTGAACATTTAGCCTTTTGCTTTGTGCATGCGGTGCTGTAAGAAAGTATTTGCCCCTTGCTGATTCAAATTTGTATTGTTTTTTTTGGATATTTATCATACTTAAATGATTTAGATCATCAAAAAATTGTAATATTACACTTGCCACACCCAGGCCTAATTACTGCCAGAAAAAAGTCAGGGAACGCACTGACACCTTTGCAGCCATGGTGCTATATGCTGGGTGTTCAGTGTGTCCCTTTACCTCTAAGGAGGGGTGGGGCTCCCTCCAGCCTATCATTTATCCCATCAGAATGCATTTACCTCCACTGTGGAGCCTCTTATAAGTTAGAGGTAGGACTACAGGTGACAGGGTGCCTTGCCGGGGCCTGTAGCTTACGCATGTACAGTATCTCACAAAGGTGAGTACACCCCTCACATTTTTTTAAAATATTTTATTATATCTTTTCATGTGACAACACTGAAGAAATTACACTTTGCTACAATGTAAAGTAGTGAGTGTACAGCTTGTATAACAGTGTACATTTGCTGTCCCCTCAAAATAACTCAACACACAGCCATTAACGTCTAAACCGCTGGCAACAAAAGTGAGTACACCCCTAAGTGAAAATGTCCAAAATTAGGCCCAATTAGCCATTTTCCCTCCCAGGTGTCATGTGACTTGTTAGTGTTATAAGGTCTCAGGTGTGAATGGGGAGCAGGTGTGGTAAATTTGGTGTTATGGCTCTCACTCTCTGATACTGGTCACTGGAAGTTCAACATGGCACCTCATGGCAAAGAACTCTCTGAGGATCTGAAAAAACATCTTGATTATTCCCAAGATTTTTGGACAAATATTCTTTGGACTGATGCGACAAAAGTTGAACTGTTTGGAAGGTGTGTGTCATGTTATATCTGGTGTAAAACTAACACAGCACTTCATAAAAAGAACATCATACCAGCATCCAAACATGGTGGTGGTAGTGTGATGGTCTGGGGCTGCTTTGCAGCTTCGGGACCTAGACGATTGGCATAATTGATGAAACCATGAATTCTGCGCTCTACCAGAGAATCCTGAAGGAGAATGTCCTGTTTGTGATCTCAAGCGCACTAGGGTATGCAGCAGGACAATGATCAGTAAGTCCACCTCTGAATGGCTCAAAATAACACAAAATTACGTTTTTGGAGTGGCCTAGTCAAAGTCTGGACCTAAATCCAATTGAATAGAGAATCCGAAAATTGTGGAGGCAATATGGACTTTAATGGTACAGTAGAGACTTACACAGTAAGGTTACAAAAATATAAAATTATTATACAAAAACATACATCATTTAAACCATAAATGAGTAGATACTAGACACCGGATGCTACTAAATAGGGAGCACCCACTTCTCTGACGCAATCTGGGAGAAATAGATATCAAACAAGTTCCGCGATAGTGAACACAGAGACAATTCTTCCAGTTGAAAACTCTACATGTTTCGTGGTTGCCCACTTCCTCAGGAGTATACTTTGTCAGAGAATGTTCTACAAAAGGAACACAAATAAGCCAAAATATACAGTGATTGTAATTAGATAACAGACACAAAACAAGTGTCTGTTATCTGATTACAATCACTGTATATTTTTGCTTATTTGTGTTTCTTTTGTAGATCATTCTCTGACAAAGTACAGTATACTCCTGAGGAAGCGGGCAACCGCGAAACATGTATAGTTTGCAACTGGGAGAATTGTCTCCGTGTTCACTATCGCAGAACTTGTTTGATATCTATTTCTCCCAGATTGCATCAGAGAAGTGGGTGCTCCTTATTTAGTAGCATTCGGTGTCTAGTATCTACTCATTCATGGTTTTAATGATGTATATTTTTGTATAATAAATTTATATTTTTGTAACCTTACTGTGTAAGTCTATACTGTACCATGAAAGTCCATATTGCCTCCACAATTTTCGAATTCTCCATTTAGTTATAGGACGAAGGTACATTATTTATTTTTTATCAAGTAGCTTTCCATATATCTAAATCCAATTGAGTTGCTGTGGTATGACCTTAAACAGACCGTTCATGCTTAAAATGTGGCTGAAAAAATTCTGCAAAGAAGAGTGGGCCAAATATCCTCCACAGCTATGTGAAAGACTCATTGCCAGTTATCGCAAATGCTTTATTGCAGTTGTTGTCGCCAAGGGTGGCACAACCAGTTATTAGGTTTAGGCGGCAATTACTTTTTCACATAGGGCCTGGTAGGTTTGGACATTTTTTTTCTCTTAATAAATTAAATCATTTATAAACTGAATTTGTATTTACTCAGGTTATCTTTGTGTAATATTAAAATTACAGATGATCTGAATAATTTAATGGTGACAAATATGCAGAAAAAGAAAATATCAGGAAGGGGGGAAATACTTTTTCACAACACTGTATCTAATGGCCAAACTCCAGGAAGAGTCACATACTACAATGTTTGGATACCATTCTAAATTTTACATGCATAGCCATATTTACCCGCAACAAATGCAGCCATGTAACAAGGTTACAAATGAGCAATACAATACCATTGTATTTTGATTACACCCAGAAATCTTCAGCATCTGACTTACCAAAAGATTCCAGCTTTTCTGATGCAATTTTACTGATCTCTTCATTGTCTGACTGACAGAGTGTAACATATGTAATACTCTCTGGAGCCTAAAATAAAAGCAATATATAAATACTTTTTTTTTTTTATAATAATTTGCTTTGGTCATATTTTTTTTTTAAAAGAGCTCATTAGTGTGCAACAGGAAGACATCAAGTGTAAGTTTCAAAACACATAAAAAAATAAAAAAATAAATAAATTAAAAAAAAGACAGCAACCTCCACAATGTATCAGCAAAAGCAAGTTCTCCCTCCTAAAACATTCATCAGCTATATACTGTACAGTCATTTTTCACTGCAGCTCAACTTCTGTATGCTTCCTTACCCAGTAAAGTGTATATGCTGTACAGTAACTGGTCAGTTCAACAAGCAGTATGAAGACATGGGTCGTGTCAGGGGCATTGCTAGTTGGCAAAAAGGCCAGGGGCTTCAGCTCGAAGTCACAGGACAGGACACAGGACAGGAGAGCCGCCGAGTGGGGATCTTCTCACAATGACGCGGCGGCCGCATTGTAATTCCCACCTTCTGGAGCCTGCAGCGCCTATGATGGACGTCCCACGGTCCCGGCATTGGACCAGTGGGACATCCATCATAGGCGAGGCAGGCTCCAAGAAGGTGGGACCTGCTATGTCACTTGACCGAGCTCGGGGTCAGATCGGTCCCCGCTCGGTGGCGGCGCTCGGGGCTAATAACAGAATTCTGCATGCCCGAGACCCGGGGCTTTTTGGGGACCCACTCTGGGCTCCAGCCCCCCTCAGTCCCTCTCCCAACGCCACTGGGTCATGTGCTGTAGTTTTAGCCTGCTTCCCTTGTTAGACATTTCAGTTATACCTCTAGTAGTTTACAACCAAATGCCAATGTTAACTGTGAGGTCAAGATTCATGCTTTCTGCCAATTTAAGAACACTTGTACCTCTCCAGTTGCCTACTCCACCACTCTTTGAGGCTAGCTGCAAGGGTTTGAGGCTTGCTGTATTTTTGGCAGATACGACAGTGCTTGTTTATAAGAATGTCACTCTGCTTGTCTTACAATCACAATCTCGATCTATAGCTAGCCTAAGGCTAGCCATACATGGACCGGTGGAATTTTGATCAGTGTGTGGGCTCCCCCCCTTGATAGAAGTCAATTGTTTAACTGACTATTGTTGACATGTTTGAAATGTTTTAGTTGCTCAGCAGCTGCAGCTAATGATCAGTGTGTTATGAAAGTGGTGGGTACCGCTGTCCCGGTGAGGGGATTCCTCCATCCGCCTTGTTTTTGAGATAGAGAAACCCATTAAGTTTTTTTCCTTCAGCCATCTGGTGATGAAAAAAAAATGTTTTCTGATCCATGTACACTATGCCACCTAAGAAATTACACAGGCAGTGTCGTGCCAAATGAGGCCAGGTGGCCCTGGTGGGCAAAACAGTAAGCTGGTACCTTTTACTATATACATAAGAGTGTGTTAAAGTTCATAAACAACATGATGTGAAGGTAGCTGAGAGCGGCCTCTGGAGGTCCCACTGTCCTTGGTCATGGCCAGTGTTGGCTATACTGATATTAATAAATGAACTGCTATTACTGTAGATACAGCATGAACCTAGTATTACTGCAGCTAGCAGCTATTATTTGTGCACATTTTCCCTTTTATCCTCATATGCTAAATAAAAAACACTATGGTTCCCATCACACTTTTACACCAAAGTAATTCAATCTGATTGGTGGCTTTTGGGCATAATACAGCCGAGAGGCAGAACCAGTGATGTCAATTCAACTGAAAACTGTCTTGGGCTTTTTGGTCTGACAGATTCCATTAAACCACCAAAATATACAAAACTGGCTGAAGTAATGAAGAATTATTTAAAAATTTCAGGTCATCTTACTTGAACTACTGAGGTTTAGTGATCATCTATACTGAGATAGCAGTAGGTATGAAGTAATACAAAGTAAATATTACTCTAATCTGTATTCCTGCACTGTACATACTTATAAAGAGTCGGGAATGTAAATTTTGCTGGGAATTCTGCCACTCTCACCCTCAAGTTCTTGCCAAGTAAAGCATGTAGAATGTAAACGATGAGGCTTAAGAGGACAAAGACAGAGCACTATGAGGTAACGGTCAGGCAATTTCAATTTCGTGAAAACTTGTAAACACTTGCCCATGCCACCTGGAGAGCAGCAGACAAATAATAGGTTGGTATAGGTAATAAACACCTAACAGACTTTGGCAATAACTAGAAGTTCAATTTCTAGCGCTAAAACATATTACACAAAGAAAATGTAAAAAAAAAAAAAAAAAAGGTTATTTGAATTGTGCCAAGCACGTACAAATTGTACTACCAAACTCTCTGAGATTAGAGGCAGAAAAGAAGTTTCACAATATATGCTCTGGCATGTAAATATTAGAGAACATACAGCCCACTTGGAGATAGGCATTAAAGTAGAACTGAAGGCTAAACATTTTCATTTTGGGTAGTGCGATGAAGGATTTAAAACCGCTGTCGTGTTTTGTTTGCCATCTGTGTTCCTTGGGGGGGATATTTCAATTAATTCCTGTCCCACAGTAACAACAGGAAGTGAGAGTAAATCCCTGGTAATCACCAGAACTATCAGAAGATATCCCCTCTATTCCTGTTCTGGTGACTCAAAATTTGTGATTTTCTTTCTCTTTCACTGACAAATAGAAAAGGTTGAATCTCTCTAATGGGGATATAGACAGCATCCTGACAGGTGTTCTAAAAAAAAAAGCTAAGGAGGGCAGTTCTTTGTTTCAGGCATGCCCATCTACTCTCTGCCCTGTGTTTCAGGGCAGAGAGTAGATGTAGTGGATGTGTATGGATTATTTTTGGAAATAAGGATATCGTTTAACGTCACTTTAAAGGCCGGTTTCACACTGGGGCGGTGTGTGCGGTGGCGGTATAGCGCCGCTATTTTTAGCGGCGCTATACCGTCGGGTTTTCTGAGGTATTCGGCCGCTAGTGGTGCAGTTTTAACCCCCGCTAGTGGTCGAAAAAGGGTTAATACCACCCGAAAACCGCGGCTACAGCCGCGGTTTGCGGGCGGTATTGTCCGCGGTGTCCCATGCATTTCAATGGGAAGGAGCGGTGTAGGAGCGGTAAACACACCGCTCCTCTCACCGCTCCAAAGATGCGGCTAGCAGGACTTTTTTTCACTTCCTGCTAGCGCACCGCTCCAGTGTGAAAGCCCTCGGGGCTTTCACATTGGAGAGACAGCAGCCGCTGTTTAAGCTCGGTTTGCAGGCGCTATTTTTAGCAAAATAGCGCCTGCAAACCGCCCCAGTGTGAAAGGGGCCAAAGTTTATGTTTAGTAAAGTTTTTTTTTAAATCAGCACCAGGGTCAATACTCATGATGAATAAAAAGTGTTCCTTGTGCTGTTGGCCGCTTCCAGTGATGAATGCTAATACCAGGGACTGCATCGTTATAGACATTTGTTCGAAGTGCCAACTATTCCTACCTTTTCTGCGCCCCCCCCCCCCCCATCATTCATAGAAGCTGTACTATTGGGTCCCACAATAAAAAGCGATCTACAGTATGAATGAAAGGTTTACTTCCTCCATTCATTTTTCTTTATGGGAATTGGTTGTATAGCTTCTATTATTTTACCTTTTAATATCTTCCTTCCTAAGTAAGAAAGGAAAATAACTTTGGAGACACAAATTTTTACCTCCTGGGGGACACCAAACTGCCAAATCCTCACCTGCATGTCATATTAGGCTGTCTATAAATGATCCAATCCTACACCAATCTGAATGCCTATTTTTGAAACTGTGATTGAGTTAGTGAAATGTGATGACCTTCAAGAGGGTAGTGTGCGTCTAGTGTTTTTTTTTTAATGAGTGACTATAGAAGAATAGCAGGCCTAAATGTCTACAGCCGCCATAAATTGGCCATATACCCAGGCCCTGATTTAGGGTGGTGCTGGGGTGGGATGTGCCCCTTAAGATTTTAATTGTGCCCCCCTGGTCTCTGTCAGTGCATTCACTGGTCCATGAATCAGTCTGATGGGGACAGTTGATGTAAGGTAGCACATTGATGGAGGCAGTTTCTGTAAGGGGGCACCGATAAAGCTATTTGATGTAAAGGGCAACTCTGATATAGACATGTGATATAAAAGGCGGCACAGGTTCTGTTTATTCATTCTAATTAATGGCGGCCCGTCCATATCCATATTCTACATGCATGGATTCCAATGGGGTTTTTTTTTTTTTTAAAGCACGTGATTAGAGCCAAAAGCTCTAATAAGCTTAAAAAAAGGATGGGCTTGGGGCGCATAGCACTGGGGGGTGCCACTGATCCTAATCTAATGACAGTCCAAAACATACTCGTGTTCACTGTTTGCCTTTGCATAGCCTCTGCACTACTTGTCAGACATCACTTCCGAGTCCTGACTCGTGGTACAGAAGCGAGGTGAGTGAATAAGGGAATATGGGTTTCCTGCATCTGTAACAGAATGTCAGTGACTCACCCAGTGTTGACATTATGCCCTCTGACTTTTTTTATACAGCACCCGAGATCAGATTGATCTGGCCCTGCATAGACCAGAGGTGAATGTTATCCAATTCCCCTAATAAGTAAAAGGTGCTTGGCATGGAAGTGATCATCCTGTGCAGCATGCCCCTCCCCCTTTCCTCAGGTATCTGTAGATAAAAACCTTTATGCTTGCCCAAGCCAAGCTTACAGGGTTAGGTAGCAGCCCGTAGACCCCTTTGCCTAACAGTATTTGGACAGTGCTTACATCTGTCCACCCTCTTATTTATATAAGCGTCTATAGATGGGCAGATGTTGATAGCAACAATTGGTGCCTCTACTTACTCATGCATTGTGTAGCACTGAGAAAACCACTTGGAACATCAGATTGCACAACAGAGATTTATTATACAACGTTCCATGCAATATGACATTTTAACAATACTAACCTTCAAACTATTTGCATTACTTGCAAATAACATACTATGTAATGCTTAATATTAACCACTTGCCGACCGCCTCATGTACATATATGTCGGCACTTTGAAGCTGCTGCCACAACCGAGATATCCATCTCTTCAGGAGCCAGTCCTGTAAACAATAATGGTGGTGTCTCTGCGGCGGATATGCCACGAGATCACCGTTATCGGCGGCGGGAGAGGGCCCCCCTCCCGCCGCTCTCCCGCGCCCTCCACCGCTTACCGGAGCCGTCGGTAGCGGCGGAGGCGAACGGGTCCTCTTCCTTGCTGGGTATGGAGATGAGTGAGGGGAAGATGGCCCCCACCCGTCTCTATACCATAGCAGGGCGGAAGCGGCGTCAAAACGTCACTTCCGCCCATACGTCTTAAAAGGCACATTTTTTTTGTTGTCATTTTTTCAAATGACAACAATTTTTTTTATTTTTTTTATTGCATTTTTGTCTAAATATGAGATCTGAGGTCTTTTTGACCCCAGATCTCATATTTAAGAGGACCTGTTGTGCTTTTTTCTATTACAAGGGATGTTTACATTCCTTGTAATAGGAATAAAAGTGACCCAAATTTTTTTTTTAAAAAACAGTGTAAAAATAAATAAAATCAAGTAAAATAAATAAGAAAAAAAATTATAATTTTTAAAGCACCCCGTCCCGACGAGCTTGCACGCAGAAGTGAACGCATATGCGAGTAGCGCCCGCATATGAAAACGATGTTCAAACCACACAAGTGAGGTATCGCCGCAATCGTTAGAGCGGGAGCAATAATTATAGCCCTAGACCTCCTCTGTAACTCAAAAGATGCAACCTGTAGAATTTTTTAAGGGTAAAAGTTTGACGCCATTCCACGATCGGGCGCAATTTCGAAGCGTGACATGTTGGGTATCAATTTACTCGGCGTAACATTATCTTTTACAATATAAAAAGAAATTGGGCTAACTTTACTGTTGTCTTATTTTTTAATTAAAAAAATTGCATTTTTTCCAAAAAAGTGCACTTGTAAGACCGCTGCGCAAATACGTTGTGACAAAAAGTATTGCAACGACCGCCATTTTATTCTCTAGGGTGTTAGAAAAAAACAATATATAATGTTTGGGGGTTTTAAGTAATTTTCTAGCAAAAAAACGTGTTTTTAACTTGAAAAACACTGAAGCCTCGTACACACTGCCGGGAGAGCTTTCTTGCCGAGAAAACAGGCCGTGTGTACGAGGCTTTCAGGTTTCACGTCAAAAAAACTGGCCAGAATCTCGACGAGAAAAATAGAGAACCCGCTCTCTATTTTCTCATCGAGATTCTCGTCGGCCTGTTTCCCGACGAGAAACCTGAGAGTGTGTACGCTTACCTGTCGCCGTGGAAACCCGCGCATGCTCAAAATGACTTTGACGCATGCACGGTAGCTTCCTAGGCATAGGTAGGGTGTAGCAAGATGGCGGCGGCGGCATCGAATGTGACGAGCGTCGTAGTCGATGACGTCACCGCGTTTGTTCCATTCAAAAGAACGGCGGTTCTTTTGAATCGAGCGTGTGTACACTTGGCTAGGACAAGATTCCTGTCAAGAATCTCGTCAGGAAAAACGTGTTTTTTCCTGATGAGATTCTCGGCCGTGTGTACGAGGCTTTAGTCTGAGAAACAGGCTGGGTCCTTAAGTGGTTAAATTACAGGTGCTCTGTATGCAAAATGTCATGATATATGTTATCTGATGTAGGCAAACAGTGATGTAGGAATGCAATTGATTTGTTCATAGATATTATTATATTGTTATAATATGTCACATTGCATAAGCAATAAATCAAATCAGATTATGTAAATATGTTACAACACGATAGCAAACCTGCAAGCAAGGCCTAATTAAAGTTAATTAAAAACGAGCTCTTAATTAAAGTACAATACACATCTTCTGTTAAATGTCTCCTGTCACAGAAGAGCAAACACAAGAGTGTTATCAAAGGTAAATGTATTTGTTATTGTTTGGAGCACGTACTGCTACAGGGCGGCCGTGCAGTGCAGAATTACACACTATATATATATATATATATATATATATATATATATATATATATATAAATATATACATACACACACACACACGTGAATTTGCACTCCATATGCACATCATATAATCACACACATAGGTTGTACTTGATAGACTTGTGTCTTTTTTCAACCTCACCTACTAAGTAACTTTGCATCACATCTTCCAATGGATGTCCGCCAGCACCCACTGATTGAGGAGAGAGGCTGGACAGAGCTCTGCATATGTAAACAATACAGAGCTCCGTCCTGACAGGGGGAGATGTGATGTTTTTCTTTCCCTGCAAAGGTAGGGAATAAAATCCATCACATCCCTAAGTAAAATAAATAAAAATCTTCTTCCTGCAGGGTAATGTGATAATGTTCCCGTATGCATCGCAAACTAGCACATTATGAAAGACTTGCCTTAAAAGTAAGCACTCCAGTGGCACGCTGTCGACGCTGGCCTGGGATTCCATCTTCACCCAGTATTCCTTCAGAGTCTATGAGCTCTGACCGCTTGAATAGCCAAGCATGCACACCGGAGTCTCAGCCACAACACAGAGCTCTGAAGGAACGGCACGAGTACGCCATTCCTTCAAAGCGCATTCGCCAGTGAGGTCGCTGGCTGCAGAGACACTGAATATCTCCTAAACGGTGCACGTTTTTCCTTGTACCTACATTTAAGCTTTTTTATAAGCTTACCTGTAGATATAAGTGTCCAATGGGAGTTTACTACCACTTTAACAAGACTTCTGAACCTGCCAACAGGTAGTTTGGCTCATTGTTCTTAAGCAAACTGCTCCAGCTGTCCCAAGTTTAAAGGTTGTCTTCTCCAGACTGCATGTTTTAGATCTTTCCATAGATGTTCAAAAGGAATCAGGCTCACAGGGATACTTAAGAATATTGGCAGCTTACCCCTGACGACGTCAAGTATATGACGAAATGCATTGGATGGGACCTGACGTCACCACGCTCATTGCTCTGTTTATGGCCATCGCTGCAGCATTTTAGTATGATTAGATGCTCATTTTATACTCTGGATATTCATATTCAATAAATAGATTTTATACAGAATTACGCTATGATCTTTTAGGTTCTAAACATGTATATATTGGGAACGAGACCCTGACTCAGAGCACACCAGGACTGCCTGTACCTATGGATATATTTGAGGAAAGTTTTCTCTCTACAGCTCATTTGGCTTTTACTTTAATTTGGAAGCCAACACATTCTGGTAAGCTGCCATCATCTACATTGTTGGTGTTGCACATGGAGGATCTGGGGAAGCTGGCACTCCTATGCATATAGTTATTTGTTTTTCTTTAACTTAGAATACTTTTACCTGGGACACTGAAATCTATTCTTATATTCTATTGAACTTTTTTTTCACCATTTTTTTTTTTTTTACTTTTATGGACCTTTATTGATTAACTTGAGTTTTCATTATGTCACGTATATATTGTCACATTGTTTTTTATTTTCTTGAATTCATGTCATATTTGTGATTTTTTGATAGCGCTGCACTATATATATATATATATATATATATATATATATATATATATATATACACACACATATATTTACACACATATATTGATTGTTTTGGGTGTTAATATCCATTGGCCTGCGGTTTTATCACTTGTATGTGCTTTTTTACCTTTGTACACACATCTAGCGTGTATATTTTTGCATTTTGAACTTCAGAATATTCCAATAATTTGTTCTCAGCCATTCTTGGGTGCTTTTAGATCTGTGTTTTTCGTCACTATATCCAGGAGGACTCGTGACCTGTGACTGAGAAAAAGCTTTCGGACATTTGGCAGTATGTTTCATTGCAGAAATCCCTTACAGCTGGGATATGCAATTAGCGGACCTCCAGCTGTTGCAGAACTACAAGTCCCATGAGGCATAGTGCGACTCTGACAGCCACAAGTATGACACTCAGAGGCAGAGGCATGATGGGAATTGTAGTTTTGCAACAGCTGGAGGTCCGCTAATTGCATATCCCTGCCTTACAGCCTTGAGATTTTATTGATTCTGGCACAGATTCAAGGCAATGGATGGTGCAATCAGACACTAATGTACCTTCAAGCTTCACTATCATCTTGTTCAATTTGGGGTCAATTTGCAGTCACGTCCAGAGAAGTTGAAAACAATCCCATGGATCCTAAATTTCTAAAGCAGGGTTCACAGCTGCGGCCGCGGTTTTACAGCAGGGGGTCCGGTGCGTCCCTGTTCTCCGTTTTAGGTGCAAATCAGGTCCAAATTTTTGTCTGAATTTGGACCTGAAACGGAGCCAAAGTCGCAAAGGACCCTTTTCCGATGCACTTTTGTGGCCACCCTGAAGATGTGTGAGAGCCGGTCACACTCTCCTGTCATGGGAAACCCACATCCAATTCACATCAGTGTGAACCCGGCCTTAATAATAACTGTAGTCACGGGAACATCAAGCCCCTTTGAAATGGTCTTATAGTCTTTACTTTTGATATGCTGGTCTATATGGTGACAAATCTCACCTTTCCTTTTGCTTTTCACACACCTGCAATGTGGCTCACAGGGCTCAGATTCACTCCTTTTTTTTTTTATTGTAACCATTTTAACAAAAATGTGCAGTGTACCACCCACTAATTAAAAGATACCATCTTCACAGATCAGGTTGGTGTCCCCATGGCTTGACTGCCTCTGAGTGTGCAGGTTCTGTGCTATGTTGATACAAGCATCAGACAGGTGCATGGAAAAAGGTGTAGGTGTGTGTTTGTTGGGGGGGGGGGTGCATTCTGTGCAACTTACCTGCCATCACCAGAGAAACTGAAAAGTAATCACTGTCCAACACTAAAGCCTAGTACACAACAGCTCAGGTCAGAGCCGCTGTACTAACAATCCAATGTTAGTACAGTGATTTCCCCTGCTGTTCTATTGTGTCCTGACAGAGGGACAGCCCCCCTGCCAGAACACTCTGGTCAGCACTCTCAGCCATTGGCTGAGAGTGCAGAATGGGAGCCGGTTGGCAGACCTTTTTCGGGCATGAGCTTTCGACAGAAGCCAGCCAAATGGGCAGTTTTTGTCAGACCGGCTGCCGTACATATGGAACGAATGTCAGCTGGTTTCTATTGAGGAGCTCAAGAAGAGCTTGCTGTACTATCAGATGATAGTACAGCGATCTCCCTGCTGAGCTATTGTGTTCTGACAAGGGGACTAAAATCCCCCCCCCCCGCCAGAACACACTGGTCTGATCAGATGCCAATCGGCAGATATTTTTCAGATCTTCAACAGAGGCCAGACGTTCGGCCAGTTTCTGTCGGATAGGCTGCAGTACACAAGGTAGTTTCTGTTGAACCGGCCAATACCGCCCAAGTGTACGGGCCTTTTACTCGGGCCTCATTTACACGAGAGGTTTTGCAAACTCTCCTAGAAGCCTCTTCCTCCTGGCAGGAAAGCTTTGGAAAAAAAAGCCTGACGCTTGTAAAAGTGTCTAAAGCTTTTACAAGCTTTTATGCCGCGTAAACACGGTCGGAATTTCCGACAAGAAAAGTTCGATGTGAGCTTTTGGTCGGAAATTCCGACCGTGTGTAGGCTCCATCAGACTTTTTCTGTTGGAATTTCTGCCAAGAAAAATTTGACAGCCGGTTCTCAAATTTTTCGACAAGAAAAGTTATTGTCGGAAATTCCGTTCGTCTGTATGCAAATTCAGACGTTCAAAAAAACACGCATGCTCAGAATCAAGCAGAATAGCCGAACTGCCTATTGAACTTCATTGATCTCGGCTCGTTGTACGTGTTGTAGGTCACCGCATTCTTGACCGTCTGAGTTTCCGACAACATTTGTGTGACCGTGTGTATGCAACACAAGTCTGAGCCAAAATTCAGTCGAAAAAAAATCCACGGTTTTGTTGTCGGAATTTCCGATCGTGTGTACGCGGCATTAGGCGCATTTACAGGCGTCAAGAGTTTGTGCGTAAATTCATTTCATTGGCAAGAATAATAATTTATTCTGGCCATTGACATTAATGCTCAAGCACGTTCAGCAGCATCTAGCGTTTTTTTCTGCCAAAACTCTTGCACCTGGACACACTGGCAGTGGGATTTTTTTCCTGCCTCTAAAAGCCCCTTCAACTAAACACTGCTAAACGTCTATGTGTGCATGAAAAAATTGTCTAAAATACAGGGGAGTTTAAAAAAAAACGCCAGACGCCCCTATGAGCAGCTGCAAAAACGTCCATTGTGCATGAGGCCTAAAAATCACCTCCAGTTGTTCTACCTCTAGCTATACAAACTATTTATAAAACAGCAATTCAAATAAGTATGAAGTTCTCCCTGCAGTATTTTAAATATTCTAAAAAGTCATCTCACTTATGATCTATTTGCAAAACGATGTTGTGTTTCTAAGGAACAAGTGATATGACAAGAGGTGTTAAGATTACAAGATTTTAAATAATGTAAGGAATTCACATCCAAGCCCTGTAGACAAGCCAAAGGCAGAAGGCCTTCACTTTCCCACGACCATTAGACAACCTTTTTGTAGAAAATGAGCAAAGTGGCGGTATTACCTGTAGACCAGGCTTTCTTCTCTATCTATGTAAAAACTATGTTTAACTGTACACGTGGGAACTGCCTGGAGTAAAACAAATTACCTGAGCACAAGCAAAAACCATGGGAAAGTGAACTCGGCTGCATTCAAACAACGGAATGATAAAAGGCACGGGTGTACAGCAGGGTTCACAAACACACACATAAATTACTTGGGAATTGACATGTCGTATGTTATTGATTCATAAATGGTACAATAGTATTATTTACATAAACAAGCTATTAAATAGTCTATTCATCTTTAAGGCCTCATGCCCACGGGCGTTTTTTCAGCCGCGTTTTTGAGCGTTTTTTACAGCTTAAAAACGCCTGTCCATGTTAGTCTATAGCTTCATGCCCACCTAGGCGTTTTTGAGCTGTAAAGAGCATAGGCGTTTGTAAGCTGTAAAAAAAACCCAGGACCAGTGCGTTCCTCAGCGTCAGAATTAGGCAGAAAAAAACGCGAGCGTCAAAAAACGCGCACTAACGCGCAAAAACGCGCACTAACGCGCGGTCGCGTTTTTAGCTCCGACGTTTTTTTGTTTTTTTTTCCAAAAAAAAAAAAAAAAAAAATATTTACAATAACATGGACAGGCGTTTTTAAGCTGCAAAAAATAGGATTTTTATAACAGCTTACCTGTAAAATCCTTTTCTTGGAGTACATCACGGGACACAGAGCGGCATAGTCATTACTATGTGGGTTATATAGTTTACCTTCAGGTGCTGGCACTGGCAACTTCCAAACCGGAAGTACCCTCCCCTATATAAGCCCCTCCCATCCGGGAGCACCTCAGTTTTGTAGCAAAGCAATAAGTGTCCCCAAAAGAGGGGTGGGAGCTCTGTGTCCCGTGATGTACTCCAAGAAAAGGATTTTACAGGTAAGCTGTTATAAAAATCCTATTTTCTTTCTCGTACATCACGGGACACAGAGCGGCATAGTCATTACTATGTGGGATGTCCTAAAGCAATGCCCAAATGAGGGGAGGGATACACCATACATAAGCTGAGCGCTATCAGACATGAGGATCTTTTGCGGCCTGCAACACACTGCGCCCAAAGGCGACATCCTCCTGACTTCTAACGTCCACCTGGTAGAACCTAGTAAACGTGTGTACTGAAGACCATGTTGCGGCCTTACAGATTTGAGCCAGGGAGGCCTGGTGATGCACTGCCCATGAAGTTCCAACTGCTCTCGTGGAGTGCGCCCTAACTTTGAACGGAGGCGGTCTCCTTCTCAAGCCATAGGCTTGCATAATGACCTGTCGAATCCACTTGGCTAAAGTAGATTTTGACGCTGCCTGACCCTTTCTGGGGCCTTCCGGCAGAATAAACAAAGTATCCGTTCTGCGAATCTGAGCAGTGGCTTTTAGATAAGCTTTAACTGCTCTTACTACATCCAAAGAATGTAATAATTTTTCCTCTACTGAACTAGGTTTGGGGAAAAAAGAAGGAAGAACCACATCTTGGTTCAAATGAAACCTCGATACCACCTTAGGAAGAAAGGCTGGATGAGGACGTAACACTACTCTGTCCTTATGGATAACCAGATATGGCTCCCTACAGGACATAGCGGCTAATTCTGACACTCTTTTAGCCGAACAAATGGCTACTAGAAAAATCAATTTCCTGGTGAGAAGAACCAGGGAAATATGCTGTAATGGTTCAAATGGTTGTTTCTGTAGAACCGACAGAACCAGGTTTAAGTCCCATGGACATATGGGAATATTAACCGGAGGGCTAATACGCATCACTCCTTGTATAAAGGCTTTGACTAGTGAATGCGAAGCCAAGGGCCTCTGAAAAAATATTGACAAGGCCGAAATCTGACCCTTGATAGTACTCAAGGCAAGCTTCCTATCTACAGCCCACTGTAGGAAGTCCAGAATCCTACCTATTACGTACTTACGTGGATGCCATTTCTTGGCCTCACACCAGGCGATGTACGCCTTCCAGATTCTATAGTAGATCTGCCTGGATACCGGCTTCCTGGCATTGATCATGGTAGCTACCACAGGATTAGAGAGACCTCTCTTTTTTAGAATGTGGGCTTCAATAGCCAGGCCATCAAACCTAGGGCTGGTAAGGAAGGGTGGTATATCGGTCCTTGCGAAAGCAGGTCCGGACGATGTGGGAGGGTCCAAGGACTCCCCACAGACATTTTTACAATCTCCGCGTACCATGCTCTTCAGGGCCACGCTGGAGCCACCAGAATCACTGGTTTCTTTTCTACCCTGATTCTGCGGAGTAATCGAGGTAACAATTGTGGCGGTGGGAATGCATATATCAGCTTGAACTGATCCCAAGGGAACACTAGGGCATCCGAGCCGCAAGCTAGGGGATCCCTTGTCCAAGAGACAAACCTGTCCACTTTTGCGTTGAATCTGGATGCTAGCAGATCTACATCCGGTGTTCCCCACCGCTGACATATTGTCCGGAAAACCTCGGGGTGAAGGGACCATTCCCCTGGGCATAATTGTTGGCGACTTAGAAAGTCCGCCTTCCAATTCTCCACTCCTGGAATGAATACCGCGGATATGGCTGGGACATATCTTTCTGCCCATTTCAGGATGCAATTTACTTCCCTCTGGGCTGCACGACTCCTGGTGCCACCCTGATGATTGATATATGCCACTGCCGTGGCATTGTTCGATTGAATTCTGACAGGGGACCCTTGGAGTTTGGATGTCCATGCTACTAGGGCATACCGGGCTGCTCGTATCTCTAAGAGATTGATGGGCAGGGCCTTTTCTGCATCCGACCATCTGCCCTGGAGAGACCATTGCTCCAGTACTGCTCCCCAGCCTATAAGGCTGGCATCTGTAGTGACCACCTTCCAAGAAATCGGACTGAAGGATTTCCCTTTTTCAAGATTCTGGGGAACCAACCACCAACGGAGGCTTTTGCGAACGGAAGGGGACAAGGACATTGGTAAGTCTAGGGCCTGAACTCTTTTGTTCCAGGCTGACAGTATAGCCCTTTGCAAATTCCTTGAATGGAATTGACCGTAGGGTACTGCTTCGAATGATGCCACCATTTTTCCCAGCAGCCTCATGCACAGGCGTATGGATGGCTGTCTTTTTGTACCCACTAGGTGGATCAAATCTCTCAAAGACGACACCTTTTCTTGAGGCAAGAAAAATTTTCTCTGGTCTGAATCCAGCCTTAGCCCCAAGTATTCCAGACTTTTGACTGGTTTTAGGGCTGACTTGTCTCGGTTGATAATCCAACCGTGAGATTCCAGATACTCGATTGTCTCGTGAACAACCACTTCTAGTTTTTCCACTGAGTGGTCTATCAGCAACAAGTCGTCTAGATATGCCATTATCGTTACACCTCGTGTTCTTAGATTGGCCAATAATGGGGCCAGAATTTTTGTGAACACGCGTGGTGCTGTGGCCAGACCGAAGGGTAAGGCTCTGAACTGAAAATGGCGCCCTTCTACTGCAAAGCGTAGAAATTTTTGGTGGACTGGAAAGATGGGAATGTGAAAATAAGCATCTTTGATGTCGATCGAGGCTAACCATTCCTCCCCTTGTAGGGCAGCGGCCACCGATCGACTCCATCCGGAAAGTCCTGATATGTAGGAATTTGTTTAGCCCTTTTAGATTTAATATGGGCCTCACGTCCCCGTTTGGCTTCGGGACTGTAAAGAGGTTTGAGTAAAACCCGAACCCCCATTCTTCTAGGGGGACCTCCATAATTACTGCTTGGAGCAATAGTTGTTCTAGTGCCAACAGGAGGGATCCTCTCTTCCGGGGATCCCTTGGCACGTTCGACCTTATAAAATGGGAAGGAGGGGAGTCTTTTAACTCCAATTTGTATCCCAGACTTACTGCGGAGAGCACCCATCTGTCTCTGATCGTGTCCCGCCAGGTCTCTGCGAACAACTGAAGTCTTCCCCCCACCCGATTGAGTGGGGGCAACCCTTCATGCATTTGACTTTGGGGGAGGTTTTGTACCTCTCCTGACCCAGGGCTTCTTGTTACCCTGCGATTGTCCCTGATTTTTACCCCCGGGATTTGACCGAGGAGGCCGTCAGAACTGTTTCACAGCCGATGTCCTAGGGACTGGAGAAGCAGGCCTCTTAAAAGAGGGACCTCTAACTCTGTTTTTAACCGGCAAGAGTGTACTTTTACCGCTGGAAATTTTCTGGATATATTTGTCCAGGTCTTCCCCGAATAAGCGTTCACCATGAAATGGGAAGCTGACCAGCAATTTTTTACAGGGGGCTTCAGCAGACCAGTTTTTGAGCCATAGAAGCCTGTGCATATGTACTACAGACAGCGTAAGGCGGGAGGCCTGATGGATTGAATCCTTTATAGCGTCAACCGCAAAGCATAAGGCCCTAGGTAGATCAGCTAGGGCAAGGGCCTGCTGATCTGGCAAGTCCCTTAAGACCTGTTTCAACTGATCCTTCACTGCTTGGCAGACCCCAATAATAGCTGCCACTGCTGGTTGTGTCACCAAGCCTGCTGTAGCAAAAGCAGATTTCAATAAGGACTCCAATTTTTTATCTATTGGGTCCTTGAACATTATCCACTGGACATGTCAGTGATTTATTCACACAAGAGATGGCTGCGTCCACTGTAGGGACCCTCCATTTTTTGATGAACTTATCCTCCATGGGATAGACCACCTGAAATCTCTTGGGAGGAGTAAATTTTTTATCAGGATGTTCCCAATCCTGGTAAATGAGCCCTTCCAGTAAAGGATGGATTGGAAAGGAACAAACAGTCTGGGGAGCTTTTAGTGACCCCAACGAGGAGACAGAAGTGGATGATGGCTCCGCAAGGGACATTTTAAATGCTGATCGGACCATGTTA
The DNA here is from genome assembly GCA_029206835.1 of Rana muscosa. Lineage (NCBI taxonomy): Eukaryota > Metazoa > Chordata > Amphibia > Anura > Ranidae > Rana > Rana muscosa. The sequence goes on along the minus strand of CM055122.1, from coordinate 1,070,226,253 downwards.
GTCAGGGACTGAACCCATAATCTTTCAGCATGTGATGCGGAGAATGGCTCTTCCACTGTTGATTCCTCTACAACAGAATCGACCTCATCCTGATCCCCTTCAGGTAGGTCGATCCCTGTATGGGACTGTTGCTCTGCTAACAGGTACTCTGAGGGAGGAGACGGAGATCGAGCGCTCTTTCCCTGTGACAGGGAAGCAGCGATCAATGTTGTCAATCTTTCTTCCAGTCCTCCCAGAGCTGAGGAAAAAACCTCCTCTGTTACATACACAGGAGCAGGTGAACTGAGGACAGCCACAGTACCAGTTACTCCTGAGGGTGCTCTACGGTCACTAACCTCTGATTCTTCAGGGGAGATTGGTGCAGCCGAAGCATGCCCAAGATCCTCAGAGCCCGATGGAGACCCCCTTATGCTTCCTGAGATTTTTAGTCCCGGAGTTCTTAGACGGCATATTCCTAAGCCCAAAGCTGAGGTATTCCAGCCGAAATACACCACTTACTGACAATAGTCTAGCACAATTGCTGCTATAAAAACAGTTGGTGTCTACTAATGTGCCTTTCTATGGGGATGCCTGCATTAACCGCTTGCTGTATGCCTTTTTTAAATGTTGCCAGCTCTGTCTCTGCACTCCATAGCCAGCTCACAACACATAATTGTGTCCTTTAACATGCTGGGACGCCCGCACATGCGCAGAAGCGCTGCGGCGCGCACAGAGAGTCATCCCCCAAGCTCCGCCCCCTTTCCCAGCTCACCTCTATATATAGAGGCGCGTGCACGCGCACATGCACGTGCGCCTTCGGCGCTCTTTTTTGAAAAGGGAAACTAGGGACAGGAGACAGGGCCCTTTTGCCGCAGGCCGGGGGATGGACGAGCATTGCAACATGGCAGAGGAAGCAGTTTCCCATAAGAGAACTCACCATCTGCCTGGACTTGCTCTGATGAAAAGAAAACAGTCCACATGACAAGAAACGTTCCACAGCGGCCTCTAGTGGATTAACACAGGTACCGCAGTCTATATATTTTTTTGTTTTTCTTGACCACTATTAAAAATATTAAATTTTTTAGTAGTTACAGGCATGCATAGATATTTAGCGGGAATACCGTTAGGTAACAGGCAGAAAGACATATTAGGCTTGGGGGTCCCCTCAATAGAACCAAGTTCCTGAGGGGCCCCCACTTACCTTTTCCCCGCCGCAGGACTCTGTTTGGTCCACAGAAGCCCAAACTTCACCTATCACGGCAGGCATTGTAATTAAACCTTCAGGGACCGGGTTCCCAAGGATTCCACTCCCCTGGACCTGTATAGCACCCTGCACAGAAAACATCTTGGTCGTGGGTATGACCAGAGCTCTGGATCCCAGGGTCCAGCTCTCCTAAGAGAAGCATTACAGGCAAAACCTTGCTCTTCTCTGCAAGGCCCGGGTACCGACCGTTTAGCTATGAAGCTTTTTTGGTCGGATCCGGAATAGCTTACTGAGGCCCAAAAGAACCTGTACGCAAGCTCAGTGAAAAACACATGTTACTTCTTGGCCAACACCTTAGACACTGGCAAAAAACTGAGGTGCTCCCGGATGGGAGGGGCTTATATAGGGGAGGGTACTTCCGGTTTGGAAGTTGCCAGTGCCAGCACCTGAAGGTAAACTATATAACCCACATAGTAATGACTATGCCGCTCTGTGTCCCGTGATGTACGAGAAAGAAAATGCAGCTGTAAAAACGCCAGTGGGCATGAGGCCTTAAAGTGGTTGTAAAGGCTGAAGCTTTTTTACGCTCATGCATTCTATGCATGAAGGTAAAAAACATTCTGTGTTCTTCTCCCCCCCCCCCCCCCTCAATGCTCACCTGTGCTCCCTCTCGATCCAGCGATGTGCACGAGAGCCTCGGCTGTCCCGGGACTCCCTCTCCTTATTGGCTGGGAGGATCAATCACAGCCAGTGAGCAAATGAGTAGAGGAGCAGGGGGGGGGGGGGCTGAGCCGCTGCTCTACGTGTTTTTTGGATGCATAGAGCAGGGCTTGGGAGTGAGCATGCACCAGTGCCCCCATAGCAAGTAGCTTGCTATGGGGGCACTGGTCAAGGGGGAGGAGCCAGGAGCGCCAGCGGGGACCCAAGAAGAAGAGGATCAGGGCTGCTCTTTCAAAACCACTTCACAAGTTGGTAAGTATGACATGCTTGTTATTTTTATTTTTTTATTTAAATCCGAACCTTAAATATCACTTTCATTTTTATTTTATTTTTATTCACTTTAGTTAGGAAAATTTTCTATAGGAAAAAAACATCTACTTTAAATACTACCATATTCTGCATTTGATTGACTGGATGACCACACTTATCTATCAGTAGTGACATGACAGGGTATATTTATAAAACACTGAATGTGATATTCACTAAACATTTAATGCAGGTGAATCTTCCTGATGAACGTGTTTAATAAATAATATACCACCTGTGAATGTTTGGGGATTGACACATTCAATGCTTTACAAATGAATGACCAGTGCAGCATAACCCTATTCAAGGTCAAATCTGATTAAGCCCAGGTTCACACTGGGCTGCGGGAGTGAAGCCGTGCGAGTTCAGCTGAAGTCCGTCCCGATTTCGGCCGCGATTACAGGGACATCTGTGCAGGTTTCTGCACAGATGTCAATGTAAATCGCGGCCCGAAATCGCAAAAAGTAGTACAGAAACGACTTTTTGAAATCGGTGCAGCGCCGCAGATGCGGCGTTGCACCGATTAGGACGGTTCCATTGCCCGCAATTTGCGGCAAATACCGGCGTTTTGACATGCGATTTGGCATGCCAAATCGCATGTGAAAACGCACCAGTGTGAACCAGGGCTTAGTGCTGATTGTTTTACTTTCTTGTTAAATGTTATTTGAAAATGTTTCACTACTACAAATATTACCTATGGTAAAAAAAAAGGTCATAAATCACTGCAAATATATACAAATTTAGATGTACAATATGACTTTTGCATGCACAGAAATAAATAAATCGAAATGATTAGGTCAAGTGGAAACCCAAGGGGAAAAAAAGATTCAATTCGTCTCTGGGTAATATCTAGCTTCAGAGACAATGCCAGCATTTAAACATTGGCCAGACTGGTCCTCTTTTTACACAGTTTGCACTTCAATTATCGTATTACCTATGCTGATTTTCTTATGCCTATTTGCACTTGACACTACCAGAACCTAATGCCTGGTACACACATTCATTTTTGCTTTGTTCAACCCAGCAGGCTGAATGAAGAAAAAACAGACGAGTTTTCTGTACTAACGATGCAATGTTAGTACAGCGATCTTCTCGTTGTAATATTTAGGTTTGGACAGGGGGACTGCACCCCCACCAGAACACACCACACCAGTCAGTGTTCGCAGCCATTGGCTGCAAGCCAGGGGCGTAACTAGAACCTTCAGGGTCCCGGTGCAAGGAACCATGAATGTCCTCCCCCTGACTCCCTCCCTTCCATCCAAGCCCTGGGCTTCCAGTCATGGACATCCTCCCAGAACCTTGCCTCTCGTGTACCTCCTGGGGCGCGCTTCCATTTGCTCTGTGACTTCTGTGTCCTTAGGACACAGCTAGTCACAGATCGCGGTAAAGGGCCAATCACAGCGGCCTTTTACCATGTGATCAGCTGATCAAATGTAAACAGACTTGCCGGTTATCAGCAGTCTTTCCCTCCTATGCTATGAGTGTGTGAGGAAAGGTGAGCCGTTAGCCGGCAAGACTGTCAAGTACATTGTTACACTGTTAATCAGGGCACTGATCATCAGTGCCCTGATTGTCGGTGCAGCCCCATCAGTACCGCCTATCAGTACCGCCTATCAGTGCCACCTACCAGTGCTCATCGATGCCACCTATCAGTGCCCACTAGTGCCACCTATCAGTGCTGCCTATCAGTACCTCCTGAGCAGGACTTTGAGCATCTCTCTTATACAGCTCAGAGTCTGCACTGTCAGTTTCCCCTCCCTTCGCACAGATGGGAACTGAAAGAGCTGATCTCTGCTCCTTCTCCTCCTGCCCCTCCCCTCCTGTGTGTGAACTGCGGGAAGTGTGTAGCTATGCAGCTGAATGATTGGAATTCAGCTGCTGGGCTTCACACTTTCCGTGGTTCACACACAGAAGAGAGGTCGCAAAAGAAGGAGCAGATCGGCTCTCTCCTCTCCCATCGGTGTGAGGAAGGAGGGAGGGGGAACTGTCAGTGCAGGCTCTAGGCTGTATGAAAGAGATTCTCCCAGCTCAGAGCCCCCTGTGGCAAGAAACCCTGCTGGGACCCCCCCAACATTGGTGGAACACTAGGGCCCAGCCACAAGTGTGACCTTTGCAACCCTGGTAGTTCCGTCACTGTTGCATGCACTGATCTGATGCCAATCGGCTGTTGGTATTGCATCATGCTCGTTTGACATAAGCCGATCATGAGATCAGTTTTATAAGCAGCTGTACATACGGGCTGAATGTCGGCTAGTTACTACTGTACCGGCTGATTTTGGCCCGTGTGTACGGGCTCCACTTTTACTGTACAATAATCTGTACTTGTGTATGATAACAAAATGCTCTATACTGGACCAAAAAATAAAAAGAAATCACTTGATGGCAGATGAAAAAAAATATCTCAAGTAGTAATCATTACTAGTAATTTAGCACAATCTGGTTCACAGCAGTCAGCAATAGAGCAAGTCAAGCAGCTGATGGAGTTTTAATGCGCAGTACAGGTGAAAAGTACAAGCTGTACAAGACTTCCAGACCCAAACTATTATAAAAGCATTTATTTTTTCCTATTAGCTCACACAATATACTGTATGATAGACTATGATAGACTTTCCTCCTTAAAGATGTATTGTATTAAACAATAATGTATTTTAAAGGGGGGCTTAAAGCTGAACTCCAAAAGTTATTTATTTTGCATACTTTTACATTGGTCCAGCTTAGGACAATGTAAGTATGCATATCTCATACTTGATGAACCTCACTGGAAGCTAAAAATTGGTGTAGTAGTCAGCGCTGCTACAGTGATAGCCGTCCATATCCTACTTAGGTTCTGTGCAAGCGACTTTCCTTCTTCACACTGACCACAAATGATGACTCCTTCGGTACTGTTGCTATTCATAGCACATTTTGTAAATCTTTCAGCTTCTCCAGTGGCCCGCCAGGTAAGAGATATGCATGCTTACATTGAGCCAAGCTGGACCAATGTAAGTATGCAATATAGATTATTCTTGTAATTCAGCTTTAAACTTTCTTGCTGACCTAAGCTGTATCACAGGCCCCCCTTGGCAGCCTTGCTTTGTAGCTCTGGGCTTGGGTTAGAATCTCACCTTGGTTACCACCTGCATGAATGTTGTATGCTCTCCCTGTGTTTCTGCGGATTTTCTTCAACTTTCAATTTTTTTTTCCCTATAATACCAGGGTCTTAACCACTTAGAGAACAGAAGCGGCAGTTATACTGCGGCAGGTTGGCTCTCCCGGGCGAATCTCCATCATTGTACGTCGGCCGCTTTAAGACCACTAGCGGGCGCATGCACGTGCCCACGACGCGACCCCGGAGCCGGCAAAGTCCGCCGGCCACCCGCGAACGCTTCTGAGAGAGACAGAACGGGGATCTGTCAATGTAAACAGACAGATCCCCTTTCTGTCAGGGGAGGATAGACAGATTGTATGTTCCTAATTGTTAGGAACAGCGATCTGTCTCCTCCCCCAGTCACTACACTGCCCCCACAGTTAGAAACACCTCCCTAGGGAACACTTAACCCCTTGATTGACCCCTAGTGTTAACCCCTTCCCTGCCAGTGACATTTATACAGTAATCAGTGGCTATTTGTAGCTCTGATCGCTGTATAAATGTCATTGGTCCCAAAAAAGCGTCAAAAGTGTCTGATCTGTCCACCGCAATGTCGCAGTCCCGCTAAAAATTGCTGATCACCGCCACTACTAGTATAAAAAAAAAAAATTATAAGAAAAATGCCATAAATCTATCCCCTATTTTGTAGACGCTATAACTTTTGTGCAAACCAATCAATATACGTTTATTGTGATTTTTTTACCAAAAATATGGAGAATACATATCTGCCTAAGCTGATGAAGACATTTTTTTCCGGATATTTATTATGTCTTTTGCGATACGACACTGCGTTGCTTTAACTGACAATTGCGCGGTCGTGCGACACTGTACCCAAACAAAATTGATGTCCTTTTTTCCCACAAATAGAGATTTCTTTTGGTGGTATTTGATCACCTCTGCGTTTTTTTTCTGAAATTTAGGCTTTTTTTGTTTATACTGCAAAAATTCAAAACGCAGAGGTGATCAAATACCACCAAAAGAAAGCTCTATCTGTGGTAAAAAAAGGACATCAATTTTGTTTGGGTACAGCTTCGCACGACCGCACAATTGTCAGTTAAAGCAACGCAGTGCTGTATCGCAAAAGATGGCCTGGTCATTAAGGGGGCAAATCCTTCCGGTCCATAAATGGTTTAACAAGAACATGCTCAAATCCATAGATCTGCTCAAGAGGTGCTCCTCTTTATAAATGGCCATTCCAGGTGCTGGCTACTGTAGTCCGCCTCCACTCTCCATCAAAGATATGAAAAAATGTATCAGCCACACTCTACAGTTAGCTCCTCTTGCTGTATTTGTTGTCAACAAAGTGACTCCATACAACAGTGTCTCCACCTGAAAACCAACCTTTGACGTGTTTCACCACTTCTGGCTTGCGCATAAGGATAGGGGAAGTACTATGCTTGCGAGCAAGCCAGGAGTGGTGAAACCCATGAAGGAAGGTTGGTTTTGAGGTGGACACTCTGTTGTATGCAGTCACTTTTTTGATGATTAATAAACACGTCAAAAGAAGCTAAGTGTGGAGTGTGGCTGATACATTTTTTCCTTACTGGGGTGCAACAGACCTTGCCATCGCTCTAAAAACATTCTGGTGTGGAGAAGCGTCGATATTCCGCCTACCCCCCCCCCACCTATTTTACCCTTAAATGCTGCGCCACCAACCCCCCCCCCCAGTTAGGGTTCAGGCACCAAAGCGAGAAGTTCTATCTACTCCTCTAGCGCATTGTTCAGTAGGAACTAAAGCCATACCACTTCTGTTTTAAACACTGGTATTACTGTATGTCTACAGTACAAATTCACCGACAAGTAATAGCAGCACATTTCAGGAATAGCTTTACTGGAAATAAAGAAAAGGCACAACTGTTTTAGGTAACGAAAAACTTTCATGAAGATTTCAGTTACTGTTAAAAAAAAAATCTATGTTGTTTAACCACTTCCCTACCCGCCCATAGTCAAATGACGTCCACAGATGGGATCTTCCATCCTGGGTGGACGTCAAATGACATCATGGGCTTTGTGGGGGAATATCTGAATGATGCCTGCAGCTAGAGGCATCATTCAGATATCCTTCTGTTCTGCCGGCGATTCTGTGCACCATAAGAATGATCATAGCGGCAGTTCCACCGCTTGATCATTCTTATAGGTGGCGGGAGGAGACATCCCCCCCTTCCGCCACCATCCGGTGCTTCTCCAGGCTCTCCCGTGCCATCGGGGGCCCGGAGAATGAATCGTCCGGCGCACGATAGGAAGCAAAGAGATGACTGGTGACCAGATGGTCACCAGTCATTCTCTATGACCTTCGGAGGCCAGGGCGCGATCTGATGACGTCACGCCCGGGTCCTCAGATGTAAACAAAGCCGCCATTGCGGCTAGTAAACATGAGATCAGTGAATTTTTTTTCACGATCTCATGCTTTCCAGCCTGGAGGAGAGATGTGGGGTCTTATTGACCCCGCATCTCTCCATAAAGAGGACCTGTCACACACATTCCTATTACAAGGGATGTTTACATTCCTTGTAAAAGGAATAAAAGTGATCAAAATATTATTTTTTTTTAAATAAGTGTAAAAAAAAAAAAAATTAAGTAAAAAAAAAAAATAAATAATAAAAAAAAAAATATAAATGCCCCTGTCCCCGATAGTTTGCGATCAGAAGCGAACGCACACGTAAGTCCCGCCCACATATGTAAACGCCGTTCAAACTACATATGTGAGGTATCGCCACGTGCGTTAGAGCGCGTGCAACAATTCTAGCACTAGACCTCCTCTGTAACTCTAACCTGGTAACCTGTAAAAAAAATTAAAGCGTCGCCTATGGAGATTTTTAAGTGCCGAAGTTTGGCGCCATTCCATGAGTGTGCGCAATTTTAAAGAGTGACATGTTAGGTATGTATTTACTTGGCGTAACATCATCTTTCATATTTTCCCAAAAAATTGGGCTAACTTTACTGTTTTGTTATTTTTTAATTCATATTCATGAAACCATTTTTTTTCCAAAAAAAAGGCGTTTGGAAAAATTATTGCGCAAATACCATGCAAGCAAAAAAGTTGCAATGACCGTCATTTTATTCCCTTAGGGTGTCTGCTAAAAAAACATATATAATGTTTGGGGGTTCTGTGTAATTTTCTAGCAAAAGAATGATGATTTGTACATGTAGGAGAGAAGTGCCAGAATAGGCCCAGTATTGAGGTGGTAAAAAAAGCCCGGTATTGAAGTGGTTAATATAGACACATCTCATCCTATATTACTCTGTATAAAATAACAATATCTAACTGGTTGACACAATTTTTATGCAATAATATGAGGAACAAAACCTGCAGTTATGAAGAACATATACTTTGCCTTAGGGTCATGGTGTGATTCAGCAAGAGGCGGTTTGTTTGTGGTATTAGCAGAGCACACCTCTGCCAAGACAGAAAACTGTACAGAAAACCGGTCTGTCTGTCCTACTGCTCTAGGGGGAAAAATAAACATTTTGCATGACTAGTTGGAAGAGACTGTCAACATGAAGAGCATGAACCTGAAGGCATATGAGAGCCAGGCATGCAGCTAGGGTTGCCACCTAATCCCCTTAAACCCCAACACAAATTATTTACACCGTTTCTGTGGCTGATTAAGGTGTTAATAAAACTCACTAGGTGGCTTATCTGCATTAAAGTGGAGTTTCCACCAAAAATACATTGTATACATGTTCCAAAGTCCAGAGCGCTGATCAGTTTTGTGATAATTTTCATTTAAAGGAAATCAGATAAAGTTATGCAAATATTGCTCATAATCTACTTGGCGTGCTCGATCAATTCCTTCTCATGGATTTATACTAGGCTTGTGCAATTTGTTTCGTAACGAATCGAAATTCGTATGAATTTAGCAACTTTCGGACGTTCAGAAGCATTCGAACAAACAATTACGAATAAAACCGAATCCAAAATAAATTATATCGCAAATAGCGAATGCCTTCGGCATAATTCGTTGTTGCTAACATGCGGCCTAATGCAACAGCAAGTCGACTTGTTGTGATCCGTCACAGAAAATTACGAATCAACGAACCAAAAAAAAGTTACGAATGTAAAAATCCATTCGAAGCACGTTAGGCAGCGCCATTGTGAGAGACACGGAAAATTACGAATCAACAAACCAAAAAAAAGTTACTAATGTACGAATCCATTTCAAAGCACAATAACACTCTGCTCTACTCTCTGCTCCTCCCTCACCGTGCTGAACTCCCTCTCAAAATGGTGTACAGGGGCGGAGGCTATAGCTGCATGTCAAAAACGAAAGTAAAATACGAGATTTCGAATCGTTACAAATAACCGCTATGTATTTAGAAAAGTACGAATCCATTCGAAGCACGTTAGGCAGCGCCAGTGTGAGAGAGACACGGAAAATTACAAATCAACGAACCAAAAAAAAGTTACGAAAGTAGGAGTTGTGTCCAGAATCAACGAAAAACAATGTACTCTACCGAAAGTACGAATTATAAATCAACTAAAAATAAAATCTTACATTAATACAAATCATTCCGATTCAACAAAAAATGTCACTTGCAAAAATACGAATTAGTCCGAACACGAAAAATCCTGTTTAGCAAAATTACTAGTGATTATGAATCAACAGGACCAAAAAGAAACTAACCTAAACTAAACAAATTTTTCCATTGTGCACAAAATTTATACCACGTAGGATAGCAAAATTCCTTTGTAGCCTAGGTGTAGTCCCGTAATATGTGTGTGGGTGTGCTGAATTTTAGTTTCCTCATATTATCTGAACACTTCAGATTTGATCTCATAAGTTTTGGGTAAGTTATGCTTAGAGCTTGGTTGATCCAGGGAAGAAAACAAATTGGTGGTTACCTTTAATTAAAGTGCTCCTATCATGTGCAGTTAATAAAAGTAAGCCTGCAGCTTTATATGAGGTATGCTTTGATTCCATGTACTACCATTTTCATGCTTGCCTGGGTTTGTCATGAAAAGGAGTAAACATGTTCTCTCCCCATCCCACAATGCATTGTGCTTGGTGTCTGAGACAATTATCGCTAGGCTTGTGCACTTCTTATAAACACACACATTATAAGGCTTGGTTCACACTGATGTGACATAGGACCCGACTTGTGAGACCTCAAGTTCGGTGACATGTGAAATTCAAGGTTTCCCTATGAGAGCTGTCTTAGTTGATACTACACAAGTCTGTCCGACTTTAGAAAAGGTTCCTGCACTACTTTGGTCCGACTTTAGAAAAGGTTCCTGCACTACTTTGGTCAGACTTTAGAAAAGGTTCCTGCACTACTTTGGTCCGACTTTAGAAAAGGTTCCTGCACTACTTTGGTCCGACTTTAGAAAAGGTTCCTGCACTATTTTGGTCCGACTTTAAAAAAGGTTCCTGCACTACTTTGGTCCGACTTTAGAAAAGGTTTCTGCACTACTTTGGTCCGACTTTAGAAAAGGTTTCTGCACTACTTTGGTCTGACTTTAGAAAAGGTTTGTGCACTACTTTGGTCCGACTTTAGAAAAGGTTCCTGCACTACTTTGGTATGACTTTAGAAAAGGTTCCTGCACTACTTTGGTATGACTTTAGAAAAGGTTCCTGTACTACCTTGGTCCAACTTTAGAAAAGGTTCCTGCACTACTTTGGTCTGACTTTAGAAAAGGTTCCTGTACTACTTTGGTCCGACTTAAATGCCAGAGTGTATCGTAGTTTGGGCCCTTTTTCAAGATTTAGAGAACACAAATAAGTTGGGATTTACCTTTAGCTTCAATGCATAAATAGTTTGGATAGAACAGGCTTTCCTATCTTGGAATCTTTGTGTAATGATATGATATTCAGCATTGTATAAAATAATAGTTCCCAACCATTATATTTAAACATTATAATCACTACAAACAAATTCTCCTCGCCATCTCTGACATTTATCAGACATTCCTACTCACATTTTCTGTGAACTCATCCGATGTGGAAGCAGCAGATGAAAGTAAGGCCAGTGCTTGATTGACATCTTTGTCGTTCTCAGTGGATAGCCGTGTAACGGATGTCACAAATTCCTGGCACTGAGGTAAATTACAAGTATCTAAATCTGTCATTTTGTCCAGCACGCTTGTATCCGTTGACGTCTGGAGCATCTGCAGAGCTAACACTGGGATATAAAAAAAACATACAAATCTGTACAGCAGTGTAACTGAAATGTAATTGGTTTTCATTGATGACTTCACATTTATTTTTACCAATCTATATGTTATTCCAACCTGTGCAACGGTTTCCATTTCATTGCACAGGCTTAGATTTACAACCAAAAATGGTGCAAAGGTGGAACATCTAGATGGCTTCTGCAATCAGTCAGGTTTAGTATTACAATGAAGAAATTCATCTGGTTCACTGTTATGGGTACATCTCTATTCTTTACTCCTAGTTTTATATATCTTGGTCCCTATATAGCCTATTAAACAGATTTCATTATGTTAGAATTTTTGTAAGGCTGCATTCACGCTTGAGCTGAGTTGGTAGTTTTTACAGGCTTTTTTTTAGCATTGTTTACATACACACGTGTTTTTCACGTGTTTTTTTCAGGCAATCCCATTAAAGTCTATGTGGGCCAAAAACTGTTTTGAAGCTCGTAGATGAAAAAAACTCACCTAAAATCGCAGTGCGGTTTTGGCGCAATAAATCGCACTGGCAACCTGCATCATGTAATCATTGTAGCCCAAAAAAAGTTCAGGAGCTACTTTTGGGCAACATGCTTCATAAGGTGCGGGTTGCCACAATTGCAGTGCGATTTAAAATCATGGCAAATCTGCCCATCATTCCAAACGCTGAGATGTAAATGCAGCAGTACTCTTTCAAGCTTCAAGCGACACTACGCTCAGGTGTGAACAGGCACTATTAGCCTCATGCCGACCACTCCACATACATTTACTGCGGGGCGCCGGCTTCTCTGCACAGAATCACGTACAGGTACATGATTTTGCACTTCCGGGTCCGCCGCTGATGGGAGCCAATCAGCCGGTCATTCCCGACAGAGGCAGAATGGCAGTCTGCCTATGTAAACCAGGCAGATCGCCGTTCTGTTAGTAGGGAACAGAGATCCTGTGTTTCTGCTAAGAAGGAACACAGATCTCTGCCTTCCCACAGCTAAACCATCCCCCACACAGTTAGCAAGCACTCCCAAGGAACACATTCAATCCTTTGATCGCCCCTGATGTTAACCCCTTCCCTGCCAGTGTCATTAGTACAATGACAGTGCATTTTTTAGCACTGATCACTGCATTGGTGTCACTGGTCCCCAAAAGTGTCACTTAGTGTCTGATTTGTCTACCGCAATGTCACAGTCCCACTATAAGTCGCCGATCGTCGCCATTACTAGTAAAAATAAAAAATAAATAAAAAATTCCATAAAAATATCCCATAGTTGGGGGCGCATGCGCGCGAGCAACGGAGATGGCCGCCTGACTCCACTGCTCCGCGCCGTCGGAACGTTACCACCGGCCTAATCCGACATAGGCACAGGGAGGACGCTGCACACGGAGCTCCGGAACATCTCAGGCTCCCGGCGGTGATGCGTAGGTCGGCAAAAAAGCCCCCTATGAGCCGGCAGCATAACAAGCTCTCCCCAGCGTCAGGCAGAGGAAGATCCAAGATGGCGCCCGATCCTCCGGAGCCTGACGACGAGACCCAGCTTTCTGCTGTGGGCCCGGAGTCCCCTGTGGATAGCCTGCATCTATTCCCCACGGACCGGGTGAGTCCCCCCCCCCTGTGGAATCAGAGGACATGCTGGCCAAATTCCGCGCCATTGTCAGAGATGAAATCACAATAGCATCCCGCAAGCTTTCCTCTGACTTGGTGCGAGGCCTTAAAGAGATAGGCCACCGCACTAATCAACTAGAGCACCGCATGGACTTGGCAACCACTGTGCTGGAAGGTCATGAGGAGGAGGTGGACAAAATGTCCGGGGAGCTGGAAGCCCTCAGAGACAAGTTGGAGGACGCAGAAAATAGGGCCCGGAGGGACAACCTTCGTATCCGTGGCATCCCTGAGGTAATTACTGACCTGCAGGGTACAGCTACCGCATTTTTCCAAGAACTGGCCCCAGAACTTCCGGTGGAAAGATTGGAGTTTGACCGTATCCACAGATCCCTGGCTCCAAAACCCTCTGAAGGACCCCCGAGGGATATCATCATCAAGTTCCACTACTACCGGACCAAAGAGAGACTTTTACAAGCTGCAAGAGAGCGACAGAACCTCTCCTTCCAGGGTAACACCCTCCAGCTATTCGCAGACCTCTCTCCGGTCACTATCGCCAGACGTCGAAATCTCAAACCCTACCTCCAAGTCTTACAAGCTCATGAAATCAAATATAGATGGGGGTTCCCATTTAGGCTCTCCTTCTCTCACCTAGGCCGCCAATTCCAAGCCACCTCTCCTTCGAACCTGAAACGCCATTTCCAGGAACTACAGCTGGACCTTCCTCCGTCTCAGCCTGATGCCCCACCCAAGACCGCTAGGCCCGGACCCTCCAGGCCGGGACCCTGAAAGCGTCCTCGTCAATCTTCTCAAGCATCCCAAAAGTCCCAATCTGGCTCCCAGGCGCTCCGTGACCTGCAAGCGCAACGTTTCCATCTATCTAACAACGGATGACGAAGCTAAGTTCATTCTTTTATTCATTTCAGCTTTTTTTTGCTCATCTGAGTTCGTGCTGCCCAGTTCCCCTTGAACTACGGGCTGTTTTTATATGGGAACCAGAGTGACATGTTTTTGAAGTAGTTCCCTCACCATATTCTTCTTAACATTGGTTTCTGATACCTGGTCGGCGGGGGTCGCCCCAGGATAGGCTGCCCCGCTTGAGAGATGGCGGCCCGGGGCGTACTCTACCCCCCTTAGGGGACCAGGCAGAACTTTGGCATCAACCTGCCTCCCCCGCCCTGCCGCGTCCATGAGTACCCATGTGGTTTGGGCTGCTACCTGTAGCCCTTTGTTTGTTTGTTTGTTTTTTGTCTTCTTTAGGGGTCTCATGGGTTGCTGGGGGGTGGGGAGGTTGCAGGTCAAGTTGGGTGGGGGCACATGTTTATCTGTTTGCTTATTGATCACTCGAAACATTGCTCTGTTGCGGCTCTCCAGCCCTTAACTCTGGACTGGCGGGGCTGGGATGGTGTTTGGTATGTATGGTCCTGCCTGACCCCCTTGGGGGAATGGTCTGATGGCTGTTCCCTTGGGGGGATCGAGGGATCTCCATCCTACACTCCAATTTGTTAATGTTGTACAGTGGTTGCCTTATTGTCACTGTCTGCAGCTTCCTCGTTTTGATGACTTTTTTTTTTCAGGTTCCATCATCCAGATCCTATGTCAAAAAAAAAAATGTTTAAAATGTTTGTACTGTTTTCATCACAGACCGGTGGTTCCGACGGACCACTGCTACCCCCTTGTGTTGGCACCTGGCTAAGAGGTTTTTCTTGGCCGGGCTCCCAACCCGTAGTGGGTTTTATAACCCACGTTACGCTACATTTACGCGTATGGCATATGTTCTACGCCGAGCCTTCCTCGGTTTTCTCATCTTTTCTATCTCTCCTCTTTTCTTTCTGTTTTCCTCTCTCCTCCCGGTCTTTCCCCCCCTCCTTCCTTCCTTCCTTCCCTTCTCCTATAACCCCGGGGTGCGGGAACAGAGTACTTTACTGCTTCATGTGTTTGATCCAATGACCCTCCGCTGGCTATCCCTGAATGTTCAGGGCATGAACTCGCCTCAAAAACGGGTCAAGGCTTTCAAATTCCTTAAGCAACACAATATTGACATAGCATGCCTACAGGAGACCCATTTCTCCGCCTCCTCTTGCCCCAAATATTTTGATGCAAATTATCCTCAAGTTTACTTAGCAAGCGGTCCTACTAAACAGAAAGGGGTTCTCATAGCCATAAGAAAATCAGTCCCGTTTATTTGCAGTAAACAAATTGCTGACCCGGACGGCAGATACCTTCTCCTGCAAGGTTCGGTTCAGGACAATGAGATAACTATCATGACGTATTACGCCCCAAATGTTAACCCAGGCCCCTTTCTGACACATGTCTGTGCCCTGTTAAGGGATCACCAGAGGGGCATCCTCCTGTTGGCAGGTGACTCTAATGTCTCGCTAAACCCCTCCCTGGATAATTACCCATCGGACCATAGGGTCCCCTCCCCAGCCGCAAAAACCTTTTTACGAACCCTACACAATCACGACCTAGTCGACATCTGGCGGGAGCTCCATCCCCTTGGTAGGGATTACACCCACTATTCCCATCCCCATCACTCACACTCCAGGATTGATCACATGTTTGTGTTACGGCAGCATCTAACCCTGATTGACGCAGTCTTTATTCTAGCAACCCCCTGGTCAGACCATGACCCAATTCTGACTATTTGCCACTCCTTGCTCAGCAAACCACAGCGCGCTCCTTGGGTCATGAATGACTCCCTTTTGTCATTTGAGCCGATCCTTACTGAGATTCACAAAGCATTGATAGACTACTTTAAACTGAATACAGGGACGGTCTCCTCTCCGGTGACCCTTTGGGAAGCATATAAAGCGGTCCTCCGGGGCCACGTTATTCGTATAGCGTCAAAGCGCAAAAAAGAGCGAACCCAAACCCGGCGTAGACTTGAGCATAACCTGTGGGCCCTCTCCACGGCCTTTAAACAGGATCCTACTCCGACCAATCGTAAACTTTTAGACGCAGCCCGATCGGACCTGGATTTATGTGTAACGGATGATGCAGAACGCACCCTACGCTGGGCTCGTCAGAAGTGGTACGCTAAGGCAAATAAGCCCACAGCGATGCTAGCCAACAGATTGCGCACTTTCACCCCGAAATTCGCCCCTATAGCCTTACGCACCCGCCACAATATCCTTATGGGCAACCCGCGTCTGGTCCTGGACGAATTTCGCCACCGTCTCACCAAACTTTATTCTGCCCCTACCCAAGCTTCTACCGACGGCCTGACTCACTTCCTGAAGGATTTGCCCTTACCTTCCCTGTCTGCCACCCACAGATCTGTCATGGACAGAGACGTGCAGGTATCAGAAGTTCTCCAATGCATCAAAGAATTAAAGATAGGCAAGAGACCGGGCCCTGACGGCTTCACAGCCCTGTACTACCGGAAATTTGCAGAGGTCCTTGCCCCACATTTAGCGGCTATGTATAATTCGATAAAAGATGGCCACTCATTTACTCCAGATCTGCTGATCGCCAATATTGTAATGATTCCCAAGCCAGACAGGGACCATTCTTCTTGGGCCAATTTCCGCCCAATTTCCTTAATAAATATTGACATAAAAATCCTGACGAAGATCCTGGCCAACCGGCTGAACTCATTTCTCCCGCGTTTGATAAAAAAAGAGCAGGTGGGCTTTGTCCCCCGTAAACAGGCAGGGGATGCTATTAGGAGGCTCCTTCAAATCCAACAAATAGCGCACGATAGGTCTTTGGAAACCATGTTTCTGTCTTTGGATGTCAATAAAGCCTTTGACACCTTGTCTTGGCCCTATTTGACACAGGTTCTAGGTCACTATGGCTTTGGTACCTCCTTTATGAGCTGGATCTCAGCCATTTATGATTCCCCCCAAGCTAAGGTGCGATACTACGGTCACGAGTCGCCCACCTTCCCCATAAAAAGGGGAACCCGCCAAGGGTGTCCACTTTCTCCTCTTCTATTTATCTTGGCACTGGAACCCTTGGCGGAGGCCATTCGATCGCATGTCGACATAACTGGGGTGGAAGTGGCGGGGACCTCGCATAAACTATCCCTATTTGCCGACGACATTTTATTGTCGCTCACTAAACCCAGAATCTCCCTCCCCAATCTGATGTCCCTTTTGGATACCTTCGCCACGTTATCGGGTCTATCTGTCAACCCGGCTAAATCCAAAGCCATGTCAATCAATCTTCAGCCCTCAGAGTTGGAATCATTGAAGGTGGCTTTTTCCTTCCAATGGACCAATTCGTTACCCTACTTGGGGGTCAAACTTACTCCTAGTTTCTTGGGTCTATATCAAGCCAATTACCCCTCACTATTACGGAAATTGACAAACATGCTCGATTCTTGGTCCACTCTTCCATTATCCTGGTTCGGCAGAATAGCGACAGTACGCATGGCCTACCTCCCGAAACTGCTTTATTACTTTCGGGTTTTACCGGTCCGGATACCCTCCCATATCCTCAGAATTCACCAACGCAAGATCATGCAATTCATCTGGGGCAAGACGAAGCCCAGGATCAAACGGCAAGTGCTCTACGCACGTAGAATAGATGGAGGCCTTTCGGTCCCGAACCTGCAAGCCTACTATACAGCGGCCGGTATCGCCCCACTCGCTCTTCTCCAGGAGAAACAACAATTGCCACTGTGGGCCGTCATTGATCTGGTGGACTCCCACCCGGTTCCCCTGGCCTCTCTTCTTTGGCTCCCCAAGGCTCACCGCCCATCTACCGTAGGTCCATGCTTGACTCATTCCCTACGGTTATGGGACTCCGTTAAGTTCTCAGCAGGCCTGATTTCTCCCCCATCTTCCCTTACTCCGACTCCTTCGCTGCCCGTTGTTCCCGCCGGGATGTGATAACCCCTCGCGGTTTGCTTGGTGGACCGACCACGATTTTGTGGACGTTCAGTCTCTGCTTACTCCGACCAAAATTGTCCCATTCGCTGCTCTACGCTCTTCACACGATATCCCCCTAAAGGAACATTATAGCTATATGCAACTCCGACACTTTCTCCAAAAATTAATAAAATCCCAACCTACTCCCTATGCTATGACCCCTTTTGAAAGTTTATGTAGATCGCGTCCTCAATCCTCGGGCATGATATCGCTCATATATACGGCTATTATAAGCTCCAGGAAACCACCACTGAGACCTTATCATTGCCAATGGGAGGCTGAACTTGGGAAACAACTAGAGCCGAATGACTGGCGGAGAATGACCTCGGCGCTAACCAAATGCTCGAAGAATGTCCTCTTCTTGGAAAATGCCTACAAGGTCTTTTATAGGTGGTACTACACCCCGGCCAGATTAGCGAGCTTTATCCCGTCTTACTCCCCTCTATGCTTTCGAGGGTGCTCACAGGAGGGCACAATGGCGCACATCTGGTGGTCCTGCCCCAGGGTACGCAGACTGTGGATCAGAGTATATGCGTTACTTCGTAATCTTTTCGACGCCACTATAAAGAGGGACCCTTTTGAGGCCCTACTGTGCAAACCCATTGAGGTACTTCTGTGTCCTGAACGTCTATTGGCCGCACACATCTTTACTGCAACTAAACTGACCATAGCACGTGCTTGGAAAACCCCGGCCCTCAGCTTTGAAAAAGTTAAAAACAGTGTGAACGACATTATGGTGAATGAGAAACTTACTGCCGTGTTGACAGACACCCATGCTAAGTTCCTCCGGATATGGCAACCCTGGGTGACTCATATCTGCCCCTCGCGATTTGATACAACGCTCCTCTCCCTGTGACAAGCCTCTGTCCCCCCCCACCTCGGGGCCCCCCCTCCCTTTTCCCTTCCCCTCTCATTTCCCTTCTTTCTCTGGTTCCTCTCTATATTTCGACCTCCTCTCCTTCTCTACACTAAGGGCTCACATCACCCCTTTCTTCTCTATCTTCTGAATTTCTTCCTGAACTCTTCCCTCCTGGCGCTCTTTCTCAACTTTCTTCTTATTCTACCTTTGGCTCTCCCCAGGACAACGTTTCTCAACCAGTGTGCCGCGGCACACTGGTGTGCCGTGAAGAGTCCCCAGGTGTGCCGCGGCAAAATGACCCCCAATATAGGCAGCTATCTGATGTTTTAACTACTGCTGGCCACTTGGTTAATATTTGTTATTACAGCGGTGCCGGTCCGCTGTGTAAACCTCACTTCCCGCTGCCACAGGCACTCTGGAAGCTGTGCTGGCCTCCCGATTGCGTCTTGCCAACCGATTACGTCATCGGTTGCTATGGGAGTGTCGGGCGCACGCACTGCTATCTGTGACGTGTGAGCCGCGGGTGCCAGAGTAGATGCTGGCTGGCGCGCGTTTCCCTGAGGGGAGGAGAAGAAGAACAACACGAGTAGAGGTTGAAAGAACCGTGAGGAAACAAAACAGTGAGGAGACACAGGTACAGTACTTGTACCTGTCATTTTCAATGTATGATAGTTTTATTGCAGGCATGGTGTTTATATATATAAAAAAAAAAAAAAAACTACATAACACTTGTTGGCACTTACATTGCCTCATTTTTCATTGCAGGCATGGTGAATTTTTTTTAAATGTAATATAATATACATGGGCTATGTGGGTTATTATTGATAATGATAACTGTATACTTCAATACTGCAGTTTGGCCGCAGCGCAGTGTACTTGCGGTTTTCATGTGGTTTCTCATAGACTTCTATTATGTCCCTCATTTTTGGTGTGCTTTCAGAAAATGTACCAAAAATTTACTACATAATAGAAGTTTATGAGAAACCACACGAAAACCGCAGTTACACTGCGCTACACCTGCGCTGCGGCCAAACCAGTATTGAAGTATACAGTTATCATTATCAATAATAACCCACATAGCCCATGTATATTAAATAAAAAAAATGTAATCGCCGTGCCTGCAATGGAATGAGTCAATGTGAAAGTGCCCTAATTGTAACAAGTGTCATGTAGGTTTTTTTTTTTTTCCCCCACAAGACCACAATTCGTAGTTACAGATTTGGAATGGTTTGCCGGGGTTATGGCTAAAGATATCAGCCATAACCTTGGTATTGTTTTTTAGAGCCAGTGACTGGCTTTCTCATGAAAGCGTTCCAAGCGGCTCTTAAGCCACTGGAATGCTTTAAAAAGCGGCGGGAGGGGATGTCCCCCCCTTCCACCGTCTCGCCTGAGAAACAATCCGATGGAGTGGCCGGCTAGTCCCAGAGGCGATGAAAGAGTAGATCCCCTTTGATTGCCTTGAAGGACCGGAGCGACGCCATGACTTCCAGTCCAGGCTGGAAGTAAACTATTTTTATAAATTTTTTTAAAGCAAAAGATCAATTTTTTTTAAAATCTTTTGCCTTTAAAGGTAAAAGAGAGATATGAGGTCTTTTTGACCCCAGATCTCTCCATAAACAGGACCTGTCATCCTTATATCTACTACAAGGGATGTTTAACATCAATTGTAACAGAAATAAAAGTGATATAAAAACAAATAAAAAAATGTAAAAGGGACAGTGAAAAGAAAAAAAAGTTTAATAAATAAGACAACATTTTTTTTTAAGCACCCCCCATCCCTACGCAAGTGGATACGCAAGTCGCCCACGCATATGTAAACAGTTTTCGCACCACACATGTGAGGTATCACCGCACATGCTAGAGCGAGTGCAATAATTCTAGTGCTAGACCTCATCTTTAGCTCTAAACATGTAACCTGTAAAGGTGTTTAAAGCGTTACTTATGAAGATTTTTTAAGTACCAAAGTTTGTCATCATTCCACGAGTGTGCGCAATTTTAAAGCATGACATGTTAGGTATCTATTTCCCCGCCATAACATCATCTTTCACACTATACCCCAAAATTGTGGTATATATTGTGTTTTGTTTTAATTCATTGAAGTGAATTTTGTACAAAAATAAATGTGTTTGCAAAACAACTGTACAAATACCATGTGGCATAATTTTTTTTTCACATTTTTGGATTGGTGTGCCTCGAGATTCTGACAGATTTTAAAGGGTGCCTTGGTTGAAAAAAGGTTGAAAAACACTGCCCCAGGATACGGGGCAGACCCCCTGCTGGGACTGGTTACCTGACAGGACACATTCCCCTTTCCCTTCTTAAGATTTTACTTTATTTTTGTTTTTATTTGCTTTTGTTGTTTTCATCGGGGAACAACACTATTCCTCTAGATGCTTGTCCAGTTTAATGCGCTCACATGATATTGTTTGTTATATTGCTATTTTGCCTCATGTTTCAAAATCGATCTAGAGCGACAATATCTATTTCAGTTAGCTTCAGGGCCACATCATTACACCAAGATTCAGGACTCATTGGTCTCTCCTGAATACCCTGCTACCCATACTCTTGGTATAATCCAGTAGGTCTTATAGTTTTTAGCACGGATTCCGGGAGCATCCCCATGCAATATACTGTTGTAATAATTGCACATTTTCATTGTGTCCAGTTCCATTTTTTTTTTTTTTACTTTTGTATTCTTTTTATTGATGTGAATCTTTAATAAAAACCTTTGTACAAGAAAATATCCCATAGTTTGTAGATGCTATAACTTTTGTGCAAACCAATCAATATACGCCTATTGCGATTTTTTTTACAAAGGTAGCAGAATACATATTGGTCTACTGGTAAATTAATGAAGAAATTCGATTTTTTACTTTTCTTTTGGATGTGTTTTATAGCAGAAAGTAAAAAACTTATTTTTTTTTTCAAAATTGTCGTTTTTTTTTTTTGTTTATAGCACAAAAAATAAAAATGCAGAGGTGATCACATACCACCAAAAGAAAGCTCTATTTGTGGAAAAAAAAAAAGACATCAATATTAGTTGGGTACAGCGCCACACGCCCGAGCAATTGAAAGTTAAGGTAACGCAGTGACGTATCGCAAAAAATGGCCTGGTTAAGAAGGGTGGGGTGGGGGGGTAAACCTTCCTTAGCATGTGATTTTTGCTGTTGAGCTTTTGGTGTGTATGCTACAAAATGCTAAGATGGGAATGGGTCCTAGGTGTAGACTCCCCTTTTATAGATGGGGAATCTAGCCATATATACTGTGAGATTTGACAAATCCATATTTTGGAACCTGATCATCACACCTCCTCTATATCAGAGCATATACTCTGTGGAATCAGGCTGTAATCCATACATAGATTAAAGCAGAACTAAACTCTCGCAATCAGCATTAAGGCTACTTTCACACTGTAAAGCACCGCTCGTTATAGCGGTGCTTTACCGTCATTTTAGCTGCGCTTTTCGGCCGCTAGTGGGGCAGTTTTAACCCCTGCTAGCGGCTGAAGAAAAAGTTAAAACCGCTCATGTTGCGGCGCTTCCGAAGCGCTTTTCAGGCACTTTGAAAGAGCTGCCCATGCATTCCAATGGGCAGGGGCGCTCCCAAACCGCCCCAAAGATGCTGCTGGCAGGACTTTTTGTAACGTCCCACAAGCACACAGCCCCAGTGTGAAAACACTCTGGCTTTCACACTCGGGAGGCATGGGAGGCAGTTTTCAGGTGCTATTTCTATCGCTAAAATGCCTGAAAACCGCCTTCAGTGTGAAAGGTGTCTAAGTATTTTTAATTCTTATGCAGCTAGCATTAGTAAATAGATAGGAAGGTATAATGGGGCAAAAAAGTATTTAGTCAGCCACCAATTGTGCAAGTTCTCCCACTTAAAAAGATGAGAGAGGCCTGTAATTGTCATCATAGGTATACCTCAACTATGAGAGACAAAATGTGGAAACAAATCCAGACAATCACAATGTCTGATTTGGGAAAAAAAATATTTGCAAATTATGGTGGAAAATAAGTATTTGGTCACCTACAAACAAGCAAGATTTCTGGCTCTCACAGACCTGTATCTTCTTCTTTAAGAGGCTCCCCTGTCCTCCACTCATCACCTGTATTAATGGCACCTGTTTGAACTTGTTATCAGTATAATAGACACTTGTCCACAACCGCAAACAGTCACACTCCAAACTCCACTATGGTGAAGACCAAAGAGCTGTCGAAGGACACCGGAAACAAAATTGTAGACCTGCACCAGGCTGGGAAGACTGAAGCTGCAATAGGCAAGCAGCTTGGTGTGAAGAAATCAACTGTGGGAGCAATAATTAGAAAATGGAAGACATACAAGACCACTGATAATCTCCCTCGATCTGGGGCTCCACGCAAGATCTCACTTTGTGGGGTCAAAATGATCACAAGAAAGGTGAGCAAAAATCCCAAAACCACACGGGGGGACCTAGTGAATGACCTGCAGAGAGCTGGGACCAACGTAACAAAGGCTACCATCAGTAAAAACACTACGCCGCCAGGGATTCAGATCCTGCAGTGCCAGACGTGTCCCCCTACTTAAGCCAGTACATGTCCGGGCTCGTCTGAGGTTTGCTAGAGAGTATTTGGATGATCCAGAAGAGGATTGGGTGAATGTCATATGGTCAGATAAAACCAAAGTAGAACTGTTTGGTAAAAACACAACTCGTCGTGTTTGGAGGAGAGAGAATGCTGAGTTGCAACCAAAGAACACCATACCTACTGTGAAGCATGGGGGTAGCAACATCATGCTTTGGGGCTGTTTCTTTGCAAAGGGAACGGGACGACTGATCTGTGTACATGAAAGAATGAATGGGGCCATGTATCGTGAGATTTTGAGTGCAAACCTCCTCCCATCAGCAAGGGCATTGAAGATGAAACGTGGCTGGGTCTTTCAGCATGACAATGATCCCAAACACACCGCCCGGGCAACAAAGGAGTGGCTTCGTAAGAAGTATTTCAAGGTCCTGGAGCGGCCTAGCCAGTCTCCAGATTTCAACCCCATAGAAAACCTTTGGAGGGAGTTAAAAGTCTGTGTTGCCCAGCGACAGCCTCAAAACATCACTGCTCTAGAGGAGATCTGCATGGAGGAATGGGCCAACATACCAGCAACAGTGTGTGACAACCTTGTGAAGACTTACAGAAAACGTTTGACCTCTGTCATTGCCAACAAAGGATATATAACAAAGTATTGAGATGAACTTTTGATATTGACCAAATACTTATTTTCCACCATAATTTGCTAAAAAAATTCTTTCAAAAATCAGACAATGTGATTGTCTGGATTTGTTTCCACATTTTGTCTCTCATAGTTGAGGTATACCTATGATGACAATTATAGGCCTCTCTCATCTTTTTAAGTGGGAGAACTTGCACAATTGGTGGCTGACTAAATACTTTTTTGACCCACTGTATATTAAATATACTTGTATTAAACTTTTTTTTTTCTTTTTTTACTTATTTCTTCAGTTGCTTCCTGCTTTCTGGCCTAGGCCAAAATGTCTTCATGGGCATTTTTTTTCTTTCATCTGGAGGAACGACTTTCTCAGCTAAAGCACACCCTCCTGCCTGCATGCCTGAGCTAAAGGCAGATGGATTTCAGGAAGTAAATGCTACATGAATCATCTGTCCTTACTCAAGATGGCCATGGCCAGAAATGATGGGGTGGGAGGGGTTCAAAGTGATTTCTCAACAAAAACAAGCATTGAGACATGGATGGATGGGTGAGTTTGCTTTGAATATCAAAAATGACTTAAACAGCGTTTTCAGTTTGTGGTGCTCAGATACAGTAAAAAGAGAAGAACAGACAAACAAACATGCATTCTCACCTAGGTGGATGCAGCATTGGATCTGTCCCCCGCCACCTCTACACTGAGGAATGCTCCGCTCTGAGCAGAGAGCCATGACTGTCAGTCACCAGCTCTCTGCTCTGCCCCTTCATGGCTCACTAGAGCTTTGGGCTGTGGAGTGGGTGGAAGGGGCTGGCTTAGTCTCCAAGCAGCTCGCTGAGAGGCTGAGCCAGCTGCCAGTCTAAGCTTCTGGGTGGATCCCGACTGTAAAGTCAGGATCGATCCAGCACCTGAACCGGCTGAATGACGTCAGCCGATAGCGGACATTAGCCCACTGTCAGCTGTAAACAGGTCACAGGGTCACGAGATGTAGACAATTAGTCACACTGGAAACTTTTGTTCCAAAATCATACAGTAAAAATAAGTTGCAGTTTTAGATACACAGATACCTAATCATTTTAGACAAAACTGATTTATGTTGCTTTATTTATATGCTGTTATTTATTTTATTTGATATATATTATTTTCAATTATTTGTTGTTTTGTATGATGTCAAGATGGACTGATACAGCAATGAAGAAATCATGTGCACTCAGTGAGCAGTTTGAAATTTTCCATCAAAATATGGCAACACGGGGCTTGTGTAGCATTAACTCTGCTATTTAAAGGGGATTTTCAACTCCCCATTTATTTGTCACTCCTTTATTTACAACACTAATGCCGCGTACACACGATCGTGATTCACGGCGGTGAAAACACCGCCGGGAATCACGACGGGAAAAACGAGGGAACCGCTTGGTTCCCTACACACGTCCGTTTTTCCCGACATTTTTTTTTTGGTCGTGAAAAACGACTGTGTGTGGGCCCCGCGGCAGTTTTTCCCTATGGGAAAACTGCCGCGGGAAAAAACGACGAGAAAAATTAGAGCATGTTCTAATTTTTCTCGTCGTGAAAAATTTCGTTTTTCCCGTCGTGAAAAATGACAAAATGCCCACACACGATCGTTTTTCTCGTCCAAAGGAAAAAATTTAATTTTTCTCGACGGGAAAAACGGTCGTGTGTACGCGGCATGAGGCTTCTCCACCCCAACACAGACTGTCTTTGCTTAGTATTGTTTACAGAATTTGTCAGAGAAAGGTGTGACCATTCAGATACAATAGGTAATATATGGACAATTGTATCTATATGCTTTCATGGTGATACCAGATTTCACCAGCAGATTCAAAAGAAAATTAAAGAGAAACTCCCAGTTTCAGTAATTCCTGCTATGTTGCCCCATGGAGGAGTCGCCAGCAATAAAGTGATTTATATTTTAAGTGAAAATTTTCTTAAACAAAATATCCAGGCATCTACAAAAGCAGGTATTTTCTAGAAGCTTAAAATACATCTGGTATGTAATAAAATAGGCATATATATATTAGAACCATTCCATTTAGGATTTAGGGAGACCAGGGGTGTACGTACAGGGGTCGCAATTGAGACCTAGGCCTATGCTTCAGGGGGCCCAAGAAGCCCCCTATACACCTGGATAGGAGGGGCAGCATATAGAGGAACCAATCCCCCCATTTTTCTCCTGCAGCTGCTGAAAGGCTGCAGGAGGAAAATGGAGGGGACTGGTTCCTCTACATGCCACCCCTCCTAGCCACCTTCTGCTGCCCCAAGCTCCTGTGTACTATCTGCGCCCTCATCCCCTGCAGATGCCAGCTTCCTACTCCCGCCGGCTGCTGCGAGGGATCTGTCAGAATGGAGAGCGGGATAGGGGCCAGTAAATGTGTAATTTGCTGGCTCCTTCTGCAAATTGCCTTAATTAAGGCAAGGAATCACTGACTCTGTCCAGACATAACTGAGGCATAGTAAACTGTGTTTACTAGGCTTCAATTTGTGAATGATTGGAAAACTCTGTACAGAGCTATTCTTGTTCATTCATTCTGTGCAGCTGAGGCAGAGATGGAGGACTGTGTCCTCAATATCCTTTCTATGTCTCAAAGGTAAGAACATCAGAGGTCTATTTACACCCCTTATATTTCACTAAAGCCCCGCAACGGGGCTATAAAAAAAAATAGTAAAAAATTATAAAAAAATTAAAAATTAAAAATAAAAATAAATGTATTGGTAAAAAAACGAAATAAAAAACAAAACAACAGCAAAAAAAAATTACTGGCACCAGTGGCGGAACTACCAGGGTTGCACTTGCGACTGGGTTCTGGCGTTCTGCTGCCATGGGGGGGGGCCCTGACTGGAGGTCGGGGGGCCCTTTATAGTTTCTTGCACCGGGGCCCTGAAGGTTCTAGTTACGCCTCTAAACGAGACATTACAAAAATATAAAACGTAGAGCATACCTTCCTTAGTAAGATGAATTAAATAGCTTTTGAGGTCAGAAATATTATGGCTGCTGAAGAAATCATAATACTGGAAAACCGTAATGATTTCTGTGGACAGATTCGCTGGCAACATGTTCTCTGCTTTGTCTAGATTTTGAGCAATCAACTTCCTGAAAACTAAAGAAACGTGAAAAAGTTTGTGAATGGTAAAAAATATACACTTTGCCAAAAGGATGGATATACATTACAAAAATACCTAAAACAGATAAATCAGGGCTGTTGGAGGTCTTTTTGTACTAACCACTAAATTCAAGAGTAGCCTAAAATATACAGATGTTACAATAACAGGTATTGGTATGAAGTGATTTCTTAGTAGATCTTTATACCCAAACATGTTAAATGTATGATGCCATCTGTGTTCGATGTGTAGTAAAAGTTCTGTGAATCACATTCAACCGATCTTCATGACTGTCAGATATCTGAACGCAGTATGCTGTCTTCTTGTACATTCTGAATATCATCAGTGTACACCAGGGCCTTTTTTTCATTTAGAATGTGGCAGAATGGAGGCTTCTGTGTTTACATGCGACAGTGCACCTTACCCGGCAGCCGTATATAACCCTTCGTGCCCTGCACATCCCTATGACAGCAGAAAAAGGGGCAGGGGGTTTACACAGCCACGCTAGTCTGGCAGCATTAGCTCATTCTGAAGCTCTCGCCTCCAGCCGACTCTCTTGCTGTAAGTTGTAGTTGATCTTCTGCAGCAGCTCCCATCTCTGGTACTCTCCAGATGGGAAAGGGGGGGGTAGTTTGTGGGAGGGAAGAGAGCTCTGTGCTGGGTTTGGGAAGGAGAGCACTGTACTTGGAGAGGGGGGCGATTTGGGGGGGAAGTGGGTGTCATTTTTGGTTGTGAGATATGCCCCCCTGAACCCTGCACTCTGTATGCAGCACATTCCTGAACCATGCATTCTGTACATAGCCCTCTCCTAAGCTCTGCACGCAGTGTACTCCTGCACTCCGTATGCAGTGCACTCCTGCATTCTGTGAATAGCGCTCTCCTAAGCTCTGAACTCTGCACATAGCGCTCTACCTAAACTCTGAACATAGCGCTTTCCTAAGCTCTGCACTCTGCACATAGCGCTCACCTAAGCTCTGAGCTCTGCACTTTGTAAATAGCGCTCTCCTAAGCTCTGCACTCTGTATGCATCGCTCTCCTAAGCTCTGTACGCAGCACTCTCCTAAGCTCTGCACTCTGTACGCAGCGCTCCCCTAAGCTCTGCACTCTGTACGCAGCGCTCCCTAAGCTTTGCACTCTGTACGCAGCGCTCCCTAAGCTTTGCACTCTGCGCTCCCCTAAGCTTTGCACTCTGTACGCAGCGCTCCCCTAAGCTCTGCAATCTGTACGCAGTGCACTTCTGAACTCTGCACAATGTATGCAGCGCACTGTGGAACCCTGCACTATGCATGTAGTGCACTCCTGAACTCTGCACTCTGTACATAGTGCTCTCCTAAGCTCAGCAGTCTGTATGCATTACATTTCTAAACTCTGCATGTAGCCCTTTTACTGGACAATGAATTCCTGGTATTTAACAATGCCCTTTTAAGATCCTCCCACTGTTGCGGCAGGGAAGAAAGGGGGGATGTGTTTGGCTGCGCTCCTGCACCTATTCTCTGAGAAATATAAAAAAAGCCCTGGTGTACACTATATAGGTCAAGTAAATGTGATTTCTTTTGTTCTCACCGTATGAACATCTACCAATATGCTAACCACACATCCATCTATACTTATCCCTTCATATAGTGCATATAAGCAGGCTTTTAAGATATTTTATCTTTGGTTCATAACCCCCCCCCCCCCCCATGCTACATCTGTAAACACATAACCACAAGTCATTAGGTTATACAAGGCATATAGCAGTAGGAATGATTATCAAATTTAAGGAGAAAAAGTCAGAAAAGCTGCACAATTGGATGTTTGAGGAAGGCAATAAAAAGAATATATTGTGAATATGCAACTTACATAAAATTAGGTCGGTCATTTTCTTCAGTTGATGCAAGTAATAAAGAAGTCTTTATAATTTATTTGCCAAAATGTTTTAAAAATCAACCAACGGGTTGCGGGAAAGAAATTAGCTTGATTCCCTCATCAACACAGACAGTGTTGACAGGGGAATTCCACCCGCTGAGCCATTGTATTCTCCCACCCCCACTGGGAGAAGACAATGATTTTATTGCTAGCAGCTATACCAGCTGTGAAACATAATCGTATGTAAAATCCGGCAGGCTGGTTGTACCCCAGTTGATTGATCGATCAACTTGGCACATTCAGCCTTCCCATACATGGTTCGAACCATTTATGGCCAGCCTAAGCCTATCTGTATATAATTAAACTTTATAGGAAAAAAAAACAGGTAACATTCAACTTGTTATACAGGTTAACATAGGCTGATAATCATCCCAAGTCCCAGGTTACAGGAAGTCTCCTAATGTAAATGGACTTATAAATATGTGTTCGGATATAACTGCAGTCCCAATTCCAGCAAAGAGGTAAATATGCAAAGCCATATGCTTAATAGAGCTGGCAAATAACTACTGTGGGGTATGTTCTATACAAACTCAAACAGGGGTGTCAAAGTATATTTCCTCCTTCCATGCAGAGGGGATAGGATATTCCCTCTGTTTGTGATCACTTGCCCTTCCTTTTGGAGTTACGTCCCATCTCAGCACATTCCCACGTTATTAAAGAAATCCCTGTATCGGAACTTGCACATTCAGTGTTGGTGCATCCAGCAATGCTGGGATCCCCCGCGCGTGTTTGATAATGTGCCTTGTAGTCTTTGGAATACTTTTTTTTATTAGAAAGAGAAATAGAAGAACAACAGTGCGGTAAGCACCATGACAAAAAACATCAATAGGAAGGTCGATTCCCATATATCTACATAGAATTGATAGAACAAAAAAGAAAACCAGTGATGTTTTAATGCAAAGCAGACAAATAAAAAGTAACAGGGCATGTGGTACCTATAGCCAAACAATGCAATATTACAGTAACACATAGACAGTCATCCATAATACCTATTGATGGAAAGCTTGTGGCTGACAGTAGTGCAAATATGCTGCAAATAGTGCATTGTACCCAAAAGGTAGACATTTATACAATCGCAAAACATCATCTGTGCATGTAGAGGTATGCTCCAACCATTTATCCAAGATTTTATGATATTTAGCCGGGCACCCTCTATGAATATATAAGACCTTTTTTTATAAGGCTAAGTGCTGTTAACGACCACCACTCAATTCTAGATGGTCGGTGGTGGTGTCCTGGGCCAAACCCTCACAAGGAACAATCTGGCTATAAAAAGTGTTTCTTGCAGGAAAATATGAAGTTGTTGGTCATTATATCTGGATTAGGAAGGAGGCCCAAAAGGCATGGTTTAGGGGAGAGGGTTAGTGGAGAGCCCATTGGATCGTGAAGAAACCTGACCACTTGTGTCCAGTAGCTTTGAATAACAGGACAAGACCATATTAGGTAATAACAAGTGCTGCTGGTCTCACCACATCTGAGGCACAGAGAACTATACTGTGGCCCGGTACCAAGATTGACGAATAAGGGTTAAAGTAGGTTCTATGCAAGATATACAGGTGGGTAAGGGGGTCAGAAAGTTCAGGGGAGACTATCTTACAGGATTCTAATACCTCATGATTCATCCCAGTCTTCATCTTCCAGCTCCCTCACCCAACGGGTTTTCAATTGATAGGCTAAGTTAGTGGCCGCCGGTTGTAGGAGGAAAGTATAAAAAGTAGAAGTTCAATTTTTGAGAGTCTGAACCTATAAGTACATCCAATAGGAATAGGGAATCAAGATTGGGGATGGAGTCCCCATATTGGGTGTGTAAAGCGTGGTGGAGCTGTAGATAATGGAAAAACAGAGTTGGGTAATCCAACTCAGTCTTGAGATCCTGAAATTATTTAACACCTCTATTAAAAAGAACATGAACGACGTATATGACCACTTTATCAACCCACAACCCATAGTCAGGCATCTTAAGTAGTAGTTCAGGCAGATGAGAATTACCCCAAAGGGGTGTGTGGACATGAAAAGGTGGAGCATTTGCTTTACACATAGCTAATTCCCAATTTTTACAATGGTGATATGTGATTCCCCCATGGCCTTCCTGTTAGATAGGGTCACATATCTCACTCAAAAGAATCTGGGAGGGGTGAATAACTGGACAGGAAGTGTTGAAACATACTACAGTGATATAATGCCCCCGGTGTCAAAGTGAGAAAAAAAAAATGGGATAGTTGGGAAGCAAAATAATACAGATTGAGGTCCGGAAGAGCTGTACCACCCAAATTTGTGGGACGTTTTAGGGCTCGCCATGACAGTTTATGCTGGGAGGTACCCCATATAAAAGTATTGAGTAGAGATTCCATAACTCCAAGAGGAGAACGGGATCACGTCTGTGTTTTAGACTTAAGTGTCAAGTAAAGAGGTTCCAAGTTAAGCCTAACATAATCTTCCAGATATCACTAGATTAGGATACCCAGGTATTTAATCTGACCAGCTCTTACCAGTAGTAAAGAGGCTTGCTTAGCAATGGGGGCCCCCATGTCTAAAGGGAGGATTTGGGATTTTTCCCAGTTGATTTGCAGCCCCGAGAATTCCCCAAAATGCTTAATGTGGCGCAAAGTTTGGAATACTTTTAAACTACTGTATGTGCCCAGCAGAATGTGGTAAAGCCAGAATTACAAACCCCATAAAGTACACACAGTCAGCTTTCTGGGATGATCAGATGAGTAATGAGATGAACTATGTATATACATATTTGCTTTACAGCAGTATACTGTATCTATATCTGTAAGTGTGATATACCGTTTTTGTGATGCTGGGATGATATATTAGTGGGAGGAACATGGTATACCCACTTAAATGTGCACGTTCTGATATAACAAGATTTGATGAACATTTTATTATGCTGAGATGGTATAAAACCCTAGAGTGACCAAGTGACCACAAATGGAGGGAATGTGTCTCCAGTGAATGGAAGAAGGACATTGGTGAAATTGCTGAAATTGGATTCTGACACATACTCATTAGTGCAGGTTACATTGGAAGACTTCAGAAACAACCTCAGGCTTGAGAGATGATTATCAGCCAATGTTGTTCTGTATATTGTATAGTGTTTAATCATATACAGTATGCATGACTTGAATGTGGGTGTACCCCAGTGTAAGGTTTTAAGTTACAGATCTGTCATGTTTTAACGGGTTGCTATATAAAGTATCTTGATATTGTGAATTTTCTAGGATTGGTTTTGTACTGATTAATAGGTTTTGTTGACGCATCAGTTGTCCAGTTCACTTTCATTACTGGTATGGAATTTGGTATTTTTGAAGGATGCACCACACATGAAGCCACAGATAAATTACATATATAAAGGTGGCTTTTTTGTTCATGTGCAAGATATTGTAAAACCATCTAGGAGATGTGGTAATGTGTTGCCTTTACTATTTAAATAACTTATATATGACTTCATAACCAGGTAAGGAATGTCCCCATGCATGTACCTTTTTCAGCAAGTCCTGGGTTTTCTACATTCACTGTTTGGCTGAATGTTTCATGCAGTTGTTTCATCATTTTCTCAGCAGTGGTGTGATACAGGTGTGTAGGTGCAGAGCATTTCATCCAAAAAGATAATAGTGACGGCATATCATGAAATCCAGCGATAACTTAGAGAGGAAAAAAAAAAGATAAACTGCATTAAACAGATTATTCTATATAGAACATGGCCCATACCTAACAAGTCAGAATACAAAATACAACAGAGGGTTAGGAAACCCCAGTTGATGGTATACAACTGTGCTGAGACCCTTCCAACACTAGCCATACACCAGGCAATTATATGCCAACTTCAAACACATTCAGTGGTGGCTGGCCCACGAGGGGTGCAGAGGCGCTGCCCCCCCCCCATCCCGCACCATCTGTGTAGCCATGCACTGTGTGGGGCGCCGGACCAACAGGTCTCTACCAGGTCTGTCACCCCCTCACAGGCACGTGACCACATCTGGAGGCCCCAATTGGTCAGTTACATATTGTCCTCGGGCACAGAGCACTGCACCCCGAGCCCTCCCACCCTGCGATACCAGTGATTCCGCTTCCAACCAATCAGGACAGGAAGACCCAGAACCCGGAAAGAAGACCAGGTCAAAACAGAAACCGCGGCGCCGGGCACCAGGGGAGGTGTGACAGCTGGAGAGCTCTGCCGTAGGGTGAGTGCGCCCCCCAAAATCCTCTAGCACCAGCCGCCACTGAACTTATTTATCCAACTTACAACTGCAAATGTAACCAATGCATCAAGGAAACCCACAATGATCTATTTCTATGTAGTTTACTAGGGTCACTTTAAGAAAATCAGCAGGAAGCATAAGTGAATTAGAGTGTGTGTGCCCTTTGCTTGAAACAACACTGGGTTATGATTAGTAGAATAACAGGCATATGGACCTGAGCATTACATCTGTGGGTCTAGTGTCAATGGGTGATGGGAGGTCGTATGTCATAAATGTATAGAGCTAAAATAAAGACATTGTATGATGCTGAATTTAAGTACACATGATATATGCTTGTATTATGTTCTTATTTCAAGCTGCAGAGTAATGTTGAGGGTCCAATGCTGAGTTGTGTTCTCAGTTTTCATTTGTGAATTAGTTGGAGAGCAAGGTCTGGTTTCAGATTGACTCGTAATTGTTTTGGGTTTGTTATTTTGTATGATATATAAAAATGACAATAAAAATAAATAAATAAAATAACAGGCATAAACACTAGTTAGATAATGATTCGGATCCATTCACACTTGTGCGACTTGTCATGTGACTTTGGACATGACAAGTCGCAGTCCATTCTTTTCAATGTCACCCGTTTGAATCTGTGTGATTTAAAGTCACAGCTATTTTTAAAAGGTGCCTGTCATACTTTGATGCGACTTAGGTCCAGAGAGTGTAAAGCTAGATTAAAGACTCACTCAAAGTCACACTCTAAAGTCACACTAGAAATTGTGCGGCTTTGGAGTCGCACAAGTGTGAATGGAGTCTTAACGTTTTAAAGCGGTATTAAACCCCAAACCAAAAATGTAATGTATTGCAGCTTACGAATCAGTTGATGTGGTGGCTGCATTCTTTTTTTTTTTTTTTTTTTTTTTTTTTTTAGGCTTTTCCCCTGGTGATCTGGCCAGTAACATATCGCCTGTATTAGGATGCCCCACTCTGGATGAATGAGCACAGGGGGCACCCCAGCCTGGGGGGAGGGGAGTGTTAGAAATATCAACAGATTTAAATACACTAACAAATTGAAGCTGAACTCCAGCTATAATATAATCAGTTACATCCTTTTGGGATAAGGGTTTTACATAATAAAATAAATCTGATTTTTTTAAGCACCCCTGTCCATGACACATGGTCTGTCTCATTCCTGAAACTGCAAGAGAGATTTTCTGTTGTAAACAACAGACCTACTTCCTGGATCACCAAATAAAAATAGAAGAAAGAAAGCCTAAAAAAAAAAGAAACAAATGCAGTTATCACATCTAAGAACCGGTAAGCTGCATATAATAAATGTTTTTGGCTTTAAAACTGCTTTAAGATTACACTCTCCTTTTTTAAACAAGCAACCACAAAAGACAGATTAATTATAAATAGTTGGAACAAAAAGAGACTCCAAGGATTTTCAATGAGCTGTGCATATGTGAAGTTTGGAAAGCAGGTTTTGACCTTAACCTGATCTTTCCAAATTTGAGAAGCCATAACAAATAAAAAAAAACGTTAATGGATAAATGAAATGCTGTGTGAAGGTAGAATGGTGTACACGGTATCTAGAAACCAGCGGAATAAATGTCTCAGACAGACATGGACAACTAGCTGAAAGCCTCGTACACACGGCCGGTTTTCTCGTCAAGAAACAACAAGAAAACTGCCGGGAGAGCTTTCTTGCTGAGAAAACCGGCCGTGTGTATGAGGCTTTTAGGTTTCTCGTCAAGAAAACTGGCCAGAATCTCGACGAGAAAAATAGAGAACCTGCTCTCTATTTTCTCATTGAGATTGTCGTTGGCCTGTTTCCCGACGAGAAACCCGAGAGTGTGTACGCTTACCTGTCGCCGTGGAAACCCGCGCATGCTCGAAATGACTTTGACGTATGCGCGGTAGCTTCCTAGGCAAAGGTAGGGTGTAGCAAGATGGCGGCATCGAATGTGACGAGCGCACGCTCGTCGTAGTCGATGACGTCACCACGTTCGTTCCATTCAAAAGAACGGCGGTTCTTTTGAATCGAGCGTGTGTACAATCGGCCGGGACAAGATTCTTGTCAAGAATCTCGTCAGAAAAAACAACAGGTTTTTTCCTGACGAGATTCTCGACCGTGTGTACGAGGCTTGACTGTTCTACTTCGTTGCAGCTTTGGTTGAGTTTTGTGTCAAGCGCATTTCCCCTTTCTAATTATTTTTCCTTTATATTTTTATAAAAAGGTGGCCTGTGTATAAGAAAGGCTAACAGAATGTAATACTATGATATAACCACCTGCATGATCCATTTTAGCTACAATTAAAAATGTACATGTTTTCTACAACTTTGCCATCTATGAAAGCCTGAACACATTCTGCACGGACTTTCCTCTTATTTCATAAATCTAATAGCTCTGCCAGTTCATTTACCCACCTTGGCGCTGTCATTGTCAGGATCGGTCAGCTGGAGATCCTGTACTACTGTTCCTTTCTAAATCCCAAGTCCCTGGTGCCCAACCTACTGCCATTCCTGTGAGACCCTCTCGGTCCTTGCAGACAATAATCTATGTTTTCCTTACCTGAGAATTTACTTAGACCAGTAAAGAAAAAATATTCTTCAGACTGGCGTCTAGTTTTTAAATGGTTTGGATTTTTTTTTTTTTCCGGTCTGTTAAAGTGGAAGTAAACCCATCGATTTAACAGTTTCAAAAAGCAGTTACATTCCCGGCATGCCTGGAATGCCAACTGTCACATTGGTTGTGCTCTCAACCAAACTGTCAAACCATCCAATGGTTGGTGTCATAACTGATCACATGTGCAGCATCATGGCAGTTGAAGATTAAACAGAGGCCAAGATGGCAGCTTCCTTGCCTGAAAATGATAGGAGGGTTTACTTCCACTTTAAATATACCATTGAAAGCATTTTGTTAAATTTGTTTGATAAATGAAAAAAAATACCTGCCAGAAATCTTGAGTTGCAAACCTCTGATATACTCTACCTGTGCAGCTCGGTTATCAGTCAGCATTAATCCAAGCTATTTATGTGAACTACAAAACACCTACCCTCTATGTTAGTGTTTCTCAACCTTAACCTCATCTCAAAAAATTGGGAGGTATGCAGATGTGAACCAAGGGCTTATTTACACATGTAAAAGGGCTTATTCTTCACAGTAAAGCCATGCAGCTTAGCCTCATTTTTACCAACCCAAACTGCTCCCTCTTTAGCTGCAAAGGCAGCAGCTAGGGTTGTACACATTCTGCTGCAGGAAGCCGTCCAGGTGAATGGAGCTGTGCTGCAACCGCTTGCATTGCACATAGTTGCAACAAAGTGATCCTGCATTTAAGGGGTTGAAACAGGCAGTGCAGTGAGGAGGCAACATATCACCTCTTCACTGAATGGCAAATGCATCTAAAAAGCAATCTGATCATGAATCGCTTTTCAGAGGAGAGGCAGACCTTCCCACTATTATGAACAAGCCCTAAAAAAGCAGTTCTGTTCATACAGGATTAGAGGTCAAGATTAAGAGTAACGTACATACACACACACACACACACACACACACACACTCTCACACACTCTCACATACATCCATACATATACACAGCCTTTTTTGCAGTACCGTACCTGCGCTCGCACTGCCTGGTACTGGACTGTAGGGGGAGGTGGAGAGGTCAGGACTGAGGAAGACGCCTCCTCCTTCCTCCGCTCTGCATTCATTGTCCCAATT
The DNA here is from genome assembly GCA_029206835.1 of Rana muscosa. NCBI lineage: Eukaryota > Metazoa > Chordata > Amphibia > Anura > Ranidae > Rana > Rana muscosa. The sequence goes on along the minus strand of CM055122.1, from coordinate 1,070,189,330 downwards.
GAGTCCCAGCTGTGCCGATGTACAGTTGGATGGAGGAGCAGGAGCTCGGTCTGATCTGAATGCCTTTATCAAGCAGGATGCCACAGTACCCCGGTTGAGAAAGGCTGCTCTATGTTATGAAGATACAGAGAGGTTAGGTTTTCTGTAGTCCCAACACCCTTCCAGTTCTAGGGTGATATTGCTGCTGCCCTGAAGATATAGAGTGAGTGTATCTATGTAAGTGTTGTCAACCTAGGATCGAAAGCGTTACTGGCAGGATCACTAAATGATAATAAAGCGAAAATAAAAAAATTGCAGCCACTGCATCTAAGGACCAGTGATCTGCAATATATAAAAAATTTTGTTTCTGGGTTATGGGGGACCTTGAAGATTTATTCCACTCAATTTATCACACGGTTTAATTTAACTTGGAGATGCCTGATGTAATAGGAGCAGTAAAGATAAGTTTTCATTCCACTCTGACTGTCCTATGAGGCCGGAGGACCCCTGACCCTCTGTCTGGACAGTGCTGATTGGTCCTGTGCCGATCACATGCACCCATCCAAGAGAGGGTGAACTTTCAGTCCTCAGAGAATAATGCTGCCAAAACCACCATAGAGACAATGGGAGAAAGAAGATTTGCAGTCCAAGGATTACGACTATGAACGCTCTTCCCACGGACATCCGTATGGAAGAAAACCAGCGGGCCTTCAGGAAAAAAACTTAAGACCCACCTCTTCTGAAATATCAGGACGTCACTGGATGCAAAGCGCCTTGAGGCGATTTAGTTCGCATTTGTAGCGCTATACAAGTTATTCACTCACTCACTCACAATCTAGAATGTCTTTGTCTATGTAATACTATTATACATATTTATAGGAAAAAAAATGTTAATCCATTATCAAGGTAATTATGTTTTAAATACTACCCAAGGTTGATTCTCCTCAAAAAAAAAAAGCCTATATCTCCCCCTTGATAATTTCTAATGCCTCCTAAACCAAAAGCTCTTTTTAAGTTGCTTGTTTTAAAGTGAACTTCTTAGTAGCAGTTGCTGTGGGTCTTTTTTTTTAGATCAGCTTTACATTGCTTGCTATAAGATTACTGAGGTCACTGCAAGAGAAGCCACCACCTTACTCTATTATTTCTAGTAATGTCATTAAACTGAGAAGTGACATTCACAAGCTTTGACGTGGAGCAGAGGTCATTTCAGTTTATAACACTTGCATTTTACGGGCTTTTTTCCAGACTTGTAATAAACTAGTCTGCTCTGTGCAGCTCCTGAAAACAGTAATTGTCTCCGCTCAGTGTCCATCATTCACGGCCTTCAATGACCTGTCAGCCATAACTTACCTTCTACAACTGAATTTGTGTTGTCCATATTCTCTCTACTGATGTCGGAAAGTCTCTTGATGACTTGGCATTGCTTGCCTAATTTCTTTTTCAGGTCTCTTAGAACGAATAGGACTTGACTTGATATAATTATTTGCTATAATAAAACACAGCCATAAAAAAACTGGATCAGTATAGTAGACATGTAGTGCGTATTCAACAAGCAATTTCAAATGAAATCAATGAATGAGCACTTAATGCTATCCAGGAAACATAGCTACTGTATTAAAGTCACACAAAGAAGAGTTCTGTGTAATAGCCTGCAGCAAGTTCCCAGATAGCTCCTCACGTGTGGTGTCTACAAGGGTCTGCTTCCTAAAGTGTGTGCTGTGCGACTTTCCCCTTGATCTCACAAAATAGATATTTGCCAGCACACCATCGATCAACAAAAAGTATCGTCCAAATAGGTAATTTATTGCATAATTACAACATAAGAAGAGTGCATGTGACGAAGGGGTCCTGCGTGACTCGGAAACGTTGCACTCTTCTTATGTTGTGATCATGCGATTAATTACTTATTTGGACAATACTTTTTGTCGATCCATGGTGTCCTGGCAAATATCTATTTTGTGACTTGAACCAGTATCCACCTGGTTGTTGCTGCAGCACCCAAATTTTGAGAGTTTATCCAGGAAAGTCTGCAATTGGAATATGAAGTATTCAGATTAAAATTGACTGATTGTTGTAATCTTTGCATATGGTGATAAATCATACCATCAGTACTGGAGACGCAGCAAGTAGCATATAGTTTGTGTCTTTAGGAATACCTTTTCTGCATTACCAACAAGGAACAAAAGGAGTTCATAGAGAACTAGTTTGCCAACAAAAAGAATAAAAGTCTACAGTGGCAACGCCTGGGTGAAAATCTAAAGCAGGTGGTCTTATTTTCAGGTATGACTAGTGTATCTTTAATAACTCCTAAGATTAATAGGCAATCATAGTGAGTGCTAGACATAAAACAAAGAAAGGTGGCGGCACATCCAGAATGAAGATACAAAAAGTTTATTGAAGATCCATAAAATCAAGAATCAATGACATACATCGATCCAAAAAGGTGCTCAGTGGACGCGGTCCACACGAATTTGCTTACTCATCACTAAAGTGCTAGACATGTCCATCTGTCAGATGGTATGAACAGTTTTATTGGTTTAAGTATATCAAAAACAGTGCAGTGCATAAAACAAAATGCACCAAAAACTATTTAAAATCCATACAAAGTTGATAATAAAAAAACTATAGAAATGCCAATAAAAGTGTTACTAAACCCAGGACCCCGCATTCACTATATCTGGTCTCTCACAGTATACAGAACATGGAAATGCAATTAATTTTAGTAACTATAAACTGCTAAATACCTTTTCTCATCAGCAGTATAAAGCAGTCTGGTGTATTCTATCAGTGTCTGGTTAAAGCTTGTAGGAGGAGTTTTCATTCTACTCTGACTGTCCTATGAGGCCGCAGGACCCCTGACCCTCTGCCAGGAAAGGGTTCACCCGTTGGTGGTGCCATCGGTCTCTTGGATCGCAGTACCAGTGTCCACCAGCGGGTGTCTTCCAACACTCTGGATCTGTGGTGGAGGGATTCACCTGCTGGTGGCACTGTTGGCTCCTTTGGCTGTAGTACCTGTGTCCACCAGCGGGTGTTTCCCGGCAGTGTGGAGCAGACTGCACCTCCTGCGTTCAGGTGTCATTTGAGGCTAATTACAGGCATTCATATAAATACCCGGCAACTCACACTCTCTAGTTACCTTGGTATTGTCCTTGCGCCCTGACCTGTTAGCCTGTATCCTGTGACCTGCACCTGATCCTATCGTGATCCTGTCCCTCCTGTGTTCCTGTTCCCTTGTAGCCTGATCCTATCCACCTTCTCCCTCTCCTATCCTGCCCTTGTTCATCTGCTGATCTGCTGTGTATGACCCTGGCCTGACTAATGTTTGTAATTCCGGAACTGCCCTTTGTTATCGGCTGATCTTCTATGTATGACCCTGGCCTGGCTAACGTGTATGATTTTGATACTTCCCTTTAGCTGTATATATTTATCTGTTGTCTGTGGGTTTCTGTTGGTTGGTTGAGCACTATTTGTATTTGGGGCGTTTCCTTCTTTACCACTCATCTTTAATAAACTTTATATTATTCACTTTACATGCGTTTTGGTTTCCTCTTTGCAATCCACACAGTCTGGTCACACCTGGTTTATGACACCCTCTGTCTGGACAGTGCTGATTGGTCTTGTGCCGATCACATGCACCCTCCCAAGAAAAAAAAAAACTCTCTAGCAATACATACCAAACTGAGCATGTGCAGAGTGACACTAAAGGCTTTGTCTTATCAGAAGATGGATTGGGGACAGTGGAAGAAGGGGAGGATCAGAGAAGACAGGATCAAACTGTCTTTTTACACAATGCAGAGGATTAGCCCCTTAGGTTCCACAGTGAGTATAACAAGTATGCTTTACTGCATATACAGACTGATTTTACTTTTCTGGGTTTAGTAACACTTTAAGTGACCATAAAGTGTGAGTGCTATAATACATATAAAAAGTTCAATGAATCTTCATATAACAAACAGCATCCACATATGACCTCCAACATGGGTGATTTCCATTGCAGCAGCAGATATGCAGTGCATCCAGTGTATGAAACCTCCACCACTATGCACTCATCGGAAAGCTAATGAATATCAGCATAAACCATCACATATCCACCTCACAGAGACTCCACGTCCACCCCGAGGTTGGTGCGAAATTCAAAGCCGCGTTACTCTCTTGAAGGGAAGATCAGGAAAAGAGCTAGACTGAGGCGAATATGCTCTGGATTGGATGCATTTTGTCTATGTTGAACATCAAACCATGGAGTCTTTGTGGTGGAAGTTTCATAGACTGGATGCACTACTTATGTGCTGCACAGGAAATCACCCATTTTGGAGGTCATATGTGGATGCGGTGTGATATATGGACATTCATTGAACTTATATGTATCACACTTTATGGTCACCTTATTGGCTCTTCTAATACATTTTTTATTAACTTTTGGATTGATGAACTTTTTGGATTATGTACCTGTGGTGCCCCCCCCCCCTCACAACAGGAAAAATGTGGGAGAGAGGGGTAGAGCACAGGACACCCTTAGTCAAAAATAGTAATGATCAGTAGACAGGCAGACTACTTAGAAAAAAAGGTGAGATAAGGCAGACAGCAGTACAGGAAAAGAGCCTTTAACCACTTCCCGCCCAGTCAATAGCAAATTGACGTCCGGGAAGTGGTTCTGTTATCCACACTGGACGTCATATGACGTCCTGCAGGATAACAGCCGCCGCGCGCCCGGGGGGCGCGCATTGCGGCGATCGGTGGAGCGGTGTGTCAGTCTGACACACCGCTACACTGATCTCGGTAAAAAGCCTCCGGCGGAGGCTTTTTACCACGTGATCAGCCATGTGGAATCACGGCTGATCAGGATGTAAACAGGAAGAGCCGTTGATCGTCTCTTCCTCACTCGCGTCTGACAGACGCGAGTAGAGGAGAGCCGATCGGCGGCTCTCCTGACAGGGGGGGTTCGCGCTGATTGTTTATCAGAGCAGCCCTCCCTCGGATACCCACACTAGACCACCAGGGAAGCCCCAAGCATGTGGATGGCCCCCATGGCCATCCACATGTAGTAAACCATAAAAAATATATATAAAAAAAAAAACATAAAAAAATATGCCAATCAGTGCCCACAAATGGGCACTGACTGGCACTATCATGGCACGACCACAATGTGTGGTGGCTGGCATTGCTGGGCATCAGTGTCACCAGTGCCACCTACTAGTGTCCATCAGTGCCACCTATCAGTGCCCATCAGTGCCCACCTATCAGTGCCCGTCCGTGCCACCTATCAGTGCCACCCATAAGTGCCCATCAGTACCGCCTATAAGTGCCCATCAGTGCCGCCTATGAGTGCCAATCATTGCCACCTATGAGTGCCCATCAGTGCCGCATACCAGTGCCACATATCCGTGCCCATCAGTGCCGCCTATCAGTGCCCATCAGTGCCACCTCATTGGTGCCACCTCATCGGTGCCCATCAGTGTCGCCTTATCAGTGCCGCCTTATCAGTGCCCGTCATTGAAGTAGAAAAGGTACTTATTTACAAAAAAAATTAACAGAAACAAAGAAAAAAAACTTAGTTTTTTTCAAAATTTTCGCTCTTTTTTTATTTGTTGTGCAACAAATAAAAATCGCAGAGGCGATCAAATACCACCAAAAGGGAGCTCTATTTGTGGGAACAAAATGATAAAAAATTTGTTTGGGTACAGTGTAGCATGACCGCGCAATTGTCAATCAAATTGCGACAGCGCTGAAAGCTCAAAATTGGCTTGGGCAGGAAGCTGTATAAGTGCATGGTATTGAAGTGGTTAAGCTGAACCAGCACATCTGTACTTTGTCTCCTATAGTAACTGAACTTTACTAACAGCATCATACAAAATTCTCTTGGATAAGTTCTCTTGAAGCTCTCCCAGCCACCTCATGGGTCCCCGGTCCATGAAGAGTCACCTCTGGTACTTCTCTAGAACTCCATCCCTCTCAGCATTGTATCCAGGTATTGAGCAGGCTCTCCTCTGCAAATTCTTGAATACCTGGGTAGGCAAACAGACCTAGCAGCCAGGGGAGCTCTTGGATAGGCCTAGCAACCAGGAGCTGTTTCTCACACATCCACCCAGACCACGGCCTGGGTGGAGAAAACCTAGATCACCTGACTTTACTGTAGCTCATCATACTAATGCCAGAGGCGACAGTGCCAGCTACTGACAAAAGGGAGAAGCCACAGCTGAAACAGGATTAGGAGGAAACCCATTTGATCCATAAAACCTACAAATTAGCCAGGCTAGCTACCACCCAGAAAACAACAAAATTGTAGTGCTAATGGGTGTGTGTCAACAAATAAATGAAAAAAAAAAACCAAATGGACAAGGGAAAAAATGAATTCCCAATGTAAATAATGATGTGATTAAAGGACAACCAAAATGTCCTTGACGGATAATAACCAAAATACATTCAAATTAGTGTAGAAAAAAAGTCCAATAGTGTTCCATAGTGGTCCAAAAATAAATTTGTGGTGATTGAACCGCATCAAACAATCCTGAACCAAACAGAAAAAAACACCACCAATATAAAGGGGGCTTACCGGACTAAGTGGACCCTGCTGAACTTATGTCCAGAGGGTCAACATAGGCTTTGGATGTATATCCCTGAAGGGTCAACAGCTGGCGATTCACCTAAGGAGCGTCTCTCGAACCGACTAACAGTAGAAACATGGATGCCGACTTGGTTGTCAATTTGGTATAACATCATTGAGCCACCATCTTTCAAGTCGGCATCCATGTTTCTACTGTGAGTCGCTTCGAGAGACGCTCCTTAGGTGAATCGCCAGCTGTTGACCCTTCAGGGATATACATCCAAAGCCTATGTTGACCCTCTGGACATAAGTTCAGCAGGGTCCACTTCGTCCAGTAAGCCCCCTTTATATTGGTGGTGGTTTTTTCTGTTTGGTTCAGGATTGTTTGATGCGGTTCAATCACCACAAATTTATTTTTGGACCACTATGGAACACTTTTGGACTTTTTTTCTACACTAATTTGAATGGATTTTGGTTATTATCCGTCAAGGACATTTTGGTTGTCCTTTAATCACATCATTACTTACATTGGGAATTCATTTTTTCCCTTGTCCATTTGTTTTTTTTTTCATTTATTTGTTGACACACACCCATTAGCGCTACAATTTTGTTGTTTTCTTGTTATATGCACCTTTTTGTTCACAGGTTTTGTAGCCGCTTTTTTATATATAGTATCAGCGCAGGAACTTTTGTGTTTGTTTCTATAGCTACCACCCAGCACAGCTAACTTTAGCTGTAGCCCTGTTTTAGGACAGGGGTGTTACATACATCTGATTGTATGAATTTTGAAAAATGCATGAATTTTTAATGCACTTTATTTCATGTGCTGCACTGTTTTTCATATATTTTTTTAGTTTGTTCACTTATTTTTGTACCAGCTGTTCTGAACTCTGAGCGCTCACTGTTTTTTTTTTTATTTGAATGTTATTAGTTTGGATGGCCCGACCCCAGAGCCAAGTTAGATGACCTGATATTTCAACAAGTGCTGTACATTGACAATCTTAACAATCATCTTCACCATAAACAAACCCTTGTGCTACATAGATCTCAAAAGTGCATGAAGTGGCTTCAGGCAGTGCTTTATTTTGGGTAAACAGATATAAATGCTACCTTTCTAAAGCAAAGGTTATCTCAAATAACTTCTGCTCAGTCATGTTTCTGAGATTTGAACATATAAATTATGAATGTTGTTGTGTTCCATATAAAAAAAAAAAAACATCATACAACCTTCCTTTTAAATTTTACTTATTTACTTTATTTGAACTAAAAACATTAAGGCCCCTTTCACACTAGCGGACCATATGTCCGCTTTTTCATCCATCCGTTTACAGATGAAAAAGGGACATACATTGGTCCCTATGAGATAGCGGGTGTCAGCGGATGAACATCCATTGACGCTCGATCTCCTCCATGTCCGCAATCCCCCGATTCTGCAGACGGAGGAAAATATTTTTTTTTTATCCGTCTGCAGACCGAATCGGATGAACACGGACAGGCGGTCCGTGTTCATCCGATCCCCCCATAGGGGAGAGCGGAGATCCGACAGGGCGGTCCTTGCACAGTGTGCGGGGACCGCCCTGTCATCCGCCGGCTCAGCGGGGATAAGCGGAGTGATCCCCGCTGAGCAAGCAGAGGTTCATGGGGCGGAACCTCACGGATCCGTCCCGTGTGAAAGGGGCCTAAAACTCACTTTCTATGGACCTATTCACTCAATCACTAGTGTTTTTAATACATTATTAAACTGCTGCATCAGATCTAAACTCTATTAAAAGTACATATTCCCAACTTTAAAAAGTACCTTCTATTGCTTGCACCCTGCAAACATCACATTCCTTATTTTTATTTGCTATGATCTGACTTTCTGTTGGAGTGTGGCTATGTTCTTTCTCCATGGTCCCACTGTATGTAAGAGCCTAGCCACCTTCTCTTGTTCACTCCCAAGATGGACTGTGAGATGCACTATATTGCCAAAAGTATTGGGACACCTGCCTTTACACCCACATGAACTTTAATGGCATCCCAGTCTTTGTCCGTTCGGAGTGAACAAGAGAAGGTGGCTATGCTCTTACATACAGTGGGAACATAGCCACACTCCAACAGAAAGTCAGATCATAGCAAATAAAAATAAGGAATGTGATGTTTGCAGAGTTTACAACTGATGCAGCAGTTTAATAATGTATTAAAACTCTAGTGATTGAGTGAATAGGTCCATAGAAAGTGAGTTTTAATGTTTTTAGTTCAAATAAAGTAAATAAGTAAAACTTAAAAGGAAGGTTGTATGATGATTTTTTTTTCTATGGGACTCAACATTCATAATTTAGATGTTCAAATCTCAGAAACATAACTGAGCAGAAGTTATTTGAGATAACCTTTGCTTTATAAGGGTAGCAATTGTATCTGTTTACCCAAAATAAAGCACTGGCTGCAGCCGCTTCAAGCACTTTTGAGATATACAGTATGTAGCACAGTTTTTTGTTTATGGTGAAGATGAGAAGATTGTCAATGTACAGCACTCGTGGAAATATCAGGTCATCTTAGTCCATAGGTTTCAATATTGAGTTGGCCCACCCTTTGGAGCCATAACAGCTTCAACTCTCCTGGGATGGCTGTCCACAAGCACTTTTGGCAATATAGTGTATATGGTGTGCATAGACCAGTGTACATAACCGCAACCAACATGCACTGCTTGTGCCAAACGGATGGAAGGGGAAAAGGAGAGGTCTGGCTGCTCACTAAGGATATTACAGACAGACAGAACACCTCCAGCAGAGTTACAGCTTAAAGCTGAGCTCCACCCTAAAGTGGAACTTCCGCTCATCGGAACCCTTCCCCCCTCCGGTGTCATATTTGGCACCTTTCAGGGGGGATTGGGGTGCAGATACCTGTCTAAGACAGGTATTTGCACCCACTTCCGGAAGTCCTCTCTGCGGGTAGTACGTCACTTCCTGCAGAATACCCGTTGTGTTCTGGGAGACACTCGACTCCCAGAACACAAAAGGGACCAGTGAGAACGGTGCAGCGCGACTCGCGCATGCGCCGTAGGGAACCGGGCATTGAAGCCGCAAGGCTTCACTTCCTGGTTCCCTCACTTGAGGATGGCGGTGGGGGCAGCAGAGTGACGAGCGATTGCTCGTCTTCTGCTGCCGACGTCGCTGGACTCCAGGACAGGTAAGTGTCCTAATATTAAAAGTCAGCAGCTGCAGTATTTGTAGCTGCTGGCTGTTAATATTTTTTTTTTCAGGGGACCTCCGCTTTCAGCTTTGTTCTCGGGAGCTGTATGAGGGGGGGGGGGTGTCTCTCCGTCTCTCCCCTCCAATCAGCTCTCAGAACTCACTGAGCTTTGCAGAGTGAAACTTCTGCTCTCTGCCCCCTTTTTCTAAACTCTGACAAACTTTAAAAATTCAGCACTTTGAAAGGCTGTAGAGAAGACTGGACAGACAGATAAAACTTATGTAGGAGGATTTGTTTAAAGGGGTTGTAAAGCGTCGTGTTTTTTCACCTTAATGCATCCTATGCATTAAGGTGAAAAAAATACCTTGCACACTCGGGCCCCCCACCCCCCCGTTTTACTTACCTGAGGCCCGAAACTCCGTGGGCTTGTTCCCGCGATGGTTTCCCCTAGCTTGAGGCGGCACGTCATTGGAGATTGATAGCAGCGCAGCCATTGGCTCCCGCTGCTGTCAATCAAATCAATGACGCGGCACGCCAGGGGGCGGGGCTGAGTGATACAGTGGCTGCTATAGCACGGGAGCGCGCCCGCAAGCTAACCCCCGTGGGAGAGAGCTTCCCAGAATGGGGGTTAGGAGCCAAGACAGCCGCCGAGGGACCCCAGAAGACGAGGATCGGGGCCACTCTGTGCAAAACGAACTGCACAGTGGAGGTAAGTATGGCATGTTTGTTATTTAAAAAATAAAGTAAAAATTCCTTTACAACCCCTTTAATTTCGGTGTATCACCTGAAGCCAGTCACTTCACTGGGTATATGTAAAGCCTAGTACGTGGAAAATCGGCCGTGTGTACGGCAGCTGGTCCGACAGAAGCCGGCCGTTCGGTTACAACCACTTTAAGCAGACTCCCATCTCACCTTAATGAGCTCAGAGCAGTATTGCAGATGCCTGACCAACGTGATGTCCAAGCTTTCATTTCCTGTAGTAAGGGGCAGGGGACTGCTTGCAACGCTGGTGCCTACTCCAGTGTCCTCCGTGAGTGCCTCACTCAGGTGCCCTCTGGCTTCTGGATGCTCAGCTCTATAGCTGTAAGACAAAGCGATTAGAACGTATGCAGAATAATGACGATACAATGCATTGACTTTACATCCCAGCGCACGACTGACTCTAGAAAATCTATCAAAAGCAGCATACGAATATTTATTTCTATTAAAAACCATACCTAAAAACATATATAAAAAAATAAATAAATCAGGAGCTGCTGAAAACAGGCTTCTTCTAGGATGCAGTCATAGATCCCCATTTCTTTGGCTCCCTGTACATGCAGTATAAATGAACTTCAGCATTTTCCAATATTTCTCTCTTTTTCATCAGCTCTCCAACACAGTTTTTTTTTTTTTAGATCAAAGGCTCAGAAAAGAAATTCAAGGGTTAGAGAGCAAACATAATAACAGAGAGGAGGGAAACCCTAGGTATTAGTAAGTCGTGTTTACATGGCAAATACTGTCATGGATAGAGGAGTGTAAATATTTATATGTAATATGGCAATTGTGAACTTAATAGATTGTACTATACAAGCAAAAAGATCCAATTTACGATTGGCAAAACAATCATAGTATAAATGTTTTTGCCATTTACGGAAGCGGTTTGTAGAGAATTGCAGATTAAAAGGATATCTCCCTAGAAAAGGATTTGAAATGTTAAAAAAAATTGGGGCTTTTTTTTTTTTTAGGTGCGCTGTTGTGCAGCACTGGAATCCTAGGTTCAATTCCCACAAAGGACACAACCTGCTTAACGTTTTCATGCTCTTCCTTGGATTTAGTGAGTGGAGGGTTCACTTTTTTTTTTTTTAAACCCAAAACCAGGTAGAAATAGAAGTTGATTGACCTCCCCGGCACCTCCTGAGTTTGTGTCTGTTCAACTATGGTGGGCAGAAACTGATGTGAAGAGCTTGTGTAAATGATACAGAATTATTCAGCTCCATATAAATAATGTTATGCATAAGATCATAAAAAATAAAATAAAAAATTCAATAAAATTTCTTTAACGATTTAAAAAAAAAAAGAAAAAAAAAAGTGACCAGCAGAGCTATAAAGCAGAAAGGGCTCCTCTCCTAACTACAGACTGAGCATTTTTACTAATACAAATAATTTAATATTACATTTAAATAATATTTAAATATAGCAATTATAATCTATATTCATTTCTATTTTAACAGAACTGGAGTTTCCCCTTTTATAGCATTGATTTTTTTAAATTGCAGTGACATTTTTTTAAAGGACAATATTAAAATGATCTGTTTTCTATCTTGCAGCATGGGGTCCGTTATTGCACTTGTGTCCAACACAATCAATCAGTTAGTTTGTATAGCCATCTTGTAATGAGCTCTTATGTACTTAAGGGGTTGAGTTATATACGACAGGCAAACATCGGTCAGTAAAATACCACCGGCTAATATATGCTTTTAGTCATATTTGAATAGTGCAATGTGAATGTGAAGCCGTGAGAAAATTACACATTGTGTTTTCCCTCCAAGCTTACACATTATGTAGTAGCCGTATAACATGCTAAGGAACTGGCATGTAGGAAATCCCCGCCAATGCACCGTATAGATTTCGTGCAGCTGTTACCTCTGATTTTAACTAAAACCTACAGGGCTTTTCTGAGAGCATCATATACAATGGATATAAAAAGTCCGCCGGGAGAAAACATTGATTATTGCTAACGGCTATACCAGCTGCTAAACATAATCGTATGTAAAATCTGTCAGGCTGGTTGTACCCTAGTTGATCGATCAATTCAGCTTGCCCATACATGGTTCAAACCGTCTATGGCCTGTTCTTATATTTCTCTTTCTAATAAAGAGTTTGAGGGGGTGTGTGGACTTTTTATATTGTGTGTGTGTGTGTGTGTATATATGTGTGTGTGTGTGTGTGTGTGTATATATTATATATATATATATATATATATATATAAACTCTAAAAGGTACTTTAACTATACTACTAAATATAGAGTTCATAGAAAAAAACTTGTGTTCAAGAAATCCGAATGCCAAGGAGGGAAGCAGTTTGTGAATGTGTTTAAAAGGAAACTAAAAAGCCCATAGTTTTATTCTTAATTCAAATTGGGGGCACTAAGAATAAAGGGAAATAAAAAATGTCTACTCATGTACACTTCTAGTGCAACTCAGTGCATTTATAGTCAAGCCCACTAGGTGGATTTGGTAGATGCTAGACAGCTAAACCAATCATAAAAGGGCGCACATTTTGCCAACTGCATTTTCAGTTTATTTTAGATTAGGAACATTGCTACACGAGGCGCATAAATATCCGAAAGGAAGCGTGAATACTGAAAATTCCTATGTGGACAGAAGCAGAAGTCCTTAAAGTGTTACTAAACCCACAACAGTAAAATCAATCTGTATATGCAGTGAAGCATGCTTGTTATACTCATTATGGAACCTAAGGGGCTGTGTAAAAAGGCTGTTTGATTCTGTCTTCTCTGATCCTCCCCTTCTACCACTGTCCCCAATCCATCTCCTGATAGTACAGAGCCCTGGGGGCAAGCTGCACATGCTCAGTTTGGTGTGTATTGCTAGAGAGTTTTTTTTTTCTTGGGTGAGCGCATGTGATCAGCACAGAGCCAATCAGCACTGTCCAGACAGAGGGTCAGGGGTCCTGCAGACTTATTGCACAATCAGGGGAGAATGAAATCTCCTCCTACAAGTTTTAACCAGTGCTTTGCTGGACACTAAAAGAAGTCACAAGGCTGCTACATACTGCTGATGAGAAAAGGTACCAGCTTATATTTACTAAAGTAATTGCATTTCCATGTTCTGTGTACAATGGGGGACCAGATATAGTGAATGCAGGGTCCTGGGTTTAGTAACACTTTAAAGAATATGTTAGCCCCTAAAAAGTTCCTGCACCTTTCCTAAAAACGCATTGCAGGAAACTGCATAAATGTGACCCATAGTAAATAAGGTTAAATTGATTTTAGTGCGTTTCTGTGGATCTGCATACACACTAAAAAAACAGAACCTAGCCTATAATCCTAACATAAGCAACACAGCAGGCTACATTAAAGTCCAGCTCCAGTCAAAACTTTTTGTTTTTGGCAGTGTGTGGAAAGGACTAAAAGTGACAGAAAATCTCTTCACCGAGAACACTGACTGCAACAAACACTTTTCATTCAGTAAAATAAAGGAAGGGTTAGAATGTCTGTTAACACTGTATGTGTCTCAATGTGACAACAACCAATATCCTTATTTTTTGCCCCACAGTGAGAGGCACAGAAATTGAGGTCAAATCTCTCCAACTGGGTGACGGACAGCAATGAAACCTTGACAAAAATATTTACTCCTTTTCAAAAAGAAGTAAATGATTAAAAAGTATTTGCTGAAGTTGGACTTTAATCACAGAAAATTTAGGATGGAACGAATAGAAATTCATTTATAAAATCAACTGTAGATAATAGGCACACATTTATATACAAGTTTGGAAAGAAATTGAAGGGGGAAAAAAACAACTTTTAAAAATGCATAAAAAAAAAGAAAAAAAAAAAAAAAAAAAGAGAAAAAGCAAATACGGTAGCTGCTTAGTAGTGCTATTCTGTGATTTGTGCATTGACAGATTCTCAGTCCAAAGTTTTAACGAGATTGAATTTGTAGGGCAGGATAAAAAGTAGGTATGATGGGCAAAGTATAGAAATTCAGAGCAGCCCGTCAGATTTCAGGTTACTGTAGTCAATGGAATATGAATTCTGGTGGACTGCACTGTTCTACAGCATTTGCTCATAGCTTTTTCAAATAAAAAAGCCTGAAAATGCAGAAAAAAAAAAAAAAAAAGCATGCAATATATTAGTAAAAGATATGTCCAGACTTTGATCAAGGAAGCATGTTCAATTATTCTACGATAAAACACTGATAGAGCAGTTCCATTAGAGTGCAGTTTTTCATTCATACAGTCTTAAGCTGGATTCACACCTATGCATTTTTAGTGCTTTTTGCAATTTGCAGATTTGCACTACAGTCCATTTAACATGGTTTCCTATGGAACACATTCTGTAGTGCAAATCTGCAAAATGCTCTAAAAATGCATAGGTGGGAATCCAGCCTAAGGAAGCATAAATAGGGCAATACCAGCATCCTTGGTGCTGCACTTCACACTCCCAACATTGGGAGCACTATGAGACGTCATTAACATGATTGGATTTGAGAAATTCAGTTCAATCTATCATGGTATTATCAACGTTTGTTTTTAAAGGCTTTGTCTTCCTTGAATATTGTTTGGAACAGGATTTGGGTGTTGCCTAAAACATTGAAAAGAACTTTGGAATACATACCTTTGCTTTTCCATCTCAGTCTCTGAAAAAATTGAATCTGCACCTCCACCGTTACAAACCATCCCACCACCATCCTCATCATCATCATCCTCCTCCTCATCAAAGTCAGAGGTGTTCAGGAAATCAAAGCTTTCTAAAGCACTCTCAACAGTCAGACTTATACTGGAAGACCTGCTTCGGTTTACAGATGACTTGCACTGCAAAGGCAGAAGGAACCAGTGAAGACCAGACACCAGACATACTTATTTGTCACATACATATGCGAGAGGAACACATTGCAATAAGAAATACTTGATAATTGGAAGGACTCTATCTTCTAATATTGGTTTGCTTTCTACAATGGCTAAACCATTATAAATCATAATAATATATATATATATATATATTATATATACACACACACACACACACACACACAGTACTGTGCAAACATTTTAGGCAGGTGTGAAAAATGCTGTAAGGAAAAAACACACACACACACACACACACAGAGTATAGTACTGTGCAAAGGTTTTAGGCAGGTGGGAAGAAATGCTGTAAAAGAATGCTTTTAAAAATATATATTTTTAACTGTTTATTTTTTATCAGTTTACAAAATGCAAACGGAGAACAGAAGGAAAATCTAAATCAAATCAATGTTAGGTGTGGCTACACTTTGGCTTCAATCCAGCATCCATTCTTACACTACACTTGCACGAATTCAGGGGTTTTGTAAGATTAAAGTTAGGTGTATGATTAACCAATTATACCGAGCAGCTGCTAACGATCATCAATTTCCTATGTAGGTTGAAACACAGTCATTAACTGAAACAGAAACTGTGTAAGGCTTAAAACTGAGTGAGGAGCAGCCAAACTCTGCTACTAAGCTGAGGTTGCGTGTTACAATATTTGTTATTAAGAAGATGAAAATAGAATACCTAAACAGGGTAATACAGATATGTTATATAAAATAACATCAATGAATATACAATGATATATACCGTATATACTCGAGTATAAGCCAAGTTTTTCAGCACTTTTTTGTGCTGAAAATGCCCCCCTCGGCTTATACTTGTCACCTTTTTGCGCCGGTACCGGCCGGCCGTAGGTCCTCTGGACCCCAAGCTTGGCACACATGTAGCCACACTCTTCCTCTAGAAGTGTGCAAAGTTTGTTGTCCGGGGGACCTACAGCCGGGGAGCACAGATTTTTCAAAGCCGGGCACCCCTTCCATAGACTCCCATGTTAAACGGTCCTTTCTCTGGTGATTTTGGGGACCTGGTACTGGCCGGTCGTAGGTCTTCTGGACCCGAAGCTTGGCACACATGTAACCCTATTTCTCCTCTATACGTGTGCAAAGTTTGTTGTCTAGGGGACCTACGGCTGGAGAGCACCGATTTTTCAAACCGGGCACCCCTTCCATAGACTCCCATGTTAAACGTCAGTCTAGTCATGGGCACAGTGAGGCAAAGTGAGTCACAGTGAGGCATGCAGATGGACACCCTAGGCTTATACTCAAGTCAATACGTTTTCCCAGTTTTTTGTGGTAAACTTAGATGCCTTGGCTTATACTCGAGTATATACGGTATTGGTAATAGTTAACAAAAAAAAAAAGAAAGGAAGGAAACAGATATGAAATTAAGAAGATTAGAAGAAGGTGGATTAGGATATGCTGGGTTTTATATGCATGGTGGATGTAACCATATAATTTTAGAGAGAAAGTAAAGAAAGATCAATATTAAAGTGGAGTTCCAACCCGAATTTAATTTTTTATTTTTTTTAAAGTCAGCAGCTACAAACACTGCTGACTTTTAATGAGGACAATTACCCGTCCAGGGAGCCCGCGATGTCACCCCCCCGAGGCCAATCCGTCCATCGGATCGGGTGCAGGCGCCGCCATAGTAGCTAAGGGAAATCGACAGTGGAGCCTTCAGGCTTCACAGCCGGTTTCCTACTGTGCATGGGCGAATCACGCAGTGCTTTCTGAATGACCCTGTCTTCTGGGACACACACAGGTCCCAAAAGGCTGTGGGGGGAAGGAGGAGGGGCAGAGCTTGAAGAGGACATGACATACCTTGCTGCGGCGAGGCTGAGACGGAAGTTCACCGTTAAACTACTAAGGTAAGTGGTGGAAAAAAAACCTATCCAAACAAGGGGTGTTCTTTCCTTTAAGAGCAAGTTCTAAAGTTGGGTGGAACTCCTCTTTAAGTGTGTTGGTAAAGTCAAGCCATGGAGACCAGATTTGTAAAAAGTTAGAATGGTTATCAAGTAGGATAGATGTTAATTTTTCATGAATCATGGTGCCTGAAATTCTTTGCTTCACTTCTTTAACATTCAGGGATGGAGTTCTCCAGGCTTTAGCAATAGTTTGTCATGTGGCAACATGCATTCTCTTAGGCTAGAGCATTAATGGAACATTTAGCCACATTGATCCAGATTTTACTCCATTCAGTAATATCTAAAGAATCTCCTAGATCAATTTCCCAAGCAAGCGCATAGACAGGTTTACTAATTGATTGGGAACAAATTTGTGAAGCGTAAAAAGGAGAAATAATGCCAGGTGAATGTGGATTTAATTAGCATATTTTTTCAAAAGGTGTTAAGAGGTTCAGACATGTTATGGAAGAAGGAGAGAGAAGGGTATTTATAAAATTTGTAATTACAATTAAGCGTGATGATTCTGATAGAGGAAGATGTCAATGTTTTGAAAGATAAGATTGTGTTTTGATCCCTTCCAACAATAAGAGGTCATGTATAAATGTAACCTTTTTATTACGCCACCAAATAAAAGTTTCAGAATCCTCCATGGCTGGGGGAAACATAGTTGTAAAGAATCCCAGATAAGGAAAGATGTGGAGATATCAGATGACTAGAGTATTTAAAACAGTCCCAGCAAGAGAGAGAATGGCCTAGAGTAGGATCATCTTTAACCCCTTCCATACCAGGCCATAGCAGAATGACGCCGGCAGGAACCCTCTCTCCCTCCGGGTGGACGTCATATGACGTCCTGGGTTTGAGGGGGGATATCTGAATGATGCCTGCAGCTAGAGGGATCATTCAGATATCCTTTTTTTCAGCCGGCGATCCTGCGCACAATAAGAACGAACATAGCGGCGGTTCCGCCGCTTGATCGTTCTTATAGGTGGCAAGAGGGAACATCCCCCCTCCCGCCGCCATCCGGTGCTTCTCCAGGCTCTCCCGTGCGATAGGGGACCCGGAGAGAATCGTCGGCGCCGGTGGTGGGTCACGTGATGAGCATAGAGATGACTGGTGACCAAAAAATTTCACTGATCTCATGCTTTCCAGCCTGGAGGAGAGATGTGGGGTCTTATTGACCCCGCATCTCTCCATAAAGAGGACCTGTCACACACATTCCTATTACAAGGGATGTTTACATTCCTTGTAATAGAAATAAAAGTGATCAAAAAAAAAAGTAAAAAAAATAAATAATAAGTAAAATAAAAACATTTTTTTTAAAACGCCCATCCCCAATAGCTCACGCTTAGAAGCGAACACACACGTAAGTCCCGCCCGCATATGTAAACACCGTTCAAACCACACATGTGAGGTATTGCCGCGTGCGTTAGAGCGCGTGAAACAATTCTAGTACTAGACCTCCTCTGTAACTCTAACCTGATAACCTGTAAAAATTTTCAAAGCGTCGCCTATGGAGATTTTTAAGTACCGAAGTTTGGCGCCATTCCATGAGTGTGCGCAATTTTAAAGCGTGACATGTTAGGTATCTTTTTACTCGGCGTAACATAAGCTTTCATATTTTACAAAAAAATTGGGCTAACTTTACTGTTTTGTTATTTTTTAATTCATGAAACCATTTTTTTCCCCCCAAAAAGGCGTTTGAAAAATTATTGCGCAAATACCGTGCAAGATAAAAAGTTGCAACGACCGTCATTTTATTCCCTAGGGTGTCTGCTAAAAAAAACATATATAATGTTTTCGGGGTTCTGAGTAATTTTCTAGCAAAAGAATGATGATTTGTACATGTAGGAGAGAAGTGCCAGAATAGGCCCGGTATTGAAGTGGTATAAAAAGCCCTGTATGGAAGTGGTTAAAGAGATGATTGGAAGCGGGAATCCAAAAATAAATTATAGATCGGATTGGTGAACATTAAATAATAGTAAGATAAGTCCAGATAGGAAGTTCTGAAACCGCATGAAGTAATGTAGAAGGTGTAACTTGAGCAGCCAGATAATATTTAGAAATTTTGGGGATACCAAGGCCACCAGCATGGTTATTTCTGTATAACATTTGGGTTGAAATGCGAGGTTTTCGCTTATACAAACTAACCTCTGCTACTGCTATTCATACCTTCCCTATACTATGTGAAACCTTTGGCCTTCCTAAAAATGAAATATTTTGTTATTTGCAAATTAAAAATTTCTATGAACCATTACTTAGTACAGGCTTATCTCTCAACCAAATGACTCAATTCTAGCGGATTTGTATCAGTTACCCACATATCAGAGGATTAATCTCCACTATATACCAACAACTCAATGAGATCACAGATGAGATATTACCCTCGTACACTACTAAATGGGCGCAAGACATGAACCGAGTGTTTGATATCAAAGATTGGTCTAATATCTGGTTAGCCACTAAATCTTCCTCCCTTAATTGTTTTGCTGTAGAAACAAATTACAAAGTCTTAGCACGTTGGTATCTAGTACCTGCTAGAATAGCCAAATTTATTCCCACATACCCAAATAATTGTTTCAGAGGTTGTGAAACACCAGGTACACATTTTCACATTTGGTGGCAATGTTCAGTGACCCAGGAATTCTGGAAGAACATATTTATAATGGCATCTACAGCCCTTGAAACCTCAATTCTCCCAGATCCCGCTATAGCACTTCTTATTCTAAAACCCAATACACTTACCCACACGCAATTTCAACTGCTTATTCAACTTACTACTGCAGCTAAACAAACTATCGCCAAGGCATGGAAATCCCAAACTCTAATTTTAGCGGAGGCTAAGCACAGAATGAACAGAGCACTTATATATGCTAAGATGACAGCTATAGAAGATAATAAAATAAAGAAATTCCGTAAAGCCCCGTACACACAATCGGTTTGACTGATGAAAACCGTCCGATGGATGGTTTTCATCAGACCAACCGATCGTATATGGTACCCATCGGTCTTTTTTCCATCGGTTTTAAAAAATAGAACTTGTTTTAAAATTTTCCGATGGATAAAAAAACGATCGAAAACTCTGATCGTCTATGGGCAAGTCCATCGGATAAAAAACCCACGCATGCTCAGAATCAAGTCGATGCATGCTCAGAAGCATTGAACTTCATTTTTCACGGCTCATCGGAGTGTTTTACGTCACCGCGTTTGGAACGGTCGGTTTTTTGACTGATGGTGTGTGGGCAAGACTGATGGAAAACAGTTTCATCGGATATCCGATGGACAAATCCATCGGACGAAAATCCATAGGATATCCGATCGTGTGTACAGGGCTTCAGATTTGGCAACCATGGGTTATACACTTCCTCTCAACTGATTTTGACTAGTCTTTGTTATTACCACACTAGGTTGCATAGACTATTTGCTAATTATTTGTCTTTCTCAATCGTGAGCCAGGCCACCACCTCGGGATACTTTTTCCCCTACCCTTTCCTTTCCCCTTTCTCTGTCATTTATTGTTTGCTTTTAAGTTTTCTCTTCCATTAGGTTGGTATGCTATATTCTGACATGTCAGATATTTAATCTCGTTTTTTTTTTCCTTTTTTCTCTCCCTCTATGATATTTATAATATAGGGATACTCATTTGTCTCTTTTTTTATGCCACATATCCTACCACTGAAAAATTCTATTTTGTTTGATTGATTGATCAATATTTTATTAATTTTTTCAATTCATCTTCAATTTACAGTTTTTTACAGTTCAAACAGTGGTATGATTGACCTAAAAACTCCATTATACAGACTATAATTTGTAAGGAGAGTGTTATATCCCTTTTTTATAGAACTTATAATTTACTCCTTAATCACTTTAATAACTCCAACACTTACTGATCGTGCCTCCACTCGTCCACAGATTGAGACCATTTGGGGTGGATGAGTGGTCAGGAGGCATGCTTTACGGAATTTTACCCTAAAAAAACGTTTTGACCCATAATTGGGTCCTCACATTTATTATCCATCTGGTATTTATGAAGTTCTCTTTTTACTCTCCTGTTAGTTTTGATAGAGTTACGTACATATAGATAGGTCTTTACTTATTATATATGTATCTTATTATATGTTGCTTATTATATTTTATTTTTTGTTTTTTCTTGTAAAACTCAATAAAAATATTGAATAAGAAATGTGGAACCCCAAATAAATGTAATTATCATTCTTTGTTCAATTTTGAGAATATGGGTTGGGATGGGTAACACTCAAGTAAGAAAGTAGTTATGGAAGGTATGACATATTTATAGCATGTATACGGCCAAACTAAGATAAAGGATATGCATTCCAAACAGTACGGTAAATAGAATCTAAAGAATGAGAAATATGGATACCTAAAGAAAGCAAAGTGGATGGCCATGGGAAATTGTAATTATTTTGCATATTAGTGAGTTATTGAGAGGCGAGAGATATTTAGAGCTTTCGATTTATTTTTGTTAACAGAGGCACGAGATGAGAGCAAATTTATTCAGTAGATGAAAAAAGATTTGGTAAAGTGATGTGTGAAGTGATAAGAAGAATGACGTCGGCAAAAAGAAGAATCTTTTGATGAATATCAGGGATTTCAAGTCCTTTAATAGATAAATCATTACGGATCGCTATTGCTAGAGGTTCTAAGGCTAAAATAAAGAGGATAGGGGATAAAGGGCAACCTTGACTAGTGTCTAAGGATTGTGAAAGGTGTAGATGAAAAACCAGCGTATTTGATTGAAGCAATGGGATTAGTATTTAGGGCATTTATCAAAGTTAGAAAGTTATCTCCAAATCCCCATTTACGAAGCACAAAAAATAAATATGGCCAAGATAAGGAATCAAATACTTTGTGTATATCAAGTGATAGAAACAGAGTCAAGAGATCCAATTTTTGGAAGATGAATCAATTGTAGAGCTCTACGAATGTTGTCAATGGCTTTTCTCTTTGGTACAAAGCCTACTTGGTCTTTGTGGATAAGTTCGCCCAAGAAGAAATTGATCCTATTAACCAAAATTTTGATGTCATTATTTAAAAGTGAAATGGGGTGGTAATCAGACCAAGAGTGTAAATCATGATGGGGTTTGGAGAGCATAACAGTTTAAGCTTTTAAATTTTCTGGGGAGAAAGTATGACCTTGGCACAGGAAATTGAAGGAGGATAGAAGATGGGGTGCAATGATGTCGGAGAATTTTGTATATGCATCTCTGTCAGGGCCTGGCCTCTTATTAGACTTAAGAGAATTTATAGTTAGCGATTTCTTGTAATGTAATTCCGGAATTGAGTTTTTTTTTTAAATATTTTCGAGAAAGAACAGGTAGATTAACTTGGTGAAAGAATAGTTTTACAGAGTCAATAGAAAATGCAGATGTATTGTTAGAGTTGTGAAAGGTGTGAGCGAAAGGATCTCAGTAGGGTCATTAGTGAGTTTATTTTTAGAATTGAGAAGAGAACTAGGATTGAGATTTCTTTTGTAAATAGCAAAGACGTTTTGCAAGCATAGTGGTGGGCATATTACTCTGGGCATAAAAACATTGGTTAGTCCATTTAAGTCAGGGGTGTCAAAACTTTTTTCAAATAGGGCCAGATTTGATGAAGTGAACATGCGTGAGGGCCGACCATTTTGCCTGACATTCTTTGAACCATTAAAATTAAATGCAAATTAACTATTTTATGCAAAGTTTATTGCAAATGGCATACTTCTCATTTCGACACATGGATGACAAATCTAAACAGGTGTTGAATCACTCTGCCTTTCATATTTGAAGGCCAGATGAAAAAAAAAATCCAGGAAGCTGAAATATATGTCAGGAACATTGTAAAGTACATTACATATTATTGGTAATAAAGGTTGTCTGTCAACTTTTAAGTTCAAAAAATATAAATAGGAACATAACACCAAGTATACATGTTGTGTCCAAATAGATTTATAACTGATTTAGACCAACTGGCATTAACTGAGATTTAACAATCTTAATTGAAAGAAAACTTGCCTGTACACTGCTGTGTGTGGCGAAGAGTCTAAGGATGAGCTCGGGCGTGTTATTTGGATACATATATATTTTTTGTGGCCCCAACGAATCCCCGAGCACCGCTCAGGACTAAGGATGAGCTCGGGTGTGCTCACAACTCCACGTGCCAGAGCCCGCCAGGAAACTGACAGCGTATCTCTGTAGCTGTGGACCGAGAAATGTCTCAGGGCCTGTGATTAGCGCTGCACGCTGTCCGCTTCCTGGCAGGCTCGGGCACGTGGAGTTGTGAACACACTCGAGCTCATCCTTAATCCTGACCAGTGCTCGGAATTCGTTGGGGGCCACAAAAGATATATATAGCCAAAATACCAGTGGGGCTGTATTAAAACAGAACACGGGCTGCAATTGGCCATGCCTTATCGAAGCTGTTTTTCAGTCTCATCAGTAAGGCAGAGGTTTTAATTTTATCAAGATTGATGTGGTTTTGTTTTGAGAGATTTGGTTTATGTAAGTTGGTTATGTGTTCGAGTTGTTGTTCCAAGTCAATTTTGCATTGTTCTCTCAATTTTTTCCTGGTAGAAGAAATTTGTATATGATGTCCCCTTAATGCAGATTGATAAGCTTTCAAAAGGACAAGTGGTCAAGAGACAGTCTTCGTTAAGGGAAAAGTATTCAGAAGAAATGGATTTAAGGTTTGTCCAGAATTGCAGTGATGGATAAAAGAGAGAATCATTTAATGACCAGGAAGGGACTTGAAGGTATGTATGAAGAGACGAAAGGGAGGGGGAGGAGGTGGCCTAAGATTAGGCAGGCTGGAAGGGGTTACTCTTAGCAATAAATTATGATCAAGACTGGAATAATCCACATTTCATTATGTTTATTCCAATATCAAAAGTTAAATATATATTAAAGATAAAAATGCAGTTTTAATGAACCATTGGGTAATATGAAAATGGAAAATAATTGCCATGAACATAAATGAAACAGGACACACAAATGACAAGGGATAAAACACAGCACTAGTCCGGACGTATTAGTCCAGCCACAAGTTATGCACACCCCATTCCAATCGGAGCAGTAATTTAACCCTATGGGGAAGGGAATCTACCGTACTTTTCGGACTATAAGACGCACTTTTTCCCCCCAGAAATATGGGGGAAAATGTCCCTGCGTCTTATAGTCCAAATACATGACAGGCCCCCCCCCCCCCGCCGTCGCTGGCACCGCCCTTGCCATCCGCTCTCATCGCTCCTGCGGCAAATCCAATTAGAGATGCTCTCTCTTTCTTTTCTCCCTTCGGCTTACAGAAAGGGAAGGGGGGCGGCGGGGGATATACAGACAGCCTGCAGCTCCCCTGACCCTGCCACAGCGCCGCTGCCGAGTTCTATGGCAAATAGAGCAGTGGGGCTTTGACAGGGAGAGGAGAGCTGCGGGCTGTCTGTATATCCCCCGCCGCCCCCCTTCCCTTTCTGTAAGCCGAAGAGAAAGAGAGAGCGGCTCTAATTGGATTTGCTGGGCCGCCACCCAGCTTCCTGCCCGTTGTTTCCCTCCCCATGATTGGCCACAGCAGAGGGCCAATCAGAAGACACTGGGGGCATCATGGGAAATTAATTCACTGCAGAGTTCTGGCACCAGTTCCCCCAGCATGCAAGCACTCTGCTGGAGGGGAAGGAGGGGGTGTTAGAGGAGCAAAAGAGAATAATCTGCTGGGGGACACCACCAGAGAGCCGCGCTGTACCCCGCACCGCCAGGGAGCCGCGCTGTACCCCGCACCGCCAGGGAGGGAGCCACACGGTCACTCTGCGTTTACTGTGGCAATGGTCACTCTGCGTTTACTGTGGCAATGGTCACTCTGCGTTTACTGTGGCAATGGTCAGGCTGCGTTTACTATGGCAATGGTCAGGCTGCATTTCATGGGCACTGGAAAATATTTTAGTACACTTATTTGGTTCAGAATATTTTTTTTCTTGTTTCCCTCCTCTAAAACCTGGGTGCGTCTTATGGTCAGGTGCGTCTTATGGTGCGAAAAATACGGTAATTAAGTAATAAGTAAATAATGTATTTCACTTATTAAAGGTCAAATGGGTGCGACTTACAAGGGTCTGGACCAGGTGTTAGGGGAGGGGGTGGGGGGAGGAAGGATGGGAATATCAAAAATCACCTAGATGAATATAAATAGGTACAGCGCATGCGATCATTAATGACAAGTCACATTTGGCGTTTTCAACCTCTAGAGTAAATCCTGGTGTAGGCAAGAAGAATAGTAATGAATCAATTATCCACGGGGACCAACAATGTTACTGAGATATCAGTTTGAGTTGCTTGTTTGGTCTCATATGTAGACCTCCAGTGAACTGTAATTAAGTTAGTCCATCATGGTTTTAGTTAGGTTTCAAAATTTAGTCACCGGTCGTAATGTATTCAATCATCAATTGCCCCACACTGGGCTTGGTCAGAAATGAATGATCAGCAATGGGCTGAGAATGGCAGCAACACTGTGTTGGTAGTATTAAGGCAGTTCAATTTGCTAGCAGCAAATGCAAGTTTAGTATGTGCAGTCATACATTACCGCTGGATTCCCCTGTGTGTCTCTCAGTGGTGTTGGCTACTTATCAATGCTGCAGCTTGATGGGATTTTTGGATTGGTCTATTCAGCGTGGTAGTATAAAAAGAGAGATGAGGCAGTCCCGGGTCTCCGCTAGTAAGTGTGGATGTATCCAAGTGGTATTCAGTATGACCCACCCCAGCAGGGGGACTTGTACAGGCAGCCGGTCATCTCCCAGTCCCACAAGCGCTAGTCTTAGCTCGGTAGCCCGGTCATCCCACGGCGTCCTGTGCAGGATGGTGACGTCAACGCATTTCGCCATGCTCAGTGGCGTAGCTTCGTCTCGGAGACTGCCTCATCTCTTTTTTTATACTATCACGCTGAATAGATAAATCCAAAAATCCCAGCAAGCTGCAGCATCGATAAGTAGCCAACACCACTGAGAGTGACACAGGGGAATCCAGCGGTAATGTATGACTGCACATACTAAACTTGCATTTGTTGCTAGCAGATTGAACTGCCTTAATACTACCAACCCAGTGTTGCTGTCATTCTCAGCCCATTGCTGATCATTAATTTCTGACCAAGCCCAGTGTGGGGCAATTGATGATTGAATACATTACGACCAGTGACTTAGTGACTCAATTTTGAAACCTAACTAAAACCATGATGGACTAACAATTACAGTTCACTGGAGGTCTACATAAGAGACCAAACAAGCAACTCAAACTGATCTCAGTAACATTGTTGGTCCCCGTGGATAATTGATTCATTACTATTCTTCTTGCCTACACCAGGATTTACTCTAGAGGTTGGAAACACCAAATGTGACTTGTCATTAATGACCGCATGCGCTGTACCTATTTACATTCATCTAGGTGATTTTTGATATTCCCACCCTTCCTCCCCCCGCCTCCTCCCCTAACACCTGGTCCAGACCCTTGTAAGTCGCACACATAGACTCCCTTCCCCATAGGGTTAAATTACTACTCTGATTGGAATGGGGTGTGCATAACTTGTGGCTGGACTAATACATCCGGATTAGTGCTGCGTTTTAGGTCTTGTCATTTGTGTGTCCAGTTTGTCATTTATGTTCATGGCAATTATTTTCCATTTTGATATTACACCTTCCCAATGGTTCATTAAAACTGCATTTTTATCTTAATATATATTTAACTTTTGATAATTGGAATAAACATAATGAAATTTGGATTATTCCAGTCTTGATCATAACTTATTGCTAAGAGTAACCCCTTCCAGCCTGCCTAATCTAGGGCCATCCCCTCCACCTCCCTTTTCGTCCATGCCAATTGGTTACAGCAATAACAACACCCCACAAGGTGAATGATCTATTACAGGTATTCCCTTGACTACCTGTATACTAGTGGCCACAACTTGCACCTCCCCTTTCCCCATTATTCCCTTCATTTCTATGTATGAAGAGAGTTACAATAAATTATCGTGGGATCTTGGTCTGACCATGGTAAGGATAAAATCTTAGCCTTAGACACAGAAGTAAAGAGTAATAAATCCAAATATGATCTCTGCATGTATAAAGGTTATGAGAGCTAGAAAAATATGTATAATCTCGAAGAGTAATTGTAAGTTAAAGAAATTGTTAAAGCGACGCTGTACCGTATCGCAAAAAATGGCCTGGTCATTGAGCAGCCAAATCTTCCGGGGCTGAAGTGGTTAAAGAATGCTAAACATCAACCTAGCGAGCATTGGAGAAGAGTTCTCAAAAAGCAAATGGGATTGTGATTAGAAAGATTATTAGTTTTAGAACAATCTCATAAGTTATTGGTTACTAAGTTAGAGTCTCCACATTGAAATAAAGTGTCTTTAGAGATCAAATCCAGGATGTGTGTAAAGAAGGGAATTTTGATTAAGGGCATAGTAACAACGTATAGTCATTTCTGAGCCCTGTGCTAAACCTTGTAGAAGCAGAAAGAGACCATGTGGGTCTGAAGTTAGTTTTTTGCAAACAAAGTTGTTACGTTTATGAACACTAATACTCCCCTGTGTTTAGCAAGAGCCGAAGCCAAAAAGGTAGAAGGGTATAGGGGATGAAAGAAATTTTGAGCAGATTGGAGGTGAAGAGTGGGTTTCTTGGAGACAGGCGATGTCAATAGATTGAGTTTACAGAAAATTAAATAGCATACGCCTTTTAGGCGAGTTCAAACCCTCAACGTTAAGCGCAAATATTTTAAATGACATAGGGAAAATAAGGGGATAATTTAAGTATTAAGAAAAAAGTGAAAAAAGGAGGGGAAAGAAAAAGGAGGAGATGTAAAAGTGAAAAAAAAACAAAAAAAAAAAACAGGAAAACAGAAAGAAAAGAAAATAAATAATGAAAATAAAATATGGTGAGGTTGTGGAAGACCGTTTCATGTCACAGGTATAGTTATACTGCATCAGCAAGGTCTCTTCTATGCAAAGATTTCAAAGCAGACTGGGGTTTCAGGATGTGCTGTTTAAGCTGCCCATTTAAGAAATGGCAGCACCGAGGACCGTAAACACAGTGGGGGAGATTTACTAAAACTGGAGCTCACAAAATCTGGTGCAGCTGTGAATAGTAACCAGATTCTACATTTTATTATCAACACTTAAAGCAGAGTTCCACCCAAAAGTGGAACTTGCGATAATCCGCTTTCTCCCCCCTCCAGTGCCACATTTGGCACCTTTCAGGGGGGAAATGGGTACCTGTTTTTGACAGGTCCCCTTCCCCACTTCTGGAGACTGCGCCGCAGCCCTGTCCCTTGGAAGTTCGGCCCCCTCCTCCTTCCCCCCGCTGCTGGGCCAATTTGAAAATGCAGGCACAGTAGGTAACCAGCTGTGAAGACGAATGGCAGCGTCAGCACCCGACAGACGATCGGAAAATCGTCTGGGGAGCCATCATCGTGGGCTCCCTGGACAGGTAAGTGTCTATATATTAAGTATTTGTAGCTGCTGACTTTAATTATTTTCCCCCCCCCCCAGGCGGAACACCGCTTTAATTGAACAAGCTTTAATTGAACAAGCTGAAGTTAGCATCCGATTGTTACTATGCACATCTGCACCAGATTCTGTGTGCACCAGTTTTAGTAAAGCCTGGTACACACCACTGACGGCTTCGGTCGGAGCCGCTGTACTAACGATCCAACATTAGTGCAGCAATCTCCCCTGCTGAGCTATTGTGTTCTGACAGGGGGATGTCCCTCCCCCTCCCTGCCAGAACACTCCGGTCAATGCTCTCAGCTATTAGATGAGAGAGCTGATCGGAAGCCAGTCAGCTGGCTTTTGTCAGAACAGCTGCCATACACAGGGCCCGAATATTGGCCATTTTTTTTTTTAACCGGCTGATGTCACCTGACATTCAGGCTCATGTGTACTAGGCTTAATTCTCCCCCAATGGTCGGCCAAGGAAACTTAAAGTGACTGTAATCCCTCTCCTATACCCAGTGAAGTGAATAGCCTCAGCTGATACACAGATGAAACAAATCTTCTTACACAAGTTTTACATGTATATCTGCTGTCTTTCCCTTTCTAGACTATTTAGAAAGTGCAGATCATGTTAGAAATATTTCTTCCTCTTCCAGCAGTTGGTGTGGAGTCTGGGCTTACACTGTGTGAGAGCGAATTGGAGGAAAGGCACACACCCCCCACTCCACATAGGCAGAGAAACGAAGGAACATAACAGAGCTGTAGTCTGAATAGACAAGCTCTCTGCTTATCTACCTCTAAGCTCCCTCCGACACAAATGTTCAGCTGCTATCTCGTGCATCAGAGAACTTTTCAAAAGTGACTCTGCTGATAACAGAGCAGCAGAAAGACACAGCACTTAGAGATTTGGAGAGAGATAAGTAAACACTACAGATATATGTGCCAAGGTCAAATTTCATGAATGGGGTTTACAACCCCTTTAATGCAGAAGATGAAAGGACATATGCTTACTTCCCTTCAACATCGGAAGATGTCCAGCAATTCCATCAGCATAGAACTGGTGGAGACCAGGTACACTCATCTGCTGTCCAGAGAAGTCTGGCAGATGTGGTTTTGATGGAAGAATGTAGCCAAAAAGCCATACGACTCAACTATGCATGAAAACATAGGAACGTGGGTGCAAAAAAATGGCAGCAGGTGCTCTGACGAGTCAAAATTTGAAATATTTGGCTGTAGCAGGAGTCAGTTTGTTCGCTGAAGGTCTGGAAAGCAGTACAATAATGTGTCTGCAGTCAACAGTCAAGTATGCTGGAGGTTCCTTGGAAGTTTGGACCTGCATTTCTGTGAATGGAGTTGGAGATATGGTCAGGATCATTGGTGTCCTCAATGCTGAGAAATACAGGCAGATATTTATCCATCATGCCATACCATCAGGGAGGTGTGTGATTGGCCCCAAATTCATTCTGCAGCAGGACAACAGCGCCAAACATACAGACAATGTCATTAAGAACTCAACATCAAGCCTGTCTGGGATTACATGTATAGACAGAAGGATTTGTTGCAGCCTACATTCACAGCAGATCTGTGGTTAGTCCTCCAAGAAGTTTGGAACAACCTATCTGCCGATTTCTTTCAAAAACAGTGTGCAAAAGTACCTAGAAGAACTGATGCGGTTTTTAAGGCAAATTGTGGACACACCAAATATTGATTTGATTTTCTCTTCTATTTATTTACTTTCCATATTGTTAAGTGATCAATATAAATTCGTAACACTTCAATTTCTGACAGCATAATAAATTAAAAGCATTTTTTACACCTGCCTAAAACCTTTTACACAGTCGTGTGTGTATATATATATATATATATATATATATATATATATATATATATATATATATTTTTTTTGGCCACAATTCTTCCATGAAGACCACTTTTGGCCAGACTTCTCAAGACAGTAGATGAGTACCTGGGTCACACTAGTTTCCATCAGTTTTGTGCTGATGGAACTGCTGGATATCTTTCAATGTTGGAGAAGCATGATGTGCCTTTCATCTGCTGCATTAAGTTTCCTTGGCCAACCACTGCATTTACGGTCATCAACATTGCCCGTTTCTTTGTACTTCTTCAAAACAGCGTGAACAGCACATCTTGAAACCTCAGTCTGCTGTGAAATCTTTGCCTAGGAGAGACCTTGCTAATGCAGTATAACTACATTGTGTCTTGTTGCTGTGCTCAGTCTTGCCATGGTGTATGACCTGTGATATAAAACGGTTTTCCACAACTTCACCTTAGTAGCAGAGTTTGGCTGTTCCTCCCCCAGTCTTAAGCCGCCTAGATAGCTGTGTCTGTTTCAGTCAATGACTGTTTCAACCTACATATGAAATTGATGATCATTAGTACCCGCTTGGTATAATTGGTTACTCACACCTGACTCTAATCTTACAATATCCCAGACTTTGTGCAAGTGTAGAAATGGATGCTGGTCTGAATCCAAAGGGTAGTAACACCAAAAAAAAAAAAAAAAAATGTTTTTCTTCTGTTCGCTCACTTTGCATTTTGCAAATTGATAAACAATTAAAATATGTATTTTTGAAAGCCTTCTTAAACCACAGCATAGCTTCACACCTTCCTAAAACTTTTGCACAGTACTGTATAGATCAGTGTTAATTAAAGCAAACCTATAGTCAATGTGCCACTCACCAGCTTTCCCTGCTATCTTGCAGTATTACAATTAGAAATTAAATACTAAGCTGAACTCTTTGGCAGCCAGTCATTGATATCATAAGGCCTTTGCTAAAAGGAAGGATCTGGTTTTGGCAGAGATGTCCTCTGTCTGCAAATTCAGGCTGCCAAGTTTCTTTGGCTGAGGCCATGTATCCAAGGCATTGACAAAATGACTGCCCTAGATAAAAGTCAAAGCACAAAAAAAAAAAAAAAAAAAAAAAAAGGATTATATGTTCCCTCTTGTAAAATTTAGGCCAATTAAATGTTAGTTCTCAGGCTGCAGGAGGATTTAATGGCTTCAATATTTTCTAAGGCAAATATGGAACAAGTGTGCAGATTAGGAGTTCTGGCTTTGCTCAGACTTTCTGATCTGCACGCTTGGTCCAGATCAGACACTGAACTCAAAGTCCAAAGTGTTATTCAATACATATCTAAAGTATAAAGCCGTATCAAAAAACATTATATTTAAATTGTGTGGAGACATTGTTCTAGCCTTTAATTATTAAATGGGACCCAATAGTAGAGGTCCTTCCCTCATGGTATTCATAGTCTATCTGTGCCAGAGGAGTGTGAAGGAGTTGGGCAGAGCTGAAAAAGCCCCTGCATTCTCCGCAGCTTAAAGTGCAATGTACTTTGACAAGATTTCCAATAAGGGTACCAGAATAAAAACATCAGTTTACACAATTTTCCAAAAAAACCCTTTTCTTCGTTAGTTTGGTGTTTTATCATCTCTAACAGGCTTCCCTACTTGACCTTTATAATAAGTCTTCCTCTCTGCAGCTTTCTGTTTTGTCCGATTTGATGGAGCTTGCAAACATCTCCAATGTGCCCAAATGCAGTTCAGCTGCATGCTAAAAAAATAAAATAGGAAATGCAGCATTTAAAAAAAAAAAATGCATTCCGATGCACTGCAATGTGCTGCAGCATGTAAAATGACAATAAAAAATAAATAAAAATTCATTATCACATTGCACTTTCCCATAGCACACCAGCATGTACGGTACACACGTTGTGTGCTTAGCATTATATGCTGCAAATGATTCCTAACAGTTGCTGACTACAGTATTGATCATCTCTCAAAAACAGAACATTTCACTGGTAAAAGCCACATGGTCCATCAATTTATACAAGTCTGTGGTGAAAAGTTACGATGTCAAACGGCAGTATAAAAGTAGTACAAACTACATACACTGTACAAAAAGAAAAAAAATATGTTTTGGTGAAAAATGCTGCATTTCGTAACTTTTGTTGAAATATGTGGGAAAATTGTGCAAGGAAACTACTGAGAGAATTAATAATTCCCTTGAAAAAAAAAATAGGATTTTTGTACTCACCGTAAAATCCATTTCTCCGACGTCCATGGACTGACACAGCTGGATACTGTAAACGTGTGGGTATATGTCCCTGCTCGCAGGAGAAGATCTAGACAGAATGTTAGATGTTAGAAACATACATTCTATTACAAACCAGAGCTGAACAGCCCCGCCCAGGGGGGCGGTCCCTCTGGACATTACCCTCCCACCTGCAGCTAGCAGCCTCAGTTCGTAACAAAGCAGTACAAACCCTAAAAGGAAGGGTGGGTGCTGTGTCAGTCCATGGGACGTCAGAGAAAAGATTTTACGGTGAGTACAAAAATCCTATTTTCTCTTATCGTCCATGGACTGACACAGCTGGATACTGTAAACGTGTGAGACATCCCAAAGCAGTATCAGAAGGGTGGGAGCAGTAGTAAAGGAACAACCAAGACTTCACTCCAAACAAGCAGAGCTCCTCAACGGAGGAGTTGCAACATTAAACAGCGGCCTGCAATGCTTTACGGCCGAAGAAAGCATTCGAAGATGCAGCCACCACATCAACCTTATAAGATTTTGAAAAGGTATGAACGGACGACCAGGTCGCCGCCTTGCACACTTGTGCAATCGACGCTTGATGTCGGAAAGCCCAGGAAGCACCAATTGCCTTGGTGGAATGCGCCGCAACCGGAAAGGGAGGCGCCCGCCCCTTAAGGGCATAGGTCTGTATGACGGTCTGCCTGATCCACCTAAAGACAGTGGCAGACGACACCGCTCGGCCCTGTTTTGGACCAGAGACAGACACAAACAGTGAGTCAGACTTCCGTATGGAAACAGTAGCAGACAGGTACACCCGTAAGGCTTGTACCCATCTTAATGTATGAAGCGCAAACTCTCAGGGATGCGATGGGTGAGGACACAAGGACGGAAGAACAATGTCCTCCTTAAGGTGAAAGGCAGAGACCATCTTTTGAAAAGAAGGATGGTCGTGGGCGCAACACCGCCATATCCTTATGGAGGACCAAGTAAGGCGACTTGCAGGACACGGCCGCCAACTCAGACACCCGTCTAACCGAAGTAATGGCCACTAAGAAGGCCACCTTCTGGGACAAGGTCAAGAGAGGAAGCTCTCTGATATTCTCAAAAGGAATGTTCTTGGAGAACCGAGATGCATCAAATTCAGATCCCAAGTAGGGAGAGGAGGCTTGACAGGGGGATCACATGGCGAACCCCCTGCACAAAAGGTGCTAATCAAGGAATGGCCCGGTAGTGGTCATTGAAAAAGACAGCCCGGGCCAAAATCCGACCCTCAAATGGTATGCAAGGCCAGCTTTTGGGTCACACCACGCTGTAAGAACAGCAAAATCCTGGGAACGGAATACGTCCGAAGACGTCAATCAAGTTCCTTGCACATAGCGATGTAAGCCTTCCAGGTACGACGATATATCTTTCTGGAGGAAGATTCCCGTGCCAACAACATAGAAGAGATGACCGAATCTGAGAGACCTCGGTCCTTCAGCACCTGGCTTTAAACAGCCATGCCATTAAAGCCAAGGACTGCAAAGCAGGATGAAGTATGGGATCATAAGACAGAAGGTCCACCCCAATAAGCAGTCGCCAAGGAACGTCTGCGACTAGCCGAAGTAGATCGGCGTACCAATGTCGCCGTTCCGGAGCAATGAGGATCACCGGAATGGCCTCAGCCCCTAATCTGCGAAGCAGGCGAAGCAACAACAGTAGCGGAGGGTAAGCATATATCAGGCGATACGGCCCCCACGGGCTACCAACGCGTCTGCCCAGGGGTCCCTGGACCTGGCCATGATCTTGACACCTTGCGAGTGAGTTGAGAGGCCATAAGGACCACATCCGGTGCCCCACCTCCAGGAAAGGAGGTGGAAACACCTCCGGATGCAAGGACCCTTCCCCTGCAATGTACACGGCCGACAGGACCGTCTTGCAGCGAGATGTATGAAAATCCCAAAGAGACTCCGCAATGTATCGGAGAAGAGAGGCCCCGGTGTACAGGGTGCCTCAACTGTTGGCCAATAAAGGCAACTTGACAGATCTTCCCTAGAAACTCGGTCAGAGGACCAGTACCCTCAGCCTCCACAGGTGGCGCAAACCCACCCCGGGCACAGAGACCCTAAAGGCTAAAGCAGTTGCAGAGCACCTGCTAGTCGACTGATAGATGAAGCAGAGGCTTTTGCCCAGTCATTGAGCTACAGAAACGCCAGAGACGCAGCCACTAACGGGCGTAACGCTAACCTCAGCCTGGCGAACACAGTCCAAGCCAGCGCTTTTGATCACCACTGAAAGCAGGTGGAAAGTGGTACCCCTGAAACCAGGGATCCTTATGACAATGCTCCATCCAGCAGCTACCCATGGATAAGTGCTGATTGTACAAACACAGTTTATACTGTGTATTGCGTCAAACGGACAAATAGAGTGTGGGAGGAAACCCACCCAGCCACAAAGAGCATAATACAACCACATACGCCGTATGTGGTTGTATTATGTGTGCATAAACCTATTAAAACACGTTTATACTGTGCCAGCGACTAAGGCGCGCACATCATCGGGGCTTGGACGTAAACCAGCCACGCAGATTGCGTACACAACCGTGTAGGTATGTTAGCCTGCGAATAAACAAATTGCACATGTTTATACTGTGCATAGCGCTGAAAATGCGCACACCATTGGAGCGCGGGGGAGAAACCGAAGCACCCGGATGAAACCCACGCAGACTGCATACCGTGTAGGTAGTATTATAGTATGTGTGCTAAACATTTTGCACAAGCCTATGTGTGCACCGTTGGCGCGTGGGAGGAACTCAAGTACCCCACGCATACCCAGAGAATGCAATACCTACAACTACTGTGAATGTATTTAGTGTTGTGTATAACCATAATGTGTATGTTTACACTGTGTATTGCACCAAAGGTACGCATGTCATGTAGCGTGGGCGGAAACCCGGAGGAAACCCACGCAGACTGCACAGACATACCGGGTAGGTATGTTAGTATGTGGATATCAAATCGCACAAATTTAGGCTGTGCATAGCGCCGAAGCGCCCATACCAGTGGAGAGTGGGAGGGAACCGGAGTACCCGGAGGAAACCCACACAGACTGCATACACATACCGTGTAGGTATTATAGCATGCGTGATAAACATATGAACATGTTTAACTGTGCAGAGGGCCAAAGGCGCACATACCATCAGCGCGTGGAAGAAAACCGGAACACCCGGAAGAAACCCACGCAGACCGCACACAGATACCGTGTAGGAATGATAGCATGTGAATAAACATATTGCACATGTTTATGCTGTGCATTTCCATTGGAGCGAGGGGGGAACCGGAGTACCCGGAGGAACCCCACACAAACAGTATACCCATACTGTAAACATGTATAGTATGTGCAATAAACATATTGAACAGGTCTATACTGTACAGAGAGCCGAAGCGCACATACCATGAGAGCGCGGGAGGACACTGGAGCCCCCGGCGGAAACCCGCGCCGACCCAGAGAGTATAATACATACATATAATGTGAATGTATCTAGAGTCGTCATAAACATATTTTGTACCTTTATATCATGTATGGCACTGAAACACAGCATTGGAACGTGGGGGGAAACCCACGCAGACACAGAGACCAATAACACATACATACACTGTGAATGTATGCAGTGTAGAGGTATAGGATGAGTTTAAATTATGGCGCAGAGGCGCATAATCTTCTCTATCATTCCAACCTGCTTGACTGTGCTGCCGAAGCAGCATGCAGGTAACAGGTAACCTCTGATCCTCAGACCGTGTGTCTGTCAGAGCTCAGAGCGTTCCCCAGGAAATGGCGGGAAACCACAGGTGCAGAGACCCTGTTGTTGCCTCAGGACATCACACAGAAGGCTCACAGGGACTAGAGACATAAATTAATAAAGTCCCCCCCCCCCCACCATGCTGCACTGACCAGGGGGAGGGAAACGCTGTGTACCACTGTATCATCCATGCTGCTCTCGACGTAGCGTGTGAGGAAAACAGTGAGGAAGCTGTGTAAAAGAAAGGCTTGAAGGCAGACATGGGAGTAAGTCACACATGTGCAAGTCACAAGCAAGTCTCAAGTCTTAACCTTCAAGTCTCAAGCAAGTCCCAAGTTACTGTGACGAAAAGCATGCAAGTCAAGTCGAGTCCCTACTAGAAGTCAAGCAAGTCAAGTCAAGTCATTTATTTTGGTCAAGTCACAAATCAAGTCAAAATACTGATCTACCCCATACTGTATAAAAATAATAGCAGGGATAACAATAAATAATATTGGTTATGTGCCCATGCCTCACTGTGCCCGTGCCACACTGTGCCCAATGCCTCACTGTGCCCGTCAGTCGTGTACCTGATCGGAGGCATCCCGGCGGCCATTCCAGTATTCAAAAGCCGCGCCTCCTCCTCGTCTGCGATAGGCGGAACACTCAATTTCCCAGCATTCAGTGTTCCACCATCACGGACATCCGCTCATCCTCATAACACAGACGAGGATAAGAGGATGTCCGTGATAGGCTGAACACTGCCTGCTGTGAAATTGAGTGTTCCGCCTATCACAGACGAGGAGGCGCGGCTTTTGAACACTGCAATGGCCGCCGTCTGTCTGCATGACACGCTGATTAGGTAGGCAGACGGCGGCTTGGGGTTAGTTTTAGTGATGCCAAGTCATTGCAAGTCATATAAGCCCAAGTCAAAGTCAAGTCGCAAGTCATTAGTGACAAGTCAAAGTCAAGTCGAGTCATTTATTGAATTCTGTCAAGCAAGTCGCAAGTCCTCAAACAGGTGACTCAAGTCTGACTTAAGTCAAGTCATGTGACTCAAGTCCCCCACCTCTGCTTGAAGGAACCAAGGGAAACGGTGTCCACCTGAGGTACCACAACCACAGCACCCAGCTTGAGAGTGTTCCTCACATCATCAATGAGTTCACTTACAAGTGCCCTGTCACTCACTGACACAGAACTGGAGTCTTCCTCACAAGGGAATGCCCTGTTCATAAACAAACATTAAAATATTCAGAGCTAGGGTCCTGAGCACAGTAGCTAGGCCCATATCTGAATCAGAGCACTCCTTCACTAAAGATTTTTGTGGGGAGAGGGGGCTTATAGCTCCCTTGCACTCGCACACCGCTTCCATTCTGACAAGGAATGATTCCAGGACTGCCGACAACTGGTCCATAAGGACCGCAGTTGCAGGAGCACTGCCAGTTGCCTCAGGCAAGTGTGGAGAAGCATGTGTATCAGACTCCATATCACCACCCTCTGAGACCTTATACACTACTACAGTGAATATACAGTCCACCCACTGGCTATGCTGAGGCTGAGGAGGGGATACCCGGAGGACTCACCAACCCTTAAGGACCGCTCAGTTCTGCTGAAGAAACCACGCTGTGAGCCTGTGGAGAGTGAAGAATCTGTGAGGAGATTGTGAGATTTGCCCCGCAGCGCCTCCGCTAGAGGCCGAAACCAAATGCGCGGCGGCTACAAGAAAATGGCCGCCGGCCGCAGCTATAACTGCGCAATTGAACTACGGCAAGATGGCCGCCGAGCGCGAAATTCAAAGGCAAACAGCGCTAATGCGCGCGCTAATGGTGCACGCAATAACCACCTCACACACCAGGAAAACTGTCCCTCACCCCAGAGCCCACTACAGACAAGAGCGTCCAGCCAGGCCAGAGTGACCCCCAAGCACCCCCACAGCACAGCACCAGTACAGGGTGCAGAGAGCAGCATAACAGGGGGGAGACAGGGAGAAACCCCCACCATATAAAGAAAAACAGCCAGCATGTACTCACCTGCAGTAGGAGAGACTACTTAACCGTCCCTTTCAGGGACCCACTGGTTTGTTTCAGACAGACCTATTACAGAGCAGTACTGCGTAGCGGTCAGCCCGGTCCACCGCAAGAGATACAGTCAGTCAGGTACTGTTCAATCTTGAGAGGACCGCAGGAGCTAAAAGCAACCCGGCCACCCCTGGAGTCATGGGGCATGTCGTGAACTGAGTCTCACGCACACAAGGCGAGGATCAGCACGCTCGATGGTCGGACAGGGAAGACTACGAGGATACCAGTGTACCCAACCTGTTGCCCAGCCGACAGTTGATTGAAGGTCTAAAAAAAAAAAATTCCCAAAGGAATACAATTTTAAAGTAAAATCTTCCAGGAGACTGGCTCCTGAGAGAGCCACATCTTCTCCTTCTGCTAGGCAGAAAAAAAAACTGAGGCTGCTAGCTGCAGGAGGGAGGGTAATGTCCGGAGGGACCACCCCCCTGGGCGGGGCTGTTCAGCTCTGGTTTGTTCTAGAATGTATGTTTCTAACATCAAACATTCTGCCTAGATCTTCTCCTGCGAGCAGGGACATATACCCACACGTTTACAGTATCCAGCGGTGTCAGTCCATGGACGATCAGAGAAAAAATGGAACGCTAATTTAAATCTAAACATTTAGACAGAGGAGGTGGCATGGAAAATTATACAATAAGCCTTATTCAATAAAACACTTTAATTTATGGTGTAAAAAGAATGTACAGTGCTTTGTAAAAAATGTTTTTAGTATGGTCAAGGGTAAAAAAAAAAAAAAAAAAATCCAAATTTGTTTTTTTTGTTCCGTAAATATTGCAAAAAATATATATTGCATAATCTTCTATCCAGCCAGCAGCTGGATTATGGTCTCCTTTTCACAGGTGACAGTACTACGATCTCTGTTCTGCAAGAAACGTTTCTACTCAATGCATCATTATAGGAGTAGACAAACAGAGCTCCAAAGCAAACTTAGTATGCTTGCAGCTAACCCACAGTGCCATTTGAAATCATTACCTGTTAAATATTTTTTTTTTACAAAACAAGAACGCTTAAGTGGGCAACCTACTACACATTTTATGGCAATTTAAGAGTTTTACAAGCTTCTGGATTCAAACGTTCCAATTGATCTCTAGGCCAACAGGAATTTGAACCCCACCAGATCCTGCATTACTGTTGCTTAACATAGGTATTGAGAAGTTCCCCTCCCATTACCATACTGTAGTCTCCCACCTACTAAGAGTGGCAAAAGCTTCAATTATCAGGTTATGGCGGAAGGACCTTTCGCCTAACATATCGGAACCGATTGCTACAGTTAACCTCAACTGTTTATATGAATGCCCTCTGTCCCTTAGAACAAACTCGCATACTAAATTTGAAAAGGGATGGAAGCCATGGAGTGAATGGTCACAATCTTAACCCTGATTGTTTGCAGTTAATCTCAAATGTTGCCAATTCAGATCCTTTCACTGTTTCCCTGATTGTTATTGTTTTATTTTTCTCCCTTTTGGATACCGGTAATCCAGTTATGCTTAGCCATATGAATAATTTTACTACTGATAGACACATGATGTTAAAAGATCCTGTCTATGTGAAGATTCACTTTACTGTTTACTATCTAAACTCAATAAAAACTCACAGTTGAAAAAAACAAAACACAAAAACAAACGAAGAACTCTTCATATAAAATATTAGGTGTACAAAACATCAGTTAAAAAAAAGTTAAACCTGGTGGCATGGCTGCTACATTTAATGGAGCAGCCTAATATGAAATACAAGTTTTCTCCAAATATTCACCTAATAAATGCAGTGAAGACATGTAATCTGATTGTATGGCAACAGACTTGTCCCCGTACAGAAGTCCTATGGTTGTCTATAGTCAACATTCTAAACATGGGAGGACCTCACTGCAACTTTGCACAAACACGTAGGAAAAAATTCAGACTGACTTGAAGGCCCTGACAACACTTAATTTTTAAGGGTGCTTTTTTAAACACTCTCTCACAGATGACAAACCCCCAAGTATAATGCCGCGTACACACGACCGTTTTTAATGTCATTGAAAAAAACGGCGTTTTTCTCGACGCGATTCTTCTCAAGCCTGCCTTGCCTACACACTATCGTGGAAAAAAATGCTCGAGTAAAGCACGGTGACGTACAACGGCACTATAAAAGGGGAAATTCCATTTGGATGGCGTCACCCTTTGGGCTGCTTTTGCCGATCCTCGTGTTAGTAAAGTTTGTTGAGAGATGATTTGCGCTTTTCAGTCCGTTACAGCGTGACGAATGTGCTATCTCCATTACGAACGCTAGTTTTACCAGAACGAGCGTTCCCGTCTCATAACTTGCTTTTGAGCATGCGCATTTTTTTCATGTCATTAAAGCCTACACACGGCCGTTTTTCATGACGAGAAAAACGACGACGTGAAAAACGCAGAGAAAAATTAGAGCATGTTCCAAATTTTTAATGGTAATTTTTCACGACCAAATAAAAAAATGAAAAATTTTTCTCGTCATGAAAAACGGTCGTGTGTACGCGGAATAAGGGCTGCATAATTAATGGCTATATCCAGTGACCCTACCTTCTCCTCCCTCCATCCCTTCTTTCTCTTCCTGCGAGGAACCTATACCCTCCTGCTGCCACTAGGATCTTCTTGGTAACTTCTTCACCTTCTCTACTCTTCTTCCAGGTACCAATAGGATGCCTTACTTTTCTCCATTTACTTCAACCCCAACAATTTACTGCTATCTTTAGTTACTGCTATGGTCGTCCACATAATTTACCAGCAGCGCCCTCTCCTCTTTCTGGCCTGTTCTCTTTTTGGGGAGCAGAATGGTGTTACTGCTTGTTTATCTCTTGTTTCCTACTGCTATACTGCACTGCATTCGTCAGCTAAAATGTGCATTTCTCACAAACTATTTGTGTGGGGCTCCACAAAATTTTTGTCACATTGTACAGAACCACTATGTATCCTTTGGATCCGTATGTAAGATTTTACTCCTTTCTTAGTTGCTTGTCT
Source organism: Rana muscosa (assembly GCA_029206835.1). NCBI lineage: Eukaryota > Metazoa > Chordata > Amphibia > Anura > Ranidae > Rana > Rana muscosa. Next base: position 1,070,147,845 of record CM055122.1, on the reverse strand, counting down.
GTATCTGTACAATCTGTAATGTGACTCTAAATAAAGAATAAAAAAAAAAAAAAAAAGACATTCGCCCATCAAGTATTGATTATAGTTTCCCTTTAACCACTTAACGACCGCTCACTGTATATATACGTCGGCAGAATGGCACCGACAGGCACAATCACGTAGAGTGTACGTGATTGCCTTTGTACAGTTGGGGGGTCCAATCGGACCCCCCTCCTATACAGTGAGCGGCCATTAATCGTTCGGGAGCGATCCAGGATGAGGGGGCAGCCGTTGGATTCCGGCCACCCCCTCGCGATCGCTCCCGGCGAATGAAAAGGCCCCCTCTGTCACACACAGGCATAGGAAGCAGGAGGAAGTGATGTCATCTCTGGTGCGGCGCTCACATATACTGAGCGCCGTACAAGAGAAGACATCAGGTCAGTGCACAAAACACTACACTGACACCAGAACACATAGGGACATAAATCGCCCCCCCAGATCACCCCCCAGCCCCCAGTCACAGTGTCACTGATTGCAGTGACCATTTATTTACTGATCACTGCAATCAGTGACATTTGTGACTGTAAAAGTGTCACTACAGTCAGTTTTAGGTCCAGTGTAGCCCCCTAACAAAGGTTTAACCCCCTGATTGCCCCCCAGATATCCCTTTCACCCCCTATCACCACTGTCGCTAAGCGATCATTGTTCCGATCGCTGCCTTAGCGTCGGTGATGCCGATCGGTAGCCAGTAATTTTTTTTAGGTTCGCGGCAGGTTTTTATAGCGTCAGGTACCCCAATATATTATCTAATAAAGGTTTAACCCCCTTGATCGCCCCCCAGGTAACCCTTTCACCCCCTATCACCACTGTCGCTAAGCAATCGTTTTTCTAAACGCTGTCTTAGTGTCGGTGATGCAGATCGGAACCAAGTAATTTTTTTTAGGTTCGCCGCAGGTTTTTATATAGCGTCAGGTACCCCCATGTATTATCTAATAAAGGTTTTAACCCCCTGATTGCCCCTAGTTAACCCTTTCACCAGTGATCACCATATAAGTGTTCTGGGTGACGCTGGTTAGTTAGTTTGCTTTTTATAGTGTCAGGGCACCCGCCGTATATAACCCAATAAAGGTTTAACCCCCTGATCGCCCAGCGGGTGATATCAATTAGGTTTTAGCTTCAGAGAGGGTCTGCGTCACACCCCAGGCAGCGTCAGGTTAATGCCAGTAACGCTAACACCCACGCGTGAAGCATACACCCCCCTTAGTGGTAGAGTATCTGAACAGATCAATATCTGATCTGATCAGATCTATACTAGCGTCCCCAGCAGTTTAGGGTTCCCAAAAACGCAGTGTTAGCGGGATCAGCCCAGATACCTGCTAGCACCTGTGTTTTGCCCCTCCGTCCAGCCCAGGCCACCCAAGTGCAGTATCGATCGATCACTGTCACTTGCAAAACACAACACACATAACTGCAGCGTTCGCAGAGACAGGCCTGATCCCTGCGACTCCAGTGCTGTAGGAGGCGATTTCACCACCACAGTTAAAAAAAAAAAGCATATATGCCGAAGCATGGGGGCAGCAGGGGCGGAGGAGCGATTTTGCTCCTAATGCCGCGTACATACGGTCGAAATTCCGACGGAGGCTTGCCCGTGGAAAAGTTTGACCGTGTGTGCGACATAACTTTTTTGCGGGAGGATGCCCCAATGCTTCGGCATATATAAATGGTGCATGTATGCCCATCATTAGAAGTGGGTGGATGAAGGGAGGTATTCTAATGGTGGGCATACCCACCGATCAATCTCTTTTTTCGTTCAGCCAACAGGCTGCATGAAAAAAAGATTACAATACATGTCCAACAAGGACCAGCAACGTACTGGTATGTTGCTGGACTTTGAATGTTTATACCAGAATGATGCCTGCGGGTTTAGGTATCATTCTTTTCAGCCAGCGGCCGGCTTTCATGTAAAAGCAATCCTAGCGGCTAATTAGCCTCTGGACTGCTTTTACAAGCAGTGGGAGGGAATGTCCCCCCCCCCCGGATATAAAAAGTGCCATTGGGAAATTGGGAAAGCATTTTATCACACCGATCTTGGTGTGGTCAGATGCTTTGAGGGCAGAGGAAAGATCTAGGGTCTAGAAGACCCCAGTTTTTTTTAAAAAAAAAAAGAGTACCTGTCACTACCTATTGCTATCATAGGGGATATTTACATTCCCTGAGAACAATAAAAATGATAAAAAAAAAAAATATATATATATGGAAGGAACAATTTAAAAATAAAATAAAAAAGCAAAATTAATAAAAAAAAAAAAAAAAAAAGCACCCGTCCTGCCCTGCTCTTGCCCAATGGCGAACGCAAGCGTCGGTCTGGCGTCATATGTAAACAGCAATTGCACCATGCATGTGAGGTATCACCGCGAAGGTCAGATCGAGGGCAGTAATTTTAGCAGTAGACCTCCTCTGTAAATCTAACGGGGTAACCTGTAAAGGCTTTTAAAGGCTTTTAAAAATGTATGTAGTTTGTCGCCAATGCGCGTTTGTGCGAAATTTTAAAGCATGTCGTGTTTGGTATCTATGTACTCGGCCTAAGATCATCTTTTTTATGTCATCAAACATTTGGGCAATATAGTGTGTTTTAGTGCATTAAAATTAAAAAAAGTGTATTTTTTCCCCAAAAAATGCGTTTGAAAAATCGCTGCGCAAATACTGTGTAGAAAAAAAAAATGCAACACGCACCATTTTAATCTGTAGGGCCTTTGCTTTAAAAATATATATATAATGTTTGGGGGTTCAACATAATTTTCTTGCAAAAAAAAAAAATGTTTTGCATGTAAACAAAAAGTGTCAAAAAGGGCTTTGTCTTCAAGTGGTTAGAAGAGTGGATGTAAGCTTCCTAATGTTGTGTATAAAATGCCAGAACAGTTCAAAACCCCCCCAAATGACCCCATTTTGGAAAGTAGACACCCCAAGCTATATACTGAGAGGCATGTCGAGTCCATGGAATATTTTATATGTTGACACAAGTTGCGGAAAAAAGACAATTTATTTTTTTTATTTTATTTTTTTTGCACAAAGGTGTCACTAAATGATATATTGCTCAAACATGCCATGGGCATATGTGGAATTACACCCCAAAATACATTCTGTTGCTTCTCCTGAGTACGGGGATACCACATGTGTGAGACATTTTGGGAGCCTAGCCGCGTACGGGACCCCAAAAACCGAGCACCGCCTTCAGGCTTTCCAAGGGTGTAAATTTTTGATTTCACTTCTCACTGCCTATCACAGTTTCGGAGGCCATGGAATGCCCAGATGGCACAAACCCCCCCAAATGACCCCATTTTGGAAAGTAGACACCCCAAGCTATTTGCTGAGAGATATTGTGAGTATTTTGCAGATCTCGCTTTTTGTCACAAAGTTTTGAAAATTGAAATTATATATATATATTTTTTTCTTTCTTCATTTTCAAAAACAAATGAGAGCTGTAAAATACTAACCACGCCTCTCAGCAAATAGCTTGGGGTGTCTACTTTCCAAAATGGGGTCATTTGGGGGGGTTTTGTGCCATTTTGGCATTTTATGGCCTTCGAAACTGTGATAGGTATTGAGAAGTGAAATCAAAAATTTGTGCCTAGAAATCCTGAAGGCGGTGCTTGGTTTTCGGGGTCCCGTATGTGGCTAGGCTCCTAAAAAGTCCCACACATGTGGTATCCCCGTACTCAGGAGAAGCAGCAAAATGTATTTTGGGGTGTAATTCCACATATAACCATGGCAAGTGTGAGCAATATATCATTTAGTGACAACTTTTTGTAATTTTTTTTGTCATTATTCAATCATTTAAGACAAAAAAAAAAAATATTCAATGGGCTCAACATGCCTCTCAGCAATTTCCTTGGGGTGTCTACTTTCCAAAATGGGGTCATTTGGGGGGTTTTGTACTGCCCTGCCATTTTAGCACCTCAAGAAATGAGATAGGCAGTCATAAATTTAAAGCTGTGTAAATTCCAGAAAATGTACCCTAGTTTGTAAACGCTATAACTTTTGCGCAAACCAATAAATATACGCTTATTGACATTTTTTTTTACTAAAAACATGTGGCTGAATACATTTTGGCCTAAATGTATGACTAAAATTGAGTTTATGCGATTTTTCTTATAAGAAAAAGTTGAAAATATCATTTATTTTCAAAATTTTCAGTCTTTTTCCGTTTATATCGCAAAAAATAAAAATCACAGAGGCAATCAAATACCATTAAAAGAAAGCTCTATTTGTGGGAAGAAAAGGACGCAAATTTCGTTTGGGTACAACATTGCATGTCCGCACAATTTACAGTTAAAGCAGCGCAGTGCAAAATTCTGAAAATACCTCTGGTCCTTTAGCTACAAAATGGTCCGGGGCTTAAGTGGTTAAATGCAATAACCCATACCAAACAATATATCACAGGCCTACTTTATTCTGAGTGAACTTCAATTGCTTACTATGGGCGACAACAATGAAGAATTAACCATTAGGAATGAGAACTCTTTATGTAAGTAAATATAAGATGATGTTCAAATCAATAACCCATGTAGTAATAGGAACATGAAGAGGAATAATGGAAAGCTCTTAAAAGGTTTCTAAATTCTAAAAGTTTTTTACCCAATACTTTTCAATGCTAGTCTTCCCCCATCCCCTCCCTAAAGCTTACCCTAGTCATCTATTGATACAGCCCTGTGTCTGGCTGCAGGTCTTCTCTCTCCTCTATTCTCATAGGCTTTGCTATAAATAAGCACTAGCATAGTACGAAACATGTTAGCCGGATTTTTTTGACCTGTGTGCCGTGATGTATAGCATGTATTTTGGATTCCTTATTTTAAAATAAAGGCTTTTATATTTTTTGGAATGCTGCAGTCCAGAAGACTTGTTTGTTCCTGTTTGCTAAGAGCAACAGGAGCCATAGGGCCCTGCTGCTGTCAGTCAAATCCTGTGAGGAGGAAGGGGGGTGCCCAGGCAACGCTGTGTGCGTCTATGGGCACACAGCCTGGCTCAGAAGTTGGCCCACATATGTGCCCCCACAAGCAACTTGCTATAGGGTCACACACAGAAGAGTAAGAGTGGACAGCGGGGCAGGGGACGCCAGAAGAGGAGGTAAGGGGCATCTCTTTGCAATAACATTGCACAGAGCATGCAAGTATAAATCTCTATTTCATTTTAATAAATAATTGTAAACCTTATTTATTAAATTTAATACAATCACTCCAAGAGAGGTTTTCCTTGAAAATGCTGAAGCCAGTGTAATGGCAAATCAATTTCAACACAGATGTGCAATTGTATTTTATCTTTAAACATCAAATACATAGGTGGACCATGGTGTGCATGCAGTGCAAAATGGCCATTCTTGGAGCGATGCCAGACAGTGAAATAAAATAAAAATTAAAAGTACATGAAGCCATTTTTAGTTTTGTTTATAGTACAGAAGGGATTAACCTCTGCAAAGTTTTCATTGCTGACTGTGTCTCCACTGGAAAGGTTTACTTTTTTTTTTTTTTAAGCGTGTCCAAAGAGCAAAGGTGAGGGTAACGGCCCATTCCCATCACACACAATATGGTAACGTGTGGTGAATGTGGCTGCTACCACAATGCACATGTTACATCACGGGTGTCAAACACAAGGCTCGCAGGCCGAATCCGGCCCTCCAGGCCATTTCATGTGGCCCTCGCACCTCTCCTGCAGCTGCAGGAGAGCTCCAGTCCTCCTCTGGTCCTACTCCAGACCCTAACTTTCTGCTTTCAAGCAATGCATCCAGCTTCATCCCAGCAGCTGCATAAGGAAAGGGGGGTGCACTGTGATGTAAGGGAGAGTGGGGGACTCAACTTCTGATGGTGAGGTGGCTCTTGACATCTAATGTAAAGGGGAGGGGATGCGCTGGACATCTAATCTTACAGATACAACCGTAATAATGCTGATGCTACATTCATTGGTGCACCGTGGTGCCATTCCTTTCGAATGGCACCCCAACTCACCGTCTCAGCACACTTGTGCTGCAATGCAGTGCACCACAAAAAAATGCATGAAGAGGTTAAAGGAAACCTGTACTAAGAGAGATACAGGGGATGCCATTGCCTAAATATACTAGTTGCTCAGCTGTCACTGGCTTCAGTAAATTCTGAGTTGCTGACCCCAAACAAGCATGCAGATTAGAGTCAGAGTAAAATCAGAACTCCTGATTTTTTTTTGTCTGGTCCAATGCCTCAAAATATTAAAACTAATGGATCAGAATGGAAGTAAGGCAATTAGCATTTTCCAAAGGAGAGTTATTGCAGCCTCCGAAGTCTAGACTATTGGATTCCTATAAAAAAAAAAATTAAAAAATCCTACTAAAATGAATATGGATATAGGGTAATAAGGGATGATGGAAATCCAAAGCTGTTCACTGCAGATGCATTTGCTGATCCTGGACAATCTCGCTAACACTGTGCTAAGGAGCAATCATATGCAGTAACCTGCTGTCACAGAGGAGAAAACAGTGTAAGCCTATTTTTGATTGAATGCTATGGGTTACAACCCAGCACTGATCACTTTACTATAACCCAATTTGCTAAGGTGTCTTTATTGTGTACAGCATTGCTTTTATAAATGATAATTTTCTGAAAACAGTTCTTTTAGTGGCAGAACACCCGCCATGTTATATGTAAGCAAAAGTTCCAACTAATACAGAAAAAAAAAAAAAAGGGAAAAACAAGGCTCAATTAAAGCAGTACAAAAGCAGAAACAACATGCAGTAACCCCACAGCAACCAAATACTATCTTTAATCAGTTTAGAAAAGTTAGGCCTCATGTACACTGCTGCTGGTAAACGGACGTTTAGGAGCAGTTGGGCATTTTTTTCAACTGCTCCTGAACTTTCCTCTATGTTATCTTATCAGTACATGTACACAGGGTCGGTTATAGTCTTTTCTAGGCAGTTGAGTTTAGAGGCCAAAAAAAATGCGTTCAGAAGCTGCGTTTAGAGGCATTTCAAGCGTTAAACGCAGTAACTCACATTTTGCAGCGTTTTGTTTACATACATATTTCATTTTAACAAAAAACAAAAAAAAAAAAAAAATTTTTTTCCAAATGCTTCTAGACGCAAACGTGGCTAAACGCGGCATGTAAACACGGCTAAATGGTCGTTTTTAGACGCCGGTTTCTAGCTGTCAAGTTAAATCGTTAAGGAGAGGTTGAACAACATCCCATGTACATGAAGCCCAAGATAGATTGCCAATTGGTTGCATTTTCACACTGCTGTGCTGCCTATACTCATCTTCCATTCAGCTGCTGGAGCAAACTAGTACACCAGTGCTTCTAGGTATGGGGTGAACATGGACCCTTGCCCCTGTTCCCGAGTTGACAATGGCTTGGACAAAGTGTTAACACGTGGGGCAGGATTAGAGTCCAGAGTAAGTTCCATTCCACGTGAAGTTTACGCAATGCTCTTTCACTTCTCTCTCACAGGTGAACACAGTGGTGTCGAAGTAAAGGAGCAGATGAGTATAGGCAGCAGCAATTGACCAAACTTGTTGCGCTGCCTAGTATGGGCAAAACGCAGGTTTATGTTAATATCCAAAAGAGCTTTGTTAGCTATTCAGTACTTTAAAAACAAATGTCATTAGAAACATATGTTGGGAAAGTTAGTAAATTTTTATAGGAGCATAGGTTAATGCAGCTACCAATTAAGAACCCCATAAAACACAAAGTAAAATAGCCATGCAGATAGATGTAAAAATGATTGAAACAAGGAAGGGGACATGCATAAAAACATTTTTTATTTAAGTGAAACATATAAAACATCAATCTGATGAAATAAACACAAATTGTCACATTAAATAAACGCGTAGGCCATGTTGTACATATAACACTTTGACAAGAAAATCATGCCTTGTGACATTTGACAGGGGATTAAAAAGTGTTTAATTTTGCACTTTTAGAAAAAGGCACATGTGAAATCGCAAATAAAATACTCCAATAAAATACTCCAAATTATATACAAAACTAACTACTCTTCTTAGTGAATGTGCTAAATGATGTGTTTCATCAAAAACAACAAAACGTGGCAAGATTCATTTTTGGTATTTTGGTGTAGGTACAATGACTTCTTGTACTTGGCCATAGAAACTCAGCTATTCCGCTAGCTTCATAGTCTAATCTTGTATTTCTACACACAGGCCACTTCGAGACTCTAAACCCAAACCAAACACTAAAAATAAAACAAAAGCATTGTTCATGTGAGTGGCATCTCTGCAAAATTCAATAGGACTGTTAAAAAAGCAAAAAAATAAAAAAAAAAATCTTATGCTGTGAAGATAAATATAAAATAACTGGTTTTCCAGCCCTTCTTATCACAAGTTGTCTATGCCTTCCAGAAGCATCTTAGAAGGTTGAAGTCATTAGGCTTCTCCCCTTAAATGGTCAAATCCCCCCATATCTGATATTTCAGTTCTTGATATATACTAAACAATTAAAAACACTTGAAAATTACTTCCATCTCTTGTGATCTGAAAGCTTTTCTTTATTATTTATCTTCACAATGGAACCTCCAGTGCCACTTACTAGACCGCACATTTTTTCTGTTTAGACTTTAGGTTTGCTTTACCATTTATAACTATATTCAAATTTTTCAAACGCCAGCAGAAGCTGGAGAAAAATTGCCAAAAGCAATGACAATATCCACAGCAGAATAGAAACACTTTGGCTTTGTATGTAACCCAGTTTGGTTGCCTTAACTGCAGTATTCACAGGCAACACCTTCACACACCATCCACCGCCATTCTTCCATATCAATGTACGCCCACAGAAAATTTAAAGACAGAGTGATGCTTTGCATTCACTTACTTTTAGAACATCTTCTAGGTGTGTAATTTCCTGGTACAGCTCTTGGTACACCTCACACTGGTCCTTACAAGGTTCAAGAGTCAGGAGCAGTCCCTGCAAAGATTCGTCCAAACTTCCATCCAAAAAGGATCTATTGGCTTCAGATTCACAACACGTGGAGCATTCAGCCTGTAGTCTTTCTGGGATGGCAGGTATTTCAGTTGAGGTAAGCCTTTTTACCAGCTGCTTAGTAATATTCCCTTCACAAGTGTCCAATTCCACAGGCTTAATCTCAGAAGACTCATCAGAATCGTGCAAAATTGACACAGACACATTTGAATTAATAAATATGCTATCGTTTACTTTGAGAGGAGGGCTTTGGCAAGCAGAGAAGTCCAATTTATCTCCTGCTAAGGTTTCCTCGCTTTCAGTAACATTCTCTGCATGGGACTGAGAGTCTTGAGATTGACTGCTTGAGTCTGCAGAAGACCTGGCACTCAAACTGTCCTTCACAGGTGCTTCTGATGATGGTTCACTGAGGTTATGTTCTGGTGGGGTTACCGTGATTTCTGGATTGGAGTAACCCAACGAGGAAGGAGGAGTAGATCTAGGTGGAGTAATATCGCCGTTGGGCAAGTCGTCAAAGCTTAAAGAGAGTGCCCTCTTTTCAATAGATTCTACTCCACTATCAAAGACGTCATCCTGCAAATTCGACTGGAAACAAAGAATATACAGTTAAAATATGTCAGTTCTCAATCGTTTTTGCTGCATAACCACAGCCATAAATAACACAAAGAAATTATGCTTCATAAAAAAAAAATGCAATAATATTGCAATAGAACTACTATGAAATTTATGTAAACAAATGTTTTACTAGTTCCAGAAATTAAAATTTCCAAACCATAAAAGACAAATTTGTATTGCTCAAATTTAAATTAATCAATCACCTCAATGAAGATAATATTTTTAAAAATGTTAATATTAATTTTACATACATATTTAACTACTGAGCCAAACGAGAGGGGAATCAAAAAATCTGGAAAAAAGTAAATTTCTCAAGAATACATTCAAATTTGAACACAGAAATGGAATATGAAAGAAAAATCTGTCAATCTTATTGACTGTGGTAAATTTTAAATAGCAGAAATCACACTTGAAAAGGAGTAACATGACAGCATTTAAATACCTTTTGCAACAATTCCATTTTTGACAAACAGAACATAGTGAGACAGGACAGTGATCCATCAACTATCTTGCTTTACGTTAAGTAGGTGCTTTAGAGTGCTAGCAGCCCAATGCAGTGCATTAAAACATGGAACATTTGACACAAAAAACAAAATGTACATTTCACAGTAAGCAGGCATGCCCTCAAGTTTCACCTGTTGATATAATTTATCCTAACACCCTATACCCCAGCCTATAGAGATCAAATTAAATAAAAAGAGCTTTAAACAAGCCAACCTTGACATTTCTAGCTACATGTATTGTGACGCAATTAAATCCCAAAAATTGCACGCTGCCAAGATTCTGGTGCAATGGAAGGTAATAGGGAAAAACGAAGATTTCAGAGCATCTGTTTTGAACATAAGTTCTTCCACAATCTCTAAAGCTATAGAGGTGAACTTCTGCATAGACTGTGCACAGGTTAACTTTAATCTTAAGCCTCGTACACACTACTATTTTTTCATTCAACGCAGCTCAGTCGACAGCTTAGGTCAGAGCCGGCGTACTAGCAATCCAATGTTAGTACAACGATCTCCCCTGCTGTTCTATTGTGATTCGACAGGGGGGGGGGCAGCCCAGCAGCCCCCCTGCCAGAACTCTCTGGTCAGCGCTCCCATTGGCTGAAAGCGCCGATCAGTAGATTTTTTTTGGTCATGACCCTGTCGGATCGGCTGCTGTACACACGGCCCAAATGTTGGCAGGTTTCTATTGAACCAGCCACTGCTGCCCGACATTTGGCCTGTGTGTAAGAGGCTTAACTTAACCTGTCGCCTAACCCCTACCCTAAGCTTAAAAAAAAAAAACTTTGCATTAAACATCTAATATTAACACACCAATACCTAAACACCTAAAAAGCTTTTATTACCTCAAAAGATTTCTGTCTTTCAGACACAGCACGTAAGGGGATCTCTCAAAATCAAATGACTATTCCCCTTAGACCACTGTCACCAGAACAGTTTTCTCCATTGTAAGATTTATCCTAACTTCCTGTTTCTGGAACACCACAATTTTTTAATTCCTTATCACTTTCTTTTCCGAAGACACTGGTCCCCAGAACAAAAAGGAAAGGATGAATTTCCGTAGCTACAAATAAGATAGAAAGAAAAATGCTTTAAAAAGTGCAGGAATAAGGTCATGAATCTTTCGCTATTTGGAGTTCCATAGTGCTGAAGCCAAATTGGATTTGTCAAACCCACTGGCTCCGGGTTAGCAAGCTCTCAAAAGCCAGGGAACCCAAAAAGGATGCCCTAGATGGAGTCTGAAACTAGAAAATATAATAATAAAAGTGCCACACCAATGCCCAATTTTGAATTCTCAAAAAACACTTAGAATGGTTTAAAATTCTTCCAGATTGGGAGCTTCAATAGCTGGCAATATCAGCGTACAGCATTAAAAATGATATTACCAGCTGTTTTGGAAGAAATCTAAATTCAAAAAGGAATCTTTATTTTAACCACATGACTGTCCTTTCCAAATATCTTACAACCAATTTTTTTAAATTACACTGGTTAGTTGTCATTTGAGCATCATGTGCCTAGATATACCCATTGGCAAAAAGAAAAATGTGACCATATTATTTTTGGTACAAGAAAGCATGTACAGGATCTCACAAAAGTGAGTACACCCCTCACATTTTTGTAAATATTTTATTATATCTTTTGATGTGACAACACTGAAGAAATTACACTTTGCTACAATGTAAAGTAGTGAGTGTACAGACAGCACGTAAGAGGGGATCTCTCAAAATCAAATGATCATTCCCCTCAGACCACTGTCACCAGAACAGTTTTCTCCATTGTAAGATTTATCCTCACTTCCTGTTTCTGGAATAACACACTTTGCTACAATGTAAAGTAGTGAGTGTACAGCTTGTATAACAGTGTAAATTTGCTGTCCCCTCAAAATAACTCAACACACAGCCATTAATGTCTAAACCACTGGCAACAAAAGTGAGTACACACCCTAAGTGAAAATGCCCAAATTGGGCCCAAAGTGTCAATATTTTGTGTGCCCACCATTATTTTCCAACACTGACTTAACCCTCTTGGGCATGGAGTTCACCAGAGCTTCACAGGTTGCCACTGGAGTCCTTTTCCACTCCTCCAAGATGACATCACGGAGCTGGTAGATGTTAGAGACCTTGCGCTCCTCCACCTTCCATTTGAGGACGCCCCACAAATGCTCAATAGGGTTTAGGTCTGGAAACATGCTTGGGCAATCCATCACCTTTACCCTCAGCTTCTTTAGCAAGGCAGTGGTCATCTTGGAGGTGTGTTTGGGGTTGTTATGTTAAAATACTGCCCTGTGGGCCAGTCTCCGAGGGAGGGGGATCATGCTCTGCTTCAGTATGTCACAGTACATGTTGGCATTCATGGTTTCCTCAATGAACTGCATCTCCCTAGTGCTGGCAGCATTCATGCAGCCCCAGACCATGACACTATGACCACCATGCTTGACTGTAGGCAAGACACACTTGTCTTTGTACTCATCACCTGGTTGCCGCTACACACGCTTGACACCATCTGAACCAAATAAGTTGTCTTGGTCTCATCAGACCACAGGACATGGTTCCAGTAATCCATGTTCTTAGTCTGCTTGTTTTCAGCCAACTGTTTGTGGGCTTTCTTGTGCATAATCTTTAGAAGAGGCTTTCTTCTGGGACGACAGCCCTGCAGACCAATTTGATGCAGCATATGGTCTGAGCACTGACAGGCTGACCCCCCCCCACCCCTTAAACCTCTGCAGCAATGCTGGCAGCACTCGCACATCTATTTCCCAAAGACAACCTCTGGATATGATGCTGAGCACGTGCACTCAACTTCTTTGGTGGACCATGGCGGGGCCTGTTGTGAGTGGAGCCTATCCTGTTAAACCGCTGTATGGTCTTGGCCACCATGCTGCAGCTCAGTTTCAGGGTCTTGGCAATCTTCATGTAGAGCAACAATTCTTTTTTTTCAGATCCTCAGTTTTTTGCCATGAGGTGCCATGTTGAACTTCCAGTGACCAGTATATGAGAGTGAGAGCGATAATACCAATTTTAACACCCCTTCTCCCCATTCACACCTGAAACCTTGTAACTGTTATACAGGCTGTACACGCACTACTTTACATTGTAGCAAAGTGTAATTTCTTCAGTGTTGTCACATAAAAAGATATAATACAATATTAACAAAAATGTGCGGGGTGTACTCACTTTTGTGAGATACTGTACATGCTTACAACATTTGATTATTTAAATCCAAGATAGGCTATATATGCAAAGTAAGATTATTTGGGTGTTAAAAACTAGTCCTGCTGGGCCATGGGCCTGAAGTTGCAATTGTCTAACAACAACTTTGGTTCATGGAAAAAAAACAAAAAAAAACACAACACCATTGGTTCACGGAAGCCAATAAAATTATTGCGTTCAGGCTCCAACTGTTATTCTTCACTTCAATCTTAAATCTATTTAGTTGCTATGGGGAAGCAATTGTTATTTCAAACACTTTGATAAGTGAAGCTAAACTAAATGAATTCTAACCATCTGCTCATGGATATACCAACAATTACATTTCTGGCTTTACTGATTAAAAGCAAAACAAATAGCATCCATAAAGCATGACATTACCAGTAAGATGAATAAAGGATGAAATGCATGCATGGAAAGTCAACCAAAACTCAAAGAACACACAGATCTGCCTGATTGTAACTCACATAACGCTCTCTGCCTGATCTAGGCCTCAGCCTGAGAGAGGGCAGGTCACTAAAAGAGCGACTGCGTCGGAGCTTGTCAAAGAAAGTCTCCTGCAGTGCATCCATAATTGACGCTCGCAGCCTGTCTTGTGGTGGGTTCAGCCATTTCTTCAGTGGGTTGAAAGCAAATGGAACGTTAGTAAACAAACAATGTAACTACTCGGTTTTTATAAAAGTTTTTCCCAAAAAAAGTAGGTTTAATATCCATTGCGTCACAGAAAATTTACCTCACCAACCCTCCAAGCACTCCCCTCCAATGCTGGAATCAAGTACTGGCACAAAGTCCATCACTCCTCAACAGGATTCATTACAATCCAAAAGAAAGGCAGCACACTGATAATGTCTTCATAGGCAAAACTTTAATCATCCAACAAGCTTTAGCATATCCTGCTCCCAACACCACCACTCTGACATGTTTCACCCAGTGGGCTTAATCCCCTATGGTCATCAATGACATCATTGGTGACTTCATCAGTGTGCTGCTTTTTCATGATTTTCAAGCAGTGTTTGTCAACTCCAGTCCTCAAGACGCCCCAACGGGTCAAGTTTTCAGGATTTCCCTCAAAATGAAACAAGCCTGAAAACGTGACCTGTTGAGGCGCTTTGAGGACTAGAGTTGAGAAACACTGTTTTAAAGGATAAGTCCACCAAGTATCCAAATATTGGATAAATGATATCCCAACAGTTTAGCATACTTGTAAAAGAAGACAACAAACCAATTGGCTCAATGTCTTGCACTGGCGCAAGCAATTTGAAGCAGAACGTTTTGATCATCCTGTGCCTTCAGTAAAACTATTTGGGTGAAGAGTCCAGCTTTTATTTTGTCTCTAGTTTAAAAAGAAGCACTACAGCAAAGGAGGTCAGTCCAGTAGATACAATATAACATGTTTAAAGTGGACTTTGGAGTAAAATATGAGGTCTGCTTATTGGGTCCTCTGTATTACTACTCATAACTGTAAAGATTATATACTTGCCTCACCCCCAAGGATATGACATCACTATCCTTTCATGAGATCCTGGGGAACGCAGAGCAGTCCAAATTGTGTAAAAAAGACACTCTAGTCCAGGGATATGCAATTAGCAGACCTCCAGCTGTTGCCAAACTACAAGTCCCATGAGGCATAGCGAGACTCTGACAGCAGCAAGCATGACACCCAGAGGCAGAGGCATGATGGGACTTGTAGTTTTGCAACAGCTGGAGGTCCGCTAATTGCATATCCATGCTCTAGTCCATTGCAAGCACATCCTTTTGTGAGATTTGAACTGCTATGCATTTCACAGAATCTCACTAGAAGGCGCATACCATCACTCTAGCCTAGGTTAGGTGCGGTGGTAAGAAGTTGGGGTAAAGGAAGTATATAGTGTAATCTAACTTCTTCCTTATTGGTACATTTATGTTTCAGCAAGACATTTTTTTTTACAGGGGGAAGAAGCCTGGACCCAATTTTACTGCAAGATCCATTTTAATATAATACATTTTCTGCAGTACAAGGTAAACGTTTTTTAGCAACATCCCATTGTAGCTGCTACAGTGGGGCAGTACATGGATGCTGGCTAATATATGTGGTAATTTTCAGGCAATGTAAAATTACCAAACTGATTAGGACAACCTACTTCCAACAGCTGGTGGAAATTGCCTGAAAATTGCCATACGACCAGCATTAGGATTACTAAACGTGCCAATTTCCAATTTATTTCAACCACCGGGTATAGAACATATAATCGTCAGAAACTAAGCAAATTTATCACCAATAAGTTCAACATACAATCAGAATTTTGTCAATTGTGAAGTCTGGACAATAAACCGACAGGTTTAAAACAGTTTACAGGAAGATCAAATTGAGAATGTAAAAAAACTATTGCCATTTCATAGAAAGTGATCAGATTTTTTGGTTGAGTTTGAGTGAGGCATTTTCAATCCGAGCTCCTTGCTTTGCAATTTTGACAAAAAAAAAAAAATGTACCGTATTTATCGGCGTATAACACGCACAGGCGTATAACACGCACCCTAACTTTAACCACTTAACAACCACCTGCCGACAAATAACGTCGACAAGGTGGTTGCTTAACTCTGGGAGGACGTTATATAACGTCCTCCCAGAATCGCGCTCCCGCGCGCCCCCTGGGGCGCGCACACGGGAAACTCCGTGGACCGCCGGGTCCAGAGGACCCGGCGGATCACGAATCGCGGTAAATCGCTGCCGATAGCGGCCGTTTACCACGTGATCGCTCCGTCAAATGACGGAGCAATCACTTGTAAACAGACCGGCGTCATTTGATGACGCCGGTTCCTCCCTCCCCTCTCTGTACCGATCGGTACAGTGTGAGAGGGGAGGGGGAGGGAGCGGATGGCAGCAGCAGCTCTGTGGGCTGGATCTGTGACAATTGCAGTCACAGATCCAGCCATCCATCCATCCCTGCTCAGCCATCCCTGGTGCAATACCCTGCCAATACTCTGCAATACCCTGCCAATACTCTGCAATACCCTGCCAATACTCTGCAATACCCTGCCATAGTCCGCAATACCCTGCCATAGTCCGCAATACCCTGCCATAGTCCGCAATACCCTGCCATAGTCCGCAATACCCTGCCATAGTCCGCAATACCCTGCCATAGTCCGCAATACCCTGCCATAGTCCGCAATACCCTGCCATAGTCCGCAATACCCTGCCATAGTCCGCAATACCCTGCCATAGTCCGCAATACCCTGCCATAGTCCGCAATACCCTGCCATAGTCCGCAATACCCTGCCATAGTCCGCAATACCCTGCCATAGTCCGCAATACCCTGCCATAGTCCGCAATACCCTGCCATAGTCCGCAATACCCTGCCATAGTCCGCAATACCCTGCCATAGTCCGCAATACCCTGCCATAGTCCGCAATACCCTGCCATAGTCCGCAATACCCTGCCATAGTCCGCAATACCCTGCCATAGTCCGCAATACCCTGCCATAGTCCGCAATACCCTGCCATAGTCCGCAATACCCTGCCATAGTCCGCAATACCCTGCCATAGTCCGCAATACCCTGCCATAGTCCGCAATACCCTGCCATAGTCCGCAATACCCTGCCATAGTCCGCAATACCCTGCCATAGTCCGCAATACCCTGCCATAGTCCGCAATACCCTGCCATAGTCCGCAATACCCTGCCATAGTCCGCAATACCCTGCCATAGTCCGCAATACCCTGCCATAGTCCGCAATACCCTGCCATAGTCCGCAATACCCTGCCATAGTCCGCAATACCCTGCCATAGTCCGCAATACCCTGCCATAGTCCGCAATACCCTGCCATAGTCCGCAATACCCTGCCATAGTCCGCAATACCCTGCCATAGTCCGCAATACCCTGCCATAGTCCGCAATACCCTGCCATAGTCCGCAATACCCTGCCATAGTCCGCAATACCCTGCCATAGTCCGCAATACCCTGCCATAGTCCGCAATACCCTGCCATAGTCCGCAATACCCTGCCATAGTCCGCAATACCCTGCCATAGTCCGCAATACCCTGCCATAGTCCGCAATACCCTGCCATAGTCCGCAATACCCTGCCATAGTCCGCAATACCCTGCCATAGTCCGCAATACCCTGCCATAGTCCGCAATACCCTGCCATAGTCCGCAATACCCTGCCATAGTCCGCAATACCCTGCCATAGTCCGCAATACCCTGCCATAGTCCGCAATACCCTGCCATAGTCCGCAATACCCTGCCATAGTCCGCAATACCCTGCCATAGTCCGCAATACCCTGCCATAGTCCGCAATACCCTGCCATAGTCCGCAATACCCTGCCATAGTCCGCAATACCCTGCCATAGTCCGCAATACCCTGCCATAGTCCGCAATACCCTGCCATAGTCCGCAATACCCTGCCATAGTCCGCAATACCCTGCCATAGTCCGCAATACCCTGCCATAGTCCGCAATACCCTGCCATAGTCCGCAATACCCTGCCATAGTCCGCAATACCCTGCCATAGTCCGCAATACCCTGCCATAGTCCGCAATACCCTGCCATAGTCCGCAATACCCTGCCATAGTCCGCAATACCCTGCCATAGTCCGCAATACCCTGCCATAGTCCGCAATACCCTGCCATAGTCCGCAATACCCTGCCATAGTCCGCAATACCCTGCCATAGTCCGCAATACCCTGCCATAGTCCGCAATACCCTGCCATAGTCCGCAATACCCTGCCATAGTCCGCAATACCCTGCCATAGTCCGCAATACCCTGCCATAGTCCGCAATACCCTGCCATAGTCCGCAATACCCTGCCATAGTCCGCAATACCCTGCCATAGTCCGCAATACCCTGCCATAGTCCGCAATACCCTGCCATAGTCCGCAATACCCTGCCATAGTCCGCAATACCCTGCCATAGTCCGCAATACCCTGCCATAGTCCGCAATACCCTGCCATAGTCCGCAATACCCTGCCATAGTCCGCAATACCCTGCCATAGTCCGCAATACCCTGCCATAGTCCGCAATACCCTGCCATAGTCCGCAATACCCTGCCATAGTCCGCAATACCCTGCCATAGTCCGCAATACCCTGCCATAGTCCGCAATACCCTGCCATAGTCCGCAATACCCTGCCATAGTCCGCAATACCCTGCCATAGTCCGCAATACCCTGCCATAGTCCGCAATACCCTGCCATAGTCCGCAATACCCTGCCATAGTCCGCAATACCCTGCCATAGTCCGCAATACCCTGCCATAGTCCGCAATACCCTGCCATAGTCCGCAATACCCTGCCATAGTCCGCAATACCCTGCCATAGTCCGCAATACCCTGCCATAGTCCGCAATACCCTGCCATAGTCCGCAATACCCTGCCATAGTCCGCAATACCCTGCCATAGTCCGCAATACCCTGCCATAGTCCGCAATACCCTGCCATAGTCCGCAATACCCTGCCATAGTCCGCAATACTCCGCAATGCCCGGCAATACTCCGCAATGCCCACTTCCCGCCCGCCGGCCGTCATATGACGTCCTTGAATTTGTGCGGGGATATCTGAATGATGGGAGCAGCTACAGGCATCATTCAGATGTCGGCTGAAAAAGCTGATGATTCCCTACACCATAAGAACAATCATAGCGGCTGTTCCGCTGCTTGATCATTCTTACGGGAGGCGAGAGGGGATGTCCCCCCCTCCCGCTGCCCTCCGGTGCTTCTACCGACTCACTGCTACGATCAAAGCCAGGATTGTTGTTTTTTTTTTGTTTTGTTTTCAGGCTTCCCAGCCTAGAGGTGAGATGTGGGGTCTTATTGACCTCATATCTCATTGTAAAGAGGACCTGTCATGCCATATTCCTATTACAAGGGATGTTTACGTTCCTTGTAATAGGTATAAAAGTGATCAAAAAAAATTTTCGGGCGGAAAAACATGTCAAACTAAAATAAATAAAGTAAAATGAACAATAAAAATATATATATTTTTTTTAAAGCGCCCCTGTCCCCGTGAGCTTGCATACAGAAGCGAACGCATACGTAAGTCCCGCCCACATATGAAAACGGTTTTCAAACCACACATGTGAGGTATCTCTGCGAACGTTAGAGCGAGAGCAATCATTTTGGCCCTAGACCTCCTCTGTAACTAAAATCATGTAACCAGTAAAAATATTTAAAGCGTCACCTATGGGGATTTTTTTAAGTAGCGAAGTTTGGCGCCATTCCACGAGTGTGTGCAATTTTTAAGGGTGACATGTTAGGTATCTATTTACTCGGCGTAACTTCATCTTTCACATTATGCAAAAACATTGGGCTAACTTTACTGTTTTTTTTTTTAAGCACAAAACATTTTTTTTCCGTAAAAACGCGTTAAAAAAATTGCTGCGCAAATATCGTGCGAGATAAAAAGTTGCAACAAGCACCATTATATTCTCTAAGGTCTTTGCTAAAAAAACATATATAATGTTTTGGGGTTCTATGTAATTTTCTAGCAAATAAATGATGATTTTTACATGTAGGAGAGAAATGTCAGAATTGGCCTTGGTGCTCCAGAACGCCTGAAGGTGCTCCCTGCATGTTGGGCCTCTGTATGTGGCCACGCTGTGTAAAAGTCTCACACATGTGGTATCGCCATACTCGGGAGGAATAGCAGAATGTGTTTTGGGGTGTAATTTGTGGAATGCATATGCTGTGTGTGAGAAATAACCTGTTAATATGACAATTTTGTGAAAAAAAAAAAAAGAGAAAAAAAAAATATCTTGATTTTGCAAAGAATTGTGGGAAAAAATGACAACTTCAAAAAACTCACAATGCCTCTTTCTGAATACCTTGGAATGTCTTCTTTCCAAAAAGGGGTCATTTGGGGGGTATTTGTACTTTTCTGGCATGTTAGGGTCTCAAGAAATGAGATCGGCCGTCAGTACTTCAGGTGTGATCAATTTTCAGATATTGGCACCATAGCTTGTGGACTCTATAACTTTCACAAAGACCAAATAATATCCACCAATTTGTACTTATTTTTACCAAAGATATGTAGCAGTATAAATTTTGGCCAAAATTTATGAATAAAAAATAGTAATTTGCAAAATTTTATAACAGAAACGAAAAAAAAAATCATTTTTTTACAAAATTTTCAGTCTTTTTTCTCTTATAGTGCAAAAAATAAAAAACCCAACAGTGATTAAATACCACCAAAAGAAAGCTCTATTTGTGTGAAAAAAAGGACAAAAAATTCATATGGGTACAGTGTTGTATGACTGAGTAATTAATTGTCATTCAAAATGTGAGAGCACCGAAAGCTGAAAATTGGTCTGGTTATTAAGGGGGTTTAAGTGCCCAGTGGTCAAGTGGTTAAGAGGGAAGTTTCAGGGAAAAAAAATAAAAAATTTCCACAGCCCCCTGCGTATAACACGCAGGCACAGTTTACCCTCTATTTTCAGGGTAAAAAAGTGTTATACGCCAATAAATACAGTAATTCAAAATTTGATCTCTAACAAATTTCCACACACATTGGCCAGCTTTGGACTGGAGTTTTAGAGAAGTAAACAGAACTGAACTTTTATAGATAAAAACAAGAACTCTATAGAGTTTTTGATAATGGAGTAACTTACAAAGAAGGAATGGTCTTTAAATGTAGGGGTCTCTGGAGTGCCTTGGCTGTATATGGAGACTCTCCGCTGAACGACAGATGCTTTGTTTACATTGCCTGTAGAAGGTGTCAGGTCTTCTGTATCGAATGGGCTGAAAGGCACAAAAAACAAAAAGGTTTTAGCTTGAGTTTAAATGTTTTACATTTCCATGTATTCGTATATTATTCAACTAGCATTACCAATCAAACTCATTGATAGAATGCAAAATTAACTCCTATATTTAGGAACTAGTAGAACCTCCTAGTTGGCAAAATCTTTTTGTAGTTTCTGATCAAACTAGAGCAGTGGCTAATTTTTGGGATGTCAATATTTGCATTTCAGAGCACTTTAATAGAACTTAATTGCTCGCTCTCGTCAATTTGATATAGGCTACGTATAAGTTCCATAGAACTACCCAAACTATTTCCCGAAGACAAAAGGGACAAAGGGTAAACTTTTTGAAATAGGTGTGCAGTCTTATGATTGGAGAAAACAAACCACTCAACACCAAAGAGAAACCCCCACCTTAACCATAAAGCATGGTTCAAAGAATATAAACAAATAGGGCTACTTTACTGCCTGGGGACCTGTAAAGCTCATGATCACGGAGGAACCATCAAATTCCAATGTTCACTTGGATAACTCTGAAGCACTGTGTCAGGACTTTGATATAAAAAAAAAAAAAAAAAAAAAAAAAGGGTCTTGCAATGTGGTAGAGATCCTAAATACAGAAGCAGTTCCTCAATAGAGGAGCTCAGAAGGAAAGTTATTTTAAATTAGTTTAAACTTTGGTAACAGCGCATTTAAATATACTTGCAGATTCTTTGTTGAACCTTTCACCCTAAGGGTCCTTTCACACGGGGCAGATCCGTGAAGATCCGCCCCGTGAAGCTCCACTTGCTCAGCGGGGATCGCTCCGTTGATCCCCGCTGAGCCGACGGATGACTGGGCGGTCCCCGCACACTGTGCAGGGACCGCCCTGTCAGAGCGCCGCTCTCCCCTATGGGGAATCGGATGACGACGGACCGTAGAGTCCGTTGTCATCCGATCCGCTCCACCGACGGAAGGAAAAATAGGGTTTTCCTCCGTCACACTTTGGCGGAGCGGATGTCAGCGGACATGTCTCCGCTGACATCCGTGCTTCCATAGGGGTGCATGGAGGATCCGTTTCAGGTCCGCCTAAAAAACTGACAGGCGGACCTGAACGGACCTCCGTGTGAAAGAGCCCTTAGGTGCCAAAGCAACAGGTTCACTTTATAAGCTGGCCTCCACAGCTGAATATACCAAAGTTCCGGTCATAACCCCACGGCTCAATTTACCTGCCGGTATGTATAATAAGCCCAATGTAGGCTCCCAGTTTTCCAGGACATTTCTAACAAAAAAGCAACACCTGTTTTTCAGCTAAACATCTCATCCTAATGCGTTATATTAACCTGCTGGTGCCGGCCGAGTGCACGCAAATATGCAGCCTCTCTTCGGCCAGGCCTTGGCACAGAGCGGGTGCATATTTGTGTACAATAGCGCCAATAGAGCTGTGTTGAGAGTGCATGCTGTGCGTGCTCCTGACACAGTGAGCAGAGGCTAATGGAAACCTCCCGATTTCAAGTAGCAAGTTTTCCAATAATGTGACTGCCGTGACAGTCAATCACGGTGGTCACATGGCCATAAGCCCCACCCCACAGCATTCTAAAGCCCTTAAAGGGCCGGTGAGAGCCAGCGCCAAGGGTTAAAGTATAACTAAAAGGCAAAACTTTTTTTTCCGTTACGGATAGAGTGGAGAGGGATTAGAACTCGTCGTGTTTTTATTGCGGTCTGTGCTCCCATTAGGGAGATTTACCCTCTCGGTTTGTCTTGTTTACAGTTATCAACTGTGAAAGAAAATCCCAAATTTTGGTTTGACACCAGAACAGTAATGGAGGGGACATCTTTCAATGGGGACACTAGTTCTGGTGAAACCTTGGGACTCCCTCCCTTTGGAGGGGTTTTCTCTCACTTCCTGTTTTGTCTACGAGACAGAAAGTGAGGGAAAATCTTAACAATGGGACACAAATGACAAGAATATAAAAAAAATAAAAAATCTGACAGGGGTACAACTCTTCCTTCTCTATCAAACATGAAAAGAAAAATATGTTTTGCTTTTAAGTTCTACTTTTAAGTGATCGAAACCCCTCTACATATGTCCAGTGAAGTCACTAGCAATCAGGTGATACACACAGATTAAATAAATCCTCCTACATAAGTTGTACCCGTTTATCTGCAGCTCTCTCTTCTCCACAGCCTTCCAAAACAAACATTTTTACTATGGCAGCTTGGTGAAGTTCATTGGTGCCTCATTACAAAAAGACATTATTTAGATCTATGTATAATTATTGTACCTGTTACTTTGTTTTATTTTACCAAGGTCTCAGTGCTAACTACCTATTGAGTTAAAGCTGCAATGAGGCTGCCAGTTTAACAGTGGAACAGCTAGTATTGAATGCGCTCCTTTTTGGTGATGTACAGCATTTGTCTCATTCAGTTTAGATGAGTGTTTTTGGAGCAGCCTTTTCTATGCTTCCCGTTGTTGTCTACAACTAATGCCTTTCACCCTAGCGCCTGATCTCAGTTGGTACATTTTACACAGCATCTCAGCTCTGAAAAGGCATGGGGTGGGGATGTTCACTCTTACATGGCTAAGCTCAGTGAGGAGAGCTTTGATCCCTGATTGGAGGGAAGGGACATACCCCCTATTCACAGTACAGGAGTAACATGCACAGCTGTGGCTGTCAATCACACAGTCTGTGTGCTGGAGTTCTCCTCCCCCATCACCAATTATCTCTTGGAGTCAGGAAAAGCTATCAGAAGGGACTCCTGCAGATAACAGAGGCACAAGGCAACAGATAGAAATCACACTCAGTGCTCTGCATAAAGACAAGTACACAGTATAGAAGGAAACGCTTTATTCATATATCATGCCTAACCTAAGTATGTAGCCCCATCCTTTGTTTAAAGAACACTTCTGCATCATCCTTTTTAAAGTATAACTAAAAAGGCAAAACTTTTTCTTTTAGTTTTGAATAGAGTGAAGAGGGATTAGAACACCTGTCAGTTTTTATTACCGCTAGTGCCCCCCCATTAGGGAGTTTCACTCTCTCCATTTGTCCTATTTACCATTATCATTGAAGGTGGAAAAAAAAAATCCCACATTTTGGGTTGTTCCCAGAAAAGTAGTAGAGGGGAAATCTTCCAATCTTCCGATGTTTCTGGTGACTTGGGGGTCCCCAAATGAATTCCCCTAATTTTCTGAGTTTCCCTCTCACTTCCTGTTTGGCTGTGGGACAGGAAGTGAAGGAAAACCGCCACAATGGGACACAGATGGTGAAAAAAAAAAAAAAAATCTGACGGGTTATAATGGAAAAAAAAAGAAAAAAAAAAGAAAAGGTTTTGCCTTTACTTCTACTTTAACCTGCAAGTCAAAATTACTTTGCCATACAAATATATGGATACGTGTTGCACCAGGCTGGGAAGATTCTAACACTGGTCTTAAAAAACAAAAAAAAGCAGACTATAGCAACATTACGGAGGTCAAGGAAGCCATGCCCTTAACTAATCCCTTTTAGACTAATGGAAATATTTGCTCATAGGCAAATTGTTTTCTGCCTGGGGTACCCAAGCAAAAGTAGGAATAAATGACAACCAGGAGTCTGGGTCAGTGTTGCTTACCACCAGGTCACTTCAAGGTTAAGCTTTATTGTGCCTAGGTCATTTATGTCAACAGCAACAGCTTGAGGACGTGCAGCAAATAAATCCTTTGTTTCACAGGTAACACTTCCAACCAGGATATGAGTGGCTATTCCTTTAAGCTCTGTCACCTAAGGAAACAAATACATTTATAAAAAGTTTTGCTATAAAAAACGCCCAAATTTTGCAAGATTGTGCACCAACTGACAGACTGATACCTTTATTGATATTAAACTGTTAATCAGCGGAAGAAAAAACATTTCTTCTCCGTCCCAGCTCTGTTTGCCATTAACCTCAATTTTGCCTTTTAGTTTCCACCGCTGACGCCCATATCTCATGAATATCTGGAAACGAGAGAGGTTTCAGAATTATTTTGTTAACTGTAGACTGAAAGACTTCTCTGAAAAAGAATGAAAGACATGCAATACAAAGAGCAATAGCTCGAATTTATAGGAAAACATGTGGCTGGCTAAACACCACTTTGAAATATTTGGAAAACAGATGAAATTTCATGCCTTTGTTACACGGACGAGCATGATCAGCATTATCGCATCAGCGCTCCTATTTAATTTATTTGCACATGCATACATGTTTCTCACATCACTGAAATGTAAAAAATATTCTCTTAACACTTTTCATGGAAAACCTGTAAAGACTTTTAAAGTGTTGCCTATGGCAAGTAAAATCTACATAATTTGTCAAAATTGCGCGGCATGCTCAATTTTAAAGGCGAAAATGTTTGGTATCTATTTACTCGGCGTAACATCATCTTTTACTAACAAATTGGATTATGTATTGTGTTTATTTGTGTAGCGGGCATGCACTTTCCCTGTGTATTTAAAACTGGCAAAGACAACAGTAATGTGCAGTTCCCTGCAGCTCAGCGGGTGGCGGTGTCGCCTTGGGCTGGGGTTGAACCATTGCTGAGTGCCGTACCCCTTTTTTGTCCTCCCTCGGCAGTGGTATGGTGGGGCTGGTAACCCGCCGTGCCTGCTGGGAGAGGGTATAAAGGGCGCGGCCATCTTTGTCACGGGGTCGAGTCCCAGGCACCTTCAGCCTGAGGGCGGTGGTTCGTGTCGGTCCTCTAGGCGGCCCAGGCCTGGAGGACGTTCGGAGGTCGTGTTCCATCCCAGGCACCTTTGGCCTGGGGTGAGGTACTTGGATGGAGGTCTGGAGCTCAGTGCCCACCACTGAGTTCCGCGAGGGAAGGAGATCCTAGGGGACCCCGGGAGTGGGTACCCGAATCCAGAGGCGTAATGGACCGGGAGGGCGTACTTGCTTGAAGACCTGGTGCAGCAGATTGCCAGTGACGGGTGAGCCTCCACCGGAGACCGCCTGGAAGGATATTCCCCCTTGGAGACTGCAACCCACTTTCAGGAAGGAAAGTGGAGAGTTCATTGTGTCTGGGCCTACTCGTATCCACACCCCTCTGTCTGTTCTACTCGTTGGAGTCCAACTGTTTGTGCATTACTCTGTTATCGGAAGAATAAAGGAGTGTTGGACTTTATTAGTGTGGGGCTCATTTTCTGGCAGACATTGTTCAAGAAAACCACCAGGAGGAGGCTCCAGATGCAGAACACCGACCCAAAGGTAAAAGAGGATTGTCTCTCACTGCACATACATCTGCAGGGGAACTTGGCGTGGTGACCGCGCACTCTCTCCTCAGAGGTACCCCTAGACAAGAGCAAGAACAGTTGAGAGGAGAGAGAGGGGGCCGCTACATTTGCATAAAAAAATTTAACAAAATTGCCTTTGAAAAGTCGTTGCGGGGGGGGAGAGGGGGAGAGAGAGAAAAAAAAAAAAGAGAGAAAGAGAGAGGGGGAGAGAGAGAGGGGGAGAGAGAGAGAGAGGGGGGAGAGAGAGAGGGAGAGAGAGAGGGGGGAGAAGGAGAGAGAGAGAGGGGGGAGAGGGGAGAGAGAGAGAGAGAGAGAGGGGGGGGGGGAGGGAGAGAGAGAGAGAGGGGGGGGAGAGAGAGAGAGAGAGAGAGGGGGGGAGAGAGAGAGAGAGGGGGGAGAGAGAGAGAGAGGGGGGGAGAGAGAGAGAGAGAGGGGGGGGAGAGAGAGAGAGGGAGAGGGAGAGGGAGAGGGGGGGAGAGAGAGAGGGAGAGGGAGAGGGGGGGAGAGAGAGAGAGAGAGAGAGAGAGAGAGAGAGAGAGAGGGAGAGGGAGAGGGAGAGGGAGAAAGAGAGAGATTTTAGTTAGAACCCCCAAACTAATTATATATACACACACACACACACACACACACATATATATACAGATATTAGTTTCTGGGTTTTAATTTCTCTAGCCAAAAATACAGTTTTTTACATGTAACCAAAAGCATCAGAAAAAGGCCTGGAGCTAAAGCGGTTTAACAGTGTTTTTTTAGACTTCAGCTTACAATTATAAAAAGGCATGTGTCTCTCTCTACTGGAGATTGGAGGAAAAAACAACAAGAGCATCTTTTTGGACCTAACATCTAAAGCCACAAAACAAACTTAGAGTGAACTCAGCTTAAAGGAAGTTAAGTGGCTCTTAAACAATACAAATACTTGTGGTTTCTTTATTTCTAGGAGATGCAAATCCTAGAAGTCCGGCAATGTGTCTCCGTGACACCTGACAGCGTACAAATTGTTGACCAATATACTAAGCAGAGCTAAGCAGGCAATGCTTGGTGTCCAGAACACAAAAAGGTATGTACAGTATAAGGAAGAGACTTTTCTATGGGCTTGCTTTTTCAGATTTTCTTTTTTTTTGTTTACAAACGTTTTTTATTTGGGTTAAAAGGTGGTACAAAACCGACATGACAAAAGTAAAAAAACAATTCCATAGCGTCAGATATACATATGGACTGTATAAGTAGAAACGTAGAAATACCATTTGCGTCATATATGTACATGTAAGAAGGGAGACTGGCTCTATAAACAAAGTTACAGTGATGTGCATATATATTTGAACCATAAATTACGGAGAGGCATGTTGATCTGGGTTAAGGAACTCCTTGCTATGTGCGACCCAGGGGTCCCATTTTTGTTTATAAACCTGATTTGTGTTCCGAACAGTATGATAGATTTTTTCCATCAAAATAATATTATTGATTCTAGTTTTGAGATGTGTTAACGGAACTGATGGGGATTTCCAATGGAAAGCAATTAACCAGTGGACTGCTACGCATATAGTATGTATTAGTCTAATACCTTGAGTAGAGAGTCCTATAATGGGTGAGAATAGAAGGCAATTATGTAAGGTCAAGGTGATGTTCTTATCTGCAATTGTAGAGGCAAAATTCTCCAACTGCTTCCAGATATGAGTGATTTTTTCACAGCTCCAAAAGATGTGTGTAAAAGAGCCGGTGGAGTTGCATCCTCTGAAGCACAAAGGGGAGGTAGCTATAAACTCTTCAGGAAAATTACAAGATAGTTGATTGTTCTTGTGGGATGGTTTTTATATCTATAGGTACAGGAAGACTATATAGTAGACCCTCCTGGCCATCTATTTTCACAATATCTATGGTCAATTTTTCCTGTTCACAGATACATCAGAAAACAACCAGGTTCTAGGTGCAAATACTATGGAACAATTTTTTATTAAATATTTTATATCCACTTCCCGACCACGCGCTGTACATCTACTACAACAGTGCGGAATCATGTATATACACTTGACCTCCGGAAGATTTACCCCCTTCATGACAAGGCCATTTTTTGCTATACGGCAACGCGTTCCTTTAACTTACTATGCGCGGTCATGCAACACTGTACATAACTGATATTTATGTCCTCCCCCCCCCCCCCCACAAATAAAGCTTTTTTTTTGCGCTATAAATGAAAATAATCAACTTTGAAAAAAATACCCATATTTTTTTACTTTCTGCTATAAAAACATATCCAATCAAAAAAAAAAAAAAAAAAAAAAAAAAAGTCTTCATAAATTTAGGCCAATATGTATTCTGCTACACATTTTTGGTAAACAAATCCCAATGAGCATATATTGAGTGGTTTGCGCAAAAGTTAGTGTCTACAAACTATGGTATATATACAGTGAGTACGGAAAGTATTCAGACCCCCTTAAATTTTTCACTCTGTTATATTGCAGCCATTTGCTAAAATCATTTAAATTCATTTTTTCCCTCGCTAATGTACACACAGCACCCCATATTGACAGAAAAACACAGAATTGTTAACATTTTTGCAGATTTATTAAAAAAGAAAAACTGAAACATCACATGGTCCTAAGTATTCAGACCCTTTGCTGTGACACTCATATATTTAACTCAGGTGCTGTCCATTTCTTCTGATCATCCTTGAGATGGTTCTACACCTTCATTTGAGTCCAGCTGTGTTTGATTATACTGATTGGACTTGATTAGGAAAGCCACACACCTGTCTATACAAGACCTTACAGCTCACCGTGCATGTCAGAGCAAATGAAAATCATGAGGTCAAAGGAACTGCCCGAAGAGCTCAGAGACAGAATTGTGGCAAGGCACAGATCTGGCCAAGGTTACAAAAAAAATTCTGCTGCACTTAAGGTTCCTAAGAGCACAGTGGCCTCCATAATCCTTAAAACAGTGTTTCTCAACTCCAGTCCTCAAGGCGCCCCAACAGGTCATGTTTTCAGGCTCTCCACTGTTTTGCACAGGTTATTTGATCAGTTTAACTGCTTTAGTAATTCCCACAGCCGTTTCATCTGAGGGAAATCCTGAAAACATGACCTGTTGGGGCGCCTTGAGGACTGGAGTTGAGAAACACTGCCTTAAAAGAAAAACTTTTCGGACAACCAGAACCCTTCCTAGAGCTGGCCGTCCATCCAAACTGAGCTATCAGGGGAGAAGAGCCTTGGTGAGAGTGGTAAAGAAGAACCCAAAGATCACTGTGACTGAGCTCCAGAGATGCAGTCGGGAGAATGTTGTAGAAGGTCAACCTTCACTGCAGCCCTCTACCACTCGGGGCTTTATGGCAGAGTGGCCGACGGAAGCCTCTCCTCAGTGCATGACACATGAAAGCCTGCATGGAATTTGCTAAAAAACACCTGAAGGACTCCAAGATGGTGAGAAATTAGATTCTCTGGTCTGATGAGACCAAGATAGAACTTTTTGGCCTTAATTCTAAGCGGTATGTGTGGAGAAAACCAGGCACTGCTAATCATCTGTCCAATACAGTCCCAACAGTGAAGCATGGTGGTGGCAGCATCATGCTGTGGGGGTGGTTTTCAGCTGCAGGGACAGGACGATTGGTTGCAATTGAGGGAAAGATGAATGCGGCCAAGTACAGGGATATCCTGGACAAAAACCTTCTCCAGAGTGCTCAGGACCTCAGACTGGGCCGAAGTTTTACCTTCCAACAAGACAATGACCCTAAGCACACAGCTAAAATAACGAAGGAGTGGCTTCACAACAACCCCGTGACTGTTCTTGAATGGCCCAGCCAGGGCCCTGACTTAAACCCAATTGAGTATCTCTGGAGAGACCTAAAAATGGCCGTCCACCAACGTTTACCATCCAACCTGACAGAACTGGAGAGGATCTGCAAGGAGGAATGGCAGAGGATCCCCAAATCCAGGTGTAAAAAACTTGTTGCATCTTTCCCAAAAAGACTAATGGCTGTATTAGATCAAAAGGGTGCAAATACTAAATACTGAGCAAAGGGTCTGAAAACTTAGGACCATGTGATATTTCAGTTTTTCTTTTTTAATAAATCAGCAAAAATTTCAACAATTCTGTGTTTCTGTCAATATGGGGTGCTGTGTGTACATTAATGAGGAAAAAAAATGAACTAAAATGATTTTAGCAAATGGCTGCAATATAACAAAGAGTGAAAAATTTAAGGGGGTCTGAATACTTTCTGTACCCACTGTATATACACACACAGAGACACACACACACTAATATATATATATATATATATATATATATATATATATATATATATATATATATATATATATATATATATATATATATATTAACCTGGGGGACAGGTAACAGGTACAAAAGCTCCCTGGGATGAGCAGGCACAGATACCAAGTCCATGGGATGAGTGAAAAAACAGTGTTGTTTATTGGTGCTAGGGGTGCAACGGATCGTGGTGATCCGAACAGGCCACCCTGTTCGGATCGGATCACCACGCGATCCGCGGAGCGCTCCGGAGCCTCGGCCGTAGTAAAGGCTTCGGCCTAGCTCCGGAGCGGCGGCCATCTTGGTACACCCGGCGGCGGCCGCTCTGCCGTTTTGCCGCCATCTTGCTCCACCCCACACAGTAATGAGAGAAGGGGACAAGCGGACATCTTGTTACATCCAAAGCTTCCACACAAAACGGAGCTTATCAGCTTTAATACAGTATTTGGAAATCCATCTGTTTACATTTTAAAAGCAGCAGCAAACCTTACATGATTGCTAATGTGACAGAAAACCTCTGATTTTCACATTTAACATTTAGTTAAATGTGAAAATCAGAGGTGTTCTGTCACATTAGCAACCATGTAAGGTCAGCAGGTTTGCTGCTGCTTTGAAAAATAGGATTTTTATAACAGCTTACCTGTAAAATCCTTTTCTTGGAGTACATCACGGGACACAGAGCTCCCACCCCTCTTTTTGGGACACTTATTGCTTTGCTACAAAACTGAGGTGCTCCCGGATGGGAGGGGCTTATATAGGGGAGGGTACTTCCGGTTTTGGAAGTTGCCAGTGCCAGCACCTGAAGGTATCTATATAACCCATTAGTAATTAAATATTTAAAAAGTGTGGCGCCAATGAATGATGAGGAAGAACCTCAACCGTGCAATATACTGAAATAAGTATATGTAAATTATTAAATTGAACACAATGTAGTGATAAATATACCCTGTGACATGGGCATAATATACAATTTACATGAAAATACCATATAGCATAAAACGATGCCTCGTCCACCTGTCTCTACTGACAGTCAGCAGGTGGTGAACCAATAGCTATATCGTGCATATACAAACAAAACAAACAAAACTTAATTCCAATGGGTGTCAAGTTCATATGGGGTAACTTTGATGAGTGTCTGCCAATATAATGGTCATACACTAAAGGAAAGTTCCAGCAAAGAATCTCCCGAAGAACTTGGGATGACCTTATCCGTATACCGGGAAGTATGTTGGATGTAGTAGACCACTAGGTATATACTTTCACCCGGGAGTGCCTTCACCATGGATCCATAAAAGGAGAAAGGGATACTCTTACCAGCTATGATGGATCCAATGCGCCGTAGGGCGGATGGATCTTTCAGGCTTTGTCTCTACCAGAGACGGGGGAGCGACAACCAGAGTCTGTAGAACGCCTCCTCTTAGAGCTGGCAGCACTTCTATTTTATCAAGAACGATCCAATCCCAAATCGAAAAGCACCTCAGTAGGTCATAGCCATGAAAAACAGGGAAAAGATTCTCCACATGGTGTAAATCCAAAAATGATTTATTAAAACATCCGTTTTAAAGTTCAAGCAATGTGAACACTCGGTAAAAATTCTTAAAAGGCAAATATATAAAAAGCAAAATATAAGAAAAGCCACGACACTCCAGAACACAGCAGTACAAAAACGAAGACAGCGTGGTCAAGTCAGCTGGAGCTGGTGTATTGTCCGACCGGTTTCGTCTTAACAGACATCTACTGGGAAATACAACAAGCCCACTGACCTCCACGCTTATATATAAGAAGAGTAATCATAAATTTGAAACAGTTGTGATCTAATTTGTATCCCAAATCTCCGGGATCCCTCTGTCCAATCATAGAGGGTATTAGATAATATCACCTAAATGGTAAGCCAATAGGGAAGAGATTGCTAAAGAGGACCTCGCCACGTCATCCGTCATGTGACCATGATCGTCGGTGTGCAGAGGTATGTCAGCATCCCGTGACGCTCCGTCCCAGCGTGAGCGTCACTCATACGGCAGTCTGGGAAATATAGTCTCACCCCGAGGCCGTACCACACTCCCCTATCACCACCGCTCCGTCATGACGTCATGGCGGCGCGACCAGCCGCAAAGCAACCTGGGGCGTGTAGTGTACTGTGAGTCTAGCCATCATGATCACAGACTATCTCCCGTCATCCTTGCCCTCACGCAGCATCAGACACAATGCCTGACACGAGATCAGCGCCCTACCTGACATATATAGTGTCATAAATGCTATAAATGCTAATCTTCAAGGACGTGTATCAAAACAAGCAATGATACTTATATGATACATCATATTTCTTAATGGACTGGGGAGAATATCTATTCATGTCAATATGGAAGAACTTTTCAGTATTTGGTGTAGTGCTTATTGGCCAAAACAACCTATTACAAAAACCAGTATATGTAGTTCATTATATAATAACTATTACTCCATATACGGTGATCAGAAAACTAATTCTAATCCGTGCACAACATGGTGGTAAATATATAATAGATTAATATCAATATTTGGACCAGTATCCCGGAAATAAGGAACATATAAAGGTGTCGTCATGGTACATATATAGTACGCATAAATAACTTCTATAATCACAGTTAATATGACGAAAATATTGCATACAAGGGGATATAGTCAATCTATATGGAATTAAGCTTGGTTAATAAAAGCATTAATATCCCAGTCAGTTCCTGTTGGAGAAAAAAATGACCCGATTAACTAGCATAGACAAAGAAATTAAGGACATTAGGGATAAACTTTCGCCATACAAATCCACAGCAGAATACAAATTATTATCTAATAATCTGAAAGGCCATTTAGAAAAAGAAGAGAAATAAAGAAACAGAAAAAATATACTAGAGATGTTAATGACTATAAAAGTTGTTGTGTTTTTAGCTGGCAATCTAAGGAAGACTTGGGAGTTGAGCAAAACAATCAGACTATGGATACAACTGCTCCTCCATCCATGGATGTGCGATTAGTACCATCCACATCCAATCAGGTTCAGTCGTCCTCCGATTGCCAGGGAATCTGACCAAAGACAACCTAGTGCACGTACCCCTAATGCACCATATAGGGGTCCACCTCCAATACCAGGAGGAAGGGGTAGGGGCCCTAGGGGTAATAATAGGGGTAGAAAAGATAAATCCCGGGAACATTGGAGACACGAGTCACCCCGGGGAAGGGGCGGTTACGGTCAACAAGATTCTGACTATTATGCATATCAGTATCAAAGAACACCTACACAGACCCATAATCGTTTCTCACCACTTAGAGACGATAGGAGTACGTATCCACCTCAATATAATTATAGAGATAGAGATGATGATTACGCACACAATAGATCTCCATATAATTATAACCAGAGCCATCCCGGTCCATCTTATTCGGGGGGTTTTTACAGAGAACAAAATGGGTACAACAAAAATCAAGACCCAAACGTGGGTGCAGAGGTGGATGGCGTATCCAACAACAAAAAAAGAAATGCATATAAGGGAGGATGGAATTTTTAATCTAAGCACAGCAACCTTTACGGAAGCTGAAAAAACTGTTCTAAATAAAGGTCTTAAATATGTTCCCCCTAAACATTTGAACAAATTTGCCACATTTATTGATGTGCATAAGTTTGTTCGAAAATTAAATATTCAAAGATATTTTATTTCTAACCCAACTAGACCATCAACACAGGATAATAGTTCACTTATGGTACATTCAGGGCTTTCAAACCCCTCTCTCTTCAATCCACCATGCCCCATAGCACCCTCAGTTCAGGTATTCAAAGACTTGGTTCTGAGGGACTTGGAGGCATTACCTAAAAAAAGAATATACAGTGACCCTAAGATAAAAATTGGCTTGAAATCTTTGTGTGAGAGAAAAGATCTGACTATACGCCCCGCCGATAAGGGTGGAGGCATAGTTGTCCTAGACAAAACTGCTTATCATTTGGAAATGACTAGAATTCTAAGTGACACGGCCACTTATACTCGCCTCAATGGTAATCCGACTCAGAGCTATAAAACAGCTCTGATAGATCTGATTGATACTGGGACTCAATTGGGAATCCTTGATAAAAAGGAGCAATGTCATTTGGTTCCTGTTGCTCCACGGATTCCAATATTGTATTATTTACCAAAGGTACACAAGTGTGTGAGCAATCCTCCGGGTCGCCCAATTATTAGCGGAATCGACTCCGTGACTTCACGAATAGGGAGGTATATAGACTTCCATCTTCAGCCCATCGTGAAGTCTATACCATCTTATTTAAAAGACACCCGACATGTAATTTCTCTATTACAACAGGTAAATTATAGCGAGGACATCTTACTTGTGACAGCGGACGTTGCTTCGCTGTATACTAGTATCTCACACGACTTAGGTCTGTCGGCAGTAAATTTATTTCTGTCAAGAGTCAATACCCTTTCGGGCACGCAAAAACGATATATTATGGACCTCTTACAATTCGCTACACATCACAATTATTTCTGGTACAATGGGGACTTCTTTTTGCAACAAAAGGGGGTCGCAATGGGGGCAAAATTTGCCCCGAGCTTGGCTAACATTTTTATGGCCAAATGGGAGGAGGATGTCATCTATGCGTATAATCGACCCGAGATTATTCTCTGGGTTCGATACATAGATGACATCCTCCTCCTATGGAGGGGTGACGAGACTTCTCGTTTCCTTCATGTCCACCTTGAATGATAATGTGGGTATTAATCTGTTCTATGAGACCAGTTATAGGTCTATCCATTTTTGGGATTTGGAAATCTTTTCCAATAATGGACAATTACAAACTAGGACATTTTTCAAACCCACAGACCGGAATGGTTACATTCCGGTCGACAGTTGCCATCACTCTACATGGCTGCGATCTGTGCCTCGCAGCCAGATTCTAAGAGTCAGACGCAACTGTTCCAATCTTTCGGACTTTTTTTATCAAGCCAATATACTTAAATCCAGATTTGTAGAGAAGGGGTACCAAGTTTCGACTATAGAGGATGAAATCCAACATATAGCCATGATTGAGAGAGACTCTTTAGTCAAAGAGCGGGATAAGCCCATTCAAGAACAAAAATATAAGTTTTCCTTTTTCACCACATACTCTGTCCAACATAGACAGATAAAAGATATTTTCCAGAAACACTGGAAAGTTCTAAAAAATGATATGGTGTTGGGACCGTCTTTGCCTGATAAAGCCGGAGTAACATATCGAGGAGCACCCTCATTAAGGAATCAGATCGCACCTAATGTTACTGATCCCCCAATAATACCTACCTTCTTTCCTCAATTAAAGGCGTATTATCCCTGTAAAAAATGTAAGGTCTGTTTGATTAACACCTGTGGGAAACGTAAAACTGACACCTTTAGATCTACGTCTACCGGTGTTAGTTACCAAATGAAACATTTTGCCACATGTGCGACCAAATATATCGTTTATTTGCTTACCTGCCCCTGCGGGAAGCAGTATGTAGGGCGTACTATCCGCACATTTTCTATCAGGGTAGGGGAACATCTCACCAGTATTAAAAAGGGTAAGACGAACCATAGTGTTCCCAGACACTATTTGGAGTTCCATAATAAAGATCCTAAAGGCACTACATTTCAAATTATAGACAAGTTTATCCCTAGTTGGAGGGGGGAGTCCCGTATTAGGGGGGTCTCCCAGCTAGAAACTTACTGGATTTACCAGCTCAAATGTTATAGGCCGTATGGCCTTAACATTGACTGGGATATTAATGCTTTTATTAACCAAGCTTAATTCCATATAGATTGACTATATCCCCTTGTATGCAATATTTTCGTCATATTAACTGTGATTATAGAAGTTATTTATGCGTACTATATATGTACCATGACGACACCTTTATATGTTCCTTATTTCCGGGATACTGGTCCAAATATTGATATTAATCTATTATATATTTACCACCATGTTGTGCACGGATTAGAATTAGTATTCTGATCACCGTATATGGAGTAATAGTTATTATATAATGAACTACATATACTGGTTTTTGTAATAGGTTGTTTTGGCCAATAAGCACTACACCAAATACTGAAAAGTTCTTCCATATTGACATGAATAGATATTCTCCCCAGTCCATTAAGAAATATGATGTATCATATAAGTATCATTGCTTGTTTTGATACACGTCCTTGAAGATTAGCATTTATAGCATTTATGACACTATATATGTCAGGTAGGGCGCTGATCTTGTGTCAGGCATTGTGTCTGATGCTGCGTGAGGGCAAGGATGACGGGAGATAGTCTGTGATCATGATGGCTAGACTCACAGTACACTACACGCCCCAGGTTGCTTTGCGGCTGGTCGCGCCGCCATGACGTCATGACGGAGCGGTGGTGATAGGGGAGTGTGGTACGGCCTCGGGGTGAGACTATATTTCCCAGGCTGCCGTATGAGTGACGCTCACGCTGGGACGGAGCGTCACGGGATGCTGACATACCTCTGCACACCGACGATCATGGTCACATGACGGATGACGTGGCGAGGTCCTCTTTAGCAATCTCTTCCCTATTGGCTTACCATTTAGGTGATATTATCTAATACCCTCTATGATTGGACAGAGGGATCCCGGAGATTTGGGATACAAATTAGATCACAACTGTTTCAAATTTATGATTACTCTTCTTATATATAAGCGTGGAGGTCAGTGGGCTTGTTGTATTTCCCAGTAGATGTCTGTTAAGACGAAACCGGTCGGACAATACACCAGCTCCAGCTGACTTGACCACGCTGTCTTCGTTTTTGTACTGCTGTGTTCTGGAGTGTCGTGGCTTTTCTTATATTTTGCTTTTTATATATTTGCCTTTTAAGAATTTTTACCGAGTGTTCACATTGCTTGAACTTTAAAACGGATGTTTTAATAAATCATTTTTGGATTTACACCATGTGGAGAATCTTTTCCCTGTTTTTCATGGCTATGACCTACTGAGGTGCTTTTCGATTTGGGATTGGATCGTTCTTGATAAAATAGAAGTGCTGCCAGCTCTAAGAGGAGGCGTTCTACAGACTCTGGTTGTCGCTCCCCCGTCTCTGGTAGAGACAAAGCCTGAAAGATCCATCCGCCCTACGGCGCATTGGATCCATCATAGCTGGTAAGAGTATCCCTTTCTCCTTTATGGATCCATGGTGAAGGCACTCCCGGGTGAAAGTATATACCTAGTGGTCTACTACATCCAACATACTTCCCGGTATACGGATAAGGTCATCCCAAGTTCTTCGGGAGATTCTTTGCTGGAACTTTCCTTTAGTGTATGACCATTATATTGGCAGACACTCATCAAAGTTACCCCATATGAACTTGACACCCATTGGAATTAAGTTTTGTTTGTTTTGTTTGTATATGCACGATATAGCTATTGGTTCACCACCTGCTGACTGTCAGTAGAGACAGGTGGATGAGGCATCGTTTTATGCTATATGGTATTTTCATGTAAATTGTATATTATGCCCATGTCACAGGGTATATTTATCACTACATTGTGTTCAATTTAATAATTTACATATACTTATTTCAGTATATTGCACGGTTGAGGTTCTTCCTCATCATTCATTGGCGCCACACTTTTTAAATATTTAATTACTAATGGGTTATATAGATACCTTCAGGTGCTGGCACTGGCAACTTCCAAAACCGGAAGTACCCTCCCCTATATAAGCCCCTCCCATCCGGGAGCACCTCAGTTTTGTAGCAAAGCAATAAGTGTCCCAAAAAGAGGGGTGGGAGCTCTGTGTCCCGTGATGTACTCCAAGAAAAGGATTTTACAGGTAAGCTGTTATAAAATCCTATTTTCTTTCTCGTACATCACGGGACACAGAGCGACATAGTCATTACTAATGGGATGTCCTAAAGCAATGCCCAACGAGGGGGGGGATACACCATACATAAGCTGAGCGCTATCAGACATGAGGATCTTTTGCGGCCTGCAACACTGCGCCCAAAGGCGACATCCTCCTGACTTCTAACGTCCACCTGGTAGAACCTAGTAAACGTGTGTACTGAAGATCCAGAAAAATGTGTATATCCAGGGCGCTCCAAGCATTTGAATCCTGACAGATAAGGTCTGTGTTGGAGAGGGTAGCAAATCTTCACACACTTTAGGCAGCACTCAGGGAGACAAGCAATCTCTAATGGAAACAGAAAAACAAACAAGGCGCCTCTAAGTGCAGAAGTATAAAACTTTTAATATCCCCTAAAAGGGTTAAAAACACTTACAAGATAGTGGATGAAACAGGCATGTAGTAGGTAAGTGCGTCCAGGAGATGTTCCAGTGGCAGGGCAGTCCCAGTCTCTGATGTTAAAGCTTCCAGGAAAGTCCACGATAACAGCTGATTGTGCTGTGAATGTTCAGAGGACACAGTAACGCTGGAGCCTGGGGATGATGTCAGAGGAAGCGAGACAGAAACCAGCATGGAACACGAACAGGAAGTGGACAGGAAGTGTGTCATGAAGACCATGTTGCAGCCTTACAGATTTGAGCCAGGGAGGCCTGGTGATGCGCTGCCCATGAAGTTCCAACTGCTCTCGTGGAGTGCGCTCTAACTTTGAACGGAGGCGGTCTCCTTCTCAAGCCATAGGCTTGCATAATGACCTGTCGAATCCACTTGGCTAAAGTAGATTTTGATGCTGCCTGACCCTTTCTGGGGCCTTCCGGCAGAATAAACAAAGTATCCGTTCTGCGAATCTGAGCAGTGGCTTTTAGATAAGCTTTAACTGCTCTTACTACATCCAAAGAATGCAATAACTTTTCCTCTACCGAAGTAGGTTTGGGGAAAAAAGAAGGAAGAACCACATCTTGGTTCAAATGAAACCTCGATACCACCTTAGGAAGAAAGGCTGGATGAGGACGTAACACTACTCTGTCCTTATGGATAACCAGATATGGCTCCTTACAGGACATAGCTGCTAATTCCGACACTCTTTTAGCCGAACAAATGGCTACTAGAAAAATCAATTTCCTGGTGAGAAGAACCAAAGAAATATGCTGTAATGGTTCAAATGGTTGTTTCTGTAGAACCGACAGAACCAAGTTTAGATCCCATGGACATATGGGAATATTAACCGGAGGACTAATACGCATCACTCCTTGTATAAAGGCTTTGACTAGTGAATGCGAAGCCAAGGGCCTTTGAAAAAATATTGACAAGGCCGAAATCTGACCCTTGATAGTACTCAAGGCAAGCTTCCTATCTACAGCCCATTGTAGGAAGTCCAGAATCCTACCAATTACGTATTTACGTGGATGCCATTTCTTGGCCTCACACCAGGCGATGTACACCTTCCAGATTCTATAGTAGATCTGCCTGGATACCGGCTTCCTGGCATTGATCATGGTAGATACCACAGAATTAGAGAGCCCTCTCTTTTTTAGAATGTGGGCTTCAATAGCCAGGCCGTCAAACCTAGGGCTGGTAAGGAAGGGTGGTATATCGGTCCTTGCGAAAGCAGGTCCGGACGATGTGGGAGGGTCCAAGGACTCCCCACAGACATCTTTACAATCTCTGCGTACCATGCTCTTCGGGGCCACGCTGGAGCCACCAGAATCACTGGTTTCTTTTCTACCCTGATTCTGCGGGGTACTCGAGGTAACAATTGTGGCGGTGGGAATGCATATATCAGCTTGAACTGATCCCAAGGGAACACTAGGGCATCAGAGCCGCAAGCTAGGGGATCCCTTGTCCGAGAGACAAACCTGTCCACCTTTGCGTTGAATCTGGATGCTAGAAGATCTACATCCGGTGTTCCCCACCACTGACATATTGTCCAGAAAACCTCGGGGTGAAGGGACCATTCCTCTGGGCATAATTGCTGGCGACTTAGAAAGTCCGCCTTCCAATTCTCCACTCCTGGAATGAATACCGCAGCTATGGCTGGGGCATATCTTTCTGCCCATTTCAGGATGTAATTTACTTCCCTCTGGGCTGCACGACTCCTGGTGCCACCCTGATGATTGATATATGCCACTGCTGTGGCATTGTCTGATTGAATTCTGACAGGGGACCCTTGGAGTTTGGATGTCCATGCTACTAGGGCATACCGGGCTGCTCGTATCTCTAAGAGATTGATGGGCAGGGCCTTTTCTGCATCCGACCATCTGCCCTGGAGAGACCATTGCTCCAGTACTGCTCCCCAGCCTATAAGGCTGGCATCTGTAGTGACCACCTTCCAAGAAATCGGACTGAAGGATTTCCCTTTTTCCAGATTCTGGGGAACCAACCACCAACGGAGGCTCTTGCGAACGGAAGGGGACAAGGACATTGTAAGTCTAGGGCCTGAACTTTTTTGTTCCAGGCTGACAGTATGGCCCCTTGCAAATTCCTTGAATGGAATTGACCGTAGGGTACTGCTTCGAATGATGCCACCATTTTTCCCAGCAGCCTCATGCACAGGCATATGGACGGCTGTCTTTTTTGTACCCACTAAGTGGATCAACTCTTTCAAAGACAACACCTTTCCTCGAGGCAAGAATATTTTCCTCTGGCCTGAATCCAACCTTAGCCCCAAATATTCCAGACTTTTGACTGGTTTTTAGGGCTGACTTGTCTCGGTTGATAATCCAACCGTGAGATTTCAGATACTTGATTGTCTTGTGAACGACCACGTCTAGTTTTTTCACTGAGTGGTCTATCAGCAACAAGTCATCTAGATATGCCATTATCATTACACCTTGTGTTCTTAGATTGGCCAATAAAGGGCCAGAATTTTTGTAAACACTCGTGGTGCTGTGGCCAGACCGAAGGGTAAGGCTCTGAACTGAAAATGGCGCCCTTCTACTGCAAACCGTAGAAATTTTTGGTGGACTGGAAAGATGGGAATGTGCAAATAAGCATCTTTGATGTCGATCGCGGCTAACCAATCCTCCCCTTGTAGGGCAGTGGCCACCGATCGGATCGACTCCATCGGAAAGTCCTGATATACAGGAATTTGTTTAGCCCTTTTAGAATTAATATGGGCCTCCCGTCCGTGTTTGCTTCGGGACTGTAAAGAGGTTTGAGTAAAACCCGAACCCTCATTCTTCCAGGGGAACCTCCATAATTACTCCTTGGAACAATAGTTGTTCTAGTGCCAACAGGAGGGACTCTCTCTTCCGGGGATCCCTTGGCACGTTTGACCTTAAAAATGGGAAGGAGGAGAGTCTTTTAACTCCAAACTGTATCCCAAACATACTGCGGAGAGCACCTATCTGTTTTGATCGTGTCCCGCCAGGTCTCTTGCGAACAACTGGAGTCCTCCCCCCACCCGACTGAGTGGGGGCAACCCTTCAATGAATTTAACTTTGGGGAAGGTTTTGTACCTCCCCTGACCCAGGGTTTCTCATTACCCTGCTATTGTCCCTGTTTTTTACCCCCGGGAATTGACCGAGGAGGCCGTCGGAACTGTTACACAGCCGACTTTGCCCCAGGGACTGGAGAAGCAGGCCTCTTAAAGAGGGACCTCTAACTCTGTTTTTAACCGGCAAGAGCGTATTTTTACCGCTGGAAATTTTCTGGATATATTTGTCCAGGTTTTCCCTGAATAAGCGTTCACCATGAAATGGGACGCTAACCAGCCATTATTTACAGGGAGCTTCAGCAGACCAGTTTTTGAGCCATAGAAGCCTACGCATATGTACTATAGACAGCGTAAGGCGGGAGGCCTGATGGACTGAATCCTTTATGGCGTCAACCGCAAAGCCTAAGGCTCTAGGTAGATCAGCTAGGGCAAGGCCTGCTGATCTGTCAAGTCCCTCAAGACCTGTTTCAACTGATCCTTCACTGCTTAGCAGACCCCACTGCTGGTTGTGTCACCAAGCTTGCTGTAGAAAGAAGCAGACTTTCATAAGGACTCCAATCTTTTATCTATTGGGTTCTTGAACATTTGGACATTATCCACTGGACATGTCAGTGATTTATACATACAAGAGATGGCTGCGTCCACTGTAGGGACCTTCCATTTTTTGATGAACTTATCCTCCATGGGATAGACCACCGGAAATCTCTTGGGGGAATAAATATTTTCTCAGGACGTTCCCAATCCTGGTAAATGAGCCCTTTCAGTAAAGGGTGAAGTGGAAAAGAACAGACAGTCTGGGGGCTTCTAGCGACCCCCAACGAGGATACAGTAGTGGTTGATGGTTCCGCAAGGTGCATTTTTAAATGCTGATCGGACCATGTTAGTCAGAGACTGAACCCATAATCTTTCAGCTTGAGATGCTGAGAAAAGGTTCCCCCCACTGTTGATTCCTCTATAACAGAATCAACCTCATCCTGATCCCCTTCAGGCAGGTCGATCCCTGTATGGGACTGTTGCTCTGCTAACAGGCACTCTGAAGGAGGAGACGGAGATTGGGCGTGCTTTCCCTGACAGGGAGGCAGCGATCAATGTTGACAATCTCTCTCTAATCCTCCCAGAGCTGAGGAAAAAACCTCCTCTGTTACATACACAGGTGAACTGAGGACAGCCACAGTACCAAGTACCCCTGCGGGGTCTCTACGGTCACTTACCTCTGAACTTCAGGGGAGACTGGTGCAGCAGAAGCATGCCCAAGATCCTCAGAGCCCGATGAGACCCCCTTCGCTTCCTGGAAGATTCAGTTCCGGAGCTTCTGGACGGCATATTCCTAAGCCTAAAGCTGAGGTATTCCAGCCGTAATACACCACTTTTACTGAGAATAGTCTAGCACAATTGCTGCTATATAACAGTTGGTGTCTACTAAAGTGCCTTTCTAGGGGATGCCTGCATCAACCGCCTCTGTGTGCCTTTATACTGTTGCTAGCTCTGTCTGTGCACTTCAATAGCCAGCTATGATGTGCTTTAAAACACGCTGGACGCCCGCACATGCGCAGTAGCGCCGCGGCGCACACCTGAGCGTCATCCACCCGCTCCGCCCCTTTTTCCAGATCGCCTCTATATATAGAGGCGCGTGCACGCGCGCGGGCACGTGCGCCTTCGGCGCCTTTTTTGAAAACAATAAGGAGCTAGATGGGAGCCAGGGTCCCTGCCGCAGGGCTCGGGGATGGATGAGCGCAGCAACAGGGCAGAGGAGACAGCTTCCCAGCAGAGAAGATACCAACTGCCTGGATTTGATTCTGGAAGAAAAAAATCCACATTACAAGAAAAAGAACCATAGCGGCCTCTAGTGTCTAACACAGGTACCGCGGTCTTAAATTTTTTTTTTTCTTGCCTACTATTAAAATTTTTACATTTTCTCAGTAGTAACAGGCATACACAGAATATAGCGGGAATACCTTAGGTAACAGGCAGAAAGACAAAATAGGCTTGGGGGTCCCTCAATAGAACCAAGTTCCCGAGGGCCCCCACTTACCTTTTCCTCGCCGCAGGACTCTGTTTGGTCCACAGAAGCCCAAACTTCACCTATCACGGCAGGCATTGTAATCAAACCTTCAGGGACCGGGTTCCCAAGGATTCCACTCCCCTGG
This sequence comes from Rana muscosa, assembly GCA_029206835.1. Taxonomy (NCBI): domain Eukaryota; kingdom Metazoa; phylum Chordata; class Amphibia; order Anura; family Ranidae; genus Rana; species Rana muscosa. The sequence continues at coordinate 1,070,103,946 of CM055122.1, read as the reverse complement.
ACCTGTATAGCACCCTGCACAGAAAACATCTTGGTCGTGGGTATGACCAGAGCTCTGGATCCCAGGGTCCAGCCCTCCTAAGAGAGGCATTACAGGCAAAACCTTGCTCTTCTCTTGCAAGGCCCGGGTACCGACCGTTTAGCTATGAAGCTTTTTTGGTCGGATCCGGAATAGCTTACTGAGGCCCAAAAGAACCTGTACGCAAGCTCAGTGAAAAACACATGTTACTTCTTGGCCAACACCTTAGACACTGGCAAAAAACTGAGGTGCTCCCGGATGGGAGGGGCTTATATAGGGGAGGGTACTTCCGGTTTTGGAAGTTGCCAGTGCCAGCACCTGAAGGTATCTATATAACCCATTAGTAATGACTATGTCGCTCTGTGTCCCGTGATGTACGAGAAAGAAATGTAACATGCAAAGAGTCCATTGGATTTACAAATACTGTATTTAAGCTGATAAGCTCCGTTTTGTGTTGAAAATAACTGTGAAATTGAAAATTTAACATTTTTTATTTTTTTGCCGATCCGAAAATGATACGATCCGTGACCCCTGATCCGAGGATCGATCCGATCCGTGAGTTTTTTGATCTGTTGCACCCCTAATTGGTGCTATATACAAAGTCTATTGACAGGTGCTGTACAGTGTGCAGAAAAACAAACAGAACAAAAATAGCTAAACAAAACCCTAGCGTGTGTCTCGGCTCTGACTATACGGTATTTACAAGCCCTCACTATCAGGCTGAACAAGCCTACCGCTTGCCATCTTCCACATCAACTGATTAACAGCTTTCACCAACCTTCTTGCTCTCACAGACCAGCGTTGTCTGTGTTTCCCAGGCAGAGCAAAGGCTGTCTGCTCAGGTGAGCTTTTAATTGACCTGGGAGAGAGGACCAACACCTGAACTGAATACTGGATCAGAGATCCCTAAACGTATAAGAGAGGAGCCTGGGAGATGTATAAACCCCGAACAGGACTTTTCCTGTCTCTCTCAGGGACGCTCTGCTACACAAAATTATATATATATATATATATATATTTTTTTATTATTATGTAGCGGGTATTTGAATTTAGGGGAAGCATCTGGGTGGTAGTGTAACCCAGATGCACTGATTGCTAGGGAATCTGAGGCCCTTTTATGGTTCTTGGAGGACTCTGGTGGTGTGAGGTTCCCTGGGCCCATAGGTGGCGTTGTTGCCCGGGCCGGAGGTGAACTCACACCGCGAGACTGTGCCTTTTTTGTCCTCCCCTGGAGTTGGTACAGCGGGGCGGGGAACCCGCTGTGACGCAAAGGGAGAGGGGAGAAAAGGGGCGGACGCCTTTACCACGGGGTTGTTGGTTGGTTGGTGTGGAGGTTCAGAGTTGGGAGGATGCGGCCGCACCCAGGCACCTTCAGCTTGGGTGCTGGCGTTCCGGTGTTCCGGGCCCAGGTGCCTTTGACCTGGCCGGAGCGGAGATTGAGTCCATCTCAGGCACCTTTAGCCTGGGGTGAGGTACTATGGCGGATGCCTGGGGCTCAGTACCTTCGACTGAGTTCCGCGAGGGTGGAGGAATCCGAGGGGGCCCTAACTCCTTGGGTGCCCGTGTCTGAGTTTGTGAGGTCTGGTGAGCAGAACTTCTCTGGAGAGTCTGGCGCAGCATCGCTGGTGACAGAGAGGCCTCCGGTATCTCCCTTGGACAGATATCCTTCTCGACAGGGGCCGTGCTAGCGAAGGTAATTCACGTTCTACTTCACATAGTCAGTGGCAGTGACTATTCGCCACTGGTGATACCACAGTGGTTGGCAAAAGAAGGGAAAGGATTGTGCCTCGACCTATTCCCATTACTACCAAGTTCTTGCAAAATAATCCAACTTAACCGTGCTGTATGTTTATTCGCTGAGAAGAATAAAACTGTGTTGGACCTATTCACTGTGTGGAACTCTGGTTACTAGGAGCAAAGGAGTCAAGGACGAAGGACAGAACTTGACTCTAGGACACCTACACAAAGCCCGATCTTTCTGGCCTTCACCTCTTCACTATGGAGGACATGGGCCGTCGTGTATCTCATCCCTCCCCCCAGCACTAACACCCCTAGATGAAGAAAGACAAGCCGAGAATGAGAAGGGGAGAGAGGGGTGAGGCCGCTACATATATGGCAATCAAAGGGTTAAATCTGTGCCTAACCAATGTTTAGGTGTACACACAGTGGTGTTTTTACTAAGGGATGTGCTGAATTTATTCCCTGCTAAGCAGGGAATGAAAACAACTAGATCCCCAGTAAAAGCAGCACACACAAACACTGGTTAGGCACATTTTTAACCCCTAGATGTTAACCCCTTCCTTCCCAGTGTCAGTACAGTGACCGTGCATATTCGCACTGATCACTGTAATAATGCCACAGGTTATATCAGTGGCAGTTAGTTCCGACAAAGTGTTTTAAAAAAAAATCCATAGCTTGTACATGCTATAACTTTCATGCAAACCAATCAATATACACTTATTGGTATTTATTTATTTTTTAACAAAAGAAATGTAGCATAACTACTTAACGACAGCCCCATGTATATATACATCGGCAAAATGGCACACTGTACGTGACTGCCTTCGTATGGGTGGGGGGTCGGACCCCCCTCCGGTACATGGAGCAGTGGTTTTCCGTTCGGGAGCGATTCGTGATGAGGGGGCGGCCATTGGTTTCTGGCCAACCCCTCGCGATCGCTCACGGCGAATGACATTCTTCCTCTGCCTGTGTAATGTAATGTAAACACAGGCAGAGGAAGTGATGTCATCTCTCCATGCGGCAGTCTTTTCGGTCCGGCGCGAGGAGAGAAGACATCTTACAGTAAGTGCACCAACACTACACTGACACCAGTACACGTAGGCACACTCCCCCCCCCCCAGATCACCCCCATTCACAGTGTCACCGTTTGCAGTGGTCATTTTTTTACTCATCACTGCAATCAGTGTCATTTGTGACAGTAAAAAGTTGCAGGGCAGTTAGGTTTAGGCCCCTTTAGGTTCAGGGTAGCCCCCTAACCCCCCCTAATAAAGGTTTAACCCCTTGATCGCCCTAGGTAACCCTTTCACCCCCTATCGCCTGCGTCACTAAGCGATCGTTTTTTCGATCGCTGTATTAGTGTCGGTGGTGCCTCTAGGTAGCCAGTTATTTTTTTAGGTTCGCCGCAGGTTTTTATAGCGTCAGGTACCCCCATATATTATTTTAACCCCCTGATTGCCCCTAGAGTTAACCCTTTTACCAGTGATCACCGTATAAGTGTCACTGGTGACCCTGGTTAGCCAGTTATTTAGTTATTTAGGTTACCCGTCAGGTTTTTATATATCGTCAGGTACCCCCATATATTACCTAATAAAGGTTTTAACCCCCTGATTGCCCCTAGTTAACCCCTTCACCAGTGATCACCGTATAAGTGTTACGGGTGACGCTGGTTGGCTAGTTTGATTTTTATAGCATCAGGGCACCCGCCGTATATAACCCAATAAAGGTTTAACCCCGTTTGCCCGACGGGTGATATCGATTAGGTTTTAGCGTCAGAGAGGGTCTGCGTCGCCCCAGGCAGCGTCAGGTTAGTGCCAGTAAGGCTAACACCCACGTGCAAAGCATACACCTCCCTTAGTGGTATAGTATCTGATCAGATCTATACTAGCGTCCCCAGCGGTTTAGGGTTCCCAAAAATGCAGTGTTAGCGGGATCAGCCCAAATATCTGCTAGCACCTGCGTTTAGCCCCTCCACCCAGCCCAGTCCACCCAAGTGCAGTATCGATCGATCACTGTCACTTACCAAACACAACACACAACTGCAGTGTTCGCAGAGACAGGCCTGATCCCTGCGATCGCTAACAGTTTTTTTTGTAGCGTTTGATACATTTGCTGACAGACAGGTGCTTTTTTACCTGTAAATCCTACTAGTGTACCACTAAATGTAGAGCCCAAAATGGCAAATCGAAGGTACACTAGTAAAGAGGCCTACGAGATTCTGAGCATGACAGATAGTGAAGAGGAGGTCACGCATCTGTCAGATTCAGGCTCAGAATACATTCCCGTAGAAGACAGCGGCTCCATGTCAGATAGCACTGACGACGAAGATGATGAGGTCCCTGCTAAGGTCAGGCGTACCCGATCCCGATCTTCTGATGTTGAGGAGCAAGAACCGCAGGGCTCTCGTATTATGGAGCAGAGTAGTACTACCGTCGCTATTCCTTCTGGTGAACTGGCAAGCACCAGCGGCCTAGTACAGCCTGGATGTACATCCAGCACTGCAGTATCACGTGGTGATGTGGATAGTCCTATAAGTGCAGTTCAAGCTGGCGAGGTGGCAAGCACAAGTAGTGTCCCGCTACCACCAAGAAGAAGACAAAGGCAGGCCCGTCGTGCCCATAGTGCCCTTCCTGCAGAATTTGCCTATCCTGATTGGGTGCCCAACACTTCTGCAGAACCCGTACTTCCCCCATTCACTGGCCAACCTGGTATTCAGGTGAAAACAGCTGATTTTACACCACTTTTTTTTTATTGATTTTTATTTGCGGTTTTTCACGGAAGATCTCTATAGATCTATTGTGGACCAGAGTAATTTATATGCTGGTCAATTCATCACCGCTAATCCCCAGTTGCCTTCCATTGCCAGAGATTGGAAACCAATTACTGCCCGTGTTCTCTGCCTCCATGTCCAGGAAACGATACGAGCAGATCTTGCGGTTCATGCACTTCAACGACAATGAACTTTGTCGTCCACGTGGAGACCCTGAATACGATCGGCTACAGAATTCGGCCCCTCATAAACCACTTCAACAAATGTTTTGCAGCCTTGTTTATTCCCGATCAAGTTGTCTGCGTTGATGAGTCCCTGATTAAATTTTCTACCAGCTTGTCTTTTAAACAGTACCTTCCCAGCAAGCGTGCCAGATACGGGGTCAAGCTCTATAAGTTCTGTGACAGGGCAACAAGCTATGTATGGAGCTTTACGGTTTATGAGGGAAAAGATAGTCAGGTAGAGCCGGAGAACTGCCCAGATTACATAGGGCACGCTGGCAAGATAGTGTGGAACTTGGTGTCACCCTTATTCGGAAACTGGTAGCACTTGTATGTGGACAATTATTACACGAGCGTGCCACTGTTTAGTCACTTGTTTGATCATCAGATTGGAGCATGTGGCACCATGCGACCTAATCGCCGGGGCTTTCCCCAGGGGTTTGTAGATTCCCGTCTTAGGCTGGGGGAGAGAGCCTGCTTGAAGTGTAATAATTTGCTCGCTGTGAAGTGGAGGGATAATAAGAATATTTTCCCCCAGTCGTCTTCCAAGTCAGCCCTTGAGAGATGGAGCTCCTCCTCACAATCAGGAAACACATTGCCATTAATCTTTCCCTCCCTTTAAGAGGCGGTCCCTCAGGTCCCTGGTCAGTCTTAGTGTTTCCTCCGTCCGGAGGAGACATGTTGCCAAAAGGACCTGAGGGGGGGCTCCATCTCCCATGGGCTGACCGGGACAGGTGTTTGCGGGTGCAGCAGTGGGTGTCAGCAGGGCTGACTGTGTGGAGTCTCTGTGCGGCAGGGGGTCAGTGGACCTTACCGGAGCCGCATCACTGGCGTGGAGGAGGACGGTTCTTTGACCACGGGCAACCCTCCTTAGGCTGTGGGCAGGAGGTGTCCCGGGTTCGAATTTCCTCTGTGCCCAGGTGAGGAGAAAGGCGCCATTGCTGCGTTCCCTTGGCGGCGTCAGCGGGGGGGCGTGTACCCACGTCTGAACGCCGCTTGACCCGGAAGACGCGGGGCGTCACTTCCGGGTAGGAATGACGCAATCGGCGTGCGCCGGGGAAGCTGGTCCAATCCCCTTAAAGGCGCGGGAAATTCGAACGGTCGGCTGGTGCTAGTAGCGTGGACGCGGCTGCAGGCGGCAGTATCGAACACCACAGCAAGCCAGGATGCTGGAAGAGGATGAGATTCCATCGGCCCAGGCTCCAGAAGGCAAAAGCACCAGCAGGATGCAGGTAGGCACCAGTGGGTGACCTTTGTATCCTTTGTATTGGGACAGCAGCTAGGTGGTGATGGTGCACTAGCAAGCTGGGGCCAGGGGGTTACTAATGTCACTGGGTGTGCACTTTAGTATTGTTTGGTGCAGTGTGTATTTTTTTCTCACCGCCATGGGTCCCCCTGTGTTTATCTTTTGGCAGGTGAAACCACCTAAAGAGCCAAAGCCCACTCCCAAGAAGCGGTGTGCAAAGTGTAATACCAAGATGCGCTTGGAAAACACAGAACCGCTATGCAAAACATGCATTGACAAACTGATTGAAAAACAGTCGGATGCAGTTTATGCGAAGATTTTTGGATCCGTAAGAGATGATATGGCTAACACCTTTAAGGATCTCAAAAAGTTTATCGCAGAAGTTAAACCTCCAGCAGTTCCTACTGGAGTTTCCTCTCCCATGGCCTCACCCAGATCAGAAGTCGCCTCAGGGTCGCACGAGTTGGTGAGAGCGAGCGGGCAGCAGCACAGCTAGTGTTATGGCTACCGATAGCTCAGATCCAGAGCAGGAAGATGGGAGAGAAGAAAGAAAGGGACCCAAATACAAGTTATCTCTAGAAGATGTGGATGATTTGCTTGGGGCCATATACGAAACTTTGGAAATTGAGCAGGAAAAAGAACTGCCTTCCAAACATGACCTGATGTACCAGGGTCTGAGGAAGAAAAAATCCAAAGTATTCCCAGTTCATCCGGTAATGTCAGATACCGTGAAAAACGAATGGGCAGACCCAGAAAGGAAACCTTTTTTTTGCGGCCAGTCACAAAAAGCGATTTCCTTTTAGTGAAGATCCAAAAGAAGTTTGGAATAAAAATTCCAAATTGGATGCGCCACTTTCTAAGGTCTCAAACAAATTCTTCATTGGCATTTGAAGACATGGGACACCTAAAACATGGCATGGATAAAAAGGGCGACATTATCCTAAAAAGAGCTTGGGAGACAAGTGTCGCTAGTCTGAAGCCAGCCCTAGCCACCACTTGCGTGGCAAGAAACTTAGAGTTTTGGCTCTCACAGCTGCAAGACCATATTAAAAATGGTACGCCTAGGGAGGAGATTCTGAATACACTTCCAGTTCTCTCCAAAGCGGTTAGTTATATTGCGGATGCATCCGCAGAATCAGTCAAGCTAGCAGCAAGGTCAGGTGGACTAGCAGTTGCAGCAAGACGTGCGATTTGGATGAAGACCTGGACAGGCGATGCGGCATCCAAAACAAGGCTGTGCAATCTCCCATTTACTGGGGATTTGCTTTTTGGTTCCGGCCTGGACGAGGCCTTAGAAAGAACAGCGGACAGGAAGAAAGCCTTTCTGGCTGAAAAACGAAAACCTCCACAAAAGAGGTTTTTTCGTGGGCGAAGAGATCGTCCCCAAGAAGAAAAGAAAGAGTACCCTAAGAAAAACTGGACAGGTCACAAGGGGAAACCAAAGAGTAATGTCCTCTTTGGCTCTTCTAACCAAGCTGCCAAACAATGACAACAGAGTGCCAGTAGGGGGAAGACTGGCTACCTTCCTACCTCAATGGCAGAAGGCGACAGCCAATCAATTTATTTTGGACATTATCGCAAGGGGCTACTCTCTGGAATTCAATTGTCATCCTCCAGAGAGATTTCTAGTAACGAGACTTCCCAGGGATCCAGAGAAAGCCAAGGCTCTTCCACTGTTGCTAGGGGAGATGGTGGACCAGAAGGTCCTTACTCCAGTCCCAGAGAAGGAAAAAAGAAGGGGTTTTTACTCTCACATTTTTGTGATCAAAAAACCTTCCGGGAAGTTTCGGTTAATACTAAACTTAAAACCGTTAAACCAAGCGATTCAATACAAAAAATTTCGCATGGAGTCCATATTTTCGGTCAAAAACATTCTACAACCAGAAACCTTCATGGTGACCATGGATCTCCGAGATGCATATCTCCACATTCCCATCCGACAGGAGTCGCAGAAATATCTGAGGTTAGCAGTGGAGATAGAGGGAAAGGAATATCATTTCCAGAGCAGAGCTCTCCCTTTCGGGTTATCCTCATCCCCAAGGATATTCACCAAAGTGTTAGCAGAAGTTCTGGCCCCTCTAAGGTTAAAAAAGATGACCGTAATACCATACATAGACGATCTACTATTTGCAGCGCCTTCGAAAGCACAGCTGACAAAAGACCTCACAGAAGCTCAACTGTGGTTAAAGTCACTAGGCTGGATTCTAAACGTAGACAAGTCCAATCTGTGTCCCACTCAGAACATTCGGTTCCTGGGATATCTGCTCAACTCCATAGAACAGAAGACTTCCCTACCGGAGGAGAAAATCCAAAACCTCATCAAGAGGGTGAGTTTAATACAGAACAACCTCCCAATATCTATCAGGGAGCTGATGTCGGTTCTGGGTCTGATGACATCATCGATACCAGCAGTCCAGTGGGCAAAATACCATCTAAGGTCACTTCAAGTATTTCTCTTAAAAAACCAAAGAGAAGATCTGGACATGTCAGTTTTACTCCCGACATCCGTAAAAAGGTCGCTGTGGTGGTGGAGGATCCACACAAACCTAAATCAGGGTCTGGCTTGGTCATTTCCGACCTCACAGAAATTGACCACAGACGCAAGCAGTTGGGGTTGGGGAGCTCACCTAGCAGGGCAACCTGCTCAGGGGAGATGGTCCCCAGAAGAAGCCAAGGCATCTTCGAACTGGAGAGAACTTATGGCGATAGCCAAGGCCATGGAGTTTTTCCAAAACCAACTCAGAAGTCGTCACATTCTGATTCTTTCGGACAACGCCACAGCAGTGGCTTATGTGAACAAGCAAGGGGGCACAAGAAGCCCATCCCTAAGCCACATCTCCAACCAAATTTGCAGGTGGGCAGAAGGGAATCTGCTATCACTAGGAGCAGTCCATCTAAAAAGGGGAAGACAACCAAGTAGCGGACTTCCTCAGCCGCCAGGAGATCTCCCAAGAGGAATGGGTATTACACCCGGAGGTGTTCAGGGAAATTACAGCCCGCTGGGGAATGCCAAACATAGACCTGTTTGCCTCTCGGAAGAATGCTCAGGTGAAACATTTCTTCTCGCTAACCCAGCAAGATCAGCCTCTTGGGATAGACTCTCTACAAAACCCTTGGAACTTCAAGCTATGCTATGCCTTCCCTCCGGTTCATCTGATACCGCGGGTGGTAAAGAAGTTTCTACAAGAACAGACGAAACTGATACTGATCGCACCATACTGGCCCAAGAGAACCTGGTTCTCTCAACTCCTCAGTCTCTCAGCAGCAGAGCCGTGGCTTCTACCTCACAGGGAAGACCTGATGTGTCAGGGACCCCTGACAGGCCTAAAACAAGAGAGTTTCAAATGGGCGGCCTGGTTACTGAGGAGGACCTCTTGAGATCTAAAGGACTCTCAGATAAGGTGGTGACAACGCTTCTGAGCGTTAGGAAACCAAACACCAGAGCCATCTACAGAAAGACCTGGAGAAAATTTAACAGTTGGTGCACTGAAAATAAAAGACTAAAAATGGATACACCCAACATCCTTGAATTTTTACAACAGGGAGTTGATAAAGGGTTAACGCTCAGTACTTTGAAAGTACAAATTGCAGCGCTATCGGTGTATCTAGAAAGGACACTACAAGAGGACCCTTTGGTCTCTCGTTTTTGCAGGGCATTGGCAAAATACAAAAAGCCCAAGATACAAAAATGTCCCACTTGGGATTTGTCAGTGGTCCTCAGGGGAATCATTAAACCTCCCTTCGAGCCACTACAAGATACATCTTTAAGATTATTGACTCTTAAAACAGTTTTCCTAGTAGCCATCACAACGGCACGTAGGATAGGGGAAATACAGGCTCTATCCGTTAGAGAACCTTTTTTGAAGATTCACGACGATCGAATCGTCCTTCAAACAGATCCGGGATTTACTCCAAAAGTGACGTCAACTTTTCACAAATCCCAGGATATAGTCTTGCCTTCATTTTGCAGTTCACCCAATAACAGCAAAGAGCAGGAACTAAGTCTTCTTGATGTCAGAAGGTGTCTACTTCAATATTTAGAAGTCACTAATGAATTTAGAACATCAGATGCCCTATTTGTCTTATACGCAGGCCAACTAAAGGGTAAACAAGCGTCCAAAAAGACAATAGCTAGATGGATCAAGACAGCCATATTAGAGTGCTATAGTGTCATGGAAATTACACCACCTAAAGAACTTAAAGCTCATTCAACAAGGGCTTCAGCAGCCTCATGGGCAGAAAGGGCAGGAGCCACTCCAGAACAAATCTGCAGGGCTGCAACCTGGTCAAGATTCTCGACCTTTGTTCAGCATTACAGACTGGATCTGATTTCCAGCCAGGATCAGGCTTTTGGTAGGAAAGTCCTCCAAGCCGTTGTCCCACCCTAGATTTGGTGAGTTCTTGGTTATCCTCTCAAGGGCTGACTTGGAAGACGACTGGGGGAAAAGCAGAGTTAGTTTCTTACCGGTAACTCTGTTTCCAGTAGTCTTCCAAGGCAGCACGATCCCACCCTAAAATGTCTAACCTTGTGGGGTTGTGTTGTGTATTATATCATTTCAGATTCCGGCCTTCGGTTCTCGTGGATGACTGACCAGGGACCTGAGGGACCGCCTCTTAAAGGGAGGGAAAGATTAATGGCAATGTGTTTCCTGATTGTGAGGAGGAGCTCCATCTCTCAAGGGCTGCCTTGGAAGACTACTGGAAACAGAGTTACCGGTAAGAAACTAACTCTGCTTTTCCCTACCTCCCTTCACGCAGACACGACAGTCCAAATTCGTACGGCCACTGGTGTTGTGGAGAAACCCCTTGTCAGGGAAATGGCCGTATTGTGGGCAATTCTGCCAATAACCAATATGGTTGCGCCAGATGTGTCTCTGTGCGCAATGCTGCAATCCAGGTGCACGGGTGCGCGTGCACAACGCCACAATCCAGGCGCGCGTGCACGCCGTGACAATCGTAGGCGCACCCCCGGCCTATTTAAGCCTGCCTCAAACATCTCAGACTTGCTGGATTATCTTCAGCTTCCCCTGTGTTCCAGTTCCCTGCAACTCCTGCCAGTCTGATCTCTGTGTACCGAACCCGGCTTGCCTGACCTGCCTGACCTGCTCCTGCTGACTTCCTGGCGTGATCCTCTGGCGTGTACCTGACCCCGGCCTGGCTAACGGACTTCGTTTACCTCGTCTTCTGTGCTAGACACAGCTCTGCTGTGATCTTGGACTGTCTTGCTGTGTTTGACCCCCTGGCCTGGCTCCTGACTATCGGAACATCCCACTGGTCCTTACCCTTTGGACCTCCTAGCACGCCTGCTTCCCTGCAGTCTGCCTGTCCTACCAAGTTCCTGGCAACCAGCACTATCTACCAGGCAACCCGTGCTTCTGTGGGCACCACACCCCCGTGTCATCTTCAGGGCTGTGCTGCACTCGGCCGCAAGGGGCGCCCTCTCTGCTACTCGGCCTCACATCAGAGACTTGACACCCCTCTGTGTCCACAAATATAACCAAAATATGGGAGGGGTGGACCTCAATGACCAGTTGTTGGCGCCGTATCACATTGCCTGTAAGGTGAGACGCTGGTACAAAAAAGTGTCTCTATCCTTATTTCAATTGGCTTTGCTGAACGCTCACGTGCTATAAACAGAGCTCCAGGCGGGACTTTATCCTTCCTAAAATTCCAGGATGAGATAGTCACAGACGTCCTGTATCCAGGCGGTTCTGCACCTCACCATCTCCAACCAAATGCAGTAAGCCGGCTGCATGAGAGACATTTTCCGTATGTCCTCGAGAGTACCACTACCCAACGAGCCCCCCAAAAAAGATGTGTCTGTAGCAAGCGCGGATTTAGGCGTGACACCAGTTATTTTTGTCCACTCTGTCCTGACAATCCTGGTCTTTGCATTGGCAAATTTTTGAGTGCTTCCACACAAAAGTGAAGTTTTAGCGCAGGGTACAGCATTTCACAGACTAGGACACACTTACACAGGGTCTCCCAAGATGTCATCGCATTTTGAGAGACCCGAACAGTTACAGTTGTTAAAGTTACAAAAAAAAAAAGTGTAAACAAAATATAAAAAAAAAAAAAAAAAAAATATATAGTTGTCATTTTATTGTTCTCTCTCTCTCCCTCTCTATTGTTCTACTCTTTTTTACTGTATTCTATTCTGCAATGTTTTATCATGCTTGCTTTTCAGGTATGTAATTTTTTGTTTTCAGGTGCGCCATTCAGCTGCAGCGCAGATTTATTTATCTTGACAGCAACAGCGTTTGCTCCCACAAAACATAAAGCTGCGACTCCAGTGCTGTAGGAGGGGATTTCACCACCAGTTAAAAAAAAAAAAGAGCATATATGCCGAAACATGGGGGCAGCAGGAACGGAGGAGCGATTTTGCTCCTAATGCCGCGTACATACGGTCGAAATTCCAACGGAGGCTTGCCCGTGGAAAAGTCCGACCGTGTGTACGCGGCATAACTTTTTTTCGCGGAGGATGCCCCCATGCTTCGGCATATATAAATGGTGCATGTATGCCCATCATTAGAAGTGGGTGGATGAAGGGAGGTATTCTAATGGTGGGCGTACCCACCGATCAATCTCTTTTTTCGTTCAGCCAACAGGCTGCATGAAAAAAAAACATTACAATACATGTCCAACAAGGACCAGCAACGTACTGGTTATACCAGAATGATGCCTGCGGGTTTAGGTATCATCTTGGTATCATTCTTTTCAGCCAGCGGTTGGCTTTCATGTAAAAGCAATCCTAGCAGATAATTAGCCTCTAGACTGCTTTTACAAGCAGTGGGAGGAAATGTCCCCCCCCCCCGGATATAAACAGCGCCATTGGGAAATTGGGAAAGCATTTTATCACACCAATCTTGGTGTGGTCAGATGCTTTGAGGGCAGAGGAAAGATCTAGGGTCTAACCCCCCAATTTTTTCCAAAAAAGATTACATGTCACTACCTATTGATATCATAGGGGATATTTACATTCCCTGATATAACAATAAAAATGGTAAAAAAAAATAAAAAAATGGAACGAACAGTTTAAAAATAAAATGAAAAAGCAAAATAAATAATAATAAATAAAAAAATAAAAAAAGCACCCCTGTCCTCCCCTGCTCTTGCGCAAAGGCGAACGCAAGCGTCGGTCTAGCGTCATATGTAAACAGCAATTGCACCATGCATGTGAGGTATCACCGCAAAAGGTCAGATCGAGGGCAGTCATTTTAGCAGTAGACCTCCTCTGTAAATCCAATGTGGTAACCTGTAAAGGCTTTTAAAGCCTTTTAAAAATGTATGTAGTTTGTCGCCGCTGCGCGTTTGTGCGCAATTTTAAAGCATGTCGTGTTTGGTATCCATGTACTCGGCCTAAGATCATCTTTTTTATTTCATCAAACATTTGGGCAATATAGTGTGTTTTAGTGCATGAAAAATAAAAAAGTGTGTTTTTTCCACAAATGCGTTTGAAAAATCGCTGCGCAAATACTGTGTGGAAAAAAAAATGCAACACCCACTATTTTAATCTGTAGGGCCTTTGCTTTAAAAAAATATATAATGTTTGGGGGTTCAACGTAATTTTCTTGCAAAAAAAAATAAATAATGTTTTCATGTAAACAAAAAATGTCAGAAAGGGCTTTGTCTTCAAGTGGTTAGAAGAGTGGATGATGTGTGACATAAGCTTCCTACTGTTGTGCATAAAATGCCAGGACAGTTCAAACCCCCCCCCCCCCAAATGACCCCATTTTGGAAAGTAGACATATACAAAAAGTTGTCACTAAATGATATATTGCTCAAACATGCCATGGTTATATGTGGAATTGCACCCCAAAATACATTCTGTTGCTTCCCCTGAGTACAGGGAATACCACATGTGTGAGACATTTTGGGAGCCTAGCCGTGTACAGGACCCCAAAAACCAAGCACCGCCTTCAGGCTTTCTAAGGGTGTAAATGTTTGATTTCACTCCTCACTGCCTATCACAGTTTCGAAGGCCATGGAATGCCCAAATGGCACAAAACCCCCCCAAATAACCTCATTTTGGAAATTAAACACCCCAAGCTATTTGCTGAGAGGTATGGTGAGTATTTTGCAGATCTCACTTTTTGTCACAAAGTTTTGAAAATGTAAAAAAAAAAAAAAAAAAAAAAAAAAAATTATTTTCCTTTCTTCATTTTCAAAAACAAATGAGAGCTGTAAAATACTCACCATGCCAGCAAATAGCTTGGGATGTCTACTTTCCAAAATGGGGTAATTTGGGGGGGGGGGGTTTGTGCCATTTTGGCATTTTATGGCCTTTGAAACTGATAGGTAGTGAGGAGTGAAATAAAAAATTTGCGCCCTTAGAAATCCTGAAGGCGGTGATTGGTTTTCGGGGTCCCGTACGCGGCTAGGCTCCAAAAAAGTCCCACACATGTGGTATCCACGTATTCAGGAGAAGCAGAAAAATTTATTTTGGGGTGCAATTCCACATATAACCATGGCATGTGTGAGCAATATATCATTTAGTGACAACTTTTTGTAAAAAAAATTTTTTTTGGCCATTATTCAATCACTTGGGCCAAAAAAAAAAAAAATATTCAATGGGCTCAACATGCCTCTCAGCAATTTCCTTGGGGTGTCTACTTTCCAAAATGGGGTCATTTGGGGGGGGGGGGGGTTTGTACTGCCCTGCCATTTTAGCACCTCAAGAAATTAGATAGGCAGTCATAAATTAAAAGCTGTGTAAATTCCAGAAAATGTAACCTAGTTTGTAAACGCTATAACTTTTGAGCAAACCAATAAATATACGCTTATTGAATTTTTTTTTTACTAAAGACATTGGTCTGAATACATTTTGGCCTAAATGTATGACTAAAATTGAGTTTATTAGATTTTTCTTATAACAAAAATTTGAAAATATATATATTTTTTTCAAAATTTTCGGTCTTTTTCCATTTATATCGCAAAAAATAAAAAATCGCAGAGGCAATCAAATACCATTAAAAGAAAGCTCTATTTGTGGGAAGAAACATTGCATGTCCGCGCAATTTCCAATTAAAGCAGCGCAGTGCCAAATTGTAAAATCACCTCTGGTCTTTATGCTGCGTACTGGTCCGGGGCTTAAGTGGATAATACATTTTGGCCATATTTTATTAATAATTTTTTTTTTATGGGATATGTTTTATAGCAGAAAGTAAAATTATTTTTTTTTCAAAGTTGTTGGCTTTGTTTGTTTAATTAACAAAAACCCAGAGGTGAGCAAATACCACCAAAAAGGAAGCTCTGTGTGTAAAAAATGCTATAAATTTTGTTTGCATGACCGCACAATTGTTAGTTAAAATAGCGCAGTGCTGCATAGCAAAATATGGCCCCGTCATGAAGGGGGTAAAACCTTCTGGAGCTGAAGTGGATACCAATGCAAGAAAAGGAATAATAAAAAAGAATGAATGCAACCACCACATCCAAGGATTGGTAGGCTGAAATCTATTACAGTTTCGGTTTTGGGTTTAATACCGCTTTAAAGAAAAAAAATAAAAATCGAAATGTTTGTTTTAAGCCGATAAATAATTATTTGTAAGATAATGCAGGTTTTAACTCCTAGTGTAAACATGTTCCCACCTCATATTGGTCTCCTGGACATAAACGGGCAAAGCCAGCTAGACCTGTAGATGAAAAATATCATGTTAATATTCCAAAAATGCAAGTTTGCAGGCATAAAGAAAGGAGATATACTAGAGTGCCACGGATAACTTATGCACTGGAGTAAATCTTGCTGAATTGATTTAGTTTCCATACTGGGTGAATTAGCAAAGTAAAAAAGAACACAGTACAAAGTAAGCACATTTTGATTGGAAAGGTTTTTGACCAACATAAAAACTGTTAATGACTAAGGAAAATATGTTCCCTGCAAGTTTTTGAACGTTTCTGAAACACTGAACATTTTCCTTGGACAGTCTGAATTACAACTTGACTTTTTTTTCTAACCAAAGAGCATCTACCAATCCACGTTTCTTTCATCACATAAAATCATCATGAAGAAGAGAAAAAAACCTTAGCTTACTTTACAAGTGTAATGAATAAAATTTAAAGTGATGCCAACTCTAGGTTCACTCTTGTGCGGGTCAGGAACCTGAACATAAACCCCTACATAATTGCACACATTGCCGACCCGCAGCCAAAAAGTGCCCGCGGGTCGGCAATGCCTGTGGGGATGCCAAAAAAATTTAATGGCACACCCACATATTGGAAAACATGGCGCATTTTTGTGTGCGAGAAACTGCATGATGCCAGTTCGATGACTTTCAAATGAATGGGCTACCATGCCCGAGCAAACACGCGTACAAGTGTGAACATGGGCTAAACTGTGGTTTAAAAAAAAAATTATATTCATGTATATATTCTTAATTCTAAATAGTGCCCTCTATTGCTCTCAGCCTTCCCAAAATGCCTTTTTTTAAACTGTAATCCAACTCTCTGTGAGAACGCTCATTCTCAATGGTCCCACTGTATGTAGTTGCTCACTCCGGTGATGGACTAGTAAAAATATTTGAAATGTGCATAGAACAGTACATCTGAAGTGAGGAGAAAAAGGAGAGGCTTGGGATCTCACAGAGGACATTAGAAGGAGTCAGAAAAACATGGTAAGTAACGGTTTAATGAAAATTAGATTACAGAGCCACCAAATAGTGGATGTGTACATATTATTTTTGGAGAATAAGGATAATGTTTAAGTGTTACTTTAATTACACATGAACTAACACTAGGTGGCAGGAGTGGCTTAGAATATGAAGAGTGAAAAAATATACTGATCACATAATCATTACTAACAAATAAATGTGAAAAACGTGGTAAAATATTGTAGAGCTGCATGTCTTCAAGCTTAAAAAAAAGCCAAAGATGTAAAAGGAAAAATGTAAAGACTAGGCCGCGCTCAAACAAATACAGATATTATTCAGCAAACAAAGCAAATGTGTAGTAAATTTCATAAAAAAAAAAAAACGAACAGTCCAAATCAAGTGCTCAGGGCAAATACATCCAAAAGGTGTTGAAAAGGGGAGAGTGACACCCAGGAAAAAATACAGTGCTCTTCTGCTTCTCCCAGTATAAACACACCGCACTTGCAGGAAATATATGACCTCTTCTCAAAGAGAGTCAAAGATCGCTTAGGGTATCTCCAGCAGGTGTTTCCACATACAGCCATCATGTACTTGACCAAGCGATATCCTGAACACATGACAACTAAACGCCACCATCTGCTAAAAAGTGCTCCTGTGCTTTTAAGGGATCCTGTGCATACCTAATTTACAAGGGGAAGATGTGAAGGAACCTCTCAGTGTAGTAAATGTAAATTTTATATATAAAAAAATAATAAAAAAAATAATTAAAATTCTACTTGCGTCAATAACAATGTAAAAAAAAGGGAAAAGGCCCTAGGGCCAAACGTTGCGCCAAATAAACCGTGCTAAAGTATGTAGTAAAACAATTGAATCAAAAAATAAATGAAAAGTAAGCTGCTAGCATATATAGCTAAATACAAATAAAACTATAAAAAATCAAATGTGGTCAAAAGTATGCAGCGCTTATCAATCACATTAGCATAGTTAAACAAAATAAGCATATGATGAGAAATGTGCTGAGTGATAAAGCATTGATAAAAATAATAAATAAAGAATATGTGAAGTGAAAGAAAGTCCAAAAACTCAATCCGAGTGGAAATCCTTTAAAAAGAACTGAGTCCAAAGTGAAGAAAACGATGTGCTCCAAAACACCTTGAAAAGGGTAGCTTCAACCAGTGAGTGTAATCCTCTAGATAATGCTGACACCCAAAGTGAAGAGAAAAAGTTTCTGCTTACCAGAAAGCCATGACTGCAAATTGACAGTCTCGCCTAGCATAGGAAATAAGGTATTCCCACAACCATAAAAGCTCCAATACAGCAGGTTTCCACAGTGTACCTTGATCTCAGACATAAAGGGAAAAGCTCATGGTGTAGTATGAAAAACCAGCGGAGTTTATTAAAAGTTAAATTGCACTTACAGAATCCAAAAGCAAGTTCAGCATTGATGCGATGAATCAAATAGTTACGGCATTCGTCCGTGTCTCTCCCTAAGCTCCGTATGTTCCGCAACGCTGCTTCTCATCCGAGGAAAGCGTGATGACGTCACCGGCCCCCTACGCGTTTCGTCACGATGGGACATCAACTGGGGATTGGCCGGGATTGGGTGTCAGCATTATCTAGAGGATTACACTCACTGGTTGAAGCTACCCTTTTCAAGGTGTTTTGGAGCACATCGTTTTCTTCACTTTGGACTCAGTTCTTTTTAAAGGATTTCCACTCGGATTGAGTTTTTGGACTTTCTTTCACTTCACATATTCTTTATTTATTATTTTTATCAATGCTTTATCACTCAGCACATTTCTCATCATATGCTTATTTTGTTTAACTATGCTAATGTGATTGATAAGCGCTGCATACTTTTGACCACAGTCAATAACAATGTACTCAGGCGTAGAAATAAAAACGAACAGCGCCATTTTGTGCGCTAACGATCAGAAATTATGTTTCCAGCAAGTTCAACCCAACAAGTTTCGTCAGCAATGTCTGACATATCAGGGGTCACATCACCTTTGCATGTATTTATTTGCACTAAGCACTTGATTAGGACTTTTTTTTTTATGAACGTTATTACACATTTGCTTATTGAATAGTATATGTATTTGTATGATAATATATGTATTTGTATGAACACGGTCATACAAGAAATTTTTCATTTTACATAATATTAACAAACACCAAACAAATATCGAACAAGTGTTTTGTTTTTTGTTTTTTATTTAACACGTTTGAGTTATTTAAAAAATCATTATAAGATGAAAAAATAAATATTTTTGGAGAACTACACAATCACCACAATTAAAGCGGAGTTCCACCCAAAAGTGGAACTTCCGCTCATCGGATTCCTCCCCCCCCCCCTCCGGTGCCAGAAATTGGCACCTTTCCGGGGGGAGGGGGGACAGGATACCTGTCCTTGACAGGTATTCTTTCCCACTCCCGGGAGTCCGGGCCGTGGCCCGTGGCGTCAGCGCGGGGCTCCCTCCTCCCCCCGGCCGCCGGGCCAGTAGGAGAGAGGAGCGGGCCTCGCGCATGCGCAGTAGGGTTCCCAGCGTGAAGCCCAAAGGCTACACTGCCGGGTACCCTTATCGCAATGGCGGCGGCAGCACCCGACAGCTAATGGAAACATCAGCTGCTGGTGCCGACATCGCTGGACTCCAGGACAGGTAAGTGTCCATTTTTTAAAAGCCAGCAGCTGCAGTATGGGTAGCTGCTGGTTTTTAATTTTTTTTTTGGGCAACGCTTTAAGACCTTTCAAACGGAGGCTTTTTTCAGGCGCTTTTGGGCTAAAAATAGCGCATGTAAAACGCCTGAAAAACGGCTCCCCTGCAGTCGCAGTGTGAAAGCCAGAGGCTGACAGGACGTTAAAAAAAAAAAAAAAAAACCCTCCTGCTAGCTGCATCTTTTGAGCGGATGCTTGAAGCGGTAGCAGCACCGCTAGCAGCCG
Source organism: Rana muscosa (assembly GCA_029206835.1). NCBI lineage: Eukaryota > Metazoa > Chordata > Amphibia > Anura > Ranidae > Rana > Rana muscosa. Next base: position 1,070,084,427 of record CM055122.1, on the reverse strand, counting down.
AATACCTCCGCAAAAACGACAGTAAAGCGCCGCTAAAAATAGCAGCGATTTACCGCCGACGCCGCCCCCCCCCCCGCTCCAGTGTGAAGGGGGGACGGGGACGACAATACACTTTACAACCAGCTTTTACGTTAGCTGGTCCAACTGTACCCAATTTGTTTTGGCATTGTCAAACAGAATGTTTATTACCTTTCATTTTGATGTAAAATTCTCCCAATAGGCTTTCCATTTCAAATTCAACAGTGCACATATTCTGGGGAAAAAAAAAAATGGGGTGCATTCAATAAGTACGCTAGGATGTAAGTGACCATTATGTTAGGCAGGACACTGTGCTCGATATATTTTGCTACTGCTCTAAAAAATAAATACACTATGGGGGTTATTTACAAAAGGCAAATCCACTTTGCATTGAAAGTGCACTTTCAAGTGCAGTCGCTGTAGATCCGAGGGGGACATAAAATAAAAAACAGCATTTTAGCTTGCACATGATTGGATGATAAAATCAGCAGAACTTCCCCTCATTTCAAATCCAAGTGCACTTGTAGTGCAAAGTAGAATTGCCTTTCGAAGATAACCCCCTATGCATCATCTTCACAATTTTTAGGAAAAGTGGTCTTGCGTCAAGCTGCTGGAAGTTATCAGTCCTATAAAGAAACCTCTCATGAGAGAAACATGACATTTATGCCCTTTCATTCTAAAAACACTAGCTGGGCCTCTTCATTTTTGGTGTCTTTCCCAAAACAAATATGCATGCAAAGTCTTCTGAGTTTTCTCTGAATTTACCAAGCTACAGACTTGTTCATAGAAATCAAAAGCCGGCACATGATCGCTCCTTCTTATGAAATTTTATTTTGCACTGAAGCAGTTACAACATCTTTTAAATGCCAACGCATATGCCATGAGGAAAGCTTAGGCCGAAATGCGTTGGCATTTTTTAAAGAGGTTGTAACTGCTTCAGTGCAAACTAAAATGTCATAAGGAGCGATCGTGTGGCGGCTTTTCATTTCTATGAATTAATGTTGGACGGGATAGCCAGAGCACAAACACACAGCCCATCATCCTTTTATTGCGGTACAGCTTGGGTGAGTTCTTATACTTCATTACAGACTTGTTCAGGGTCTCAAAGAATATTGAAGTAAGGCGCAGCCAAGCAACTAGCATTTTTAGAAGGAGGTCAGCAATGGCGGTCATCATATCTCTGTTAAAGACTCTTAACACCTTGTACGGGGTTATTGAATTAGAGGCAACATAAAACCAATGTAAAACTAGCATTTGTGAGGGAGCTAATATTTCAAGCCAGAAAAACATCATTTTAAGATATACAGTAACTGTAAAGAGACAGGTATGAACTGGTGTAGCTGTATATATTATGTGAGTAAGGTTGCAAGAAGTTCTAACTTGGACCCATGGGACATCACTATCTGCAGGCCAACTGCAGGGGAAGCACTCCTAGGAGCCCTTGAAAGCAATATCATTATGCAGTCTCCACATCAACATGAATGAAGTACCGAGTGATACTTTATTCACAATGGTGTGTTGTAGCGGACACTTTCAACACATACCATAAAAATCAGCCTACCTCTGTGTACTCTTTATAGCTCTTGTTTATTTCACTTAAACTCTCTCGTGCTGCTCTGCTGGAGGGGGATGCAGCAAATGCCTGCTTCATCTTACTTGCTCCATCTCTTAGGCGTCTCTGGATGCAGTAGGCCTCATATAGCTCGTCAATCTTGGGAAACAAAAGCACAAACACCATGTTTTAGTACATAAATGTATTTCACCACATTAAAATATGCATGTCGTTGAACATTATGTAAGGCATAGCTTTGTAGGTCCGTTGGCTGCTTTTGAATCTAGCCCAGTTTAAGACTTATTTTGTTTTTCTGTGTGGTTTTTGCTGGTTAAAATGTCTGCTTGCTGATGTTGATAAATTGATACGAATGTACTGGTTCACTTTACAACCCTTTCTCACCAAAATTAGGTTTGAATGTGGCCAATCTGTGTTACATGTTTAGGTGGTTGTTCTTTGAAGTAGCTGAATGACAGAAGAACCTATTGCCAGACAAAGAGCTACCAAATGATTTGTGACCTATTTTTGACAGGTTCCCCACTCCCACTTCCAGTCAGATCAGTGTTGCCAACCTACCAGATTGAAATTTACTGACACAACACCCAAAATTTACTGGCACAGACAAGTTTTTACTGCCATTTCCAAAAGTTAAAAAAAAAATTTTAAGTGCAAATGTCACTATTTAGGCTACAAACAAGTGCAATATGCAATTAGCAATATGATTTAAGGTAGATAAAAAGGCAAAAAACATATTTCTTATATTATTTTCGATATAGTAAGTAAGTAGCTCAGGGACAGGACTCGGGAGGATAAGAAATGAGATTGGGTCAGCACACACATGAAACTGACTCGCACAATGACAGCACTGTGCAGCACCACAGATCACCTACAGGACACGTCCTCTGAGTCACAATGACAGTCTCTCTCCAAGCCAGGTGGTCCCTCCAGTCCACTTCAGTCTAAACAGCACAGACATTCCCGCTTCCGACCTGCCTTGCTCCTGACCCACACACAAGGCTCTGGCCGCTCTGCTTGGCTCCCTTGCACCATGAGATCACACGACAGCTTCACACCGAGCCGAGGGTCACAGCCATGTTTTTTACTGGCAACCTTTTCCTTTTACTGGCATTTACTGGCAGGAGGAAATTGCCAGTTTTTTACTGGCTGCCAGTAAAAATACTGACGGTTGGCAACACTGGGTCAGATGCGTGGCAATTAAGTCAGTGTTGTGCAGAGAAGGGTCCCCTGTGGGATAATGCCCACCCTGGACTGCGCAGGGCTTGCACAAACTGAGCCGCCAAAAATCTCAGAGGATGAACAGCTGTACATGGCGCAACACAACATTGTGCCACACGCTGCCGCTCGCTCCCGAGGGCATGCTCCCAATGCTCGGGGCGGGTTATTCATTGAACACAACAAGGGGCATGATGGGCAGATCATTGTAAAATGCGGCCTCTTGCACGCTTCTCAATAATACATCCGCCCCTTTGAGAAAAGCACTCCCATCGTATGAGCTCTGCCCATCATGCGGCCTCTTCTGTATGCATCCGCCCCTTGTTGTGTTCAATGAATAACCCGCCCAGAGCATTGGGAGCGAGCGGCACAATGTCATGTTGATTGTGCAGGCGCCATGTACAGATCATGAACAGCCGTTTATCCGCTGAGATTTTCGGCGGCTCCGTTTGCGTAAGCGCTGCGCAGTCCAGGGCGGGCATTATCTGACGGGGGACCCATTTCGTCAAAACACCGGAGGTTCGCTGCAAAACTTTACTTCCTGTTCCCCTTACTTGAGATGCCACCTGAAGCCCATTGAAGAATCGGCTCGAGTGAGGACATCGCTGGATCCCTGGACAGGCAAGAATCTTTATATTAAAAGTCAGCAGCTACAGTATTTGTAGCTGCTGACTATAAAACATTTTTGGAGGGAGCCTCGAGCTCCTTTAATGTGCTATTAAACCCAAAAATAAAAATGTGTTCTATTTCAGCTTACCAATTCTTAGATGTGGTGGCTGCTTGTGTTTTTTTTTAGGCCGTTTGCCGTTATTTTCATACTGATTTCCAGCCTGTAAGTGTTAATTTTTTCACTTCCTTTAAAAAAGACCAAGCTGTCTAGAGACCTTGTATCCCAAAAGGAAAAATATCTGTTGCTGCTAGCAGGAGTTTGGCTTTAAAATTGTCAGTCAAACTTATCTAAATCTGCTAGTGTGACTCAAAAAGTGGAACTTTACTCTCTCAATCAACATTGACTATTTTTAAATCCAAGATGGGTAGAAGAAGGGAGGTTACCGCTCAGGTGCAGCTGATGATCTCCTCACAGGATCCAAGACCAAGGGTGCAGCCAATGCATGTAGCAATGCAAAAATAGTGAGAGACCTTGGACTGCCGCACTCCAAAAAAATCATAGCTATGATTAAGCGCTGAAGTTCAGTGCGAAACGCGTCAGCTCACATTAGCTGTCTCCTTTGCTGTGCCATGTATTGTTTTCATTTTAATTTTAATAAAATAACAAACTTTTTTTGGAGTGCGGCAGTCCAAGGTCTCTCACTATTTTTGCATTGACTATTTTTAATCGTTATGATGCTAGAATTATTAAATAGATAGGAACGTATATCATATTTGTTTTAAACTTTTTTTTTTACATTTCTTTAGTTACTTTCTGGTTTCCATGCCTAGGCAAATGTCATACATCCCAGGAGTCTTCAAGAGGGGGAAGGGTTTTCTCAGCTAAACACAGCTTCCTGCCTGCATGCCTAAGCTAAGGGCAGATGGATTTCATGAAGTAAATGCAACATGAATCATCTGTCCTTACTTAAGATGGCTACTGGCAGAAATTATGGGGGAGGGGGGGGGTTTCGAAGTGATTTCTCAACAAAATAAAGCATGAACACATGGATGGGTGGGTGAAATTGCTTTAAATATTAAAAATTAATACTGTAGTTCCTCTTTAAAATATGTACACATGGGCTGAAAAACGGTTGAAACCGGTCAGTTCGGCAGGAACCAGCCAAAGAATAATAGTGTGTACCCAGCTTAACACTACCCTCTCCGCAGACTAACAGTGCTACTGTCCAAAGGTGTGTGTAGCTCCCTCTCCATGGTGGACACCCTTAGACCGGAAGTGTGTGTTACTGGATGCATCACCTGGTGAAAATGAAGTGAAAAAAAGCCCAAAAAAAGGAATACTAATGCAGTCACTACATTCAAGGGTTGGTAAACTGCAATATGTAACATTTTTGTGTTGAATACTACTTTAAGTTCCATTTTGAAGGCAGAAAACCTATCAATTTGTGTTGGGGACAAGACTCTGGGGTCATGCCATTAATATGTTCACCAATTAACAAACCGGCTCTTAAGCTCAGGTTAAAAAAAAAAAAAAAAAAAATGTATAATACACACACACACACACACACACACACACACACACACACACACACACTTTTTATTTATTAAAATATGCATTCTTAACTCAATACCTTCCATTGTTCTCAACCTCCTCAAAATCCCCAAATTCCTTTTTTTCCCCCTCTTGTTGTTGTGATCCGACATCCTGCTAAAGCGAGTCTACATTCGTTCTCCATGGTCCCACTGTTTGTAGGAACATAGCCAGCCTACTTGGCTGGCTGCGAAATGGATTATGGACTTGGATTCTTAGTGTGGATAGAGCATGGGTCTCCAAACTTTCTAAACAAAGGGCCAGTTGACTGTCCTTCAGACTTTACGGGGGCAAAACTGTGGCAATTGGGAGTAGAAATTTTCCTGGCATCAGTGAGAGTAAACATTGCATCTTTGCCATTAGGGGAGGAATAGTGCCCCATCATTGGTACAAGTGGGAAAAATACTGTCCCATCATTGGTATCTATAAAAGGAATAGTGTCCCCATCATTGGTATCTGTAAAAGGAATAGGTGGTCATTGGTGTCAGTAGGAGGAATAGTGCCCCATCATTGGCGTCAGTGGGAGGAATAGTGCCCCATCATTGGCATCAGTGGGAGGAATAGGGTCCTTATCATAAGTATCAGTGGGAGGAAGTGTCCCATTATTGGTGTCAGTTTATGGAATAGTGCCCCGTTGTAGTCAGTAGGAGGAATAGTGTCTGGTATCAGTGGGAGGAATAGTGCCCCAAGGGTAATATAAAAAGGAAAGAGCCGCATCCAACCCCCGGGCCACAGTTTGGAGTCCATTGGTATAGAGCATTGCACGTGACTAACAAGAACTGCTCATATCAAACAAAAGGAAGTGAGGGAAAAGGAGAGGTTCAGGATCTCACAAAGAATGTTACAAGGAAGCACAGTAAGTAACGATTTAATGAAAAATAGATTACAGGGACATTAAGTAGTAGATATGTACGAGTTATTTTTGAATAAGGATATCAATTGGTGTCATTTAAACTGAACAAGTTGAAGCTAGAAGTGGATTGGTTACTATACAAATGTGCTTCAGATTCTGTCTGCTCTAATTTTCGTAACTGCCCCCCCTCTGTGTTTTGCCATTACTGTGGGGCTGTATAATAAATGATTACTAGACATCCACTGCATGAAAAGGGTCTTATGTGTGCCAAAAGAAATATAGCCATTTTTTTTTTTTTTTCAAAATATTCACCATATACTATACAATTTGTAACAAATGTTAAAAACAATTCCTGGAATTGCAGCACCCGTCTAAGCTAATCATATTTGAAACAATCGGTATTAGGTGTCAATAAACAGGAAGTGCACAGCATCACATAACAGGATGCAGGACAACAGGTGGCATTGCAGAGGAGAAGCTGAAACCCAGCATGTGCCAACATGACCAGACACAAAACAGCTGCAAACCCCGCTATTCCATAGAAACATTTTCACTATTTATAGAAACTTCTCTATAAGGGGCGGTAGAAATGCCATCAAGAAAATGCACAAAGAAATACCCATTTAGAAATTCCATACATTGGGCTGCTTCAAGCTACCTTTACTTTATGTTGAGAATTAGAATAATATCTGACTACAGTACAAATATGCTATTTGAATTCATTTTATGAGTCTCAAATTAACTTGGCTGTCACACTGAAAGATATGATACATGTCATTAATGTGGATCTCCTATATGCACCTTTGCTATCCAATCCACTGAATTAATGTGATTCGGTATTTGTGAAACTTTGTGGGTTTTGTCATATGGGAAGAATACAAACTTAATGCAGAATTCAGCCATGAGATGAGAATGGGTAGCACTAAAGCCGGCCATAGACTAATTGAAATTAAGCGAGTCCAGTAGGAACCAGCCAAATTTTGATTCATCTATGAGCAGGCTGGTTGATCTAAACTTGATCTAAACTTGATCTGTCATACAAGCAGCCTGTGTTTTTTCTTTTTCGTTCGACCACTGCCATCTGCTATAGCCGCTAGCAGTAATCCTTGTGCCAATACTAAGGATGAGCTCCGGCGTGTTCGCATAGAACACGTGCAGAGCCCGCCAGGAAGTCGGCACCGCACTGCGCTAATCACAGCCAGGGAGATATTTCACGATCTCTGCAGCCGAGCATCGGGAAAGGTCTCCCTGCCTGTCATTAGCACAGCGCAGTGCCGACTTCCTGGCGGGCTCTGCACATGTACTATGCGAACACGCCGGAGCTCATCCTTAACCAATACAATAGCACAGCAGGAGGGATTCCCCCATCAACACTGACTGTGCTGATGGGGCAAACCATTTTCTTTCCTTCCACCTATGGAAGGAATGTATAGCCTGCCCAAGGGTGGAAGCTAAAAAAGTCCCATGCAGTTCTCTCTGCAGCTACCACTACTAGAATGCTCCAATTTAGAGGGGTGGTTAACTCAAGACCTTTCAAAACTGAAGAAGAATGAAAAATTTAGGGGCAATAGATTGTCTTTACTTTAATTGCAATATTTCAGACAGCCCTGCGTTTTTGAAGAAACTATAATGATCATAGTACACCTACACTTACTGGAAAATACATAAATGGGTTTCAAGATTAAAAACTACGAAGCTCAAAAGGGTCACATGACTTATTTTTTTCACTTATCACCCAAACTGCAATGCACCATGTGAACAGATCAAAATGATCAACAGAGAGCTGCAGGAGACATCAGCTAACTTTCATCTTTACTTCCTGTAGATTATTTTGAGGTCTTGCATTTTCAATATGTATATGCATCTCCTCCCGTAAAGTACATAACTGCATGATATTTTTCCAAGAGATGCAATTGTTAAAAGCATCATCTATAAAGGATCAGGTCATGTAGAACCTCCCTATGGAAAGATGACAAGTACTTTTTTCCTTTGCATGCACAGAGCTTTTCTAACTTGTAGGAAAAATCTCTATGTAGGTGGGTGGCAATCATTGTTTTCTATTAATAAATCCGCATTATTAGGTATGCAACCTATCCATCCATCAGCCCAGTCAGACAGAACATCAGAGCATATCCCAGCAGTGCAGCAACGCAATGGAGGATAGGAAGGTCACCTCACCATCAGTCATTTTCAGTGGCACCTCTCGCTGTTCAGCCTTACAGTGATGAACATACTGACTGTTCCTAAATGTCGTAAAGAATTTAAAGTTCCTTTGATGTCTTAGAACCCCTTTTTCTATAGGCCTGTACCTTTATAGGTTATGATTTTTATCCAATTCCAACTACCGTAAAAAAAAAAAAAAACCTTGTTGTGGAGAGGCACTTTCTGCCCTTCTGCTCCCATGAACCACTCCTCAGCAAAAGAAAATCTTTTCAGCATTTTTACATCACTGTCTGTAAAGGTTTGAACACACGATACAGGATTTGGAAGTAAAATTTCCTCCGGCGAACGATCTGCCGATTTTCGGATCGTTAGTATGGCGTTTGACAGCCGATTACAGTTTTTCGTCAGACAAAAGCTGGATGTGCAAACTATAAAATGTTTGTCTTACCGTCAGTTTTTCGTTTAAATAGTACGGTTTTCGTACAAAAAAAATAAATCGTAAGAGCAAGACTACATACAAAATTAGTCAACACATTAAGTCACTTCTGAAGTTGTATTCTGTCGTACGAGAAATTTCGTATGGTGAGTAACCGCTTCACTTTCGACATGAGACTAGCATGCAACAAAAAACGGATGTTCGGTCGTCCGAAAATCTGATCATGTGTACGAAGCTTTACATACATTAGCAATGCTAAATTACAGCACCCGCCATTCTTCAGTCCGGGATGCCTGGTTTTGGGTATTGCTTAAGCATTGATCACTAGCAATGCAAAAGCTACAGAGTCTGCCCCTATCATTAGCTACAGATCACTACACTGTGGTAGCAGATAGGATGCACATAGCATTCCATCAGTGAGCTCTCATGGAGTGTAAAAGTGTTGCCTCTGGTATGCCAATCACAACAGGATGGGCAGTGCTAGGCTGAGAATGCCAACATGAGTAAAGGCTATACCTCTTACCACAAACTCTCCTCACAAGAAGCAAGGGGGTATATATATGGTCAGGACTGTTTGATTACGGGGAGTATTTGGCACCACATCTAAAGCCTTTAGGGCAGCACACTCATTTAGACACACTCCAACTGCTGCAACGGGAACATAGAGGCAAGGCTATAAACACGGAGGTTGTTACTACAATACTTAAAAAATCATTGCACATAGCTGATTTGAAGCAGGCACAACCACAATTACAAGTGCATTAGAATTTGGTGTCCTAACATCATTGCACAGCTTGAATGTTACTTTGCAAATACCTTGCTGATATGAAATTCCAGTCTTCTTATGTACCTCTCAATGGTCTTGATTTGCTAGGAAGACAAACACATTTTTATAAGCCAACTGGGCTACACACTGTAATAAAGTTCACACTTTCATATGCATTCATGTTTCATATGCATTCATGTTTCCCATTACTTTTCCCCCAAACATTTTAAGATCAAAACATATACATAAACTAAACTATACAAATTATTGTAAATAGGCAATACAGTAAATCAAGCTCCCCAAGCAAATATAACCTGTCCTAACACTGTAAAAATGGTGCATGTCAGTGATTTTGGTCATTGTTTTAAGTGTCTGTTTACATTTGCATGACCTAGAACTTGGGGAGTGTGCCAACAAAAGGTCCAAATCCATAAAAGTACTGACAAACCTGTCAAAGTTTTATTTATTCTATCCGGGAAATATATTTTTATGAACAAGTATACTTTTTTTTGTATGAAATAAAAGGTTTAAATATTTAGTTTTTTTTATCTTAATCCCCAATCCATGTGTACTTCCGACAGCCATCTTCCAACCTTTCATTTTTGTCACTTACCCCATTGTAGCATAGTCCTTGCTATTCAGACTCAAAAGCCTTGATTGCCCAATTACATAGGTGTTTTCTATGGCTCGCTACCAATTAGACCCAATCTGACCTATAGAACATCTATTAATGTAAATAAGTAAACTGCAGGTTGGTTGTTTTCATCGATTTTAGATATCCATAGACTTTGGAGGACAGTTGGACATAAAAGGCCAAAATTAGCATTCAAGAGATAATCTTTTATGCCGCTTTGGGTGAAAAAAGTGCACATTCTAAGACCCCTTTCACACTGGGGCGGTGCGGGAGTTAGCAGTAAAGCGCCGCTACTTTTAGCGGTGCCTTTCGTCCACTAGCGGGGCGCTTTTAACCCCCGCTAGCGGCCGAAGAAAGTTAATGGCACCAGTGTCGCTTTGCAGGCGCTTCGGCAGCACTGCCCATTAATTTCAATGGGCAGGGGCAGTAGAGGAGTGGTGTATACACTGCTCTCGTACCCCCCAAAGATACTGCTTGTTTTTTTCCCATCCTGCAAGCGCACCGCTGCAGTGTGAGAGCACTCGGGTGGCTTGAGAGGCACTTTTTCAGGTGCTATTTTTTTAGCGTGAAAATGCCTGAAAAGCGCCCCAGTGTGAAAGGAGTCTAATTGCAGCAGCTTGCATATTCATGCCAGAACACCAGGAGGAGGTAGTGCAGCCAAATACTTCCAGCTTTCCTGTGGGGAACAATAGACATGGGACAAGGTTTTCTAAACTGCTTGAGTAATTGTTTTCCCTGAGACTCATCAGTAAGGTGAATCATTTGCTAATCATGAACATGAGACTGTCAAACAGACCAAGAGCCAATCTTGAATCTATAGCCAATTTTACAATAGCGTCAGGATACCATTCTTCTGTAGAGAGCAGTACAGTGAGGGTGGAAAGCTGAAGTTTAGCTAAAAGAAAAAAAAATTCTCTAGAGCTTTAGTTACATTACTTAACTTACAGTACCCTTTGCCTTGTAAAACAACCCATTCTGTTTAAAATAGAAATACACTCACCAGCCACTTTATTAGGTACACCTTGCTAGTACCAAGGTTGGACTCCCTTTTGCCTTCAGAACTGCCCCAATTCTTTGTGGCATAGCTTCAACAAGGTGTTGGAAACATAGTGACAATAGAATCACGCAGTTGCTGCAAATTTGTCAGCTGCACATCCATGATGCAAATCTTCTGTTCCACCACATCCCATGGATTGAGATCTGGTGACTGTGGAGGCCAATAGAGTACAGTGACCTCATTGTCATGTTCCAGAAACCAGTGGTAAAATGATTTAAGCTTTGTGAAATGGTGCATTATCCTGCTGGGAGTAGCCATCAGAAGATGGGTACACTGTAGTCATAAAGGGATGGACATGGTCAGCACCAATACTCAGGTAGGCCGTAGCATTTTAAACGATGCTCAATTGGTACCAAGGTGCCCAAAGTGTGCCAAGAAAATATCCCCCACACCATTACACCACCAGCCTGAACCGTTAATACAAGGCAGGATGGATCCATACTTTAAGGTTTACGCCAAATTCTGACCCTACTATGTGATTGTCACAGCTAAAATCGAGACTCAAACCAGGCAACGTTTTTCCTATCTTCTAATATCCAAATCGGGTGAGCCGGTGTGAATTGTAGCCTCAGTTTCCTATGATTAGCCGACAGGAGTGGCAACCGGTGTGGTCTTCGGCTGTTGTAGTCCATCGGCTTCAAGGTTCGATATGTTGTGCCCTCAGAGATGGTATTCTGCATTCCTTGGTTGTAATGAGTGGTTATTGGAGTTACTGTTGCCTTTCTATCATCTCAAACCAGTCTGCCTATTCTCCTCTGACATCAACAAGGCATTTTCTTCCACACAACTGCTGCTCACTGGCTATTTTCTCTTATTCAGACCATTCTCTGTAAACTCTAAAGATAGTAGTGTGTGAAAATCCCAGTAGATCAGCAGTTTTTGAAAAACTCAGACCAGCCCATCTGGCACCAACAACCATGCCACGGTGAAAGTCACTTAAAGGGGTTGTAAAGGTTTTTTATTTTCTAAATGGGTTCCTTTAAGCTAGTGCATGGTTAGTTCACTTACCTGTTCCTTCGATTTCCCTTCTAAATTTTATTTTTCTTTGTCTGAATTGCTCACTTCCTGTTCCTCCTCATGAAGCTTGCCCACATAATCCGAGCCGTTCTACCTGGGGGTTAGTCAGCATGCTTGCCCCCTCCCTCGGGACTACAGCCCTGCGTGGAGACGCTCTGTTAGTTCACAGGCACGGAGGGGGGGGGGGGTCGTGGGCATGTCTACGATGCTGTAGCTCCGCCTCCCGTGCCTTGTTATTGTGCTGAATGAAAATCTAAGCAGCACTGCCCGCCTTAACTCCGCCCCTTACTTGCTGCATTGAGAATTGGACTCAGGATCGTCGGCTCGGCTAGAGTCTGATTGATTGACATGGCGAAAAAGCGGCAATGCGCATGTGCGATGCCGCCAAGCCTCAAGAGAAATGTAGTTCCCTTGACGCCGTGACGTCGCAAAAGTGAACGCGCTCCGAAACCCAGAAGTACAGCGTGAATGAATAGAGGAAACGATGAGGACAAAAAATGGCATACTAAATGAACAGGTTAATACATATTTTAAAACGAAAAGAACAAAAGTATTCAATATCTGTATACTAAAGAGATCACTTATAGGCTAAAAAAACGTTAACCTTTACAACCCCTTTAAATCCCCTTCCTTCCCCATTCTGATGCTCGGTTTGAACTTCAGCAAGTCTTAACCATGTCTAGATGCCTAAATCCATTGAGTTGTTGCCATGTGATTGACTGATTAGCAATTTGTGCTACCAAGCAATTGAACAGGTTTACCTAAATAAAGTAGCTGGTGAGTGTTAAAGGCAAAACGTTTGTGTATACATCTAAAATACAATTAGCCTTTTTTTTTTTTATAAGAAATTATTTGACCTCTGTTCTCAGCTGCATAAAGGGCTGAAAGAGCAAAGGGGTGCGTCGGCAGAGGCAGAGTAACAGCAGTACACTGATCTTCCAAGTGAAGAGGCAGGCCATGTGCTAAAGTAGAATTATGTGACTGATCACTCTCCCCTATTCACAGATCATGTTACAAGCCGTGTATTTAGTGAAGGAACGTTTCTCAATGGAGGAGAGGGCAGGAGGAGGGCATGACTTTTTTTTTTTTTTTTTTAATAAACCTCAATTTGACGTGGATTATATGCAGCTACCACCTACACAATTACCATTTCACTAAACATACAGTATTTAAAAAAAAATAGGGCTGTGGAAATTAACTATTAATTCCTCGATTAATCGATTGTTTTGATCGATCAAAATTCTTTGGGCTTGCCATGTCCATCTGAAGGGCTCCTTTGCTGTGCCTTCATATCTGCATGCCGGCGGGACCTTACTATCTGCCACACGCAAGGGCTGTTACACTTCCCTCTATCAACCTGGGATTCTACAGCCATCCACTGGGAGTTGTGATAGTTCCCTTCACGGGACATCTACATGCCGACGGACTGATATTAGCCCCTTCTCATCTGGATTCAGCAGTGGTATCGTTGTACACATTTTTATACCAGTATCATACTTGGCTACATGTTTTTATGACTGCTTTTGCTACCGTTTGGTACTACTCGCACCATTTTTACAGTTTATGTAGCTACATCGACTTTATCTCCAGTGCAATATTTATTTTGTTACCTACTTGAAGACTATAAAAGTTTTAATGCTATTCCCATCGAGCGCTGCCTTTGTGTGTTTTTTGTATCCTGCTATCCATTTTTCTTTCTCATACATCACGGGACACAGAGCGACATAGTCATTACTATGTGGGTTATATAGATACCTTCAGGTGCTGGCACTGGCAACTTCCAAAACCGGAAGTACCCTCCCCTATATAAGCCCCTCCCATCCGGGAGTACCTCAGTTTTTTGCCAGTGTCTAAGGTGTTGGCCAAGAAGTAACATGTGTTTTTCACTGAGCTTGCGTACAGGTTCTTTTGGGCCTCAGTAAGCTATTCCGGATCCGACCAAAAAAGCTTCATAGCTAAACGGTCGGTACCCGGGCCTTGCAAGAGAAGAGCAAGGTTTTGCCTGTAATGCCTCTCTTAGGAGGGCTGGACCCTGGGATCCAGAGCTCTGGTCATACCCACGACCAAGATGTTTTCTGTGCAGGGTGCTATACAGGTCCAGGGGAGTGGAATCCTTGGGAACCCGGTCCCTGAAGGTTTAATTACAATGCCTGCCGTGATAGGTGAAGTTTGGGCTTCTGTGGACCAAACAGAGTCCTGCGGCGAGGAAAAGGTAAGTGGGGGCCCTCAGGAACTTGGTTCTATTGGGGGACCCCCAAGCCTAATTTGTCTTTCTGCCTGTTACCTAAGGTATTCCCGCTAATATCTGTGCATGCCTGTTACTACTAAGAAAATGTAAAAAAATTTAATAGTAGACAAGAAAAAAAAAAAAAAAATGGTAAGACCGCGGTACCTGTGTTAAACACTAGAGGCCGCTATGGTTCTTTTTTCTTGTAATGTGGATTTTTTTCTTCCAAAGTCAAATCCAGGCAGTTGGTAAGTTCTCTGCTGGGAAGCTGTCTCCTCTGCCCTGTTGCTGCGCTCATCCATCCCCGGGCCCTGCGGCAGGGACCCTGGCTCCCATCTAGCTCATTTTTTTTAAAAAGAGCGCCGAAGGCGCACGTGCCCGCGCGCGTGCACGCGCCTCTATATATAGAGGCGATCTGGAAAAAGGGGCGGAGCTGGTGGATGACGCTCGGTGTGCGCCGCGGCGCTACTGCGCATGTGCGGGCGTCCAGCGTGTTTAAAAGCACAATCACAGCTGGCTATTGAAGTGCACAGACAGAGCTAGCAACAGAAATAAGGCACACAGAGGCGGTTGATGCAGGCATCCCCTAGAAAGGCACTTTAGTAGACACCAACTGTTATATAGCAGCCAAATTGTGCTAGACTATTATCAGTAAAAGTGGTGTATTACGGCTGGAATACCTCAGCTTTGGGCTTAGGAATATGCCATCCAGAAGCTCCGGAACTAAATCTTCCAGGAAGCGAAGGGGGTCTCCATCGGGCTCTGAGGATCTTGGGCATGCTTCTGCTGCACCAGTCTCCCCTGAAAATTCAGAGGTTAGTGACCGTAGAGACCCCGCAGGAGTACCTGGTACTGTGGCTGTCCTCAGTTCACCTGCTCCTGTGTATGTAACAGAGGAGGTTTTTTCCTCAGCTCTGGGAGGATTAGAAGAGAGATTGTCAACATTGATCGCTGCCTCCCTGTCACAGGGAAAGCACGCCCAATCTCCGTCTCCTCCCTCAGAGTACCTGTTAGCGGAGCAACAGTCCCATACAGGGATCGACCTGCCTGAAGGGGATCAGGATGAGGTTGATTCTGTTATAGAGGAATCAACAGTGGAGGAACCTTTCTCAGCATCTCAAGCTGAAAGATTATGGGTTCAGTCTCTGACTAACATGGTCCGATCAGCATTTAAAATGCACCTTGCGGAACCATCATCCACTACTGTCTCCTCGCTGGGGTCGCTAAAAGCTCCCCAGACTGTCTGTTCCTTTCCACTTCACCCTTTACTGGAAGGGCTCATTTACCAGGATTGGGAACATCCTGATAAAATATTTACTCCCCCCAAGAGATTTCCGGTGGTCTATCCCATGGAGGATAAGTTCATCAAAAAATGGAGGGTCCCTACAGTGGACGCAGCCATCTCTTGTGTGAATAAATCACTGACATGTCCAGTGGATGATGTCCAAATGTTCAAGGACCCAATAGATAAAAAATTGGAGTCCTTATTAAAATCAGCTTTTTCTACAGCAAGCTTGGTGACACAACCAGCAGTGGCAGCTATTGGGGTCTGCCAAGCAGTGAAGGATCAGTTGAAACAGGTCTTAAGGGACTTGCCAGATCAGCAGGCCCTTGCCCTAGCTGATCTACCTAGAGCCTTATGCTTTGCGGTTGACGCCATAAAGGATTCAATCCATCAGGCCTCCCGCCTTACGCTGTCTGTAGTACATATGCGCAGGCTTCTATGGCTCAAAAACTGGTCTGCTGAAGCTCCCTGTAAAAAATTGCTGGTTAGCTTCCCATTTCATGGTGAACGCTTATTCGGGGAAGACCTGGACAAATATATCCAGAAAATTTCCAGCGGTAAAAGTACACTCTTGCTGGTTAAAAACAGAGTTAGAGGTCCCTCTTTTAAGAGGCCTGCTTCTCCAGTCCCTGGGGCATCGGCTGTGAAACAGTTCCGACGGCCTCCTCGGTCAAATCCCGGGGGTAAAAATCAGGGACAATCGCAGGGTAATAAGAAACCCTGGGTCAGGAGAGGTACAAAACCTCCCCCAAAGTCAAATTCATGAAGGGTTGCCCCCACTCAATCGGGTGGGGGAAAGACTCCAGTTGTTCGCAGAGACCTGGCGGGACACGATCAGAGACAGATGGGTGCTCTCTGCAGTAAGTCTGGGATACAGATTGGAGTTAAAAGACTCTCCTCCTTCCCATTTTATGAGGTCAAACGTGCCAAGGGATCCCCGGAAGAGAGAGTCCCTCCTGTTGGCACTAGAACAACTATTGCTCCAAGGAGTAATTATGGAGGTTCCCCTGGAAGAATGGGGGTTCGGGTTTTACTCAAACCTCTTTACAGTCCCGAAGCCAAACGGGGACGTGAGGCCCATATTAAATCTAAAAGGGCTAAACAAATTCCTGCATATCAGGACTTTCTGGATGGAGTCGATCCGATCGGTGGCCACTGCCCTACAAGGGGAGGAATGGTTAGCCTCGATCGACATGAAAGATGCTTATTTGCACATTCCCATCTTTCCAGTCCACCAAAAATTTCTACGCTTTGCAGTAGAAGGGCGCCATTTTCAGTTCAGAGCCTTACCCTTCGGTCTGGCCACAGCACCACGAGTGTTCACAAAAATTCTGGCCCCATTATTGGCCAATTTAAGAACACAAGGTGTAACGATAATGGCATATCTAGACGACTTGTTGCTGATAGACCACTCAGTGGAAAAACTGGAAGTGGTCGTTCACAAGACAATCAAGTATCTGGAATCTCACGGTTGGATTATCAACCGAGACAAGTCAGCCCTAAAACCAGTCAAAAGTCTGGAATACTTGGGGCTAAGGCTGGATTCAGGCCAGAGAAAAATATTCTTGCCTCGAGAAAAGGTGTTGTCTTTGAGAGATTTGATCCACCTAGTGGGTACAAAAAGACAGCCGTCCATACGCCTGTGCATGAGGCTGCTGGGAAAAATGGTGGCATCATTCGAAGCAGTACCCTACGGTCAATTCCATTCAAGGAATTTGCAAAGGGCCATACTGTCAGCCTGGAACAAAAAAGTTCAGGCCCTAGACTTACCAATGTCCTTGTCCCCTTCCGTTCGCAAGAGCCTCCGTTGGTGGTTGGTTCTCCAGAATCTGGAAAAAGGGAAATCCTTCAGTCCGATTTCTTGGAAGGTGGTCACTACAGATGCCAGCCTTATAGGCTGGGGAGCAGTACTGGAGCAATGGTCTCTCCAGGGCAGATGGTCGGATACAGAAAAGGCCCTGCCCATCAATCTCTTAGAGATACGAGCAGCCCGATATGCCCTAGTAGCATGGACATCCAAACTCCAAGGGTCCCCTGTCAGAATTCAATCAGACAATGCCACAGCAGTGGCATATATCAATCATCAGGGTGGCACCAGGAGTCGTGCAGCCCAGAGGGAAGTAAATTACATCCTGAAATGGGCAGAAAGATATGTCCCAGCCATATCCGCGGTATTCATTCCAGGAGTGGAGAATTGGAAGGCGGACTTTCTAAGTCGCCAACAATTATGCCCAGGGGAATGGTCCCTTCACCCCGATGTTTTCCGGACAATATGTCAGCGGTGGGGAACACCGGATGTAGATCTGCTAGCATCCAGATTCAACGCAAAGGTGGACAGGTTTGTCTCTCGGACAAGGGATCCCCTAGCTTGCGGCTCGGATGCCCTAGTGTTCCCTTGGGATCAGTTCAAGCTGATATATGCATTCCCACCGCCACAATTGTTACCTCGATTACTCCGCAGAATCAGGGTAGAAAAGAAACCAGTGATTCTGGTGGCTCCAGCGTGGCCCCGAAGAGCATGGTACGCGGAGATTGTAAAAATGTCAGTGGGGAGTCCTTGGACTCTCCCACATCGTCCGGACCTGCTTTCGCAAGGACCGATATACCACTCTTCCTTACCAGCCCTAGGTTTGACGGCCTGGCTATTGAAGCCCACATTCTAAAAAAGAGAGGGCTCTCTAATCCTGTGGTATCTACCATGATCAATGCCAGGAAGCCGGTATCCAGGCAGATCTACTATAGAATCTGGAAGGTGTACATCGCGTGGTGTGAGGCCAAGAAATGGCATCCACGTAAGTACGTAATAGGTAGGATTCTGGACTTCCTACAGTGGGCTGTAGATAGGAAGCTTGCCTTGAGTACCATCAAGGGTCAGATTTCGGCCTTGTCAATATTTTTTCAAAGGCCCTTGGCTTCGCATTCACTAGTCAAAGCCTTTATACAAGGAGTGATGCGTATTAGTCCTCCGGTTAATATTCCCATATGTCCATGGGATCTAAACCTGGTTCTGTCGGTTCTACAGAAACAACCATTTGAACCATTACAGCATATTTCCTTGGTTCTTCTCTCCAGGAAATAGATTTTTCTAGTAGCCATTTGTTCGGCTAAAAGAGTGTCGGAATTAGCAGCTATGTCCTGTAAAGAGCCATATCTGGTTATCTATAAGGACAGAGTAGTGTTACGTCCTCATCCAGCCTTTCTTCCCAAGGTGGTATCGAGGTTTCATTTGAACAAAGATGTGGTTCTTCCTTCTTTTTTCCCCAAACCTAGTTCGGTAGAGGAAAAATAGGATTTTTAAAACAGCTTACCTGTAAAATCCTTTTCTTGGAGTACACCATGGGACACAGAGCTAGTCATTACATAATGGGTTAAGGGTCACCAGCGGTGATTGGACACTGGCACAACCAATGGAAGACAGTTCCCCTCCATATAACCCCTCCCATCAGGGAAGTACCTCAGTTTTGTAGCAAAGCAGTAAGGTTCCCATAAGAAGGGGGGGACCTCTGTGTCCCGTGGTGTACTCCAAGAAAAGGATTTTACAGGTAAGCTGTTATAAAAAATCCTATTTTCTTTATCGTACACCACGGGACACAGAGCTAGTCATTACATAATGGGACGTCCCAGAGCAATGCTCATATGAAGGGGGGGAGACACAGATCAAAACAGGCCGCTTGCGGACCAGAAGCCCTATACTGCTGCCTGCAGCACACTTTGCCCAAAGGCGGAATCCTCATGTCCTTTCACATCTATTTGATAGAATTTGGAAAATGTATGGACTGAAGACCAAGTTGCAGCTTTACAGATCTGAGCCATCGAAGCCTGGTGGTGCACTGCCCATGAAGCACCTATCGCCCTGGTAGAGTGCGCCTTAACAGGAAAAGGAGGAGTCCTGTTCTTTAAACCATAAGCTTGAATAAATACTTGTCTAATCCACCTGGAAATGGTGGATTTTGATACCGCTTGGCCCTTCTTGGGTCCATCTGGTAAAATAAACAAAACATCTGTTTTACGTATCTGAGCGGTTGCTTGCAGATACACCTTTACCGCTCTCACTAGATCTAGAGAGTGTAATAATTTTTCCCCCGCCGTCCGCGGGTTTGGAAAAAAAGGAAGGCAGAACAATGTCTTGATTCAAGTGAAAAGCCGACACCACCTTAGGTAGAAAAGCCGGATGGGGTCGTAGTACGATTTTGTCCTTGTGACAAATTAGATAAGGCTCTTTACAAGAAAGAGCTGCTAGCTCTGATACTCTCCTAGCAGAAGCTACAGCAATCAGAAAGGCCAACTTCCTACTCAATATAATTAAAGGAATATGGCGAATAGGTTCAAAAGGTTGCTTTTGCAACACTGACAATACCAAATTCAAATCCCATGGACACAAGGGAGTCCTAACTGGAGGATTTATCCTCAGTACCCCCTTAATGAATGTCCGAACTAGGGAGTGAGTTGCCAATGGTCTCTGAAAGAAGACTGATAGAGCCGATATTTGCCCTTTGATGGTGCTAAGGGCTAATTTCATATCCACTCCTAACTGGCAAAAAGCAAGAATCCTACTTATTTCATATTTCTGAGGATTCCAACATCTGGATTCACACCAGGAAACGTATGCTCTCCAGACTCTATGATAGATGAGTCTGGAGGCTGGCTTTCTAGCATTAATGAGCATAGAAAGAGCCGGACCAGAGACCCCTCTCTTTTTAAAAATGTGGGTCTCAGCAGCCAGGCCGTCAACTTTAGCCTTTGTAAGGAAGGGTGGAATACTGGACCCTGTGACAGCAGGTCGTGTCGAAGTGGAAACTTCCAGGGCCTTCCTATCGCCATTTTTACAATCTCGGCGTACCAAGGCCTCCTGGGCCAGTTTGGGGCCACTAGGATTACTGGTATTCCCTCCTCCTTGATCCTGCGAAGCAGTCTTTGTAGAAGAGGGATCGGAGGGAATGCATAGATCAGTGAGAACTGATTCCATGGAGTTATTAGAGCGTCTGTATTATTAGAGCGTCTGTCCCGTAGGCTAGAGGATCTCTCGTTCTGGACACAAAGTTGTCCAATTTCTTGTTGAACCTGGCAGCTAGCAGGTCTACATCTGGGTTTCCCCATCTCAGACATATGGCCTGAAAGATCTCGGGGTGAAGAGACCACTCTCCTGGTAGCAGCTGCTGACGACTCAGGTAGTCTGCTTGCCAATTTTCTATCCGTGGAATGAAGATTGCAGAAAGGCAAGGTACATGCTCTTCTGCCCATGCCAAGATCCGGTTCACCTCTCTTTGGGCTGCCCAACTGCGGGTGCCTCCTTGGTGATTGATGTAAGATACTGCAGTAGCATTGTCGGATTGAACCCGAACTGGGTAGCCCTGTAACCTGTATGTCCAGGTTTTGAGGGCTAGATATACCGCCCGGATCTCTAGCACATTGATGGGCAGGATCCCCTGAGTCTTGGCCCAGGTTCCCTGGGTAGAAGCCTCCTCGAATACTGCACCCCAGCCCGATAGGCTGGCATCCGTAGATACCACCTTCCAGGCCACTGGGAGGAAGGCGTAAATTCCTGGCTTCTAGCCACCAATCGAAGCTGTGGCGTACTTGTGAGGACAGGCGCATGGGTATATCCAGAGCTTGGCTCTTCCTGTTCCAGGAAGCTAAAATATTGCCTTGAAGTAGTCTCGAATGAAACTGGGCGTAAGGGACCGCCTCGAAGGAGGCTACCATCTTTCCCAATAGTCTCATGCAAAGGCGAATAGACGGCCTCTTGTTTGCTTTGACCTTGTGGATCAGGTCTTTCAGAGACTGTATCTTCGGTTCTGGCAGGTATACCCTGTTTTGGGCTGTATCTATGATCATGCCCAGGTACACTATCCTTCTTTGGGCCTGGAGAGAGGATTTTTGTAAATTTATAATCCATCCTAAATGCTCCAGGTATCCTACTGTAGTGTGTACAGCGTGACCCAATCCCTCCTTTGACTGATCTATTACTAGTAGATCGTCCAGATAGTCTGTTACCGCAATGCCCCGTGTTCTTAGGTTTGCTAACAGAGGAGCTAGCACCTTTGTGAATACTATGGGCGCGGTGGCTACACCAAACGGCAGAGCCACAAATTGAAAGTGGCGATCTTCTACCGCAAACCTTAGGAATCTTTGGTGAGCGGGGAGGATGGGTATGTGTAAATGTGCGTCCTTGATATCTATGGGCGCCATGAATTCTCCGCCCTTTAAAGTGGCGGCCACGGATCGGATCGTTTCCATTTGAAAATGGCGAACGTTCAGGAACCGATTTAGGGATTTTAGATCCAGCATGGTCTGACATCTCCATTTGGCTTTGGAATCACAAAGAGGTTTGAGTAAAAACCTGAACCTCGCTCTTTTTGGGGTACGTCTGTAACTACCCCTTGAGCCATTAAGTGATTCAAACCTTTGAAGAAGGATTCTCTTTTTTGTGGATCCTTGGAGAGTCTTGAACCTCGGAATTGAGAAGATGGGATCTCTCGAAATTCCAGTTTGTACCCTGAGGATATTGTGGATACCACCCAATTGTCCTGGATTTCTGACCGCCAAGTCGCTGAGAACCGACAAAGCCTTCCTCCCACTCGGCCGAGCGGGGGCGCCCCTTCACTGAGAGGTTTTGGGGGCTTGCTTATTAGCTCTTGCACCCCACGGCTTCTTGTTCTTCTGAGCTTGCCCCTTGGCTTTTGTGGGCGGCTAAAACAGGCCGCCGCCACTGGTTGGAGTCAGATTTCCCGGGAGCTGGGGAGAGAGGGCGTTTAAAACAAGGTCTCTTGTTTTTCTTTCTCTCAGGTAAAAGTCGTTTTACCACTTGATATCTTCTGTATATATTTTTCTAAATCTTCCCCAAATAGGCGTTCGCCATGGAACGGGAACTTGCCAACAGCTTTTTGCATGGGGTTTCCGCTGACCAATGCTTAAGCCAAAGTACTCTGCGCATCTGTACCAGCTGGAGTGTAAGGCGTGATGCCTGTATGATAGAATCTCTCATGGCATCCACTGTGAAGCATAAGGCTTTAGGCAAATTTTCCCAATTTCTAGCCTGCTCTGAAGGCAGTTCCTTCAGCCCCTGCTTTACCTGTTGGCTGATGACCTGACACATACCGACTGCTGCTACTGCAGGTTGGGTAATTGAGCCGGCCAAAAGGAAGGAGGATTTCCCCTCTCAGAAGGATCTTTTAAACCCTTGTACATTATCCACCGGACATGTCAGGTTTTTATTTACACAAGAAATAGCCGCATCTACCGGAGGCAGGCTCCATTTCTTTAAAAAAAAAAAATTTCCCCCATAGGATAAAGAATGTTAAACCTTTTTGGAGGTGAGAAACGCTTATCTGGATGTTGCCAGTTTGCGTATATTAGATCCTCTAGTAACGGATGAACCGGGAAGGAGCATGCACCTTGCAGGGATCTTAATGACCCTAGGGAGGAGACAGGTAATTCCGTTACCTCCGCAGAGGTTAACTTAAATGCACTGCTATAGCATTGTACCTGTGACCTTAAAATCTGGCTCCTCATCCTCTGCTGATGTAGCCTCCTCCTCCTCATCCTCCTCCCTCAGGTACTTCTGAAGGGAGGTCCAATACTGGAAGAGACCTGCTTCGCTTATTGTCCTTTTTAGAGGACTTAGCGATTAAGGTAGCAATTTTTTCCTCCAGATTATTTAGGGCAGCTGATAAAGTGTCCTCAGTGACATATACAGGCCCAGGCTTCACTGGGGAAGCCGCCATACCTGACAGAGGTAATGGCTCATCCTGTACAGGTGCATTTAGCAACACAGGAGAGAAAGGTACCGAGTCAGCACAGCTAGAGCCTCCTCTCAGG
Source organism: Rana muscosa (assembly GCA_029206835.1). Taxonomy (NCBI): domain Eukaryota; kingdom Metazoa; phylum Chordata; class Amphibia; order Anura; family Ranidae; genus Rana; species Rana muscosa. Next base: position 1,070,061,168 of record CM055122.1, on the reverse strand, counting down.
CGGCGGTGCTTTCTTATCTCTTTTTGTCCGCATTACTTCCCCTGGAAGGCTTACTGTTTAGACAAAATACAAGGTACCTAAATGCATATACTACCGTGTTCAGTTTAGCAAATACATTAAGTATGCAACTTTTAACACATAACTATGCATAACATGGATGTCTTCTAGGAAGTACCCAATCCAACCACATGGAGTCTTACGTCCCTGTATAGCTGCTGTGTTTCTCTGCCAGGAACAAGAGAACTAACAAGCTTGCTTGCTGCTGCAGTGCTTCTCACACTGACAGTCTTTTAAATTTGGCGCCGTTTCTGTGCCTGCGCGCGCCACGTGCCCGCGCACGCCTTCGCCCCCCCCCTCCGATAAAGCGCGCTCCCGGGCGCGCGCGGCCCTTAGCGCTATGGCGGTGGCCATAGTGAGCGAGGACTCTCATCAGCCCTTGTTCCCACTTACCTGCATCTGCAGGTGTCTGGTCGGCCACCGAAAGGAGGATCGGGGTGCCCCAGCAAGCTCAGCAGCGGAGGTGACGAGCAGTGTACTTCGCCGAAGCCGACACTGAACAGAGTGAGGTGAGTATATTCAGCTCTTTACTCCCCCCAGTGGTGGAAAAAAAGAAGACATCCACTTTTTGAAAAAGGTCCCAACCTAGTTATGGACCTTCTAATCTCATCTTATCCACGCCGCAGGTTTTTCTGCTGAAAGATTTCAGACAGATACCAAACTTCACCCTTCACGGTGGGCTATGTGTGCCAACCTTCAGGGATATGGGTTCCTATTTAAAGGATACCTCTCCCCTGGGCCTTGTACAAGACTCTTACCAGGACTTTATAGCGAAAAAGCGAAAGTGCTGGATCTTAGAGCCCAGTCCTCCGAAGAGAGACATTACAGGCGACGCCTCATGGATGAGGCCCGGATCCCATCCAGATTCAGCTCATTTGTAGGCGTCTTGGATGGATCCGAAAGCATAGCTCTTTTACCCCCAGAGGGTCTCTTTGGTAGAGCTTTCCTTTAGCACCTCCTAACGCGTCCAACACCTTTCGACACTGGCGAAAAAACTGAGGTACTTCCCTGATGGGAGGGGTTATATGGAGGGGAACTGTCTTCCATTGGTTGTGCCAGTGTCCAATCACTGCTGGTGACCCTTAACCCATTATGTAATGACTAGCTCTGTGTCCCGTGGTGTACGATAAAGAAAGTTATTGCATTCTTTGGATGTAGTAAGAGCAGTTAAAGCTTATCTAAAAGCCACTGCTCAGATTCGCAGAACGGATACTTTGTTTATTCTGCCGGAAGGCCCCAGAAAGGGTCAGGCAGCGTCAAAATCTACTTTAGCCAAGTGGATTCGACAGGTCATAATGCAAGCCTATGGCTTGAGAAGGAGACCGCCTCCGTTCAAAGTTAGGGCGCACTCCACGAGAGCAGTTGGAACTTCATGGGCAGTGCATCACCAGGCCTCCCTGGCTCAAATCTGTAAGGCCGCTACATGGTCTTCAGTACACACGTTTACTAGGTTCTACCAGGTGGACGTTAGAAGTCAGGAGGATGTCGCCTTTGGGCGCAGTGTGTTGCAGGCCGCAAAAGATCCTCATGTCTGATAGCGCTCAGCTTATGTATGGTGTATCCCCCCCCCTCATTGGGCATTGCTTTGGGACGTCCCACATAGTAATGACTATGTCGCTCTGTGTCCCGTGATGTACGAGAAAGAAAATAGGATTTTTATAACAGCTTACCTGTAAAATCCTTTTCTTGGAGTACATCACGGGACACAGAGCTCCCACCCCTCTTTTGGGGACACTTATTGCTTTGCTACAAAACTGAGGTACTCCCAGATGGGAGGGGCTTATATAGGGGAGGGTACTTCCGGTTTTGGAAGTTGCCAGTGCCAGCACCTGAAGGTATCTATATAACCCACATAGTAATGACTATGTCGCTCTGTGTCCCGTGATGTACTCCAAGAAAAGGATTTTACAGGTAAGCTGTTATAAAAATCCTATTTTCCAGTGGTTGGTAGCTGCACTGGGAATCGGCCTGCAAGGAGATCAGCTAAAAGTAGTTGAATCTCTATGTGCGTTATAATTAATCGAAATTAGTTGATTAATCGATTAAAAAAATAAATTTGATTAATCGAACACGAAAATTTTAATCAGTAACAGCCCTAAAAATAAAAAAAATAAAAATACTATCACAAAATGTATTTTTCTAATTTTAGTAATATGGTTTCTGAACGAATGAAACGCAATTCATGCATGCACTGTAGATATTTTAAGATTGGTGGGCCAATTAAAGGCTATGGAAACAAGGCATGAAAAAAGGTAGCCAGATGGTATCCAAAGCAAAAATATGACAAAGTTAGGTACGGATAAAAAGCTTTAGTGCAACACAGAATATTTCCCCATACCTAGCCACAAGTTACATTTTAAAGAAAAGGGAAGGATTTGTTTCATCACAATTTTTAAAGAAGTTAGTGTTGCAAGTAAGCATTTTCTTTTTAATGTCCTGTTCGCTATGACAATATTTCCCACAGCTGTTACACATTTGGAAAGACACTTATCATAAATATGGGTTCATAAGGACATCGTAAACCATCTTTTTTTACATAAAAGTTAAAAGCCCTCAATGGCAGTCAACATATTTCTCTAATGACAACAAAACTTTGAATAAATACATTAAAAACAAAACGGTCATCAATATGCTAGTACTCTCTATAAATGACAGGACCCAGCTATATGAGAGCGGCTATTGGAAGAATAATGTCAACATAAAAAGAACACAAGTTCTCCCAATGACTGGTAGTCAGGCTCACATGAATATGCTTCTCTTTTCAGTCTGCCAAGGAGGCAGAATTCCTCCCTTCACATGAGTGTACTGTATGTTTGGAGTTTGGGAAGGGGATTACCTTTCCTTAATTTAGAGATTATTAAAGGCGTGCATTACATACAAGACACTACACACATTAGTTAAATGAATATTATTAATACAGGCCATGTTACAATCAGGGCCTTTTTTCAGCAAGAACATGAAAATTTAGAGTTCCGCCAACCTCCGGCAGTGGCCCTGTGATCACCACTGTTTACTGTCAATAGTAAACACGGGCTTCTGTGTTACAAGTGACAGTAACCTTTACTGGAAGCTTCCAAAGAACCCTCCCTGCCCTGTACTCAAGGTGTGGACAAGGGAAGGACAGCTGCCGGGAAACAGTGTGTTTATTGGCTGCAGGGAGTAGGCATCCAATGCTAAGCCACAGTCTTGTGCTCAAATGCCGATGCCCCCTGCTGGATGATCTTGCTGCTGCTGCTAGCCAATGGGTAGAGATGGTGCTGCAAACAAGTGTGCACTGTGTGGGAAAATAAGTCAAGGCGACTGCTGAAAGTCAGGTAAACCAATGAGGACAGTGGGAGAAGAGTGATGCACTCCTGAACCCTGCACGCTCTATATTACACACTCCTGAACCCTGTATTCCGTGCATACTGCACTCCTGAACCCTGCATTCTGTGCACAGCATACACCTGAACCCTGCACTATGTGCGTAACGCACTTGTTCTTTGAGGAAAAATAAATAAATCAGGGGTTACATATACACCTGGTTGCTCAAACTATAGAACCAGGTTGTGTAGTTGGTTAAAGAGATTGTAAAGGTTCCTGGTTTTTGTTTTTTTTAAATAACAAACATGTCATACTTACCTCCACTGTGCAGTTCGTTTTGCACAAAGTGGCCCCGAACATCTTCTTCTGGGGTCCCACGGCGGCTCTCCCGGGTCCTCCCCGCATTAGATAACCCCCTCTGGGAAGCTCTCTCCCGAGGGGGTTACCGTGCGGGCGTGCTCATGTGTCATACACTCGGCGTCCATAGACGCTAAGTGCATGACTCGCCCCTGCGTCATTGGATTTGACTGACAGCAGCGGGAGCCAATGGCTGCGCTGATATCAATCTATCCAATCAACGCCAGGACTCCGTGGAGAAGAGGATGCGCCGAGCAGGTGAACTGGCTCCCGCAAGTAAAACAGGGGGGGGGGGGGCTGGGGGGCCGGTGCTTGCCAGGTGTTTTTTCACCTTAATGCATAGGATGCATTAAGGTGAAAAAACACGAACCTTTACAACCCCTTTAATTCCTGGCATGTACAGCCACCCCCTACTGCTATAACTCAGTCAATGGCAATAATCGGATTGCATGCAACAGAATAAACATGATCCCAAGTTAAACAAAGTAGCTTACCTTGTCCAGATCATACAGGACTCCCTGTATTGAACAAGAAAAGAAGATGATTAAATTATTGGGGGGTCAGTTTAAAGATAATTACACCAGCATGTGGAAGGAATTTATTGCATGTGGTCTTAACGGGAAAACTGGCAAATTGTTTTATGCATTGTAACTGCAAGAAAGTGGAACACCTATTGTGTTCGATATTCAAACATCCCCAGACTGTGAGGTCTCCTCCCGATAACACCAGGAAGTACTTGGATTTTGGCAACTTACCAGTCTTGAATTTCTCTTCATGTCTTTGAGCTGGGCAGTCAGCTTGTCTAGTTCAGTTTGATGAACTTCCAGGTACTCGCTACCAACAGAAATTAAACACCAAATAAGATTGAGTGATCGTGAAAACAAAGAATCTATAAAACACATAAATTAAGACCCATTAATGCAATCCCAATTTTGAGGCAATTAACAGCAACAAGAGCCTCCCCTGCTGAGCATTCTATTCTATAATGAAATCACCATTTTTTTTTTATTGGCAGCCATATAATAGCCATTGATAAATCTCAGTAATTCAAAAATAGTATGGTTTACTATTAACCCCCATACACAGTTATTCATTACCTGATATACATAAGCCAGGAGACCAGTCCAGGCATAATTTGTGATAATTAACTAGTGTAACGTATATGAGCGTGCAAAACATACTTTGCCAACAGTTGGATGGCTTCCAGCAAGTGGAAAAATCTTTGCAACCAGTTATCAGAATCATAATTTTACTGCACATGCTTCATAAAAAGGGAGCTGTTCCAGTTTAAATATAAAAATCTTGGTGGGTTGGTTGAATGACAGAAAAGACACTCGTCAAGGGATCTCTCATCTCTTGTCAAATCTAATGAGATATCTGGTTTTGTGCAGCCAGTCCACCAAAGTCAGAAGTCTATCCAATTTAGAGCCTCAATAAGTATTCTTCACCTTTACTTCACTTATTGTCATGTGACTTATTCTGCTGAAAACTATGCACAAACTGTGGGACGGGACTGCAACTGGGGTGTCAGACTTTGCCATCTGCAGATAATTTGATTTTAAATCATTTTTGTGCTTTTTTTGGAAACGATATTTGTTGGGGTCTGGAGGCTCGACCCGCATCCTAAGTACCTTTGCCTCAATTCTAAGCTATGTAATCTACGGTTTTATATTGTGCCCAGTCTATAATGGGTTGACAACCAGAAATGTATTAGACTTCACTTGTAACTATACTTACTCAAGGCCATTTTTTAAGGCTCCATATATCTCCTCTACTCTCTCTGGTTGTGGTTCTTTAGAATTACTGCCATTTTTATGGCCCATGTTGTGCATTTTCTTCTGTTTAGCTTGGGGTTTTTTGGGGGCTGAAGAGTTTCCAAGGAAAGAGTTGCACCTATACAAATAAAAAAATGTTTAAAATCTTTGACATTTTCTGAATTTTTCTTTGTATTTTCTGAAAAACAAAAATAGATACTGAATTTCTACAGATTGTTATTAACCAACAGCAAGAAAGAATCCAATATTACCAAAAACAGCCAATGAGCATAAAAAGAAGTTGTAAAGGCAGAAGGTTTTTTTAACTTCATGCATTCTATGCATTAAGATAAAAAGCCTTGTGTGGTAGCAGCCTCCCCAGCACCCCCCAATTACTTACCTGAGCCCCATCTCTCCAGCGATGTCTACAAATGTGTAAGCCAGGGATAGCCTAACCCTGGTCTAAACCATCTGGGACACTTCTGATTGGCTGAGACACAGCAGCGGCACTATTTGCTCCCACAGCTGTCAAAGTCAGTCAGCCAATCAGGGGAGAGAGGGGGCGGGGCCGGATCAGTGCTCCGTGTCTGAAAGGACACATTAAGCTGCGACTCCGCTCCAGTGTCCCCATAAGAAGATGCTGACTGTGGGGGCACTCAATAGGAGGGAGGGGCCAGGAGCAGCAAAGAGGGACCCGAGAAGAGGAGGATCCGGGCTGCTCTATGCAAAACCAACTGCACAGGGCAGGTTAGAGCCGGTTCACACTGGGGCGGCACGACTTTGGGGGCGACTCGGCAAGGCGATCTCAAGACGACTTGAGAGGCGACTTGCAAAATGACTTCTGTATTGAAGTCAATGCAAGTCGCCCCCAAAGTCGTACAAGAACCTTTTTCTAAATCGGAGCGACTTGCGTCGCTCCTATTAGAATGGTTCCATTGAATAGAGCGGGACGCGACTTGTCAGGCGGCTGAGTCGCCCCAGTGTGAACTGGCTTTCAGTATAACAGGTTTGTTATTTTTAGTTTATTTTTTAAAACAAGACTTTAAAGTGATGTGTAAAAGGAGAAGTATGGCTAAAATAGTTTTGGCTATACTTCTCCTGTAGGCCACAGGAGTGCAGTTCATTCTGCACTTCTTTGACCAGCTGTTGGCTGACGTCACTCAGCTGGTCTATGCTCGGGAAAGATCCTGACTTTACAGTCAGGATCCACCCAGATGAATGGATCTGCAGCTGGCTCAGCCTCTCTCAGTGAGCCTCTGAGAGCCTAAGCCAGCCGCTCCCACCCCCTCCACAGCCTGGCACGCCAGCGAGTGCTGGACGGGCAGAGCAGAGAGCCAGTCACAGGCTCTCTGCTCACTAAAGGCTGAGAACTAAGCGATCAGCAGTCTTTGATCTTTCAGTTTTCAGTCTTAGAAACGGCAGGGCACAGCTGCAGCATCCATGCAAGGCGAGTATAATTTTTTTCTAAAACGCATACTTATTTTTTAAGAGTTTCCATTAGAAGAAACAAACATTGGTAATTTACCCATGTTTTAGACTTTAGATGTAGCACACAAGCCTCGAAAAACGTAAATGGCTGAACAAACTAGCCAATACAGGCATGCTGCATTTCTGCACAGTGTATCTCTGATTTGCCAGTCAAAGAATGAAAACTGACCATTCTAAAACACAGATTAGCTTTTACCCAGTATGTGTTGAGTCTAAAACAAGGAAGAAAGGCGATTGGCAGGATCAATCAGGTACTTCAGATGGAAAAAGTACCGTACATGAAAATGATAGAGACTGATTAAACATATGTTAATACACACATTAAGAAAAAAAATTGGCCTCTCAGCCGAATGGCACATCAGGAGTGGTCTAGGATATGCGAGGAGGTTTCTCCTTCCCCATCCTGCTCCCCCTCTTTTTTTTTTCTCTCCTCCTCATACTATTCTTTTACCTCTCTTCTGCACTTTCTATACTTGAGTTCGGTCCTTTCAACCGTAATTAAATTTTTTTCCCTATTTTGCGATAGGCAAATAAAACGGTTTGGGAAATGTACAGGGCGATACCGAGTACCATCCCACAACTTGCAATGGGGTAAACGGTTGCCGATGGTTCATTTGATAGCTGACCTAGCAGCCATTCGTGTACTAGCTTAGATGGAATGATCTATTGTAATTCTTGATAATGCTTGCTTTTTGTAATTGGTTCAATGCCCATTTCCTTGAATGCTAAATAAAGAATAAACAAATTTAAAAATAAATAAAAAATAAACAAAACGCACTTAAAGCTGAAGTTTAGCTACAAAAAAAAAAAAAAAAATCCTACAGCTTTAGTCACTTCACTTACATGTAATGAAGTATGTTCCATGTTGTGCAGGCAGCTGGATCCTGAAGAAATCCTTACTGCAAAGATGCCGGTCCTCTTCCTGGCTCTAAATGTCCAGCACTGCAATATAGTTAACAGCTTCGGGTCTTCAGTATAAATGGCTTTAAAAATGGCCTGACGGGCACAATCCCCCCCTCTTTCTTGAGAATTTTTTTTATTACACTGCCTGTAACATGACCTGTGAATGGGAAAGGGTCTGATCAGTCACATGATTCGCTCTTCCATTCACAGATCATGTTACAAGCAGCATAATCAAAGAAAGAACTTTTTTCAGTGGAGAAGGAGGGGACATGTCCCCATTTGCCCATCTGTTCTGCTCTTCTGCCTGAAGACCGGAAGCGGTTAACCATTGCAGTGGCAGAAGTTCAGAGGCAGGAAGAGAACCGGCATCCCTGCAGTGCAGATTTCTCCAGGACCCAACTGTCTGCACAACGTGGGACATACTTCCTTACAATTAGGTGATATTTTTCAGCCAACATTATCACCAAATCAGCTAACAGTTAAAAGGTAAAAAGGTAAAAATTGCTCTGATCTACAAAGGCTATACAGGAGTGAGAGCTGAAATGCTAAAGGACGTTAAAAAACAGGAATATTCTGAAGTGTAAATCCAAATACAACTACAGAAAAATACAAAACTGCATACAGTAGGTCTGGGGGAACAAGAACGGTGCGCATGCTGTACCACCCTATGGCTAGAGTTGGGCTTTATTACAATATAAAAATATGCAAAAGCAAGCATGTGGAAATGTGTGTCATATTTAAAAAATAAAATAAAAAAAAAATTACCTAAAAAAGGGGAAAGTATATTGTATTTTCAGTAACAATTTTAGTTTGAAGTGCTTTACGTTAAAATAATTTCTTATGTGACTTTTAAATTTTAACCAGCCGGTTTTTGTTTTTTTTTGTGGTTTTATTAAATGTAGACATTTGTAGATTACCTACTACAATAAGCCTATCTAACCGCTGTTGACATAAGATATCAGCCACACAGGGAGTGTATAGTTTTCAATGCTTCAGCTGACTTATTGTGAGGATCAATATTAAGATTTACTTTATAGTACTGCAAAACAGGAAGCAGCACCTGCATGTCATGAGCAAAAGATGGTTGCCCTCATGTACATACACAATTACAAGTCACACATGAACACATTTTGATAAGGTTACTTACAGTAATCTGACTTATTTATTTTATATATGGTGAAAAAAATGTGTGCTAAATACCACGCTTTCAATACAGCACCGCAAATGACAATTGCAAAAACAATGAGACAACCTCCAAAACAGGAATGGTTTTACAGGCCCTATATGTTTGAATCCACATGACGTTTTATATATCTTGAAGCTTCCTTTCTTGTTGACCGGTGGTCCTTGTGAGAATATTATTTTATCCAATTGCATCAACGCCTATATCCATCTGGGCTCTACCATCTTTGGTGAAGAATCACCGACAAGTCTGTTTGATTCATAGGGCGCATGTCCTATTGAATCCACACTTTCCGGTAAGCCTCAGTGTTATTGGTGGCGTTGCTCCATCTCCCCTTTTCATGCACGTTCAGCGGTGGCTTGAAAATTACCATTTGGGGCATCAAGATACATATGTTTTGGACACTTCCTTTTCATCACTCTTTTTAACTCCGTGGATTTTTTTATTTATTTACCGTATTTACTTTCTTTATTCTTGTTTTTGGAGTTTAGAATACAGTAAAACCTTGGATTGCGAGCATAATTCGTTCCAGAAACATGCTTGTAATCCAAAGCACTTGTATATCAAAGCATTTTTTTTTACAGGGTATAAGAGAAGAGAGGCACCTCTAAGTGTAGCAATAAGTTGATAAATGTTGTACCTTCATTAAATGTAACCATATTGCTACACTTGGAGGCTCCTCTCTTCTTGTTTATACTCAGTTGTGACATGACGCTGCTAATATATCAAGACATTGCTTGTATATCAAGGCAAAATTTATTAAAACATTTTGCTCATCTTGCAAAACGCTCTCAAACCAAGGTTTTACTGCAAGTTGTTCATTGCATTGTATGTGTATGGTATTCATTGGTTTAATCACCTGACATCACTGCATTGTATACAGTTTTTCTTTTTTAATAAATCTGCAAAAATGTCAACAATTCTGTGTTTTTCTGTCAATGTGGGGTGCTGTGTGTACATTAATGAGGAAAAAATTAACTTAAATGATTTTAGCAAATGGCTGCAAATTTAAGGGGGTCTGAATACTTTCCGTACCCACTGTATGTATGGCATACACTGGTTTAATCAACCGATATCATTGCATTTTATATGTATGGTATACATTGGTTTAATCACCTGTTATTATTTCAATACTGCACATGTATATTGATTTCTTCACAATTATTGTAACTTTGATATATTTAGATGTGTATCAGGTTATCGATGCACTTTAGATCACCCATTTAAATTTCAGATTGTCACTAGCGCTGCACCATCACTTTTCCCATTTATTTTATATATAACAATTTTTATTAAATTTTTCTACAGCGGAATATAAAAAATAAGTGAAAACACTAATTTATATATATATATATATATATATATATATACACATACATATACATATACATACACACACACACACACACACACACATACATATATACACACACACACACACACACACACACACATATATTATATATATATATATATATATATATATATATACACACACACACACACACACACATACACATACATACATACACACACACACACACTGCAATAAGTCAAAATATTTGCTTACTGAAAATATACCTTTCCTCCTCTTTCAAAATATTCATTACACGGATACAGTTACTGGAGCAATAATATATTTCATTCTTTTTTAATGTTTAAAAAAATAGCTGAGACTCGGCTGTCACGAATAATACCTTATTTATCTAAAAATTTTATTTGCTATAATGGCCAGCTCCTCTAGTGGCAGTAATGTGACCTTTTCCTGAAATACCTCAATCATGGCCACTAAATGAAGCTGACAATCATAGGTTCTCCCTGATATTGGGTATGTATAATTATCAGTCAGTCAGTCTTTGTGGTTCTCTTCATTTGACCATTATCTATAGGCTACCTATGCTTATGGGTCCATCTATAAAAAAAGAAAAAAAAAAAAAAAGTTGTGTGAATCTCTAAAGTATTCGCTCAGCTGTTAAGAATGATCCTGCATTTTGCCTATTACAGCGTTCTCCTGATTGCGGTATTTCAGGTAAAAAAAAAAAAAAAAGTTATGGCCACTAGATGGAGCTTACGATCATAAGGAATAAATTTATCAGGCAAAATACGGGATTATTTGGGACAACTGAGTGAATGCTTAAGACATTCGCACATTTCTCTCTTTTTATAAAACACACTCCTAAAGGCTGGTAGACACAGGCCAAATATTAGCCTGTTTCTCTCGACAATCGGTCAACGTGTACAGCAGCCTGTCTGACAAAAGTCGGACTAATGACTGGCCTTTTTTTATAATTTTTTTATGAAAACTTCATTTTTTTTTTTTATTAAAAATGTATTTTCACAAAGATCACAGGGCATTCACCAAACTGGAAAATAGCATAATATACAATAAACTGAGCCATCTTATACTTTTGTAATGTGTACTTCTTTTGCTAACCAAAAAGGAAATAGATGTACGTATAAAAAAAATGCAGCAAAATCGCTATAAAAGCCAGTGGAAAAAAGGCGTTAGGCATCAATTAAACAAAACACAGTATCAACCATGACGCCAAGATACTAGCACGTGCTAGAGAGATATACAAGTCCTTCTCAAAAAATTAGCATATTGTGATAAAGTTCATTATTTTCTGTAATGTACTGATAAACATTAGACTTTCATATATTTTAGATTCATTACACACAACTGAAGTAGTTCAAGCCTTTTCTTGTTTTAATATTGATGATTTTGGCATACAGCTCATGACAACCCAAAATTCCTATCTCAAAAAATTAGCATATCATGAAAAGGTTCTCTAAACGAGCTACTAACCTAATCATCTGAATCAACTAATTAACTCTAAACACCTGCAAAAGATTCCTGAGGCTTTTAAAAACTCCCAGCCTGGTTCATTACTCAAAACCGCAATCATGGGTAAGACTGCCGACCTGACTGCTGTCCAGAAGGCCATCATTGACACCCTCAAGCAAGAGGGTAAGACACAGAAAGAAATTTCTGAATGAATAGGCTGTTCCCAGAGTGCTGTATCAAGGCACCTCAGTGGGAAGTCTGTGGGAAGGAAAAAGTGTGGCAGAAAACGCTGCACAATGAGAAGAGGTGACCGGACCCTGAAGAAGATTGTGGAGAAGGACCGATTCCAGACCTTGGAGGACCTGCGGAAGCAGTGGACTGAGTCTGGAGTAGAAACATCCAGAGCCACCGTGAACAGGCGTGTGCAGGAAATGGGCTACAGGTGCCGCATTCCCCAGGTCAAGCCACTTTTGAACCAGAAACAGCGGCAGAAGCGCCTGACCTGGGCTACAGAGAAGCAGCACTGGACTGTTGCTCAGTGGTCCAAAGTACTTTTTTCGGATGAAAGCAAATTTTGCATGTCATTCGGAAATCAAGGTGCCAGAGTCTGGAGGAAGACTGGGGAGAGGGAAATGCCAAAATGCCTGAAGTCCAGTGTCAAGTACCCACAGTCAGTGATGGTCTGGGGTGCCATGTCAGCTGCTGGTGTTGGTCCACTGTGTTTTATCAAGGGCAGGGTCAATGCAGCTAGCTATCAGGAGATTTTGGAGCACTTCATGCTTCCATCTGCTGAAAAGCTTTATGGAGATGAAGATTTAATTTTTCAGCACGACCTGGCACCTGCTCACAGTGCCAAAACCACTGGTAAATGGTTTACTGACCATGGTATTACTGTGCTCAATTGGCCTGCCAACTCTCCTGACCTGAACCCCATAGAGAATCTGTGGGATATTGGGAAGAGAAAGTTGAGAGACGCAAGACCCAACACTCTGGATGAGCTTAAGGCCGCTATCGAAGCATCCTGGGCCTCCATAACACCTCAGCAGTGCCACAGGCTGGTTGCCTCCATGCCACGCCGCATTGAAGCAGTCATTTCTGCAAAAGGATTCCCGACCAAGTATTGAGTGCATAACTGAACATAATTATTTGAAGGTTGACTTTTTTTGTATTAAAAACACTTTTCTTTTATTGGTCGGATGAAATATGCTAATTTTTTGAGATAGGATTTTTGGGTTTTCATGAGCTGTATGCCAAAATCATCAATATTAAAACAAGAAAAGGCTTGAACTACTTCAGTTGTGTGTAATGAATCTAAAATATATGAAAGTCTAATGTTTATCAGTACATTACAGAAAATAATGAACTTTATCACAATATGCTAATTTTTTGAGAAGGACCTGTATAATCCAAAGTGCAACCCAATGTGAGAGTACCGGTGGCAAATATCAAGAGTAACACACACACACACACACACACACACACACACACACACACACACACACACACACGAAAAAAGGGCATGAGGAAGAAAAAATAACAAGTGAGGAGAAAGACATGGAGTTCACACAACCAGACCGTCAGGCAAAGCCACGACCAGCCTCCTTCATATAAGACGTGAGAGATAAGAGGATAGAGAGAGACCAGGACCCAAAGAGGGAATGTGTAAAAGACTGGATAGCCTGCCAAGAGGGAATAAGGAGTGAACAATTCCAGTATACAGTGGATATAAAAAGTCTACACACCCCTGTTGAAATGTCAGGTTTCTGTGATGTAACAAAATTAGACAAAGATAAATCATTTCAGAACTTTTTCCACCTTTAGAGCCGGTTCACACCAGGGCGACTCAGGATCCGACTTCAGGTTGCCCCGAGACGCCCCAAGTCGCGCTGTAATGTTAGTCTATGGAGCCGTCTTTATGCACACTACAGAAGTCGCTCCGACTTCAAAAAAGGTTCCTGTACTACTTGAAAACGACTTCTAGGCGACTTGTACCCATTGATTTCAATGGAAGTCACCTCCAAAGTCGGATCAGTGTCTTAACTGAAGCAACTTTACAGGAAGAGAAAATAGTTTTCTCAGGCAAACCCCTCCCTTCCACAGAGCTGATTATTGTTTGATTGGCCACTGGCAAAGTCGCCTGTCCTGGAGGAAATTTGAAGTTGCCTCGTAAAGTCACGCTGGAAGTCGTGTTGCCCCAGTGTGAACCGGCTCTTAATGCGACCTATAAACTGTCCAACTCAGTTGAACAACAAACTGAAATCTTTTAAGTCGAGGGAAGTAAAAATAAAAAACACTAAAATAATATAGTATGACTGCTTAAGTGTGCACACCCTAGGACTAATATTTTGTTAAAGCAACTTTTGAGTTTATTACAGCACTTCGTGTTTTAGGGTAAGAGTCTATCAGCATCTTGACTTGGCAATATTTGCCCACTCTTCTTTGCAAAAACACTCCAAAACTGGTTGCGAGGGCATCTCCTGTGCACAGCCCTCTTCAGATCACCCCACAGATTTTCAATCGGATTTAGGTCTGGGCTCTGGCTGAGCAATTCCAAAACTTGAATCTTCGTCTGGCAAAACCATTCCTTTTTGATTTGGATTTATGTTTTGGGTCATTGTCATGCTGAAAGATGAAGTTCCCATTAACGTTCAGCTTTCTAGCAGAAGCCTGAAGGTTTTGTGCCAATATTGACTGGTATTTGGAACTGTTCATAATTCCCTCTACCTTGACTAAGGCCTCTTTTCCAGCTGAATAACAAAAGCCCCAAAGCATGATGCTGCCACCACCATGCTTCACAGTGGGTATGGTGTTCTTTTGGTGATGTGTAGTGTTTTTGTGCCAAACATATTTTGGAATGATGCCCAAAAAGTTCAACCTTGGTTTCATCAGACCAGAACACATTTTCCCATATGCTTTTGGGAGACTTCAGATATGTTTTTGCAAAATTTAGCCAGGCTTGGATGTCTTTCTTCGTAAGAAAAGGGGTTCTGTCTTGCGACTGTACCCCAAAGCCCAGACATATGAAGAATATGGGAGATTGTTGTCACATGTGCCACAGAGCCAGTACTTGCCAGATATCCCTGCAGCTCTTTTAATGTTGCTGCAGGCATCTTGGCAGCCTCCCTGACCAGTTTTCCTCTGGTCTTTTCATACATTTTTGGAGGGAAGCCCAGTTCTTGGCAATGTCACGGTTGTGCCACATTTTCTCCACTTGATGACTGTCTTCACTGTGTTCCATGGTATATCTAATGCTTTGGAAAAAAATTGCACCCTTCTCCTGACCGATACCTTTCAACAATAAGATCCCTCTGATGCTTTGAAAGCTCTCTGCAAACCATGGCTTTTGCTGTAGGATGCGACCAAGAAAATGTCAGGAAAGACCTACTAGAACAACTGAACTTTATTTGGGGTTAATCAGAGGCACTTTAAATGATGGCAAGTGTGTACTGACTCCTATTTAACATGAGTTTGAATGTGATTTCTTAATTCTGATTCCCAGTTATAAGAGGGTGTGCACAATGATGCAACCAGATTATTTAAGTTTCTTATTTTACTCCCCCCATGATAAAAGATTTCAGTTTGTTTTTCAATAGAGTTGTACAGATTATAGGTCACATTAAAGGTCTGAAATGATTCATCATTTTTATACATCACAGAAACCTGACATTTTAACAGGGATGTGTAGACTTTTTTTATATACACTGTATATGCTGAAGAGTACCTAGTTTTGTCCGGCAGCACCAACAACGATTATCTGCAGCAGGGTATATTGACCTAAGCAGTACTGGAGTCATTTACTAATGGAAGAGGATTTTATACCGATTTTCTTTATATAGGAGCACATATGGAGCTTTTGGAAGCCTGGGCCATATGACTTGCCAGGTTGGGAGAGGCAATTTCTCGCCTAAGGCCGGCCCATACATGGTTGGACTCTTTAATAGATTCAAACCATTAATGGGCAGGATGAATACTCCAAGTTGATTGATCAATCAACATGGGTACAACCAGCTTGGCGGATTATCTTGCAAATATCGCTAGTGGCTGCTATAGCCGCTACCGATAATTACTGTCTTCTGCTGGCGGGGACAGCTTCCCCCCCCTGGAGAAGACAATTTCTGATTCCCTTGTCAACACTGTCTTTGTCTGCAACCTGTGGTTGCAGGAAAGAAATTTGCACAGTGTATGGCGTGACTAAGGCTAATTCTCATTTGGGCAAATGTAGGCGGAAGAGAAATAAATATCCTATATATCTGGGAAATCAGCCCTTTAGAGGATGGTCCCACCATAGAGGTGCTTTCAAAGGCTGTCAATTTAGAAAAATGGAGAGCACCAGTAATAGACTGAGCATACTGACGGATCTGAGGAGAACTAAAAAAATCTGTCTGGGGAGATCAAAAGACTCCTGAAGGTCTGAAAAAGATCGGAGCGTTCTAGTTCTAGCATCCACCAGTTGACCAAAATGGAATAGGGCCCTATCTTTCCAGTAATAAGACCTCTGCACGGTTAAGCTTGACCGGCCTTTATCGAACGGCATGCTGGAAAGCCAGTGTCTGATCAGCAGTTGCAGTCAATAGCTGCGAGTGCTGATCACTGTGTTTTGGCGAGGGGGCTCAGTTATTAGAACACAATCTCATTGAGGGAAATTGCTTTACCAATATCGCTTGTGTTAGTACAGCGATCTGTCATGTTTTTTTTCATTCAGCTCAAATAAAAATAAATAAAAACAATTAATAAAAAAAAACGCCCTGTGTGTACCTGCTATAAGTGTAAGTAGATTAAGATAAGGACATTAAAAGATAAATACAGCCTCAGTGATGGGACAATGACGGCACAGCACCATATAGATGTGGTCATTGCTGTACTCAACACCAGGCATTTGTTGCTTTCTACATTGCATATGATCGAGTAGTGTCCATTCCTCTCCCAGTCAGCTCTGCAGAAGGTCAATATAAAGATAAATTCAAGGTCTATGAAAACAATTTAAAAATAACTCATTAAATACAGGGGCTACATAGTTTTTTTTTTTATCCAAGTGGAGTTCAGCTTTAAAGCAACAAAATAGGACTACTTCCTGATAATAAACCAGTAGAAAACTATGTATGTAAGCAGTGTATGGCAGGTAACCTTCATAGAACACTAATCCAGAGAAATATCTAATACTAGGCTAAATAAATCACCAAATGCCCTTCCTCAATAGCCTTGCTAGATAATAAAGTGCGATTATCTTTTTTTAAATGATAAAATAGAAGAAGGACGTAAGCCACATGCATCATGAGAGTGGATATTCTGCCTGGAGCACAAGCACATTAGAATTACTTACCGAGATCTTCTTTCTGGGATGCCACTAAATCCAGCAAATGACTGACTTCTGAGAATCCCATTAGGTCCTCCTGGAGGAAATGTCTGAGAGCCCACAGACATGATATCAGGGCTTCTGAAAGATAACTCTGCAAGACAAACCAAAAGGGGGGTTTTAGTGCAGGCCTTTGTGTAAAGAGAACACAATGAAATGCTTTTTGTGTTATCACAGTTGATAAGTGAAGCCTGAACAACACAGATTGGAAATGGCACTGATTGGCTTCCACCTTGGGGAATAATTGTACAATGGAGATAACCTGTTTTATGGATTTCCTCAATGCCAATCAGTACAACTTTTCTATATATATTTCACACAGCTGAATGCTAAAAATGCACATTTTCATATGCATTAAGGGCAAATATTTATATATGTATGTGTGTATTTATATATTTATATATGTATCTAATGGTGGGCATACCCACCGATCAGTCTTTTTTTTCGTTCAGCCAACAGGCTGCATGAAAAAAAAAAAGATTACAATACATGTCCAACAAGGACCAGCAACGTACTGGTATGTTGCTGGACTTTGAATGTTTATACCAGAATGATGCCTGCGGTTTTAGGTATCATCTTGGTATCATTCTTTTCAGCCAGAGGCCGGCTTTCATGTAAAAGCAATCCTAGTGGCTAATTAGCCTCTGGACTGCTTTTACAAGCAGTGGGAGGGAATGTCCCCCCCCCCCGGATATAAAAAGCGCCATTGGGAAATTGGGAAAGCATTTTATCACACCGATCTTGGTGTGGTCAGATGCTTTGAGGGCAGAGGAAAGATCTAGGGTCCAATAGACCCCAGTTTTTTCAAAAAAAAAAAGAGTACCTGTCACTACCTATTGCTATCATAGGGGATATTTACATTCCCTGAGATAACAATAAAAAAAAAATAAAAAAAAAAAATATGGAAGCAACATAAAATAAAAAAGCAAAATAAAAAAAAAAAAAAAAAAAAAAAAAAAGCACCCCTGTCCTGCCCTGCTCTTGCCCAATGGCGAACGCAAGCGTCGGTCTGGCGTCATATGTAAACAGCAATTGCACCATGCATGTGAGGTATCACCGCGAAGGTCAGATCGAGGGCAGTAATTTTAGCAGTAGACCTCCTCTGTAAATCTAACGGCGTAACCTGTAAAGGCTTTTAAAGGCTTTTAAAAATGTATGTAGTTTGTCGCCAATGTGCGTTTGTGCGAAATTTTAAAGCTTGTCGTGTTTGGTATCTATGTACTCGGCCTAAGATCATCTTTTTTATTTCATCAAACATTTGGGCAATATAGTGTGTTTTAGTGCATTAAAAAAAAAAAGTGTATTTTTTCCCCCAAAAATGCGTTTGAAAAATCGCTGCGCAAATACTGTGTAGAAAAAAAAAATGCAACACCCACCATTTTAATCTGTAGGGCCTTTGCTTTAAAAATATATATAATGTTTGGGGGTTCAACATAATTTTCTTGCAAAAAATATGTTTTCATGTAAACAAAAAGTGTCAAAAAGGGCTTTGTCTTCAAGTGGTTAGAAGAGTGGATGTAAGCTTCCTAATGTTGTGTATAAAATGCCAGAACAGTTCAAAACCCCCCCCAAATGACCCCATTTTGGAAAGTAGACACCCCAAGCTATATACTGAGAGGCATGTCGAGTCCATGGAATATTTTATATGTTGACACAAGTTGCGGAAAAAAGACAATTTATTTTTATTTTTTATTTTTTTTTGCACAAAGTTGTCACTAAATGATATATTGCTCAAATATGTCATGGGCATATGTGGAATTACACCCCAAAATACATTCTGTTGCTTCTCCTGAGTACGGGGATACCACATGTGTGAAACTTTTTTGGAGCCTAGCCGCGTACGGGACCCCAAAAACCAAGCACCGCCTTCAGGCTTTCTAAGGGTGTAAATTTTTGATTTCACTTCTCACTGCCTATCACAGTTTCGGAGGCCATGGAATGCCCAGATGGCACAAAACCCCCCCAAATGACCCCATTTTGGAAAGTAGACACCCCAAGCTATTTGCTGAGAGGTATGGTGAGTATTTTGCAGATCTCGCTTTTTGGCACAAAGTTTTGAAAATTGAAAAAAAAAAAAATTTTTTCTTCATTTTCAAAATCAAATGAGAGCTGTAAAATACTCACCATGCCTCTCAGTAAATAGCTTGGGGTGTCTACTTTCCAAAATGGGGTCATTTGGGGGGGTTTTGTGCTATTTTGGCATTTTATGGCCTTCGAAACTGTGATAGGTAGTGAGGAGTGAAATCAAAAATTTGCGCCCTTAGAAATCCTGAAGGCGGTGCTTGGTTTTCGGGGGCCCGTACGCGGCTAGGCTCCCAAAAAGTCCCACACATGTGGTATCCCCGTACTCAGGAGAAGCAACAGAATGTATTTTGGGGTGTAATTCCACATATAACCATGGCATGTGTGAGCAATATATCATTTAGTGACAACTTTTTGTAATTTTTTTATTTTTTTTTAGTCATTATTCAATCACTTGAGACAAAAAAAAAAAATATTCAATGGGCTCAACATGCCTCAGCAATTTCCTTGGGGTGTCTACTTTCCAAAATGGGGTCATTTGGGGGGGTTTTGTACTGCCCTGCCATTTTAGCACCTCAAGAAATGAGATAGGCAGTCATAAATTAAAAGCTGTGTAAATTCCAGAAAATGTACCCTAGTTTGGAGACGCTATAACTTTTGCGCAAACCAATAAATATACGCTTATTGAAATTTTTTTTACTAAAGACATGTGGCTGAATACATTTTGGCCTAAATGTATGACTAAAATTGAGTTTATTCGATTTTTCTTATAACAAAAAGTAGAAAATATCATTTTTTTTCAAAATTTTCGGTCTTTTTCCGTTTATATTGCAAAAAATAAAAATCGCAGAGGCAATCAAATACCATTAAAAGAAAGCTCTATTTGTGGGAAGAAAAGGACGCAAATTTTGTTTCGGTACAACATTGCATGTCTGCACAATTTACAGTTAAAGCAGCGCAGTGCAAAATTCTGAAAACAGCTCTGGTCCTTTAGCTACAAAATGGTCCGGGGCTTAAGTGGTTAAAGTGTTACTAAACCCATAACAGTAAAATCCGTCTGTATATGCAGTAAAGCATGCTTTTTTATACTCACTGTGTCTAAGGAATCTAGGGGTTAATCCTGCGCATTGTGTAAAAAGGCTGTTTGATCCTGTCTTCTCTGATCCTCCCCTTCTTCCACTGTCCCCAATCCATCTCCCGATAGTACAGAGCCTTGGGGACACTCTGCACATGCTCAGTTTGCTGTGTATTGCTAGAGAGTTTTTAGTTTTTTTGGGAGGGTGCATGTGATTAGTGCAGGGCCAATCAGCACTGTCCAGACAGAGGATTTGGAGTCATGCAGCCTCATAGGACAGTCAAAAGGAGAATGAAAACTCTTCCTACAAGCTTTAACCAATGCTTGGCCAGACACTGATAGAAGTCACAAGACTGCTATATACTGCTGACGAGAAAAGGTATTTAGCAGTTTATATTAACTAAAATAATTGCATTTCCATGTACTGTGTACTATGGGAGACCAGATATAGTGAATACAGGGTCCTGGGTAGTAACACTTTAAAGAGCATCTTTGCCCTGCATTAAAAATGAAAAGTCAGCAGCTATAAACCCTGTAGTTGCTGACTAAGAAAAAAAAAATTGTGGGAGGAGAACACCTGGCAATCGTCTGGTTTGATCATCTGTCAATCTGTTGGAAATAGTTGGGACTCCTTGGCGAAAGGAATCTATAGCTAAACTTCTTGTTAAATGTTTCCAATGTTATTACATTTATCTCTGTCATTACGCA
Organism: Rana muscosa; assembly: GCA_029206835.1. NCBI lineage: Eukaryota > Metazoa > Chordata > Amphibia > Anura > Ranidae > Rana > Rana muscosa. Next base: position 1,070,040,180 of record CM055122.1, on the reverse strand, counting down.
ATTAAAGGTTATATACAATTTGACTTTACTTGCAAGTGCTTGTGTAATCTCTTTTTGCACAGCTCGATAATAAACCCCAAAATCATAAAACATGTAACCGTGATAAAAAACATTGTCCAGCTACCAGAACAAAATTAGATACAGCAGCTTTGTGCACTGTATACACTGTATTTATCCTCAGCTACATACAGTATACAGCTCTGTGTTTTATCAGCAGGATGGGAACCTAATGCCCCCGCTCCCAGAACAAAATTAGATACAGCAGCTTTGTGCACTGTATACACTGTATTTATCCTCAGCTACATACAGTATACAGCTCTGTGTTTTATCAGCAGGATGGGAACCTAATGCCCCCGCTCCCAGAACAAAATTAGGTCAGGCTAAGTGTGCCTAGCCATTAACAGTGTGCTTTGTATTCTGTGAATACAAAACTTCTGGCTGGGATGGAGAGATAGCGACTTACGTCATGATATCCACCTCAGAAAATCAGAGGACGCTTTGTATTCATTCATAGAATACAAAGCTCCCTGTGAATGGCTAAGCAGCACTCAGCCCGACTTGACATTAAGTTCCGTCCCGCTGCTGAAACACATGGCTGAGCGAACATACAGTTTTTACAGTGCACAGTAAAAATTTTATTTGGACCAGATTAGTCCAAACTACCGTATTTTTCGGACTATAAGACGCACTTTTTCCCCCCAGAAATATGGGGGAAAATGTCCCTGCGTCTTATGGTCCGAATACATAACAGGGGCCCCGCCCCCCGCTGTCGCTGGCACCGCCCCTGCCATCCACTCACAGCCTCTGGAATCCCCCGACCGCCGCCACTGGCCCCGCCCCCCGCCGCAGTGTCAGGGGCTTTGCGAATCGAATTAGAGCCGCTCTCTCTCTCTTTCTCTTTTGCTTACAGAAGGGGAGGGGGGGCGGCGGGGGATATCCGCAGCTCTCCTCTCCCTGTCACAGCGCCGCTGCCGAGTTCTCTGGCAAATAGAGCAGCGGCACTGTGACAGGGAGAGGAGAGCTGCGGGCTGTCTGTATATCCCCCGCCGCCCCCTTCCCTTTCTGTAAGGAGAAGAGAAAGAGAGAGCGGCTCTAATTGGATTTGCTGGGTCGCCACCCAGCTTCCTGCCCACTGTTTCCCCCCCACATGATTGGCCACAGCAGAGGGCCAATCAGAAGACACTGGGAGCATCATGGGAAATGAAGTCCCTGCAGAGTTTATGGCACCAGTTCCCCCAGCATGCAAGCACTCTGCTGGAGGGGAGGGAGGGGGTGTTAGGACTTGAAGAGGAGCAAAAGAGAATACTCTGCTGGGGGGCACCACCAGAGAGCCACGCTGTACCCCGCACCACCAGAGAGCCACGCTGTACCCCGCACCGCCAGAGAGCCACGCTGTACCCCGCACCGCCAGAGAGCCACGCTGTACCCCGCACCGCCAGAGAGCCACGCTGTACCCACACCGCCAGAGAGCCACGCTGTACCCACACCACCAGAGAGCCACGCTGTACCCACACCGCCAGAGAGCCACGCTGTACCCACACCGCCAGAGAGCCACGCTGTACCCACACCGCCAGAGAGGGAGCCACACTGTTCCCGCACCACCAGAGAGGGAGCCACACTGTTCCCGCACCACCAGAGAGGGAGCCACATTGTACCCACACCACCAGAGAGGGAGAAAGACCGAGCCACTGCCAGGATACAGACATGCTACACTACTGACTAGAGTCACAGCGGGCAACCCAGAGTGAGCGAACGTCCAGCCAGAGGGATCACTGTTGCGATTTCGCTGGGTCTGGTAAGAGGGCCTGTTGGCCATTATTCATTACTGTTCCCAGGGACTGAGCCATTAGGAAGTGCCTAACCTGATATCCTCTAGGCCTTATTGACCGCCACAACGTCCCTCTCTGTCCTCTTCCCACGGCGTCCCCTCTGTCCTCTTCCCACTGCGTCCCCTCTGTCCTCTTCCCACTGCGTCCTTCTCCCAGGGCGTTACTCTGTCCTCTTCCCAGGGCGTTACTCTGTCCTCTTCCCAGGGTGTTCCTTTGTCCTTCAGCCACGGCAACCCTCTGTCCTCTTCCCACAGCATCCCCTCTGTCCTCTTCCCATGAAGATGACAGGGCGGGCCTTGACAGGAAGGGGTGGGTCATATTTAAATTAGGGGGTGCGCAAGTTTAGTCAGGCCTAGGGCAGCACAAAACCTAAATACACCACTGATGGCATGGTCCCTCTGCGTTTACTATGGCATGGTCCCTCTGCGTTTACTATGGCATGGTCCCTCTGCGTTTACTATGGCATGGTCCCCCTGCGTTTACTATGGCATGGTCCCCTTGCGTTTACTATGGCAATGGTCAGGCTGCATTTAATGGGCACTGGAAAATATTTTAGTACACAATTTGGTTCAGAATATTTTTTTTCTTGTTTTCCTCCTCTAAAACCTAGGTGCGTCTTATGGTCAGGTGCGTCTTATGGTGCGAAAAATACGGTAACTATTGAAAGTACACTAAAAAGTGTAAAAGTATCATTCTGGCCTCAAAAAAAAAAAAAAAAAAAAAAAAAAAAATCACTGAACACCCTATTATTGGTTTATTTGCACTTCCGGTTTTCTCTTAGTCCCCTGCAAAGTCCCACAAATACCTGTAGATCCTGCCAGTGAAGTCCACCCAACACAGCTTCCTGCGATAGTGTTGTAATGATGGTACACTGCTCCTGAATTCAGAACAGCTGCCACACATGTAGGCTGGGTCTGCTTTCACGATGATGAGATGTTGTTGCAGGGGATGTGGCTATTAGCATTTTTACTGATTCACAAAACTTATAGCTTGTCAATCAGTACCTGGCCATATCTAGTCCTGTCCACTGCTTTCTGGAAGGACAACCTTTGCTGTTGAAGCATTCCCACTGTGAGCTGCAGCGCCTGGGAGGAGGGAGCGTCAGACAAATAAAAAAAAGAAGGTTTGGCTCTGTCCAGCAAAGTAAAGACTTTTTACATTTTAGTGATTGGGATTGCTAATACTTTAAATGTCTACCTTGTGCACAAGCTAGTGAACATTATTAGACAAAGCACCAAATTCTAAGAAGAGTTCCCAAGGTTACATAATGATAATCATGCAGGAAAACACATGATAGAGGCAATAAAAATAAACATGGAGGTTTGAAGTCAGCAGGCTGAAGAACAGGCACGTAATACATGTTGTGCTATTTGTGGAAATCAGCAGGATTCTTGTATATACAGCTCGCTTCCCACCCTCCTCTCTCAATCATTCTCACATCTATTTTTTATTTCTTGATCAGATCATTTCCCATTTAGAAGAAACAAAAGAAAGTCTCACAAGGGCTCTCTCGGCTTCATCCACTCTTTATTTAATGTAAAGCAGATTTAAAAAAAAAAAAAACACAGCCAAAATCCATCTGGCCAATAACCATTTCACTTGCTATCTGCAATCTTTTCTCATCATTCAATCATTATGGGTACCACTTGTAACACATGAATTTGTTACATCGCCTTCACAACAGTGTTCATTTCGACATAAAAATTTCAATTTAGGCTTGGTTCACACTGCTGCTACGGCAAAGTCGTACAACTTTGCCCACGACTTCTTTGCGACTTGGATGCTATTTAGGAGCCTGTACAAGGGATGAAATCGCACCCAAGTCAGACCAAAGTTGTGCTGGAACCTTTTCTAAAGTCGGAGTGACTTGTGTAGGACCAGTAAAGATGGCTCTCGTGGGAAAACCTTGCATTTGACATGTCATGCGACTTAGGGTCTCACAAGTTGGATCCCATGTTGCAGCAATGTGAACAGGGTCTCAGTCAGTCTTTTGACTAAAATGCAATTTTAGTTTTATTCTGGTCAACTAAAATAGAATGGGTTTAGTTAAATTGTAATGCATTATTAAAGCATTTTTCTAGAATTTCCAAACTCATATACTCCTGGAGTAAAAAATCTATCATGTTATTTAGTATTAAGATTTGACCATGCACTACAGACATAGATTTAACCAGTGTTAATTTTGATATCCAATCTTGATCCAGTCAGTCTTTTGATGAAAATGCCATTTTAGTGTGTTGTATTTTAGTCATCCGCAATTGTTTTAGTTGTATTTTAGTCATCTGAACTGTTTTAAAATAATGTTAATTTAGTTGAAGAAAATATTTTCGTTGACGAAATTAAGATCTCTTCACAAGTTTAGGAGCGACTTTACCTCGGTATTCCTTTGTTACAAACACACAGTAAAAATACTTGTACCTATAAAATATTGTTGCGCGATTTAAAAAAGAAATAAAAAAAAATCTTTATAGATTGACCGGAAGGAGAGGAATTACATTTTGCAAATCAGATATTTTTGAGGATTATAAAAAATATCTCTGATTCAACTGTCTATAACAGAAGGATCTCTATCTGTATCAAAGGCACCCCAAACAAAATGTGACTGAAAAACACATTAAGATTCCATGTCCCAGTATAGGAGATCTAGCCCACCTTTCATGGTAAGGTGGAGCGTCATATACATATCCTACATCCACCCTGTCCTTGCATACTAAACAAACCCATTATTGTCACAAAAAATAAAGCTGTAAAAAAATCAGTCAAGAAAAAAAGAAACAAAAAAAAAAAAAAAGTTAGGAAAACGGTTTGCCAAATAGTGTACATACCTCTCGGTCTATAACCAGAGTAATAAACATTATGGTAAAGGCCCGGTCTATAGATTAAGTTTACAATAGGAAGCCGTAGAAGTGAAAAAGATTAATTTTCCCCATAAGCTATACAATATATTTTATTGATCCGTTCATCTATATGTCCACTGCCCATTCTCAATGATCTTGTTCACCCTAGCAAACCAATCCCTCAATGGAGGCACTTCTATAGTCCTCCAAAACATACGTATAAGGCACTTATATCTGCATTAAAGGGTTTGTAAAGAAATAAAAAAATAAATAAATAACAAACATGTTATACTTACCGCCACTGTGCAGCTCGTTTTGCACAGAGGGGCCCCGATCCACGACTTCTGGGGTCCCTCGGCGGCTGTCTCGGCTCCTCCCCGCAATAACACCACCTATATGCGAGCGAGCTCGCATGGTGGTGAGCGATTGTGGGCGCGCTCCAGTGATACAGCCAGCGGCTATTGCCGCTCACTGTATCACTCGGCCCCATTCCCCGGCCAGGCTGAATGGCAAGGAGGATGTCGGGGCCGAGCGTGGGACTTTCGAGGACTCAGGTAAGTAAAACTGGGGCTCGGTTCGGTATTGTCGGATGTTTTTTCACCTTAATGCATAGGATGCATTAAGGTGAAAAAACTGTTTCCTTTACAACGTCTTTAAGGAGTTAGAATGCTAGAGTCTTTTTATACCACTTAATAGACGTAGGCGTCATATGAAATAAAAGTACCAGTGTCCAGAAATTGCAAGTGTTAAGTCATAACTTGTGTATTGCTTCTCAAACGGACTTGCTTATAGGATATTCCCATCACAGAGGCAGGAACACATCTTTGGCTCCATAGCCTCACCAATACCTTGACAAGACACTGGGATACATTGAAGCCAACAGGGTTGGTACCCTGTATCACATGCATAGGCGTGCTCAAGAGGTGTGCCAGGTGTGCCTGGGCACACCCTAATCCTGGGGTTTAGCAACCTGTCACTGGTGGGCAGGTGATAGGTAAACCACAATCATTCCTTGCTGACCCTCAGAACCTGGACAGGAGGGGTGGAAGTTAGTGGAACCGATCTGTATTTTCCTCCTGCAGCAGCTGAAATAAGGCTTCTCCTCCTCTCCCTTTTGTCAACATTCAGCTGCCACAGGAGGAAAATATAGGGGATCGGTACTAATTCATGCCACCCCCACCACCCCTGCTTCCCCTGTTCCTCTTCCTACTGTTGCACGGGTCCCCCCTTCCTCCCATTGTTTCAGGATGGAGCGCGGGGAAGAGGCAGGTAAATATGTGAAACGCATATGTGTTGGAGCTTTGGGGTGCACACCCTAATGCAATAGGCTGCGCACACCTATGATCACATGCCATTTTTTTGTATGCAGCAACTGAGGGTTATGGGTTGAAAAATATCAAAAATGGTTCCCAACAAGCCACACTGGAAACTCGGTCTCATTTTCATTGTTTGCTGCTGCTGCTGAAGCAAGCCTGTGTGTTTAAAATCATATTGGAAGATCATCCAGCATGAACTTTAAACATACTGAATGTATGCAGGATTCAAGAAACTATTTTCAGGTTCTGATAAGATGACCAAAAACACTTTTTTAAAAAGGACAGTCATACTACAACAGGCCACACATAAAAAAAGTGAAATAACACTGTGTAGAGAACGGTTATAAATTTGTTCTAATGAGAACGTTAAATTATTGAATATTTTGTGGCTTCGGACTAACATTATGCCCATGTATGACTGGTACATAATTTAATACATAAATAGAAGAAATTAGCAGAACTTGTTCGATGGTAGGCTGGACTGCCTAAGGCAGCCTTTCTCAACCTTTTTACCCCTGAGGAACCCTTGAAATAAATGTTCAGGCTCTTGGGGAACTCCTAAAAAAAAAAGAATGTTGTCTACAGCTCATGATATATTAGCATGATTAATGCTAAGAAAGTTTTAAATATAAGAATCAGTAATGTAGTGAAATTGGTGTCCAGTTTAGAATTACCCCCTTGCATTGGTGATCAGTAAAGTTGGGAAATCAATCCACCATTGCCCAAAGCTCACGGAACCCCTAGCAACTTTAAGAGTAAGCTTATGCCTCATTTCCACTGAGTGGAACGATTCGGGTTTGGAACGGTTTGGAATGGTCCTGTCTATTCTGGTGAGCGTTTCCACTGCAAGTCGGACCGTCAGGGGCCATTCAGGGTTTAGAAAAAATGCCTAGCATGTCCGCCAATCAGTGGAATGTATTGTAGCTCCGCCCTAACCGAACCGTTCCATTTTCTATGGCCCCACATCTGAAGCAGGACCCAGAATGGTGCGGTATGGTTCAGTTTTATGGCACGCTTTCATAATGGAAACACCCAAAATAGCGTACCACACCGAACCGTACCGAACCGATCCGCTCAGTGGAAACGAGGCATTAGTGTTCCATGGAACCCTGGTTGAGAAACACTGGCCTAAAGTGTTCATAGTTAGCTTGCAGCACTGCAGAAATAGCCCACTGATCTATAGCAAGTCATACATTCAGGCACCAGGCAAAGGGCAACTAATGTTTATTGGTATATTATATAGTGATCCCCAGTGTAGCCTCTTCATACAAGAAAAAATATCTGATTAGTTAAAATCCAGATCACTGAAGGTCCAAGTAATAGGCACCTTTTCTTCTCTAAACAGCATAGGAAATGCTCAAATATGAAGAGAAAAGTGGCATATCAACTGAAACATCGAAGAAAAGGTTATTAATTAATAGAGTCAATGCACTATCCAGAACTCTAAGGAAAATGGTTTCTTTTCTTTCACATAATAAATGTTCTTTTTGAGCCTTGTTTGTCTTAATGATTGCTTTTTTTCCTCTATGAAATTTTGCGTGCCAAGTGAAAATGTTTCCATGGCAGCAACTGCTACACTATATTAATCAGACCCTGCTAGAGCCAACTCCATTTATATTCAGATTAAAACAGTAAAGCCAAGTAGATTAAAAAGTCGTGATACAAGGTAAACCAACAAAAATTAGTTGTGCAACATATTTTTAGTTTAAAAAAAATAATAATCCGAATTAGCAGACTATTAAGGTTAAGGTACAGTCTGTGGGTTTGCCAACAAAAGTGTTTCAAACTGCTGACTGATGTTTACCTTAATTAAAAAGCCAGGTACTCCTGTCAGTAGACCGTATGGAGAAGTGGGGTCACCGTGGAGGAGTCCTGAATGCTTCAACTACATCTCAAGGTTAATGGGATCTGAACAACCTGATTATGAGGGATGGAATGCAGACCAAGCAAGATCAAGAGCAGGAGATAGATGAGGAGCAGACCATAATCCTGGCCAAATACAGACACTGTAGTAGCATATATCTCGGTATAGACTTTCACTGTCTTTACATGGTTTAAGATCTCTGCAGAAAATGGATGCTGTTAGTTCACTTATTATTGTATGCATGGACAAAGCAAGAATAAGTCCAACTGCACAGTTTGGGAAAGTGGCATCAGCCACTTTCCCAGTCAGAATCAGAAAGTTCTATTTGCCCATCTATTCTTCTTTGAAGAATATAGGAGCAGAAATCACCTAATGCATGGGAATGGTGAATACTGATGATTGTTTATTTCTAAATGGCCAAATCCCTTGTGTATGCAGTTCTAGGGTATACACTTGTAGGCAGGTCGGCTACAGGTGTGCTGGTTTAGCTATTGACTGGCCCAGCCTGGGAGGGAAAGTTAATGTGTGTGCTGCAGTTTCCAGGCTTTCTGAATCGAGTCTACCCACCGGTAGTATAAATCTGGGAGAAGGCTGGGTTCAAGGCTTTTTTTTGATCAGCTAGCACTATCAGGACATGCTGTGACTTCTCTGAAGGACTGCTGCATTTTGCAGCCTGTCTGAGGTACTGAGGATCTGGAGATCAACCAGCAAATGGAGGACTACCTTGTGGAGGAAAGCCTGGGCAGCCAACTAGTCATAGTTGGGTTTAGGATATGGACACTGTTCATGTTAAACTATTTTGCTGGAAACTAAGTAAAGTTGCATCAACTGTTCCAAGTCGAGTCTGAAGTTATTTAAAGGGGTACATGGTTCCCGACGTATCAAAAGAACTTGGGTTAGCAAAGCACACGTGGGGTATGACGCTTAGGTGCTACAAAGGTCTACTCAGCAAGTCAAACAGGAGAAATAATTTGGTTGCTATGGGTAACCAAGTGTTAGAACAAGCTACAATGCAACCAGTCGTGACGGGTCCTCTGGTAGCAAGGGGGTTGATGCTCTGTCTCCCTTCCCAATGGTCAGTTTCCAGTAGCAACTGGACCCAAAACTTGCATTACAGCGATCCATGACCTGGTTACAGGGAACGGAAAGGAAGGAGCCAACAAGTGCAGGTACGCTGGACTGGTGGAGAGGGTCCGGGCTCTGCAGCATCCCCCCTAATTGCAACATACAGCAAGCAACAGTGTGTAGCGACATGGGGCAGAGTTTTCAGAGGAACTGTATTCGTACTACTGTACAAAGTGAAACGACTCATCTCCAATTTGGGAAACTGCCTTAATGTTAGGACTTTCACATTACAGCAGTCCCCCCCCCCCTTGTCCCAGGAATTGGTGAGTGCATGCACAGTGAAAAGTTCCCCCCACGTGCAGGGTGAGTGGCCCTGCCCACAAACTACTGCAACGAAAATACACAGAACTATACATTAGAACCTAAGTATGCTGCTGGACATCATTTTCAAAAATAAGGACATTTCTATGATTCTGGACTTCCAACAGCCTGTACAGCAATGCAAGTGTCATGGGCTCATCTACCAATTCTGAACCATTTATTCTAGTGAAGGCAACATTTTGGCATGGCCTTACTATGGTGCTTGGTACCACTGCCTAATGTATACAAGCATAGTACACTCTGCCCACTGGGGGGGGGGGGGAAGCAATGTAAATTAAAAAAATGTATATAGACTGAAATTTAGATACACAGTTTGGGTAGAAATGAACACCCACATGCATCTTTTCCCAGAAAACACAGTAAAATATGGAATTCTGGTCATTCACAGACAAACATACAAAGCAATAAAAAAAAACTCATTAGTGCAAGTATCCACAATATAAAACATAGCACAATAAACCTTCTCGGAACAAAAAGGTATCCATGTCTCCTTCCATCACATGTCCCAAAAAAGGATTAGTGTCCATTGCAGGACAGTGGGTTGAGCCATGCAAATCAATGCTTTACATCCTATCAACCAGATGCACGTCCAACAACACTGGCAAATGGCACAATATCATAGAGCCAATTATTCCAAACTGCAGACAGCTATTTAACCACTTCAATACCGGGCACTTTCACCCCCTTCCTGCCCACGCCAATTTTCAGCTTTCAGCAATGTCGCACTTTAAAAGGCAATTTGCTCGGTCATGCAACACTTTACCCATATGACCTTTTTATAATTTTTTTGAGACAGAGTATTCTTTTGGTGGAATCACCCATGGGGTTTTGATTTTTTGCTAAACGAAAAAAGACCGAAAATTTTGAAAACACAAAACCTTTTTCTGTTATACAATTTTTGAGGCTGCACTGATAGGGTCCCCTGTAACTGGAAAGCCGATAACTGGTTATTGGCTTTCCTTTCCTCAGACACTGACTGCTCTACTGTGCTATGCACTGGTTTAGTTAGAGGAAATTGTGACTCCTTTAGTCCCTTCTCACCATAACCTGTATGGGTATAAGGTCCCAAGTCCTACTCCATAGAAACCATGGTTCCATACACTTTATTGATGATGGCCAAAAAGATTGAATCAACTGTATGCAGGTTGGAATATTTTTTAAATTATTGATAATATATTTTAATATTGCTCCTCCCTATACGGATGCCAAGTTTTTTTTTTTTACTACTTTTAAAATGTTGATTTTTGCATTCATATGCTAGTAAGACACTATCTTGCATTCTTGCATATTTTAAGATTTTACACAAATGTGTATTAAATAAATTTAAAGTGGTTGTAAACCTCAGACATAAAATATGAACAAAGCACATCCTATCTATAGTGTGTATTAGTCTCACTCCAAAGCCATAAGTGTTATTTCTCTCTGCTGCTTCATTCCTCTGCTATAAGCATGAGTCAATTCTGGCAGTTTTCCTGACACCAAGAGAAAAAATGGTGACAGGGGAAGGTACAGCCTGTATTTGGCAGCCTTAGCTCTGTTCCTGTGTGGAGGTGGGATGTGTCCCTTCAATCCAGTCAGCTCTCAGAGCTTTCCTCACTGATGTAACTTCAGCTCTCCGCTGCCTACTTTTCAGAGCTGAGAGATTCTGTGTAAATTCTACAATTTGAATGGACATAGGGGAAAGACAGCTGTAGATAAACATGTACAAATTTTGTAGGATGATTTGTTTTATCTCTATCATCTAGCCAGTCACTTCACTGGGTATATTTACAAACCACTAACTCTGTACAAATTTACTGAAAAGGTTTGGTTTCCAGAGCAGCACAGTATGAGGACAGCTGTGAGTGAGCGACAACTAATATTCCTGGGTCACGTACTGAGGAATTTTCAAGTTTAGGAAATCTGAAGCAAGTCACAGTTTCGCCTAAAAACTACAGCAGCTCATCAAATACCAGAAAACCTATCTGCCTCACTTTAGAATTAAAACCATACTGAAAATATCTTAAAACGTAATTTGGTTCATACCAGATGCAGTCCAGTGTGTTTTTAATCTGCTTCAAAGACATATGCACAGCGTTTTCCATGTATTCCAATAGCCTTAGTTCACGCAGTGCAATAAATCTGCATCCTGCATGGGTAAACAGTGTTCCACGGGCATACGCTTAAGCATGCCCCGTGTGAACAAGACGTACAGTATGCAGTAAAATGTTAATTCATTTTATTGCCATACCTGTAGGACATTTGGGTCCTCTCAGAAGCCTGGACTGAAAACTCCCAGTTAGCAGCCCCCACATCCTGACTTGTTGCTAGGTCATAAAAAACACTGTTTTTCACTTGCAAAGCTGGGACTGAGCATTGAATGGTTTTCATGTCCTAGCAACAAAGCAGGACGTGGAGGTTGCTAAATCAGTTTTCAGGCCAGGCTTCTGAGGGGATCCAAAAGGCCTACAGGTACGACAATAAAATTAACCACTTCAATACCGGACACTTTCATCCCCTCCTGCCCAGGCCAATGTTTGGATTTCTGTGCTCTCACACTATGAATGTGTCAGGGCTGTCAGCTAATTGCCATCTTCCATCTCTCCACAGTGATCCACCTGTTGATGATCCGCTCATGAGCTCTGCCTACTGAAGGACTTCCAGTTCATTTGATCTTCGCCTTCAAATGTGTTAACATCACAAGAGACTTTATCCTGTCTTCCAGTTGAAGACCTGCTTGACTGTTGTCCCCTCTGGCTACGGATCCTGCTTGCTGTTCTATTGCCTTTATCGCTGGCACTTGGACTTTGGCTTGGCCGACTACCCGATCTGGTTACTGAACTCTGGCTATGTTTTGACTACGCTTACTCTGTTTACCTTTTTATTATTATTAAACTAGTGTGATTTAACTACTTCTGTCTCGGTCCGATTCATGGTTTCTGACAGAATGACAATTACGTGGTCATGCAACACTGTACCCAAATTACATTTTTATCATTTTGTTCACACAATTAGAGATTTCTTTTGGTGGTATTTAAATCACCACTGTTTTGTTTGCTAAATAAATGAAAAGAAATAAAAAAAAAAATATATAAAAAAAAAAAAACTCCCAAATTTTCTTAGTTTGTTATACTTGACGTAATTGTAGCCGTATTAGTGCAATTGTGACAGAGAAAATTAAGTACTGTCCGTGATACTTTTTTTATTTGCACTAACATAGAATTTTTCAGGACAAGCTTTCGGGGTATGTCCCCTTCTTCAAAGTCCAAGCAGTACTGATTCACAATTTTTTTAGCAGAATGTTGAAACAAAACAAGAAAAAAAAAATCTCAGAGGGAAAGGAAAAAAAACACATACAAATCAATGGTAATAAAGATAGCAGCAGAGTTAGTGAGATAAGACAGAGGGAGAGCTATAGACTTGAGGGGGGAGATGCTAGTCACAGAGGGGGGTCATAAAACCTTAGTATAATGGGTAAGGAAACCAATATCTAAATTTAGGCCATTCGTTTTTGTGTTAAAAAGAATTATCATTCTTAGTTCAAATGTTTTCCTTTCCTGGATAGTTCTGAAATTCCCTTTAAGAACTAAAACATTGAGGTCTTCTATAGTGTGGTCCGGTTGTGAGAAGTGATGTCCCACAGGTGTGCAGAAACTCTCTTCTTTATGTTCCTTGATGGTATGTCTGTGAAAATTCATCCTCGCTTGCAACTTCTGTCCTGTTTCACCAACATAAGATCCTTTGCCACACCTGTTGCATTGGATGAGGTACACAACATTACTGGAGGTACAGTTGTAAGATCCCATGATGGTGAAGGTCCCATTTGTGTGTGTGACACTTTTGGACGGATTGATCTGGTTGCACAGTTTGCAGCGTTTTTTATTGCAGGGTTTGCTTCCATTATTTGTGACTTCATAATCAGAGTGAAGTTTCCTGCTGATTAGTTTGTGTCTGAGGTTGGGTGGTTGTCTGAAAGCCAATAATGGGGGTTGTTGGAATATTTATTTCAGAGTTTCATCCTCTGTTATAATGGGCTGTAAATCTTTGATTATCTTTTTGACCCCTTCTAGTGTTGGGTTGTATGTGGTGACTAGAGGTACTCGGTTATTTGTTTTTTTCTCTTTGTATTGGAGGAGATTTTCTCTTCGGGTTTTCAAGGCTGTGTTTATGCTGTTGTTGATGGTTTTGTCTTTATATCCTTTCTTCTGGAAAGAGCCTGCCAGTGTTCTGAGATGTTTATCTCTGACTTCTGGGTCTGAACAAATTCGGTGGTATCTGATGGCCTGGCTGTGTATGATGGCTCGTTTAGTGTGTTGGGGATGAAAACTGGAACTATGAAGATAGCTGCATCGGTCAGTCGGTTTTCTGTATATGGAAGTGTGAAGCTTGTCATCCCTGATGTATACTGTAGTGTCTAGGAAGTTGACGTGTGTTCGAATAGTCCATTTTTAGTTTGATAGATGGGTGAAAAGTGTTGATCAATGAGAAGAATTGGTTTAGATTTTCTTCACCTTCAGTCCATATCATGAAGATATCATCAATATAGCGATAATATCTGTATGGCTTTTGTTGTATGCTGTTCAGGAATTTGTCCCCCAGGTCAGCCATAAATAAGTTTGCATATTGGGGTGCCATTTTGCTTCCCATAGCAGTACCCATACATTGGAGATAGATGTCATTGTTGAAAGTGAAGTAGTTGTGTGTAAGAATAAATTCGATGAGCTGTGTAACATCCTCAGCCGTGTATTTGTGGTTTGGTGTGGATGATAAGAATCTGTGACATGCTGCCAACCCATCCTTGTGAGGGATGTTACTGTACAGAGATTCTACATCCATAGTGACTAGAAGTGTATTTGGTGGTAATTGTTGTATATTGTTAAGCTTGTTCAGAAAATCAGTGGTGTCTTGCAGGAAACTAGTAGTGTTCATGACTAACGGTTTTAACATGTTTTCTACAAGGCCTGAGATATGTTCGGTAAGTGTATTCATACCTGTTATAATGGGTCTGCCTGGATTTCCTGGCTTGTGAATTTTGGGCAGCATGTAGAAGTCTCCAATATCTGGAATCGCATTGATGAGTTCTGAATGCAGGTGGCTTGGTATGGTCGCAATCAGACTTAGTTTGTTACAAAGTTTTGCAAATAATAATCTTTGTTCATGAATTTAGGCCAAAATGTATTCTGCTACAGTGCTTTGGTTCACAAACTATGGTGTACATGTACTCCTCACTTAATGCCCGGGTTCCGTTCCAGCGACCAGGTCGTTAAACAAGGAACCACAAGTAAAAAAATTTAAGCATTCCCAACTACTGTACTGTATTCTGAAAAAAAATGTCTAAAAACACAAAAACTCCAATGCAATAATGTCATCTTATTTTGCAGAAGTACAGAACACAAATAAACAAACATACTGTACAGGATACAATGATGTACAGTGCCCAAAAAGTAAACGTATACTGTACAGTAGACAGTAACATTTTAGTCATCAAATCCTTCAAAGGGTCATCAGTGTCATCACTGAAATTGAAATTACCAGCAGGGTCATCAGTATTAACGTTGGAGTTACCAGCAGGGTCATCAGGAGTTGTAGACGAGGGAGAAGACAAGAAAATGATAGAACTGGTAGGGGTAGCTTGCAAGAAGAATTCTGATAAGGTGCTTTGCTTTCTAATCTTTTTCTCTTCATACATTTCACGATAACATCGCATAAGTTCCTTCATCTGCCATTCCACTTTAAAGAACCTTTTCAACATTTGGGTCCATACTCTCTAATTATAATAAAGCTGCATTCACTTTTGAGAACACGCCAGCTAACCCCCTGACTGTGAATTTCTTTTGTACTTCTTTCATGGTTTCCTCCTTTTCTTCCTCTTCCTGTTCTAAGTGCTGCTGTGCTTCCAACTCTATTAAATCTTCACTACTCAACTCTCCCTCAGCAAATTCCACAAATTCGTCAATATCGGTCACTTCAACATCTAAGTCAAGTATGTTAGCAAGTTGCACACTTTTTTGATTTATAACTTCAACATCTGTTTCAAACTCTTCGCTATTGTTCACAAAACGCTTTAAGCATTTTTTCCATATACCCTGCATACACTTTTCTGTTACTACCTCCCAAGCTGATGCAATGTTTTTTATGCAGTGTAAAATGTTGTAAGCTTTCCAAAAATCACGAAGTGTAACTTCATCATTTTCTGTTGCTGCTACAGCTTTGGAAAAGGTGTTGTGCAAAGAGGCCTTGAATGTTGCTATTGCACCCTGATCCATGGGTTGTAGGATATCAGTTGTCTTTTTAGGCAGATACACTACCTTTAATGTACTTTCACACTGAGGCATCGCGGGCGTTGGCGGTAAAGTGCCGCTATTTTTAGCGGCGATTTACCATAGTTTCTGCCGTGATTTTCGGCCGCTAGCAGGGCGCTTTTAACCCCTGCTAGCAGCCGAAAAAGGGTTAAAACCACCCGCAAAACGCCGCTTTCAGAGGCGCTGCCCATTGATTTCAATTGGCAGGAGCGGTGTATTCACCGCTCCTACAGCGCCTCAAAGATGCGTCTGGCAGGACTTTTTTTTACCGTCCTGCCAGCGCACCGCTCCAGTGTGAAAGCCCTCAGGCTTTCACACTGAAGAGAAAGGATCGGCTCTTTCAGGGCGCTTTGCAGGCGCTATTGTTAGCACAATAGCGCCTGCAAAGCACCTCAGTGTGAAAGCAGCCTCACGTCTGAATGTAGATCATCAAGATGCTGGGGGTGGCCTGGGGCATTATTAAGCAGGAGGTTAATTTTAAGGAGAACACCCTTTTTCTGACAAGAACGCTTGACCGAGGGTATAAAACAGTTGGTGAACCAGTCATCAAATAAAGCTTGTGTCATCCATGCTTTGTTATTTGCACTATAATAAACAGGCAGTGTGTGCTTGCTAACCTGCTTCAATGCCCATGGGTTCCGTGAACGATAGATGAGGAGAGGCTTTAACTTGAACCCAGCAACATTTCCTCCCAACGACGTGACCCTGTCTATAAAAGCCTTAAAACCGGGTATTGTCTTATCTTCTTTGGCGTATGCAAGATCTTTCAGGCATTTTTTTCCAAAAAAAGTCTAGTTTCATTGACGTTAAATATCTGCACTGGACAGTAGCCACCTTTTTCGATGATTTTATCAAAAACTTTACAACACATTTTTCAGCTGCTTCCACATCTGTACTTGCAGCCTCCCCACTGATACTCTGATTATAGAGGTTGAATCTTCAACGAAACCTTTGAAACCATCCATGGCTTGCTGTAAAAATTTGTCAAATCTTCTCCTTTGTTCACTTTCAAATTCTCAAAAATACTGCGTGCTTTGGTTTAAATCAATAAAAAAAAAAAAAAAAAAAAAAAAAAAAACTCACTGACATTCTTTTTTCTATTTGGTCATCAATCCATACCGCCAACAATTTCTCCATTTCATGAAGGAGGCCTTTCCGCTGCCTAGTTATTATGGCTTGATATCCTGTCAATGCTTTTACTGCCTCTTTCACTTTATCCTTAAGGATTGTTAAAATTTTAGAATGTGCACATTTCAATTCACTTGCGTTTTTTTTTTTTAAACTTTATTCTTTATTCATTTTTCTTTCACATATTAACAATTCAATAATAAAATGGTCATTATCTACATCGTAGAATTAATAAGTAAGCAAAAATAAGAACACAGCAAGTAATGAACTAGGGAAAAAGCAAAATAAGGGAGAAAAATAAAAAAAAAAGGGCAAAAAAGGAGCACCTTTATCCCAATTGCTTTTCTTTTTTTTTTGTGTTAAGTTACAAGCAGCACAAGCTCACCAATTCCAGCATTTCATTGTTCTTTGTTATGTAGTTGTAACCCACTAAACACAAGGTTTTAGGAGGCAAAGCAACTACAAATTTCATCTATGAGGAGTTTCCAACAATATGAACTTGCATATCCCAATTGCTTTACCTAGTTCCAATATTGTAAACATAGGATTGCTCATTAACCCCTCCCCTCTTTTTCTCCCCTCCTGTTACCATTCAGTTAATCTAATTATAGTTAAATTCATAGATCACTTATTTCAACCATTTCTTTCATGTCACGTAGCTTAACTTATTAAATTTATAAGCCATTACAACTAAATTATCTAATGTACCAATTTTCTATCAAATTTTCTATTTTAGTTATTCTCCAGCCCTACTATGCATTTTTCACTCTATAGAAGGGAACCCATTTTTTCCAGCCAAGGCCTCCACATCTTCTCAAATTCCTTGAGGTTACCTCTTTTTGTATAAACTGCCCTTTCTTTACAGATGGTCTCATTTATTACACTAATCCAATCCCTTACTGCCGGGGGTGTCGTTGACTGCCATCTCAGTGCTATGATTTTCCTAGCTTGGAACAGGCATCTTAATATTGCGACTGTAGTACTCTCCTCTCCTCCCGTTCCTTCCTATATCCTAGTATACAGGCCTGGACTGGCCATAGGGCATGCCGGGCAAATGCCCGGTGGGCCGCCAGTGGCCCGCGGGCCACCAGACAGCATGTTGCGTCTTTCCCATCATCTCCAATGTCTCCGGAGGCAGCCGGAGTTGGTGGGCGGAGCTGGGGGTGTGGCTGCCCCCTCCACTCCTCCCACAGACTCGTTCACTCTGGCTGAAGGAGAAAGAAACGAGGACACAGCAGCCAGAGTGTCTTCATCTCCAGGCATGCTGTAAGTTACTGCACTGCTGCACATGTCACTACATAGAGTTCTAACCGGGCACCATACCACCCCAGCCTGCCCTATGCGTGCCACCCCAACCTGCCCTATGCCACCGCATCCTGCCCTATGCCACCGCACCCTGCCCTATGCCACCGCACCCTGCCCTATATCGCCCCAACCTGCCCAATAAAACCCTATACTTTCATTTACAGGGGTCATTTGGGGGTGCGCCTCGTGACCGTGCGCTGCCTGCAGGGCGCTGGGCAGGACAGACAGGAGGAGGGTGACACCATGTTTTGCCGCACCAGGTGACACCAACCCTAGTGACGCTACTGCCCCAGTGCACCCTATGCTGCGAGTCGGAGCCGCACTCGAGTGACAGTGACACCATCGGCACATCGGGGGGCCGGGACCCGCGACGATCCCCTTCTCTCTGGCAAGGTGGCCGCGGCACTGATGATCTAATCAGTCTCGGCTCGGCTGTCTCACAGCCGAGCTGAGTGAAGCCGCCTCCCCCTCCTCCTTTATGTCCACACAGGGGGAGGGGACCCAACATGCAGTCCCGCGCTGATCAGAGGTACATTATGGGTCTGAGGGGGGGTTCTGTATTGTAGGAGGGGGGTTCTGTATTGTAGGAGGGGGGTTCTGTATTGTAGGAGGGGGGTTCTGTATTGTAGGAGGGATCTGAAATGTAGGGGAGGGGGATCTGAAATGTAGGGGAGGGGGATCTGAAATGTAGGGGAGGGGGATCTGAAATGTAGGGGAGGGGTCTGTACTGTAGGGAGGGGGTCTGTACTGTAGGGAGGGGGTCTGTACTGTTATTTCCCCTATATGCTCTTCCCATCTCTCTCGTTCCTTACAGAGTTTCAACCCGTTGTTGACTTTTTTTCTCATCTGTCCGTATATTTCGGATATAAGCCCCTTAGTTGGGCCTGCCTGGAGTTAATTTTGAAAGAGGCGTTTTACTCCACTCTAATGCCGCGTACACACGATCGATTTTTTCGACGGTGAAAACACCGTCGAGAAAATCGACATGAAAAACGAGGAACAGCTTGTTTCCCCCCCCCCCCCCCCCACACACAGCCATTTTAAATTACATTTTGTTTTTGGTCGAAAAAAACGACAGTGTGTGGGCTCCCCGGCAGTGTTTCCCTATAGGAAAACGACGGGAATCACGATGAGAAAAATTAGAGCATGTTCTAATTTTTCTCGTCGTGATTAATGCCGTTTTTCCCCATCGAGAAAAACGACAAAAAGCCCACAGACGATAGTTTTTCTCGGCCAAAAGGAAAAAATTTAATTTTTCTCGACGGGAAAAATGATCGTGTGTACGCGGCATAAGGCTTGTATCCTAAATTGGGCTTGAAGGGCATGCCCCACCTGTAAGTAAGTATAAAATGAGTGTTGCGGTATGTTAAATTCCCGTCTCAAGTCCAAGAATTTTTTAAGGTTATTGCCATCATACAGTTGTCTCAGCCTTTTAATACCTTGTGTTTCCCATTCTCTGACCTTTCCTATCGGGAGGATTTCCTGCAGATTGCCATTATTCCAAAGGGGAGTATATTCAGTTAGCCCAGTATATCCCATCTGTTTAACAGTTTTCCATATTTTGGTTATCATTTTTATTGTTGGGTTCCTATAGCAGAAGGAGTCCGCCTCTAGCGCATCAATGATTGTATTATGTAATGCTCTAGTTAGCATTATTCTCCCATTAGGGGTGCCTCCTCCCGAGATGTCACATCCCATTATATGCTGCAACTGTGCCGATAAATAGTAACTCTCGGGGTGAGGTACTGCCAAGCCTCCTTCCCCTGCTGGCAGCTGCATTGCTCGGAGTCGGATCCTGGCTTGTCCCCCTTTCCATATTAACTCCCTGAAAAGGGTTTCAATTTTGTTGAACCATTTTTTGCATATCCAAACTGGGGAATTATGCAGTAAGTACAACAATTGTGGCAGCCAGATCATCTTAATTAGGCTGCATCTGCCTGCCACCGACAAGGGAAACCGTTTCCAGATGTTAATTTTTTGTTGAAACTTGGCCAGTAGTGGTATTAAATGTTTACTTATATATTGGTTGGGGTCTTTCGTCAAGGATATCCAAGTATCTCAATGTGTCCACTACCACCAGCTGTGGCATTCCTGGTATTCTTAACTCTGCAATGGGATCCACTGGTAAGAGCCTCAGATTTCTCCCAGTTTATCTCTAAACCTGTAAATCTACAGAATTCCTCCACTATACTCATTGCTTTTGCCAACGATTGCCCCATATCTCCCAGGAAGAGCAGGATATTATCCGCATATAACGCGATTCTTTCATCTCCTGTCTTCCTCTGGAAGCCAGTTATCTCAGAGCTTGATCTTATAGAGATGGCCAAAGGTTCCATCGCTAGGGCGAAGAGCAGGGGTGACAATGGGCACCCCTGTCTCGTCCCCCTCTCCAGCTCGATCTTATCCGAGAGTTTGTTGTTAATTCTAAGCTTAGAGCTAGGATTATTATAGAGCATCTTTATCCAGCCGGTGAAAGAAGGGCCTAATCCAAGTTTCCCCAGAACCCTCCAGATGTATCCACACTCCAAGCTGTCAAAAGCTTTGGTCACATCCAGTGACAACACAGCTCTTGATCCCTCGTTCTCTGTTGGGGTCTGTAGGTTTAGGAATGTCCTTCTAAGGTTCATACTGGTGGATCTATTAGCTATAAATCCCGTCTGATCTGGATGGATCAGTTTTGGGATAAATTCTATTCAGCCTAGCTGCCAGAACCTTAGCCAACACTTGCTATTTCTTTAACTTTCTTGCCAGCCTCATAGTCCTTAATAATCTTATTTCTCATTTTAAGATCAATAGAGTTTTTTTTCTGAGCACTTTCTGCAGGTGCAAGCACACTTTTTCTTTTTGCTGACATGGCGTGGGCAATACCTGTATACAGTACAAGCACACATTACAGTACTGTGTACATAAGGACATAAAACAATACAGTATAAAGAACGCTGGAAGGGGCATTTAGGAGAACAGAGTACAGTACATACCTGTAAATCAGCAGGCCGGGAGTGAGAACGAGGCTGATGCAGAGTGATGACATGACGTCCTGTGCACGGGTCGGGAGAGCTGGTCGTAAGTACGAGTGGTCGTTAAACAGGTAAGTCGTTAAAACGAGGAGTATCTGTATATATCTAAAAACGTATCAATCCTGATGTACTGATGGCCCATCTCATATCTTGAGGCCCAAAAATGCCAGGACAGTACAAATCTCTCAAAACGACCCCTTTTTTGAATTTGTAATTTTTTGGAAAATTAAGAAAAAATAAATACTGGGTCTCCATTGCATTACAGCACCATTGTATAACTGATGTGGCGGTGATCAGAGACACCGACTAGTGACAGTTCATGATTAGATAATCCTTGAAAAGCTAATTTTCACTAAAATAAGCAAAAAAATTCACCTTTAAATTATGAAATGCACTTTCAAAGTGAATGTGATCTACTCCTTGGTAAATCAGTGTCAATACTTGTCAAAACGTCTGCATATTTCATCTGCACTTTATTTTCTATACCGAATGACTCCGACGTCCCATACACACCAGGAATCTACCAACTAAAAAGTAGCACATTGCTGGCTGTGCCAGGAGGGAGAGGGTACCCTTCTGCACGTCTTCTGGTCCTGTCCACGGTTGCGGAGGGGGGGAAGTCCGTCGCACAATCCAGAATTTTACAGACCGTACTGTACCGGAGGAACCGGCCTATTTCCTCCTACATGCGAATGACACGTCTGCAAAAGTCTATAAAAAAATAAAAAAATAAAAAAAATAAAAAAAAAACGGTAGTTCGCCACCTCCTCGACGCAGCCAAAGCCTGCATTCCTCTTAACTGGAAATCCCCGACCCCACCGTCCATTGCTCAGTGGCTTCACAGAGTTGATGACATTAGCCGCATGGAGGACCTGATCCTCACTAGTCAACACAGACATGAGACATATTCCAAGACATGGCAACTGTGGAATATATTTAAGTATTCCGATGAAGGAGAATCCCTTAGAGGGGTTGAACTGCCTACATGACGTCATACCCGGTCCCTTCTCAACTCTGACGGCCTATGGGGGTTTCATCATTTCATTGGGTAGCCACCCTAATCCAGGTACATGTATATCCACATCCCCCTTTTACCCCCCCTCCCTCTACTCCTCTTTGTTTTACTCTATTTTATATTTCTCTGGGTTCTGTCCCAATTTTTCCTTTCAGGGGTACTGTACCTCTTGCTACTGTTTCTCTTTTGATAAACGGGAAAACTAGAGGGGAGACTGCACCCACGGGGCTCAAATACTCTCTTGCTTTCATTCCCCAGACGTACCAATCCACATTTGCTATAGCTAGAAACATTGCAGCCCTGATGTAGTCCCACCTCCCTTAGGGGGTACACATACGCAGGTCTTATAATGTAGTCCAGCACTACTGGGGTATATGTTTCACTATGTCTTCCACTGCATTAATGTATTGATGTATACGTCATCTATCTGCTGTTGTAGTCCATGTGGACCAGTTCCTCTGTTATAAATAAAAGAAGAAAAAAAAAAGTAGCACATGTAGTTTATTTCAACTCTGTGTTTAGCCCTCCATCTAGGAGTTTCTTAATGTAACTCTGATGACTCCAGAGACAGTAAAAACAAACACAACAAGGAAGAGAGTGCTCGCTATACACACTTCACGTAATCAAACAGATCAACTTACACAGGAATTTACACCATGTGTGTATCAGACTTGCGCAACACGTCTTGCATGTAATAATGATACTTCGTAAATTATGTCCAGTTTTAGCAAAGTCTAAAAGAACTGCTTCTAGGAAGTAATATTCTTTTTATTGGAAAATGGAAGCATGCGTCACACTTCACTCCTGAGTTGGCATCTCACATTAGCTGGCTTCTACTAACCACAACATCAGTTTAAGGCTGGGTTCACACTATTGCGAATTGGATGTGGTTTCCCAGCATCCAATTCTGGCTGAAATCGGACCTGAAAACTGTGAATGAGGCACACTGGACCCCTGCTGTGAGCCACTGCATTCTATAGTTTGAACCCAACCGTAAGGGTTAGTTTGCCTTTACCAAAAAAAGGCCTATGTAGGTAACCAAAGCTGAATAATGCGTCTGCTAAAAGATGTAGGCCAAATTCAAACACCTCCCAAACCCATACTAAAAAACAAAAGAAAAGAAAAAAAAACCCAGACAGCATCATCCCTTCTGGCCTTGATGCTAGAACATTGCTAAGACACGCCATTACTGCTCCCCCTCCACCATCACATGCGTGGTCCACTATCTCCTTTATCACAGCATCACTGAGCTCAGAATTAGACCCCTTTCACGCTGAGGCAGTTTTTAGGCATTTTAGCGCTAAAACAGCGCCTAAAAACTGCCTCTTATGCCTCCCCAGTGTGAAAGCCCGAGTGCTTTCACACTGGGGTGGTGCGCTTGCGGGATGGGAAAAAAAAAGTCCTACAAGCAGTGTATACAGCACTTCTACACCACCCCTGCCTATTGAAATGAATGGGCAGCGCTTCCGAAGTGCCGCAACACGAATGGTTTTAACCCTTTCTTTGGCCACTAGCGGGGGTTAAAAGAGGCCGAAAAGCGCCGCTAAAATGACATACCGCTACTGGAACCACCACCCCAGTGTGAAAGCAGCCTTACTATGACATGGCATGTAATAGTGCATACAAAGGGGGTTTGTATCGGCTGCATAGGCAGTTTTTTGGAAAAAGGTAAACTAATCCTTTAAAAATGCGCACAGACACACACAAACTTTAGAAATTAATTATTATAAATTCAGCATGTGGTTTCAGGTTTCATTTTTGCCTGTGGCCATCAAATTATAGGATTCTTCTCCGAGTGCTGGATGCGAAGATTTAATCTGGTTTATGATCCAGACTTCTGTAGTTTTTATATTATGTTGGCATTTGGTTAACTATGTGTAATGATTTGTGTGTAATGTTAGAGAAAGTGGTGTAATTTGTATGTTGGTAGTTAGATTCTGTTATTTTTTCAATCAGTGTTATTCATTTTATGTAGTATTTTATTAGGATGACATGGTTAAATAACAGTACAGTATTAATTTAGTTGTATGTGGTAATAATTTCCATTATTGGCAATTATATGTTGTGCCTTGTTATTGTGATTTTTGTATCTTAGTAATTTCCCTTTGGGACAGTGTTAATTTTGATGTCAAATTTCAATCTAGTTTTACTCATAGTCTTTACTAAAATGCCATTTTAGTTTTAGTCATATTTTAGTTATCTAAATTGTTTTAGTCGACCAAGATCTCCAGTACATTTTAGTTGACTGAATTTGAATGGATTTAGTTCAATTGTAATGCATTAAAGTGTTACTAAACCCACAACAGTAAAATCAGTCTGTATATGCAGTAAAGCATGCTTGTTATACTCTACATTGTGTGAAAAGACTGTTTGACCCTGTCTTCTGATTACCCTACCCCCCCCCCCCCGCCCCCCTTCCTCCACTGTCCCCAATGCATCTCCTGATAAGACAGAGCCTTTGGAGTCACTCTGCACATTCTCAGTTTGCTGTGCATTGCTAGAGTTTTTCTTCTTGGGAGGGTGCATGTGATCGGCACAGGGCCAATCAGAGCACTGTCCAGACAAAGGGTCAGGGGGACAGTCAGAGAAGAATGAAAACTCCTCCTACAAAGCTTTAACCAGGCACTGATAGAAGTCACAAGACTGCTATATACTGCTGATGAGAAAAGGTATTTAGCAGTTTATAGTTACTATAATTACATTTCCATGTTCTGTGTACTGTGGGAGACCAGATATAGTGCATGCAGGGTTCTAGAATTTCCAAACTCAATTACTCCTGGAGTAAAAATCAAATAACATTTTATTATTTATGGTATTAAAAGCGGGGTTCCGCCCGAGTTTTTTTTTTTTTTTTTTTAAAAGTCAGCAGCTACAAACACTGTAGCTGCTGACTTTTAATAAGGACACTTACCTGTCCTAGGCACCTGCGATGTTGGTCCCCCCCGAGGCCGATCCCTCGATCCTGGCAGGTCCCGGCGGCACCATCCTCACTAAGGGAAACAGGCAGTGGAGCCTTGCAGCCTCACTGCCCATTTCCTACTGCGCATGCGCGAGTCTCATGGCGCTTTGTGAATAGGCGGCTGCTTTCTGGGATACACACAGTTCCCAGAAGGCAGCGCGCCCCATTCACCAGAAGACAACACAAGGAGGACGAGGAAGAAGACCTGCTGCAAACTAGGAAGAGGCAGATTAGGATCCGCATAGCAACTGCCATTTCTGGTAAGTAAAAATTATTTATTTATTTTCTATTTTTTTGCAGGATTTTGGTGTATTTTTTTTTTTATTTTTTTTTTAGGGAGGAACGCCACTTTAAAGTTTGAACATGCACTACAGACACAGATTTAGCCGTTGTGATATATAACCAGTGTTAATTTTGATTTTAGTGTTAGTCGTAATCTTGACTACAATGCCATTTTAGTTTTAATCAGATTTTAGTCATCTGAATTGTTTTAGTTGCATTTTAGTTGACAAAAAAGTGTTAATTTTGTTGATGAAATTATCACTGCTTTGGGATTAAAGTATTCTGAATGTCAAAAAGAAGGATCTGCTTCAAAAAATACCTTCTATTTCTTGAGTGAAGCAATTAGTTTTATACAAAAAGTAATTAGCAATAGCCAAACCTATGACTGATAGATCATGTATCCTTATGTGCATAAGACCAGCATGACACTGAAAATATATGGATCACACAGTCAACGTTTCTAAAGAGAATGAGGATTTGTCACTTGTTGAATGCAAAATAGGAAGTTATGTTCATTGTAAAATCAAGCAACCTGACATCTGGAAAAGATTACAGTAAATAGCAGCAATTTAATGCATTAGCTATTGTGTTCAGAGAAACTGTAGTTACTATGGCTACGGTTGCTAGAAGAGACAAAATGAGTATTTTTGTCAGCAGCAAAGACGTGACAAACAAATACTGTGCATCTGTGATTGCAACTAGTTATATTAGAACTATGGAAATCAGACACAATATATGCTAAAGAAAACACATTGTGCTACTTTTAAAAGCCACTTTTTCATTTGCAACATAACATACAGTATGTACACCATGTAGGTGTACAAACACACAAACGCACACTGGGAACTAGGAGAGTTAAATGTGCAGAGATTTCCAAACAATAAGTATGAGCGAATAAAATTAGTCATAAATAAAAACAGTTAAATATAGTGGATTAGGAGCCAGCGGCGGAGCGTCCATTAGGGGCGCACAGGCACCAGCCCCCCCATTCATGCATCTGTCCCCCTAATCTACATGCAGGGTGCCGGACGCATGGATTCCAATTGGGGGGGGGGGGGGGGTTTAAAGCTTGCGATTAGAGCCAGATTCTCTAATAGGCTTCAAAGGGTGGGCTCAGAGCTCTGCCCCGAGCCCACCCAGTTGTGTGACAATAGCGAATTAATATTCGCTATTGTCACACTGATCCACCTCCCGGCCAATCAGGAATTGGGTCCTGAATTCTGTCACCCAATTAGTTGAAAGGACAGGCAATCCCATTGGAAATCCAAGAGGAGCTGCCGCAATGCAGAGGAGACGTGATGGAAGCTGCCGCTCGTAGAAGCGCTGCCTGCCCGTGACCTAGATGAGGGGTAATTGTAGGCCCGAACGACCTGGGAGGGTGGTTGTTTGCCGCCCCTCCCACACCCTCAAAAAAACAAAAAAAACAAACAGCTGCCACTGACAGACTTCTGATGCTACTTTTAGAACAGTATTTGCCCCTCAGGTTTCAGAATAACATGTACGATTACCATGCATTTCTGCCTATGACGAGGATTTTGCCATTATAGGCTCAAATACAGTATATTCTGTTCTAATGCAATACGACTACATTCAGAGCTCATGCTGTATGTTCTTGTCTATTCTTCAAACCCTAACCTTGTAAAAAGAGCCCAGTTTAAAATAGAAATGAAAGGCAAAACATACATTAGATTACCAAAAGTATTGGGACGCCTACCTTTACACACACATGAATTTTAAATGGCATCCCAGTCTTAGTCCGTAGGGTTCAATAATGAGTTGGCCCATCTTTTGCAGCTATAACAGCTTCAACTCTTCTGGGAAGGCTGTCCACAAGGTATAGGAGTGTATCTATGGGAATGTTAGACAATTCTTCCAGAAGCGCATTTGTGAGGTCAGGCACTGATGTTGGATGAGGAGACCTGGCTCGCAGTCTCTGCTCTAATTCATACCAAAGATGTTCTAATCGGGTTGAATTCAGAACTGTGCAGGCCACATAATTTCCTCCACCCCAAACTCGCTCTTCCATGTCTTTATGGACCTTGCTTTGTGCACTGGTCATTTGGTGGAACGGGGGGGTTGCTTTTCAGGGGTTCGGCTTGGCCCCTTCATTCCAGCAAAGGGAACTCTTAAGGCATCAGCATACCAAGACTTTTGGACTATTTCATCCTCCCAACTTTGTAGGAACAGTTTGGGGATGGCCCCTTCCTGTTCCAACATGACTGCCATCATCTATCTATCTATCTATCTATAAAAAATGAAGAAACAGCAGTAGTAAAACTTGAATAAAAAATAAATGTCCCCCTGTAGGTTACTGCCATACACACCGCATACTAGCACATCATGACAGACTTAACTTACAAACTGAACCCTCCAGCGGTGCACCGAGAAAAGAGCAAATGCTAGCGCTCAGGATGCCTGCATAGTAAATCACAAGTTCCATTTAAAAGCAATAATACAAGTCTAAGAACCAAGTCCAGGTAGCAGGGCGGATGTCCGATGAAATAAAATAAAATGGTTCAATGATAATCAATCTTGAAGAAAGAAAATACTAGATGAGCAGTCTAATTGGAGTGAACAGATAATCAGGGCAGCTCTTAGGAGTGAAGCCAGCTCAGGAAACCATGGAGAAAAAAACAAATAGAAACGCGCCTCTGAGTAAACTGTTTAATATAGTGACATAAATATGTAGCCAACACTTACATAAAGGTAAATGAAGAGATGCTCATATGAAGTGAGATCAATGCCATGTCAGGTGTATAGTCCAGGGTCTATTGTTGCGACCAGAGAAGTCCCAAATCCCGGCTATGAAAGCCGCAAGGTACCAGAGAGGAAGCCGGCTGTATCCATGAATGGAGATGGTGACTGTGTGCTCGTGGAACAGCGTGTGACGTCAGCTGGATCGAATGAATGGGAGAAAACGCGTTTCAAAGCATGCACAGGTCTGGAATAGAGCATGCGCGCTCCTTTGTCAAGTGTACAAGGGAAGAGGAGGACGGGACTTAAATGCCCCTGCTTGAAAACCTTTATGTAAGTGTTGGTTACATGTTTATGTCACTATATTAAACAGTTTAGACTCCATTCACACAGGGGCAACACGACTTCGGGAGGCAACTTGGACACGACTTGAGTATGAATCACAGCGCGACCTGGAGCTACTTACAAGGCAACTTCAAGTTTCCTCCAGGACAGGAGACATTCCAGTGGCCAATCAAACAAGAATCAGCTCTGTGGGAGGGAGGGGTTTGCCTGAGAAATGTATGTTTTTTTTCCTGGAAAGTTGCTTCTGTTAAGACAGTGATCTGACTTCTGAGCGACTTCCATTGAAATCAATGGGTACAGGTCGCCTAGCAGTTGCCTAGAAGTTGGATTGAAGTAGTACAGGAACCTTTTTTGAAGTCGGAGCGACTGCAGTAGTGTGCATTAAGACGGCTCCATTTACTTACATTGATTTTCTCATGCAGCGCGACTTGAGGCGACTAGGGGCGACTTAAAGTCGGATCCAAAGTTGCCCCTGTGTGAATGGGCTCTCACTCAGAGGTGCTTTTCTATTTGTTTTTTCTCCAGCGGTGCACTGTCACTGCTGTAGACCCATCCATCTTCCACTGAACTGTTCCAGGTTCACATGCTCCGGCCAGACAGGAGTCGCCATAGTGGCACGGTACTCTCTGCAGTCACAGCACTGTCAGTGTTCCGTGCATGCAGAGAGTACTGCGCATGCGCCAAATCCATCACGGCTTAATCCGCTGCCAGTATTTACTAAACACGCAGGTTTCAAGCCATTTCAAAAAGGCACCTACAGGTAAGAATATTTATAGTCTTATGTGAAGGGTAAAGTAAACTTTTTGACTTTAGTACCACTTTAAATAATTATTGGATTTTTTTAATCCAATTGTAAAACTCTGAAGGGTTGGACACTGTCCGTATTTAATTGCAGTCTATGGCTGGAGAGATTTACTCTTACATTGGTAGCACTAAATATACAGACATGTTTCTAGAAATTTTGATTTATAGCCACAACTGTATATGATAACTCACCAAAATGACTAAAATAATATATATGTCCACATTTTTACAGGGAGGAGAGAGGAGTTTCTTTAGTTTTTAAAAATGGGAAAAAAAGAATGGGTACATTAATAATTTGATATACCGTATATACTTGAGTATAAGCCGAGTTTTTCAGCACATTTTTATGTGCTGAAAATGCCCCCCTCGGCTTATACTTATACCTTTTTACACCTGATCTCCCGGACTTTGGGGACCCGGTACCGGCCGGCCATAGGTCCCCAAGTGTGCAAAGTTTTTTGTCCGGGGGACCTACGGCCGGGGAGTACCGATTTTTCAAAGCCGGGCACCCCTTCCATAGACTCCCATGTTAAACGGTCATTTCTCTGGTGACTTTGGGGACCTGGTACCGGCCGGTCGTAGGTCCTCTGGACCCGTAACTTAGCACACATGTAGCCCCATTTCTCCTCTACAAGTGTGCTAAATTTGTTGTCTGGGGGACCTACGGCCGGAGGGCATCGATTTTTCAAAGCTGGGCACCCCTTCCATAGACTCCCATGTTAAACGTCCGTCTAGTCCTGGACACAGTGAGGCATGGACACAGTGAGGCAAAGTGAGGCATGCAGATGGACACCCTAGGCTTATACTCGAGTCAAGACGTTTTCCCAGTTTTTTGTGGTAAAATTAGGTGCCTCGGCTTATATTCGGGTTGGCTTATACTCTAGTATATACGATAATACAAGATTTACTTATTAGAAGCCACACAGGCAAAAAAAAAAAATGCGTGCCTGTAATTGGCAATAGTTTAAGAATAAAAATGACACATTATATTCTCCACAAACGTAATGGAATCATATAAATCATAATGTTATGAAGTTAACAAAAGCAACAGATTAATGTCATTAATGATACTGTTGCTGTTTATTATATATGCTACCTTGTGGTTTAGTATCTTTTTCTTTGCACCATTTACAAAATGTTTCAGGACATCAACAAAAATAGGATTTTTGTACTCACCGTAAAATCCATTTCTCTGACGTCCATGGACTGACACAGCTGGATAATGTAAACATGTGGGTATATGTCCCTGCTCACAGGAGAAAATCTAGGCAGAATGTTAGATGTTAAAACATTCTAGAACAAACCAGAGCTGTACAGCCCCTCCCACCTGCAGCTAGCAGACCTCAGTTCGTAACAAAGCAGTACAAACCTCAAAAGGAAGGGACGGTGCTGTGTCAGTCCATGGACGTCAGAGAAATGGATTTTACGGTGAGTACAAAAATCCTATTTTCTCTTATCGTCCATGGACTGACACAGCTGGATACTGTAAACGTGTGGGATGTCCCAAAGCAGTATCAGAAGGGTGGGAGCAGTAGCAAAGGAACAACCAAAACTTCACTCCAAACAAGCAGAGCTCCTCAACGGAGGAGTTGCGACATTAAACAGCGGCCTGCAATGCTTTGCGGCCGAAGGAAGCATCCGAAGATGCAGCCACATCAACCTTATAAAATCTTAAAAAGGTATGAACTGACGACCAGGTCGTCGCCTTGCACACTTGTGCAACCGACGCTTGATGTCGGAAGGCCCGGGAAGCACCAATTGCCTTGGTGGAATGTGCAGCAATCAGAAAGGGAGGCGCCCGCCCCTTAAGGGCATAGGCCTGTATGACGGTCTACCTGATCCACCTAAAGACGGTGGCAGACGACACCGCTCGGCCCCGTTTTGGACCAGACACAGATTTCCGAATGGAAACAGTAGCAGACAGGTACACTCGTAAGGCTTGTACCCATCTTAATGTATGAAGCGCAAACTCTCAGGGATGCGATGGGTGAGGATACAAGGACGGAAGAACAATGTCCTTCTTAAGGTGAAAGGCCGAGACCATCCTTAGAAAAGAAGGATGGTCGTGGGCGCAACACCAACATATCCTTATGGAGGACCAAGTAAGGCGACTTGCCGGACAAGGCCGCCAACTCAGACACCCGACTAACCGAAGCAATGGCCACTAAGGCCAACTTCCAGGACAAGGTCAAGAGAGGAATCTCTAAAATTCTCAAAAGGAATGTTCTTGGAGAACCGAGATGCATCAAAATCAGATCCCAAGTAGGGAGAGGAGGCTTGACAGGGGGGATCACATGGCAAACCCCCTGCACAAAAGGTGCTAATCAAGGAATGGCCCGGTAGCGGTCGTTGAAAAAGACAGCCCGGGCCGAAAACCGACCCTCAAAAAAGGTATGCAAGGCCAGCTTTTGGGTCACACCACGCTGTAAGAACAGCAAAATCCTGGGAACGGAATACATCCGAGGATGCCACAAGTTCCTCGCACATAGCGATGTAAGCCTTCCAGGTACGTGAGATATCTTCCTGGAGGAAGATTCCCATGTCAACAACATAGAAGAGATGACCGAATACGAGAGAACTCGGTCCTTCAGCACCTGGCTTTAAAACAGCCATGCCATTAAAGCCAAGGACTGTAAAGCAGGATGAAGTATGGGATCATGAGACAGAAGGTCGACCCCAATAGGCCATCGCCAGGAATGTCTGGCGACTAGCCGAAGTAGATCGGCGTACCAATGTCGCCATTCCGGAGCACTGGAATGGCCTCAGCCCCTACTCTGCGAAGCCGGCGAGGCAACAACAGTAGCGGAGGGTAAACATATATCAGGCGATACTGCCCCCACGGGCTTCCAACGCGTCTGACGCGTCCGCCCAGGGGTCCCTGGACCTGACCACGATCTTGCCACCTTTCGAGTGAGTCAAGAGGCCACAAGGTCCACTTCCGGTGCCCCACCTCCGGTAAAGAAGGTGGAAACGCCTCCGGATGCAAGGACCCTTCGCCTGTAATGCACATGGCCGACAGGACCGTCTTGCAGCGAGATGTATGAAAATCCCAAAGAGACTCCGCAATGTATCGGAGAAGGGAAGCCCCAGTGTACAGGGTGTCTCAAATGTTGGCCAATAAAGGCAACTTGACGGAACTTCCCTAGAAACTCGGTCAGAGGACTAGTACCTCAGCCTCCAGAGGTGGCGCAAACCCACCCCGGGCACAGAGACCCTAAAGGCTAAAGCAGTTGTAGTGCACCTGCTAGACGACTGATGGATGAAGCAGAGGCTTTTGCCCAGTCATTGAGCTACAAAAAATGCCAGAGACGCAGCCACTAACGGGCGTAACGCTAACCCCAGCCTGGCGAACACAGTCCAAGCCAGCGCTTCTGATCACCACTGAAAGCAGGTGGAAAGTGATACCCCTGAAACCAGGGATCCTTGTGACAATGCTCCATCCAGCAGCTACCCATGGATAGGTGCTGATTGTGCAAACACATAGTTTATACTATGAATTGCGTCAAACGCACAAATGGAGAGAGTGTGGGAGGAAACCCACCCAGCCACAAGGAGCATAATACCACCACATACGGCGTATGTAGTTTAGTATTTGTGGATAAACCTATTAAACACGTATATACTGTGCCAGCGACGAAGGCGCGCACATCATAGGGGCCTGGACGTAAACCAGCCACGCAGATTGCGTACACAACCGTGTAGGTATGTTAGCCTGCGAATAAACAAATTGCACATGTTTATACTGTGCATAGCGCTGAGAATGCGCACACCATTGGAACGCAGGGAAGAAACCTGAGCACCCGGATAAAACCCATGCAGACTGCATACGCATACCGTATGGTATTATAGTATGTGTGCTAAACATTTTGCACAAGCTCATGTGTGCATAGCACCGAAGGCGCGCACACCGTTGGCGCGTGGGAGGAACTGAAGTACCCCACGCATACTCAGAGAATGCAATACCTACAACTACTGTGAAGGTATTTAGTGTAGTGTATAAACATAGTGTGTATGTTTACATCGTGTATTGCACCAAAGGCATGCATGTCATGTAGCGTGGGCGGAAACCCACGCAGACTGCAAAGACATACCGGGTAGGTATGTTAGTATGTGGATATCCAATCGCACAAATTTAGACTGTGCATAGCGCCGAAGCGCCCATACCAATGGAGTGTGGGAGGGAACCGGAGTACCCGGAGGAAAACCACACAGACTGCCTACACATACCGTGTAGGTATTATAGCATGCATGACAAACATTGAACATGTTTAACTGTGCAGAAGGCCAAAGGCGCACATACCGTCAGCGCGTGGGAGGAAACCGGAACACCCGGAAGAACTCCACGCAGACAGCACACAGATACCGTGTAGGAATGATAGCATGTGAATCAACATATTGCACATGTTTATGCTGTGCATTTCCAGTGGAGCGTGGGGGGAAACCGGAGTACCCGGAGGAACCCCACGCAAACAGTATACCCATACTGTAAACATGTATAATATGTGCAATAAACATATTGAACATGTCTATACTGTGCAGAGAGCCGAAGCGCACATACCATGAGTGCGGGAGGACACCGGAGCCCCCGCCAACTCAGAGAGTATAATACATACATATACTGTGAATGTATCTGGAGTCGTGCATAAACATATTTTGTACGTTTATATCATGTATGGCACTGAAACACAGCATTGGAACGTGGGGACAGCCACGCAGACACAGAGACCAATAACACATACATACACTGTGAATGTATGCAGTGTAGAGGTATAGGATGAGTTTAAATTATGGCGCAGAGGCGCATAATCTTCTCTGTATCATTCCAACCTGCTTGACTGTGCTGCCGAAGCAGCATGCAGGTAACAGGTAACCTCTGATCCTCAGACCGTGTGTCTGTCAGAGCTCAAATCATTCCCCAGGAAATGGCGGGAAATGTTACCTCAGGTATCACACATAAGGCTCACAGGGACTACAGACATAAATGAATAAAGTCCTCCCTCATCCATGCTGCTCTTGAGGCAGTGTGAGGAAAACAGTGAGGAAACTGTGTAAAAGAAAGGCTTGTCACAGCACCCACCTTGAGTGTTTCTCACATCAATGAGATCACTTACAAGCGCCCTGTCATTCACTGACACAGAACTGGAGTCTTCCTCACAAGGGAATGTCCTGTTCATAAACATTAAATATTCAGAGGTAGGGTCCTGAGCATAGTAGCTAGGCCCATATCTGACTCAGAGCACCCCTTCAGTAAAGATTTTTGTGGGGGGGAGGGGGCTTATAGCTCCTTTTGCTCACACACCGCTTCCATTCTGACAGGAATGATTCCAGGACTGCTGACAACTGGTCCATAAGGACCGCAGGTGCAGGAAACATATGAACATGTTTAACTGTGCAGCACTGCCAGTTGCCCAGGCAAGTGTGGAGAGCAGGTGTATCAGACTCCATAACGCCACCCTCTGAGACCTTATACACTATACAGTGAATATACAGTCCACCCACTGGCTACGCTGAGGCTGAGGAGGGGATAACCGGGAGGACCCACCAACCCTTAAGGACCGCTCAGTCTGTGAGGAGATTGTGAGGGGATTTGCGCCGCCGCCAGAAATAAATGCGCGGCGGCCACAAGGAAATGGCCGCCGGCCGCAGCCATAACTGCGCCACTGAATGCCAAGATGGCCGCCAAGCGCAAAATTCAAAGCTCTAATGCGCGCCAATGGCGCACGCAATAATCACCTCACACACCAGAAAAAAAACTGCAGACATGAGCGCCCAGCCAGGCCAGAGTGACCCCCCAAGCACCCCACAGCAGAGCACCAGTAGAGGGTGCAGAGAGCAGCATAACAGGGGGGAGACAGGGAGAAACCCCCACACACAGAAAACACAGCCAGCATGTACTCACCTGCAGTAGGAGAGACTACTTACCCGTCCCTTTCAGGGACCCACTGGCTTGTTTCAGACAGACCTATCACAGAGTCGTACTGCGTAGCTGTCGGCCCGGTCCACCGCAAGAGATACAGTCAGTCAAGTACTGTTCAATCTTGAGAGGACCGCGGGAGCATGAAAGCAACCCGGCCACCCCTGGAGTCATGGGGTATGTCGTGAACTGAGTCTCACGCACACAAAAGGCGAGGATCAGCACACTCGATGGTCGGACAGGGAAGACTACAAGGATACTAGTGTACCCAACCTGTTGCCCAGCCGACAGTTGATTGAAGGTCTCAAAAATAAAATAATAAAATTCCCAAAGGAATAAAATTTAAAAGTAAAATCTTCCAGGAGACTGTATCCTGAGAGAGCCACGTCTTCTCCTTCTGCTAGGCAGAAAAAAACTGGGGTCTGCTAGCTGCAGGTGGGAGGGTAATGTCCGGAGGGACCGCCCCCTGGGCAGGGCTGTTCAGCTCTGGTTTGTTCTAGAATGTTTTAACATCTAACATTCTGCCTAGATTTTCTCCTGCGAGCAGGGACATATACCCACACGTTTACAGTATCCAGCTGTGTCAGTCCATGGACGATAAGAGAAATAGGATTTTTGTACTCACCGTAAAATCCGTTTCTCTGACGTCCATGGACTGACACCGCTGGATACTGTAAACGTGTGGGTATATGTCCCGGCTTGCAGGAGAAGATCTAGGCAGAATGTTAGATGTTAGAAACATACATTCTAGAACAAACCAGAGCTGAACAGCCCCGCCCAGGGGGGCAGTCCCTCCGGACATTACCCTCCCACCTGCAGCTAGCAGCCCCAGTTCGTAACAAAGCAGTACAAACCCTAAAAAGGAAGGGTGGGTGCTGTGTCAGTCCATGGACGTCAGAGAAACGGATTTTACGGTGAGTACAAAAATGCTATTTTCTCATATCGTCCATGGACTGACACAGCTGGATACTGTAAACGTGTGGGACAGCCCAAAGCAGTATCAGAAGGGTGGGAGCAGTAGTAAAGGAACAACCAAAACTTCACTCCAAACAAGCAGAGCTCCTCAACGGAGGAGTTGCAACATTAAACAGCGGCCTGCAATGCTTTGCGGCCGAAAGAAGCATCCAAAGATGCAGCCACATCAACCTTCTAAGATTTTGAAAAGGTATGAACGGACGACCAGGTCGCCACCTTGCACACTTGTGCAACCGACGCTTAATGTCGGAAAGCCCAGGAAGCACCAATTGCCTTGGTGGAATGCGCTGCAACCGGAAAGGGAGGCGCCCGCCCCTTAAGGGCATAGGCCTGTATGACAGTCTGTCTGATCCAACTAAAGACGGTGGCAGACGACACCGCTCGGCCCGGTTTTGGACCAGAGACAGACACAAACAGTGAGTCAGACTTCCGAATGGAAACAGTAGCAGACAGGTACACCCAAAAGGCTTGTACCCATCTTGATGTATGAAGCGCAAACTCTCAGGGATGCGATGCGTGAGGACACAAGGACGGAAGAACAATGTCCTCCTTAAGGTGAAAGGCCGAGACCATCTTTTGAAAAGAAGGATGGTCGTGGGCGCAACACCGCCATATCCTTATGGAGGACCAAGTAAGGCGACTTGCAGGACAAGGCCGCCAACTCAGACACCCGTCTAACCGAAGTAATGGCCACTAAGAAGGCCACCTTCTGGGACAAGGTCAAGAGAGGAATCTCTCTGATATTCTCAAAGGAATGTTCTTGGAGAACCGAGATGCATCAAATTCAGATCCCATGTAGGGAGAGGAGGCTTGACAGGGGGGATCACATGGCGAACCCCCTGCACAAAAGGTGCTAATCAAGGAATGGCCTGGTAGTGGTCGTTGAAAAAAAGACAGCCCGGGCCAAAATCCGACCCTCAAATGGTATGCAAGGCCAGCTTTTGGGTCACACCACGCTGTAAGAACAGCAAAATCCTGGTAACGGAATACGTCCGAGGATGCCAATCAAGTTCCTCGCACATAGTGCGGTGATATATCTTTCTGGAGGAAGATTCCCGTGCAAACATAGAAGAGATGACCGAATCCGAGAGACCTCGGTCCTTCAGCACCTGGCTTTAAACAGCCATGCCATTAAAGCCAGAAAAGACAGAAGGTCCACCCCAATAGGCAGTCGCCAAGGAATGACACGACTAGCCGAAGTAGATGGGCGTACCAATGTCGCCGTTCCGGAGCAATGGAGGATCACCGGAATAGCCTCAGCCCCTACTCTGCGAATCAACAACAGTAGTGGAGGGTAAGCATATATCAGGCGATACTTCCCCCACGGGCTACCAACGCATCTGCCCAGGGGTCCCTGGACCTGGCCACGATCTTGACACCTTGCGAGTGAGTCGAGAGGCCACAAGGTCCACATCCGGTGCCCCACCTCCGGTAAAGGAGGTGGAAACACCTCCGGATGCAAGGACCCTTACCCTGCAATGCACACGGCTGACAGGACCGTCTTGCAGCGAGATGTATGAAAATCCCAAAGAGACTCTGCAATGCATCGGAGAAGAGAGGCCCCGGTGTACAGGGTGCCTCAACTGTTGGCCAATAAAGGCAACTTGACAGAGCTTCCCTAGAAACTCGGTCAGAGGACCAGTACCTAAGCCTCCACAGGTGGCGCAAACCCACCCCGGGCACAGAGACCCTAAAGGCTAAAGCAGTTGCAGTGCACCTGCTGGTCGACTGATAAATGAAGCAGAGGCTTTTGCCCAGTCATTGAGCTACAGAAACGCCAGAGACGCAGCCACTAATGGGCATAACGCTAACCTCAGCCTGGTGAACACAGTCCAAGCCAGCGCTTCTGATCACCACTGAAAGCAGGTGGAAAGTGGTACCCCTGAAACCAGGGATCCTTATGACAATGCTCCATCCAGCAGCTACCCATGGATAAGTGCTGATTGTACAAACACATAGTTTATACTATGTATTGCGTCAAACGCGCAAATAGAGAGTGTGGGAGAAAACCCACCCAGCCACAAAGAGCATAATACAACCACATACGGCGTATGTAGTTTAGTAGGTGTGGATAAACCTATTAAACACGTTTATACTGTGCCAGCGACGAAGGCGCGCACATCATCGGGGCTTGGACGTAAACCAGCCACGCAGATTGCGTACACATCCGTGTAGGTATGTTAGCCTGCGAATAAACAAATTGCACATGTTTATACTGTGCATAGCGCTGAAAATGCACACACCATTGGAGCGCGGGGGAGAAACCGGAGCACCCGAATGAAACCCACGCAGACTGCATACACATACCGTGTAGGTACTATAGTATGTGTGATAAACATTTTGCACAAGCCTATGCGTGCATAGCACCGAAGGCGCGCACACCGCATACCCAGAGAATGCAATACCTACAACTACTGAGAATGTATTTAGTGTTGTGTATAAACATAATGTCTATGTTTACACCGTGTATTGCACCAAAGGCACGCACGTCATGTAGCGTGGGCGGAAACCCGGAGGAAACCCACGCAGACTGCACAGACATACCGGGTAGGTATATTAGTATGTGGATATCAAATCGCACAAATTTAGGCTGTGCATAGCGCCGAAGCGCCCATACCAATGGAGTGTGGGAGAGAACCAGAGTACCCAGAGAAAACCCACACAGACTGCATACACAAACCGTGTAGGTATTATAGCATGCGTGATAAACATTGAACATGTTTAACTGTGCAGAGGGCCAAAGGCGCACATACCGTCAGCGCGTGGGAGGAAACCGGAACACCCAGAAGAAACCCACGCAGACCGCACACAGATACCATGTAGGAATGATAGCATGTGAATAAACATATTGCACATGTTTATGCTGTGCATTTCCATTGGAGCGTGGGGGGAAACCGGAGTACCCGGAGGAACCCCACGCAAACAGAATACCCATACTGTAAACATGTATAGTATGTGCAATAAAATATTGAACATGTCTATACTGTGCAGAGAGCCAAAGCGCACATACAATGAGAGCGTGGGAGGACACCGGAGCCCCCTAAGGAA
This sequence comes from Rana muscosa, assembly GCA_029206835.1. Classification (NCBI taxonomy): domain Eukaryota; kingdom Metazoa; phylum Chordata; class Amphibia; order Anura; family Ranidae; genus Rana; species Rana muscosa. Next base: position 1,070,001,121 of record CM055122.1, on the reverse strand, counting down.
ACCCGCGCCAACCCAGAGAGTATAATACATACATACATACATATACTGTGAATGTATCTAGAGTCACGCATTAAACATATTTTGTACGTTTATATCATGTATGGCACTGAAAACACAGCATTGGAATGTGGGGGGACACCCACGCAGACACAGAGACCAATAACACATACATAGACTGTGAATGTATGCAGTGTAGAGGTATAGGAGTTTAAATTATGGCGCAGAGGCGCATAATCTTCTCTGTATCATTCCAACCTGCTTGACTGTGCTGCCGAAGCAGCATGCCGGTAACAGGTAACCTCTGATCCTCAGACCGTGTGTGTGTCAGAGCTCAGAGCGTTCCCCAGGAAATGGCGGGAAACCACAGGTGCAGAGACCCTGTTGTTGCCTCAGGACATCACACAGAAGGCTCACAGGGACTAGAGACATAAAAGAATAAAGTCCCCCCCAACCATGCTGCACCGATCAGGGGGAGGGAAACACTGTGTACTACTGTATCACCCATGCTGCTCTCGATGCAGCGTGTGAGGAAAACAGTGAGGAAGCTGTGTAAAAGAAAGGCTTGAAGGAACCAAGGGAAACGGCGTCCGCTTGAGGTACCACAGCCACAGTACCCAGCTTGAGAGTGTTCCTCACATCATCAATGAGTTCACTTACAAGCGCCCTGTCATTCACCGACACAGAACTGGAGTCTTCCTCACAAGGGAATGTCCTGTTCATAAACATGAAAATATTCAGAGTTAAGGTCCTGAGCACAGTAGCTAGGCCCATATCTGAATCAGAGCACTCCTTCACTAAAGATTTTTGTCAGGAAAGGGGGCTTATAGCTCCCTTGCACTCGCACACCGCTTCCATTCTGACAAGGAATGATTCCAGTACTGCCGACAACTGGTCCATAAGGACCGCAGGTGCAGGAGCACTGCCAGTTGCCTCAGGCAAGTGTGGAGAAGCAGGTGTATCAGACTCCATATCGCCACCCTCTGAGACCTTATACACTACTACAGTGAATATACAGTCCACCCACTGGCTACGCTGAGGATGAGGAGGGGATACCCGGAGGACTTACCAACACTTAAGGGCCGCTCAGTTCTGCTGAAGAATCCACGCTGTGAGCCTGAGGAGAGTGAAGAATCTGTGAGGAGATTGTGAGGAGATTCGCGCCTCCGCTAGAGGCCGAAACCGAAAGTAAATGCGCGGCAGCTACAAGAAAATGGCCAAAGCTATAACTGTGCCATTGAACCACGGTAAGATGGCCGCCGAGCGCGAAATTCAAAAGGCAAACAGCGCTAATGGCGCACGCAATAACCACCTCGCACACCAGAAAAACTGCCCCTCACCCCAGAGCCCACCAGACATGAGCGCCCCCAGCCAGGCCAGAGTGACCCCCAAGCACCCCCACAGCACCAGTACAGGGTGCAGAGAGCAGCATAACAGGGGGAGACAGGGAGAAACCCCCCCATATAAAGAAACACAGCCAGCATGTACTCACCTGCAGTAGGAGAGACTACTTACCCGTCCCTTTCAGGGACCCACTGGCTTGTTTCAGACAGACCTATCACAGAGCAGTACTGCGTAGCTGTCGGCCCGGTCCACCGTGAGAGATACAGTCAGTCAGGTACTGTTCAATCTTGAGAGGACCGCGGGAGCTAAAAGCAACCCGGCCATCCCTGGAGTCATGGGGCACGTCGTGAACTGAGTCTCACGCACACAAGGCGAGGATCAGCACGCTCGATGGTCGGACAGGGAAGACTACGAGGATACCAGTGTACCCAACCTGTTGCCCAGCCCATAGTTGATTGAATGTCTCAAAAATAAAATTCCCAAAGGAATAAAATTTAAAAGTAAAATCTTCCAGGAGACTGGCTCCTGAGAGAGCCACGTCTTCTTCTACTAGGCAGAAAAAAAACTGAGGCTGCTAGCTGCAGGTGGGAGGGTAATGTCCGGAGGGACCGCCCCCCTGGGCGGGGCTGTTCAGCTCTGGTTTGTTCTAGAATGTATGTTTCTAACATCTAACATTCTGCCTAGATCTTCTCCTGCGAGCAGGGACATATACCCACACGTTTACAGTATCCAGCTGTGTCAGTCCATGGACGATAAGAGAAATTAAAATTTGGGCAACTCATGATCAGGACTACACAGGTGATTTAATAATCACTTCAATACTGGGCACTTTCACCCCCTTCCTGCCCAGGCCAAACGCTCAGCTTTCAGTGCTATCACACTTTGAATGACAATTGCGTGATCATGCAACGCCGTACCTATGACATTATCATTTTTTTCACACAAACATAGCTTGTCTTTTGGTGGTTTTCAGCACTGGGTTTTTTTGTTTTTTCTCTAAATAAAAAGACCGATTTTTTTTTATTTATTTTTTTAAATAAAATGTTTTTTTTTAGTCTCCGATATAAAATTTTGCAAATAAGTAATTGTTGTTCTTCTCTGATGGGCATTAATGGGGCTGCACTGATGAGGAGGCACTAATGGGTGACACTGATAGGCTGCGCTAATGATCAGGGCACTGATTATCAGTGCAGCCTATCAGTGTAAACGATGTGCTCACAGGCTTGCTGGTTAAAGGCTCTCCTTTACTCCCACAGACACAGTGCATGAGGAAAGGACTGCCGATAACCGGAAAGTCTGTTTACATGTGATCAGCTGTGAATGAACACAGCTGATCACATGGTAAAGGGATGTTGCGAAGGACACAGTGCCACAGGAAGCCCGCAGGTGGCAGAGTTCTGAGAGGAGGTCCATGGACGCCCTCTCAGAGCTCAACGACAGCACTGTAGCCGTCTTTTGGCTAGAGTGTGGTTGGAAAAGGTATTTAACCTCTTGCTCCTAAAGGATTTCACAAAAAACTTCTAACAAAGCGTTTTGTTTTGGGTCAAGTGGGGAAAAGCTACAAACTCGGGTTAGGCCTAGTTTACACTTGAGGTTAGATGGGGCGGTTGAGGTACATTTTTACTGATCCAATTCCAAACTGCAAAGGCAGCCATAGCAGGGTATAAACAAAAATTATCATAACTGGCAAATACAACCCATTCAGTGAATGTTGCCACACAGAACTGCTCTGCAACCATGTGAAATACACAGTCGCGGAGCGGTCCTGTGGGCCTTCTGGGAGTTAAAAAAGATGTTTAGGAAGCAACGCAATACCTTCTCCCTGCCTGTTAAACCCCCTCTAAAGAGGGCTATTGCAATTAACAACAAGCCCCAGGCTTTGCTCATCCGTCTCCCCACAGGGAAGAACGTCTCTTAGGCTGGCCATACACTGTTCGAATCCTGGCCGGGTCAGCAGGAACAGGAATGGTTCAGCAGGAACCAGCCGATATTCGAACTGTTATTGGGCAAACTGAATGTACCAATTTATCAACCTGGGTACAACCAGCTTGCTGGATTCTCTTGCTATAGCCGCTAGTGATAATCATGGTCTTCCCCCAGGGGGGGCGGCTTTTACCGACCCACACGCCGCTGAGAGAGGACAATGGCCCAGTAGGAGGGATTTCCCTGTCAGCACTGTCTGTGTTGATGTGGGAATCCTGCAAATTTCTGTCCTGCTATTCGTGGTTGCAGGAAAGAAATTTGCTCTGTGTATGGCCGGCCTTACTTCCTGTCCTAAAGACAGTGGTCATCAAGACAAGAGATCAATCTGGACACATACAGAACAAAAAAAAAATAGGGTGAGGATGCTTTAGAACCTCTTTTGGGTTTAAAAGGGCTCGCTCACACTGTTGTACTATGCTAAAGCATGTTGTGCTGCCTTTAGGCTTCATGTACACAGGACATTTTTACAATCTCTCCTGAACGATTTAACTTGACAGAAAGTTTTGCCTAGTTTACGGTAAAAAATAAAATTTATATATATATATATATATATATATATATATAATTAAATAGCCAAAAATGAAAAACGTCTAAGCAAAACGAGTTACCGCTTTTAGCGCTTGAAATGTCTCTAAACTCAGCTTCTGAACCCATTTTGTGTGTTCCAAAAAAAGCCTCTAAACTCAACTGCTTAGAAACTACTGTAAAGAATCCCATGTACATGGACAGATAAGATAACAGAGGAGAGTTCAGGAATAGTTTAGTTTCGCAGCAGCAGTGTACATGAGGCCTTAAAGTGGTTGTAAACCCTGGAAACATTTTTTTTTTTAAATCCCACCTGCAAGACCAAGCCATAATGAGCTAGTATGACTAGCATACTAGCTCATTATGCATCACTTACCTTAGATCGGGGCCCCCGAAGCCGCCTCGTCTCCCTCTCCAGCCATCGCAGCTCCAGTGGCGCTGAGATTGGCCGGAGTGGCGAAGACGTCACTCCGCGCATGCGTGCGGGAGCCGTCAAATCCGGCTAAGCCGGATTTGTGAATGGGATTAACCCTGTGAATGCGCCGTTGTCTACGGCGCGCATGCGCCGTAGACACAGATGCATGTCATTTTTTGTAAATATCTCCTAAACCGTGTAGGTTTAGGAGATATTTCTTGCACCTACAGGTAAGCCTTAATCTAGGCTTACCTGTAGGTGCAAGTTGCATAAGTGGGTTTACAACCACTTTAATTTGAATGGACTGCTCAACACACTCAAAAAAAAAAAAATGTACATGCAGCGGTTTTGGCAGCACATAGGAATGCATGCTGCAGGGCAAGTGCATTGGGATGCCATTCAGAGTGAATGGGCCCCTAAATAGTGTCAGTGGTCTACTTGACCATGGCCTTAAAGCGGGGTTTCGGGCATAATTTTTTATTTATTTTTTGCAAGCCAAAATTAATCACATTAAATAGTACCTACAACATATTAATAGCTCCCCAATCATTCCAGAAATCATGGCAAACACTTGCCTTATATCCTCCAGCTCATGTTGTGGCCGTATCCATCATATGTGTGGGCATGTGAAGCCCAGTTCCTTTTATTCCTGGTTTTCAGGGAGAGGTGCAAGCTGGGCGATTTTTAGGTACAGTAATGCCCTCAGACTCCTGGGAAATGCGTCATCATTTCCCAGGAGGCAATGGGGTCCTAGGACAGGAAGTTGAACCACCTAGGACCAGGAACTAGGCAGATTACAAAATCTGCCAATAACAGCCAGATAGTAGTGAATAAAAAATAAAAAAATCTTTAAAAAAAAAAAAATTGTTTTACATTAAAGGAAAGTTGTTAATAGAAAGTTCATTTTTAGGGTGGAACTCCGCTTTAACAAAGCAGGGGGAAATCACATTAATAAAGATTCAAAGAGGAATACAAAAACTTAACAGTGGTCCTAGCCCTTCCCCAAATCAAACATTTTAGTTGGAGTTACACTTAACCATTTGTTTGCAGTCATCCTATTTGCTGGCCACAGAATTAAGCTGCTGCTAAAAAGGATTGTCAACAAGCTGATAATCTCACAGTAGTTTTAAAATATTAACCACTTCAGGCCCGGGCCAATTCTGACACTTCGTTTCTACATGGAAAAATCATATTTTTTTTGCTAGAAAATCACATAGAACCCCCAAACATTATATATGTTTTTGTAGTAGAGACCCTAGAAAATACAATGGCGGTCATTGCAACTTTTTATCTTGTACAGTATTTGCGCAACAATTTTTCAAATGCGTTTTTTTGGGGGGGAAAAAGTTTCAGGCTTTAAAAAAAACAAAAAAAAAAAAAAACAGTAAAGTTAGCCCAATTTGTTTGCATAATGTGAAAGATAAAGTTCCGCCGAGTAAATAGATACCCAACATGTCATGCTTCAAAATTGCACATGCTCGTGGAATGACACTAAACTTCGGTACCTAAAAATCCCCATAGGCAAGGCTTTCATTTTTTTTACCGAATTACAGGTTTTGAGTTACAGAGGAGGTCTGGGAATAAAATTATTGCTCTCGCTCCAACGTTCGCGGCGACACCTCAAATGTGTGGTTTGAACACCGTTTTCATATGTGGGCGGGTCTTACATATGCGTTCGCTTCTGCGTGTGAGCACACGGTGACAGGGGCACAAAATTTTTTTTTTTCATTTTACTTAATTTTTTTTTATTTTGACACTTAAAAAAAAAAAAAAAAAAAAATTATGTAAAAATTTTGATCACTTTTATTCCTATTACAAGGAATGTAAACATCCCTTGTAATAGGAATATGGCATGACAGGACAGGACCTCTTTACTGTGAGATGTGGGGTCAATAAGACCCCACATCTCACCTCTAGGCTGGGAAACAAACAAAAAAAAAAGAAAAAGAAGGATCATCGCTTCACAGCCTAAGTGGCGCCGTTTTTTTGAATGCAGAGGCCGGGCGTGACGTCATAACATCGCGCCCGGCCTCCGACGATCATAGAGACTCCGGTGACCATCTGGTCCGCCGGAAATCTCTATGATGAACATCCGGGGCCGGCGGATCCTGTCACCGAATCACCGATCGCACAGGTGAGTCGGTAGAAGCACCGAAGGGCGGCGAGGATGTCCCCTTTCGCCGCCCTTAGGAACAAATCAAGCGGCGGAACAGCCGCTATGATCATTCCTATGGTGTAGGGAATCGCTGACTGAAAATGCCAATATCTGAATGATGCCTGTAGCTGCAGGCATCATTCAGATATAGCCCCACAAAGCCCAGGACGTCAAATGACGTCCTCTGGGCGCAAAGTGGTTAAAATCACGTTTCTCCAGCCTAGAGAAGATCACCCCTTTAAAATGGAAAAGTAATGTACAGTTGTGCTCATAAGTTTACATACTCTGGCAGAATTTATGATTTCATTATTACATACCCTGGTGATTTTGGCCTGATAACATGCACACAAGTTGACACAAAGGGGTTCGAATGGCTATTAAAAAGCCCTGTGTATCGGTCGGTCACCTGTGTATAAAAGGTCAACGAGTTTCTGGACACCTGAAAGACCCTTGCATCTTTCATTCTGAGTCATGGGGATAGAAAAATAATTGTCAATGGATTTGCGGGAAAAGGTAGTGGAACTGTATAAAACAGGAAAGGGATATAAAAAGATCCAAGGAATTGAGAATGCCAATCAGCAGTGTTCAAACTCTAATCAAGAAGTGGAAAATTAGGAGTTCTGTTGAAACCAAACCACGGTCAGGTAGAACAACTAACATTTCGGCCACAACTGCCAGGAAAATTGTTTGGGATGCAAAGAAAAACCCACAAATAACTTCAGGTGACATACAGGACTCTCTGAAAACATGTGGTGTGGCTGTTTCAAGCTGCACAATAAGGAGGCACTTGAAGAAAGTTGGGCTGCATGGTCGACTCACCAGAAGAAAGCCATTACTACACAAATGCCACAAAATATCCTGCTTACAATACGCCAAACAGCACAAAGACAAGCCTCAAACCTTCTGGCACAAAGTAATTTAAAGTGACAAGGCCAAAATTTTGCTTTTTGGCCACAGCCATAAATGCTACATTTGGAGAGGAGTCAACAAGGCCTATGATGAAAGGTACATCATTCCTACTGTGAAACACGGAGGTGGATCGCTGATGTTTTGGGGATGTGTGAGCTACAAAGGCACAGAAATTTGGTCAAAATAGATGGCAAGACGAATGCCGTATGTTATAAAAAAATACTGGAGGAACATTTGCATTCATTAAGCCAGGAAGCTGCGCATGGGACGTACTTGGACATTCCAACATGAAAATGATCCAAAAACACAAGGCCTGTCGACCTGTCATTGGATACAACAGAAAAAAAAGTGAAGGTTCTGGAGTGGCCATCTCAGTTTCCTGACCTCAATATCATTGAGCCACTCTGGGGAGATCTCAAACGTGCAGTTCATGCAAGACAGCCCAAGAATTTACAGGAACTGGAGGCTTTTTGCCAAGAGGAATGGGCAGCTTGACCATCTGAGAAGATAAAGAGCCTCATCCACAAATACCACGAAAGACTTCAAGCTGTCATTCACGTTAAAAGGGGGCAATACACGGTATTAATAACTGGGGTATGTAAACTTTTAATCAGGGTCAGTTGGGTAGTTTCTGTTGTGATTAGGATTTAAAAAAAGAGTAAACACAGTTGATTGATAATAAATGGCTTCAGCCAAACACTAACCATGAGTGAAAGAAAAGTTTGTGTTTTATCCATCATTCATATTCTCTGAAAAATGGCCAAGAAAATCATAAATTCTAGGTATGTAAACTTATGAGCACAACTGTACGAGTGTGCTTTACAAGTAGAAAAAAGGTGCAGCGCTTAAAGATATAGTCCTCAGGGCGATGAACTCAAGATCTATCGCATAACATGGTGAGAGAAACACTTCAGGGAAGAGGAAGAGCCACCACCATCACCCGAATCCACTGCCTCTTACCCTCCTCTGTGGACTCTTATTACAGGGGTCAAATCATCCAGAAAGGTAAATAGTTTCCCCTGATCACAGCACACAGATCAAGGAAACCATTTACATTTCTGTCCGATTTGACCCCTGTTATAAAAGTCAACAGAGGAGGGTAAGAGGCAGTGTATTCGGGTGATGGTGGCGGCTCTTCCTCTGCCCTGATCAAGTGTTTCTCACCATGTTATGCAATACATCTTGAGTTTATTGCCCTGAGGACTATATCTTTAAGTGCTGCACCTTTCTTCTATTTCTTTTAGATTGGCGTTCATCCATTTTTTGTGCTGGCTGCTTGAAGGATTGTTTAGTTAGTTATTTAATGTTGAATAGCGCAGCAGACTTTTTATAATATGTGCTTTACAAATGCTTTTATCTGGAAAGTACCAACTTCATAAAAGAAAAAAGGTTATATTCCTACTTAATACATTTGAGAAATAAACTAAAATACATGTAAAGCCTTAAGGGACCGTGACCAAATGGCTGGTTTTCAACATTAATATGAATTGTGAAAATAAAGCCTACTTTGGAGCCTTTGAAAGGTCACTGGCTTGAAGGCTCCAACTGTGTTTTTTTTTTTAAATGGGAAAAACAGCTTGTGAGCATGGTGCCCACTGACAGCAAGGGAAGAGCAATAATTAGGTGCTGACTCGCCCGGTCAAAGTCAATTCCAGCTTCGCTGGACACCGAGGACTGGCATTTAAGTTGTATTAAATGGATGGCAAATAACTATGTGCACTTCCAGCTTTGTACCATTTCCAAGAAGTTGTCACTTTCAATTTTTTCTTTCCTCTGAGAAGTCAGCTGTTAGCAAGAGTTGTGCCAACTTTTAGCATATAAAGAAATCAAACTGCACTTTGGAGAACGATACTGAAGATTTCCCCAAACATAGGTTTTATCCATTAACTATTCATGGAACTAAATAGCCAAGCCATTCATCACAACATAGCAATCCATTCCGCTGCAATCTGACCTCTAAAGGATATTGCGTTTTTCACAGATCGGCAAATAGACAGGCACTGTGGTGTCACCAAAGCGTGCATGTCTGTATGCCGAGATGACAACTCAGAACAAGCGCATCTCATCCTTACTTAGGCAAGTAATAGACATCGGTAGTCAAAAGCCAACACCATATACCAACCTTGAAAACAATCAGCCAGACTATCTGGTCTCATCTATGGGTAGCCATTAACTACTTCAATGCTGGGCACTTTTATCCCCTTCCTGCCCAGACCACTTTTTAGCTTTTGTGCGGTTGCAATTTGAATAATAATTGCGCAGTCATGCAACTCTGTACCCAGGTGACATTTTTATATATTTGAGACAGATAGAACATTCTTTTGGTGGTATTTAATCCCCACTGTTTTTTTTTTTTTTTTGACAAAACAAACTACAGAGAAATGTAGCAAAAGAGAGTTTTTTTCTTAGCGTCTAAAAATGTTTGCAAATAAGTAATTTTTCTTCTTCATTGATGTACGCTGATGAGGCTGCACTGATGGGCAGGGATTAGCTGCTCTGATGGGGCTGCACTGATAATCAGGGCACTAATGATCAGTGCCTTAATTAATCATCAGTGTAAACAATGTGCTGACAGCCTTTCCTGTTACCAGCTCTCCTTTCCTCACACAGAGACAGAGCATGAGGAAAGGACTGCGCCAATAACTGGCAAGTTAGTGTACATGTGATCAGCTGTGATTGGACACAGCTGATCACATGATAAAAGGCTGCCAAGATTTTCCCTTTACCCCAATCTGTGATCAGCTGTGTCCAAAGGACAAAACATTTACAGAGCGCACCTAATGCATGCCCTAAGGGACGGGGCTTTGGGAGAACGTCCATGGACACCCTCCTAGAACTGGAAAACCAAGTTGTAGCAGTCTTTTGGCTATAGCGCAGTGTTAAGTAAAACCTTACATGTACTAGGGCTGGGGAGAAAAAAATAAATAAAAAAAAATATTTTTATATATATATATATATATATATATATATATATATATATATATATATATATATATATATATATATATATATATATATATATATTTTATTCTTGAGTTGAGAGGTCAAATCGATTAAAATTTTCAGCAAATCGATTTTTTTTTTTTCACCAGGACAAGCGCTGACACCACGCCGGTCCTGAGGAGCTGCGGGCAGGAGTTTTTAGGCGAGGCAGTGGCTTCGGCCTAGTCCACGAGGCCGAATGCCGCGGACTAGGCCGAAGCCGCGGCCTCGCCTAAAAACTACTGCCTGCAGTTCCCCAGGACCGGCGCAGACATTGCGGTGTCCATAAAAAAAAAAAAAACACTCGCCCGGCTCCAACATTTACCCAGTAGAGTGACTGGCCTCAGATGATACACAGATGAAAAAATTTAATAAAAATCCCCCTACATAAGTTGTACCTGTTTATCGGCAGTCTTCTCTACATCATTTTAAAGTCCAGAGCTTATAAAGTTTGTCTGAGCGTTGAGAAAAAAAGGGCCAGAAAGCTGAAGACACACTGTAAAGCTCAGTGAGGAGAGCTCTGACAGCTGATTGAAGGGAAGGGAAGGGACAACCCCCCCCCCCCAATTTCCGACAAGAACAGTGCTGAGGTGGTCAATCAGCTGGAGATCCCTCCTGTCACCTTTTTTCTCTGTGTCAGAAAAACTTGTCAGAAGTGATTCATGCTGATAGCAGAGGAACGAAGCAGCAGACAGAAATTACACTTAGTGCTCTTAATTGAGACACACTATAGAGGGATAGGCTTTGTTCATATTTCATGTGTGAGGTTTACAGACAATTTAATCTAAAATGTAACAGCAAACACATTTCCTCTCGTTTTGGACAGTGTGTAAGGGCCCAAACTGGTAATCCAATAGTGACATCTGTCAAAGGATGGATGACCTCTTATTTTTATAGGATTTCTACTCACATTCTTCCATTGCTTCGGGACAGGAAGTGAAGGGAAATTTATGTAAGGCAGACACAGAAATAAAAACCTGACAGATATTTGAAAACTAAACTAAGAAAATTTTTTTTACTTATCTGCTCCTGGCCCAGCATCTCACTGGCCTTGTCTTCCATATGTAAGCAAAGGGCATGAAGGTTATGAGCAGGACAGAGCTACAGCCTAGTAGCCGAGGGCTGCAAGCACCAATTTCAAAACCGTTTTTATGCTACACCAGGTATTTATACATGTTCTAATTAAGCTTTATAACCAGAGGCATAACTAGAACCTTCAGGGCCCCGGAACAAGAAACCATGAAGGGCTCCCCTGACTGCCAGCTGGAGCCCTTCCCACTGATCCTGGGGCCCTTTGCTCCAGTTGCAGGGCCCTTTGTGGTCCCGCAGCAGGACCCCTTCACTATTCTGCGGCAGGCCCCCCCACCCCCACGGTGGCAGAATGCGACCTTTGTGACCCTGGTTATCACACCACTGTTTAAACCTCTGCACGGTCTATATATCTTGAAAGGGAGGAAGCATTTCCTCAGTCTAGAAAGTAAGAGACTGATGTAGGAGGTCGATCTGTGTCAGACATTTTTGAACACAGCCACAAACTTCACAGGCTCCTAGATTTATAATCTTAACCAGCATCTTAGCCCAAGAAGCAGATGCTGACCCTGCATAATACACAAACAAGGATGGCTCAATCTTTATAGGAAGAAAGGCAGATGGACATCTATAAAAAAAGAAGTAGGGCATGGCAAAGTTGGGAACGGAGCTTTGTATCAGCACATGTTTAAAACTGCATTTTTTTTCTCATGCATATAGCTCCACTGCAGTGGCACTGATATGAATCGATATGTTGTATAACCATATGTCTGTTTCGTCATGAGCCCTTATGTATTAAAAGCCAGGGATTAAAATTGAACATTAAACATACAGAGCCCACTTTAAATCCACCCATACTACCTGCACATGCTTACCTTTCATTAGCTCCCCTGTCATTGGAAGTTTACACTGGGCGATCACATGATAGGCTGAGCCAGCTGCCGGTCAGGCATCTGGGTAGATCCCAACATATATTGTCAGGATACAATCAGAGACTGGAGTGGCTCTGACGTCAGCCAACAGCAGACTTTAGCCCAATGTCAGCTGATTCTAGGTGTCAGAAGAAAAAATGGATGGCTCCTTTGCTGCCACTTTCAGCAACGTCTTCTAGCTACTTAGAGGAAGTAGAGAGAAGACGTTGCTGAAAGTGGCAGCAGAGGAGCCATCCATTTTTTTCTTTTTATGACACCGTGTTTCAAAGCGTTACCTCCAACGGATAGCCCATAAAGAGTTACACCTTTTTGGATAACCACCTACCATGGCAGTTGTGATACCGGGGAGGAGAGGTTCGCAATATCCACATTGGAGCATCTACTTTGGAGTTCCCGTCCAGGCCTATTGACATCAGATTTATGGTAAGAGTATTCATTACCTACCTGTGTACGGGAGATGTTGGAACGCATCTTTACACCTACCCCTGCTGTTTTCAACACGGTTTACAACATGAACACCTTTAATATCTTATAGTGGATTCAGTATGTCCATTACGGATTAAACACAGATTTCACTTGACTGTTCTATAATGTCTGTAGGCAAATTTAGGTAAACTAAATAGAAATTCTAATCCATAAAAGCTGCTGTGTTTTCTGGATAGCAATATTAGTTCACTAATCGATTTCAGTGGTTGCCTGTAACGGCTCTTTACCGGTAAAATACGATACAGGTATACGCAAGAGGTGCTCTCCGCTGCACGGCATTACTGATGAGTGCCTGCAGCCTTGCATTTTTCTCCTGGAAAGTCACTGAGAATTAGGCAGCACAGCAAGGAGACCAGAGAATACCATTCAAAGGTCTTTTCCAAGATTGCACCCTTGGTTGAAAGCAACCTTGCTTAAAAAGAGAAGTATGTTTGTTTGCTTTTTGTAGATTCATACTTACCTAGGTGGATGCAGAATCAGACCGATGCTACATCTGTCCCCCGCCGTCTCTTCACTGAGAACCTAGCCACTGAACACAGCCGATGGATCAGTTCTCTCACCTCCTCAAGCGGAAAGCTGCTGTCTGTCAATCAGCAGCTATCCTTCTCTGCTCCTCCAGGCTCACTGGAGCGCTGAGCTGTAGAGGTGCGGGGAGCGGTTGTCTCAGGGGCTTACTGAGAGGCTGAGACTGCCATCAGTCCAGGCAACTGGTGGATCCAGACTTCCTAAGTCAGGGTGACGTGCTGCCTGGACTGATTCCAGTGATGTCAGCAAAGAGCGGACTTCAGACCGCTCTTTGCTGAAAACATGTCACAGAAGTGAAAAACAAATTGCACTCCTGTGACCCATAGGAGAAGCCCAGCCAAACACCAGGCTGGACTTCTCCTTTAATATTAAACCCTCAATTTGTTACGCATATTAAGCAGTTGAATTATTCACTTACTGAGTATGCAGCTTCTTCATCTTTTAATCCTTGCCTATGTTCCAGTTTAAGCTGGTGTCATGACCATTCTCTTGCAGTGTTCTATGGAGCCAACCTTGCATACAGAAGATGACTTTGTCTCCCTGTATGCATCAATAGAAACACACAGCCCTGTAGCCTAGGATGGCAAGGCACACCCTTGCTCCTTACCTCTCCCTCCCTAAGGCCTAAAACAACCCCAATGGCTTGCTTCTTCTCATGTAACCTTTGGAGAGTCCCCCACTAATGTGTTTCTATCACCATTTAGAATATGCATCATACAATATGCAAAAGAAGGCAATTCCACTGCGTGCCAATATTGTGTTCATACACACACACAAATACACCTCACAAAAGATGGAGTTGTAGAAGCTCTATATTTTCTATACAGAAAGAGATGCAGCGTTCAACTAAATCTACAGCTTTTTAATGAGCTTAGCACTATTACAAGCCTATTCATGCACTATTTTTGTATCACCCCAGCATCTTAATTGATGCCAACAGCAAGAACTGATAATACAATTTCCTACTGGGATGCTGAAGCTACTGCAACGTAATTAAGGCAAACGTTTTAAACCTGACGTTCTAAGACTCGGTGTACGAATAGTTTCCTCAAAAATACAAAAGAAATGTATAAAAAAAAAAAAAAAGAAAGAAGAAAAATAGACAAAAAAAAAAAAACACAGCACGTTGTTCTGTTCTAGCACAGAACATCATAGATTAAGCACCGTTCATTAACAGCATTTATTCAGTAAACAATATTACAAAACATTAAAGATCTCTGGAATGTCATTTTACTAACTTGGGATACTGGTCATAAGGTTTCAGATGCTGTAGAAAGCAATGGTACAATGCAGCCCTTGTTCATGTCTTTCTCCAGCAATGCAGAAACAGTAATCCAAGCCAATCTGTAGGAACTTTTTTGTAACTAGGCAAAAACAGATCTTTCTAAATCAAAAGCATTCTAAGCAGGATTTTAGGGAATATGTTGCCTTTTTACGGAAATATTTACAATTCACAATATAAATTTTCACGACTGGGTTTAGAAGATGTGGGTGAAACGTATGATACTAGAAAAAAAAAAACAACATCTGTACATTAAGGCTCCATGTACACAGAAGCTCAAAAACGGTCGTTTTGAACGCCAGATTTCTGGCAGAAAAAGCCGCTTTAAAATATAGCTTCTATCAGCGTTTTTTTACTAGCGTCTATTAGCTTTTTTTTTTTTTCTCTCAATGGATCAAAAAACGCTGGCGACCTGCATTTTTGAGCGTTTTTTCCCGCCGAAAAACGGCACTTTGAACGTGAATTTCTTGCGTTCAGAAAAAAGCCCATTACCTCCAGTGCTCATGAACGCTAAAAAACGCTATGTGTACATGAACACATAGGCTAACAGAGTGCAGTTAATGGGTTTTTTAAAAAAACGCCAATAAACTGCAGTTCATCAGCTTCAGTGTACATGGAGCCTTAGATGCAAGAGGAATATTTGAAAATTCCTAGAATTGACATGCAAAACCAATTCGAAAAGATCACACTGCTACCTTCAATCCCAAAATCATTACAATTTACCAATGATGCAAGCAAATAGATTATGCTTTTTACTAAAACAATGTCTGCAAGTATGTATACGTTAAACATGCAAACCACACAGGATGAGCTCTGCCCATAAAATGCATGGAACAGGGATTTACCCAAATACTGTACCTTAAGAATATTCAAAGGCAAAAACAATAAAAATAAAAAATATATAAATGTTAAAGCAGCGCTTCATCTAAAAAAGGGGGAAGTTCCACTTTAAGGTCTCCTTCCCCCACTCATCTTTAACCACTTGTCCTCCGGAGGATTTACCCCCCTTCATGACCAGGACATTTTTCACTTTATGGCACTGCGTTACTTTGACAATTGCGCGGTCATGCAACAATGTACTAATTTTTTCCCCACAAAGGTCCTTTTCACACTGGGGTGTTTTGGCGCTAAAAATAGCGCCTGAAAAAATCCTGCCCTGCAGGCTTCAATGTGAAAGCCCGAAGGCTTTCACACTGAAGCGGTGGCTGTGCGGCAACCATCTGAAGTGAACGTGTGATGTATCAAGGCCGATAAAGGAAGCGGAGATCCAGGAAGGAACAGCGGGGAGGTGGTGAGCGATCAGTGGACACCTTGGGTCCGCCGC